>CM064510.1:3975037-4575037 GCA_032716605.1 Paralithodes platypus | reverse complement strand
CGAAATATGATTTTACTAGTATTTCCTATTTAATGTAAGATTCTCATTAGGCACATCATGCATATTCGGAATGCCTAGACCAAGGTCATACAAGAAGAAACATAATTCAATTTGATAGGTCAAGGTCACAGGTCAACGTCAAATATAAGGTCAATATGCTCATTTCTTTACTACTCAAGTTAACTTCACATTAGTTGAGACAGTTGTGCTTTAAGGGAAAATTAAAATGTTAAATTTTCAGACATCATGAAGGTCAAAATGAAAGTCAAAGGTCAAGGTCAACTATTCATTTAATACCTCTGAAACTAACTGATGATTTTTAATGAAATTTGACACACTTGATTTTATAGGGCTACATCAAACTAAACACAAATATAATCCTACAAAAAGGTCAAAGTCACAGGCCAATGTCATAAGTTAACCTGCATCATAAAAAAATACTCAATAAAGTGTATTTGCGATATATATATATATATATATATATATATATATATATATATATATTCTGACATACGGAGCCCTGTATGTTAATTTAAGAGTTAGAATTAGAGTTGAAGGAGTCACACTACCCAAACGGTGAAGCAGACTAGCGAGCGAACCAGCGAGTGGGGAAACTAGCTCGCCCGCATACCTGCAAACTAGCCTTCACACCTGCGTGCGCCATAGGGGACCCTGCAAACTACCTCGATGACCGATGCTATGACGTATGATCGACGCCAGGAGCTGTGAGTGGACCAGGCACCTGTTATGCGACTCGAGGAGCTATGATTGGAGTAGGCATCACCCCCCCGCCTCCTGATTCGTTCCTACACCATCATTGTTTGGTATATAAGACCCGAGTTGTGGGCATTCAAATCAGTCTCATTTGGAGTTGGGGAAGGTGAACTTGCAGCTGGAGGAAGACGGGGTGAAGTATTTTAATGGGATTGTGACTGTCAGTCAGATTATATATGTGTGTGTTAAGTGTGTTCGGTGTAAACACTTACGTTATGTTGGTTAGTGAGATATGTGATTGGGAATTAACGTGAACGCTACTATTATGTGTTTAACTATTTGATTGCGAATTAACGTTAACGCTACTATTTATGTACTTAACTATTTGATTGGGAATTAACGTTAACGCTATATTTATGTACTTAACTATTTGATTTGGGAATTAACGTTAACACTATTATGTACTTAACTATTTTAGTTGACTAACTTGTGGACTAAAGCAACTCTTTAAGTAATTGGGTTATGATGAAAGTAATACTATTGTTTTATATTAATACTTACGAGTTCTTTCATTTTCTTTGAATTAAGCTTACATTGCTTAACGGTGCTTAGTACGGTGATGCTATTGTCTCGTATTAGTAATATCGCCTTAGACTAACATGGCTGTGATAATATTACTTCTAGTGATTTCCTAAGCTGAAGAAAATTCTTTTGCTTCAAAATATTATATTTTGCTTTTCATATTATTTGAGTGAGACCTGAATCGAATCTATGAAGCGATCCTGTAACTTTATTTACTCATAATCAAACCTCAATGTTACGTGGTTAAGAAATACATTTAACTAATTATTAAATATATATCTAACTTTTTATGTGACTTTGATATTACTCCTGATAATAATAATAATATAATCCTATTAACGTAAGACAAGAACCAAGAATAATTACATTAAATATAAATAAAAGGACATATAAGAAAACTAGCAATTCATTTCAAAAAGGGTAAGAGACAGAAATATTCTTACTTTAATATTTATCTTCCAAGACTTTTTATAGAATTAATAGTCCTTCTTTAGATATAACTTCTTCGGTTCATAACCATAGCCTACTAAGCTTCGGTTAAATAATAATTCTTTATAAATACTACATGACTTTAATTAGTTTCAGTATTTTTCATAATTAAAGAGTATCAGTCAATAAAGGATACTAAGTCCTAAGATCCAAAAGGAAAGGAAGCAACAACAGGAAATTATTTTATTAGATTTTACTTTTGTTTTGCCTTCAGCTGACTGATACCTTAATATATATCTCTGTGCTATCTAGATTCATCAAGTTAACCACTTGAGGATCAAGATACGTAACAATATACAGTATATATATATATATATATATATATATATATATATACCGGTATATATATATATATATATGTATATACTCATCTGTATATACTGTATATAATTATACCGATTTTACCTAAGAGGTTCAATACTACTTGCAGAATTCCAGGTCGCAGAGTTGTGTATGCAGTTTTTGTTTTTGGTAATGCGAAAACTGCACACCTACTTTATTATTATTATTAGTAGTAGTAGTAGTAGTAGTAGTAGTAGTAGTAATTTCCTCCGTAGAACTTCATCAAGGTTAAAAACACCCAAAGCCCCCGTTCAAGATAGGTTTATATTTTGTTCGTGAGAACACAATTCCCTGCCTAGCTGAGGTATGTTCCTATTAAATGACAGGCTTGCTATTGCTCCCCAAGCAACAATCGACACCTAAATGACACGAAAAGTCTATACAGGTATTTAACAAACAAAAAATGGGGCGAAAGGTCTTAAAATCGCCAAACTATTGGGGCAAACGTTTACAAATCTCATAACTAAATTGGGTTAAACATGGCGAAAGAAGGGGGTTCAGGAAAAACAAAAACTCTTCCCTTAGGGATACAAGTCTTACCAATCGACATTTCAGTGATTCAATTACCAGTGACTCATAAACTTGGTATTCAGAATGTTTCCTATAATCATTGGTGCATTAAACAGAACAAAACTGCAATCATCATCGTATTTCATCAGTTTGTTTTCTTTCAAGCATTGAGAATGTTAGCTCAAATAATTCGTTTCTATCACGAGCAAAATTGTTATGGATTATTAAGAAGAAAACTGCAATCATCATCGTATTTATTAAGTTTTTTTCTTTCAGGCATTCTGAATGTTTGTTCAAATAATTAGTTTCTATCACGAGCAAATTTGTTTTGAATTAATAAGAACAAAACTGCAATCATCGTATTTAATATTTTTTCTTTCAAGCAAGCAGGTTCACTCAATCACTCTGTACCGACAAATGTTAAGTGATTCATTGTCCAGTTTTAAGGGGGGATGGCTGGTTTTTTCTGGCCCCCATTCTCCCTCATACTTAGACTCATTAGTTTTTAGATTTAAAGACTTTCGGTTTATTAGTTTGGCGATGTTAAGACTTTTCACACATTTCTTTGTCAATATTAAGAACTTTCGTACAATTTAGGACTCGATTATTTTTCTTAACGAATGATAGCGAGCCTGTAAAATAGTAGTAACCGGCCTCCGACCGGGACATTTTTCTATCGAAATATTTACAAATATATCTTGAAAGGTGGCCTAGGGGGTGTAATTTTAAGTTTGATGGAGGTCTAGGGAACACACGAAAAACCTCCCTTTAAGTTGTTTGGGCATCTTTGTCAAATATTGCCTGCTTTTTGCTTGTGTATTTTCTTAATTTTCTTATTATTGGTCAAGCCGAAAATAGTTGACAAGAAGATACATCAGAGGACACACACACACACACACCCGTGGCGTAACTGATAGCGCGTCTGGCTCACAACCAGAAAGTCCCGGGTTCGATACCCGGGTGGGGAAGAGACATTTGGGCAAGTCTCCTAACGGTGTAGCCTCTGTTCACCTAGCAGTATAAATAGGAACCTGGTATAAGTGGACGAAGTTGTGACGTCCCATCTGGGGTTGGTGATCGGCTACAAGGTGAGATGGGTATCGTACTGGTCAACCTAAGCTACTGGTCAACCTAAGCCTTCGGGTGAGATTGGTACCGTAGTGAGAATGGTATCGTACAGATTAACCCTAAGCCTTCGTTTCCCGATGTCACCAATTGGCTAAAATACAGACTACACACACATCCACAGCCATTCCAACGATACATAAACACTTTTTTTTTTCTATATTCCAACTACTCCCTCTCGGGCATAGGCTGAGAGCCTGTAAATTCCACCGCTCAACACGGTGAAGCCTGTGAGGTCTTGTTCCAGTCTGGGGAGTGAGACATGTGAAGCATCCATCATGGCTTGAAGCAGCTCCATCTCTGAAGCGGCTGGTTGCTTCGTTCAAGTGCTTCACCGTCTCACCCTCCAGACTCAGACCCTCACTCTCAGAACGCCACCTATTGAGCAGTGAACTCACTAAGCATTGTCCCCCTGTAACATATTTTGAATATGGGAATATTCATACAGTGTTATTTAATCGGGGAACAATGAGGGTATTTTTTTTGGTATTTCGGTGGGCTTTGTGGTAATGCACTGATACTAGGTACAGCACGAATTCAATCCCAATAATATCTTCCCATTGACATATCGGGATTTGAACCGGGGTCCATTGGATTACCAATCCAGTGACATGACCCCTCCACCACATGCATTTCACGCAATACATTCCCAGTTAAGGAGGCCCGATAATATTGAGCTTAGCTCGCATTGCGTGGATTCCCCTTGACGAACAAGCAAGTGAAACATTGTGAATTACACACACACACACACAGTGTGCATTATCGTGTGGTGTTGGCGGGTCGGTGTGCCATATTTTCAAGACGAGAACATAGGCTTAAGGCAAATTAATTATACGACACGAGAGAGTTGGAGGGTGTCTACTTTGCAAGCTACATAGGCTGTGTATCTGCAGCTTAACCCCTTCTGTACCGCCGACCTCCTTTTCATTATAATCTGGCAATTATGAGACGATTTATTATTCAGCTTAAGAAGAACGTCTACCCATTGAAAGGCTACATACTATCTCAATTAATCCTTTTAGCTACCACATATCCTTCTTAAGCGTCATAACATTTTCTAAATGGAACTGATATAAGATATAAAATAAAGACGTCATCCGTACAGGAAGGGTTAACCCCTTCGGTACTGGCGACGTATGTATATTTTGTCTAGCTATATTTTGAGGACGAGGGACTAGGGTTCTCAAAAAGGGGCTCCAGTCCTGAAAATGTACTTGACTTGCAATGTGCTGGCTTAATAATCTAGAAGGGTTGATAGCCTCTGAAGTCCCCATTTTAACTAACTAACTAACTAGAGGATTTATTGCAGTTTAACAAGGATATGTGGCAGTATAAAGGGTGAAGTGAGAAAACAAAGAACAGTTGTTGTTCGTTTACTTATGGCATTGGTGGGGTAAGACAACAAAGCCTAGGGGCCTATGTGTTACAAAGTGCGAAATAATCTAATTTATTAATTTCACTCATAACACCAAATACCTCCCAATGAAATTAATGAAAGCATGTGCTCCTCTCGGGATTCGAACCTGGGATACCACATGCAGATCTTGAACACTCTAACCATTACACCATTAAGACAGTTGAAGGTTAAGTACATGACTACGATTTTATATCCATTTATCGAATACTGGATATCAATCTAATTATGTACTCAGACCCAACTGCACACTGAGGGACCAAATACTCTGCGAACATCATCATCTCTTCCCTGACACAGAAAGTGAAATTTATTTCTGGACCTCCTTCTCTCTCATGTTTATCCCCATTAGTTTGGCGATTAAAACATCTTTCGTCCCCCTTTCTTTGTCAATTTGTATACCTTTCGTGCCATTTAGGTGTCGATTTTTTCCTAGTGAGCCTGCAATTTAGGTAGAATCAGCCTTCGGTTGTAAAATGTACGCATTAATCTCAAGGATGTTGTCGGGGGTATTTTTTAAGCTTGATGGAGGTCTAGGTCTAGGAAGCAAACATAAAAATAAATAAATATATAAATACATAAATATATAACATAAATAAATATATAATATAAATAAATAACAACAATGAAAATAATCCTACCTTTAAAGAGGTCATGTTTTTGTTATTGATATTGTACTATTATTTTGTAAGCCCTGTTCAAACCGTTTTGGTCTAATAAATATGGATGACCAATGAAGATAACTTTAGGTTTGCTCATTAATGCTGTGAAATATGTTAGCAGTATAATAACCTTTTTTGAGAAGAGAATGTGGTGAAGCTCTATTGTTTATGTATACGTTAAATATTTATGATGAAAATAGAGGGACCACAGTTTATTTATGCTCTCTCTCTCTCCCTCTCTTCTATATTATCTTTGTTTAAGGTTCTGTCATCTCTACTAGAATATCCGCTTGAAGCATAAGGTCTGTGTGATCAGTGTATTTATGTGAATCTAGGTAAAATCTATCTCTCTCTCTCTCTGCTATCCTTTCCTTCCACTTTATCTTACTCTTAGGGTTGCTATCTCTACTAAGATTATGTCCTGGCTACCTCGCAAGGATCGTAAGATCTGTGTGGCCAGTGTATATATGTAAATATATGTAAATATACGTAAATCTCCTTTTCTCTCTCTCTCTCTCTCTCTCTCTCTCTCTCTGTGCCGAATTATAACTAAACTATTGTACCACAAACAATAATCGTCTCGAAATGTATAATAATCTGCCCACATCCTCTCTGTGGAGTGACAAATAAGGGTTATTAGTTAAAGTTGAATATCAAATAGTAGCTGCGGTATTCTTGGTGTCCACCCATATTAATTAATGTTGATATCATTTTAGTTGAGCTCATGAAAAGATATCCCATTTCATGAGCACAGCCTTGTATAGTAATGGTTGTATTTAATGTGGGTATAAATTTGCATTCACATTTGTAATTTACTTCAATAAGGTGAAAACAAAACATTTTGACGTTTGAAAATAATGAAATATATAATTAGTTAAATTAAGACTTCAGAGAATATCAACTCGACTGTATTATTAAGCCAGCATACTGTAAGTTAAGAATAGCGTCAATACTGCAGTCTCTTCATTATTAAGCCAGCATACTGTAAGTTAAGAATAGCGTCAATACTGGAGTCTCTTCATTTTTAGAACTCCAGCCCCTTGAAATAAATACAATAATTATAATACAATTTATTATATCAAGTTTCTCCCTGTTAACGTGGTGGTGAGAGGCTGTACTTTCCCTCATAAAGCACACACTATATAATATTATACAGTATATGTGGGCCCCGACAGGTATATACAGTATATGTGGGCCCCGACAGGTATATACAGTATATGTGGGCCCCGACAGGTATATACAGTATATGTGGGCCCCGACAGGTATATACAGTATATGTGGGCCCCGACAGGTATATACAGTATATGTGGGCCCCGACAGGTATATACAGTATATGTGGGCCCCGACAGGTATATACAGTATATGTGGGCCCCGACAGGTATATACAGTATATGTGGGCCCCGACAGGTATATACAGTATATGTGGGCCCCGACAGGTATATACAGTATATGTGGGCCCCGACAGGTATATACATATGATAAACACTCTGACCCTATAAATTCTGGGTTTTAATAGCCTAGTTCCGCAGCACAATGGCCTGGTAATTTATGGTAGAGTTGTAAAGAGATGGGGAGGCGAGGGAGAGAGAGAGATGATTGGGGGGAGGGGGGTAAAAATATGTGGAGGCGAGAGAGCAGTTCAAGAGACTGTGTGGAGGAGCAGGTAGATGGAGAAGTGGTCGTCAGAGAGAGAGAGAGAGAGAGAGAGAGAGAGAGAGAGAAGTGGAGGTAGGTGGTGAATAAATCGTCTGACAGTTATCCAGAGTTACACAGATGCTCAGACTACACAGACTTTGGGGTCCCTACCAGGGTGTCCGGATTTAATACTACTAGAGACGAACACTTAATAGTTAAAACATAGGGAAGCAAATTAAAAGGTTCTTTCCCCACCTTCCGGCTGAAAACTTGTACCGGAAATAGTAGGAAATGTAACCTAAAGCCGGTATCACACGAGAGCTTTTTTAGTCAACATTCGATGATCAAAATTTTTCTGGCAATATTTCTGGAATATTTTGCACTGGTATCAGAAACTAGACTGATGGTAGATGAATTTAGGTGACAAAAATATTATAAATGTTGACCTCATAAGCTGCCACACCAGTGTTAAGGATAAATATTAGGTGAAAAAGCGCTCGTGTGATACCGGCTTTATGGGTCAGGAAATGCTCACAAGGAAAGTTTTTGTATAGGAGAGAGAGAGAGAGAGAGACAGAGAGAGAGAGAGAGAGAGAGAGAGAGAGAGGAGGAAGAGAGAGAACATTTTATATACCTGAAGTAGTTTGAGGCAGAAATTTACTATTTTCGGGAAGGGCGAGGAATAATTGCCATAGACGTAGAAATGTATCGATATGAGTGAACATAAAACAAAGATGCAAAAGATGAATTAAGGGCATAGAAGAAACACAACAACAACACTAGACGAGATAATAAGGTAAACAAACCCAGAGTCCATTGAATATAAGTAGGCAAGAAATCTTATACCCCTAACCTCAGTAACTCTATAAGGGTTACAACAAATGACTGGGGTTCTCGAAAAGGGGCTCCAGTACTGAAAATGTACATGACTTGCAGTGTGCTGGCTTAATAATTCAGAAGGGTTGATAGCCTCTGAAGTCATATTCTAACTAACTAAAAGGTTGTACATTTTCACACCTATTCCTTGGTTGGCTTCCGGTAGAAATATTAGCTTCTTTAGGCCTACTTCTGTTTTTTTTTTTTTTTTTTTTTTTTTTTTTTTTTTTTTTTTTTAGTAATAGAGTTTTAGTGGCACGATTTCTGTCCTACTTATAATGAACAAGGTATAGCACAAAGGCGATCGATAGACCTACGGACATTATAGGGAAGGACAGTTGAGGAAACAGAGAAAAAAGGGAGGTTGCCTGAAAAAATCACCCGAATAATAGTTGGGAAAAAAAATATCGCGGAGAAAGACACGTGGTATAGGGTAGAAAAAGTACGCCCCGTCTCTCCCCCCCAAAAAAAACAAATAAATAAATAAAAAATAAATAAATAAAAAGAAAGAGAAAAAGAAAAATGGGACAAAGGAGGATATATTATAATGGTGAAATATGTGATAGGAGAGATAAAAGGGGGGCGGGGGGGACTAGGCTCGGTGGAGATGTAGAGTGTGATACGGGGATGGAGGTCTTGATGGCGATGGTGTGGTCAGATAGGAGAGAGAGAGAGAGAGAGAGAGAGAGAAATATAGTTTAGCAACAAATAAAAAGAGAATGTGCCTGTTAAACGGATACATACACGAGACATGTCATGGGATGCCAATCAAATAATTGCAGTAACCTAAATATCAGTAATTTTAAAGTAAGAGACGGGGAGATTTTAAAGTATATGAGAACTCACTGTAAGATTGTCTGCAGATAAACTGCATCTTGTTTTCATTATGACTCGCATCACTTGTACTACAATATTTAGACGAAGAACACAACAAAGTCGAAGACGCTTCAAAAGGTAAGGTTCAGGTTATCAAGAGCCAAACAAAGTTAATTGCTAGCGGCAGCAACAAGTCCATCTTTAAGGGGGTCAACCTCGCTTTTGTTTCTCTCTCTCCCTCTTTCTTTGGCTTGTATTCATTCGGCCCCATTCAGCCTACTGTTTTAAGACGTTAACCCCCATCCATGTGTCAATATTTTCGTGGCGAGCGGTAGCGAGCCAGCATATATATATATTTTGTTTTACAGCAAGCTAAATTTGTACATTTTTCGATAGCAAAATGTCTCCGGCGAAGCTGGATTTCTCCATAAAATGCTGGCTCACTATCGCTTGCCAGGAAGAAATCGACACCTGGATGAGGATAAACTTCTTAAAACAGTTGGGTGAATGGGGCCGAATGGATACAAGCCAGAGAAAGAGAGACAAGGAGAGAAACAGAATAAAAGCAGGTGACCCCCCCCCCCCCCTTACGTAGACAGTAGAAAACTCCGCGGATAATGAAGACAGAGTGAAAGCCTCCTAGATACCTCTGCTGTAGTTAAAACAGTCAAACACCTCTGTGGCCGGACAGCTTAACTATAGTCTGTATATTTGCGGTTGACGGTAAATGTAATCAAAGGGATTCAAAACTTTACTGAAATATAATGTTCCCCTTTAATCATGCAAAGCCTTCGAAACTGATGCCTTTGTATACTGAAGGGGTTAAGAATTCCACTTCGCCCTCTTATAATGAAGGGAGTGTAGTTAGAAAGTCCGGCCCTCCAATGGTCCACTGACTTCACAATCTTCAATAAATCCGTAAATTGGGGCTCTGTCAGGGCGCTCTGGGTTTACTGCCCAACAGAATGTGATCTCTCTCTCTCCCTCTCTCTCTCTCTTTCCACGTAATATTAGCAATTTAGTTCATCTCCACTTCGCTTTTATGCAAGGTCTTGTTATTAGCATTATCTTAATATACAGTATACACAATTAATTTATGTCTCTCTTGGACCTCATTTCTTCTCACTCTCTCTCTCTCTCTCTCTCTCTCTTTGCTCTACTTTACTTCCACTTTCCCTCATACTTAGGGATGCTATTTCTATTAGGTTTAAGTCCTAGCCACCTAGGAGGGATCGTAAGATATGTGCGGCCAGCGTATCTATGTAAAAGGCGCTCTCTCTCTCTCTCTCTCCTTTACTTCCACTTTCCCTCGTACTTAGGGATGCTATTTTTATTAGGTTTAAGTCCTGGCCACCTAGGAGGGGTCGTAAGATATGTGCGGCCAGCATGTAAAAGGCGTTCTCTCTCTCTCTCTCTCTCTCTCTCTCTCTCTCTCTCTCTCTCTCTCTCTCTCACCCTTTTTGCGAGACTAATCAGTGACAGAGGACTATATGCCAAACTAGACAGGTCAGTTTTGAAGACACACTGCCCGACAACACAGTAGTTCGTCTGTCACACCACTTATTAAACACTGAGAGAGAGAGAGAGAGAGTACAAAGGAGTACAAAGGAAGTCAAGCAACAACAGTCTAGTGACCCTTCTAGGCTGCTTGTCCTCCAAAACACTGAGGATCAAGTGTCCAAACAGTGGTTTAGAGTAGGTAAGGGAACATTGGAAAGGGAACTACTGCCCTAGAACTAATGTCCGTGGCAGGATTAGGAAGTTAGTAGGGGACAGATGGGTTCGTAACTGAGGGGGGGATAAAATAAAGTTATTCATTTACAAACGCAGTCAGTCGCGGGTTTGATGCGAGATATTTGTCTAAGCGGAGTTTAAATGAATCAACGGTGCTGCAGTCTATAACGTCTCGGGGAAGCCCATTCCACAAGTTGACAACTCGATTGAAGAAGAAATTCTTAGATTCGTGTGAGTTAAAAGATTTACCAATAATTTTGCAACCGTTTCCCTGCGTGTAATTAGATTGGTCGATAGTGAAGTACTTACTACAGTTCATATTGTCGATGCCTTTGATGATTTTGAACACTTGAATTAAGTCACCTCTTAATCTGCGCTGGGTTAAAAGAAATAGATTTAATTATCTAGGACGCTCTTTCGTATGGTTTGTTCTTTAGGCTAGGTATCATTTTGGTAACTCTACGTTGAACTCGTTCTAGCTTGTTTATATCTGTTTGGTAATAAGGGCACCAGGATTGAACGCAGTATTCCAGAAGAGGGCGGACTAAGGAATTGTAAAGGGTTAGGATAACTTCTTTGGATTTATGCTCAAATGACCTGCCTATAAAGCCAATTATTTTGTTTGCCTTCTTAACAACTTCTGAACATTGTTGACTTGGTTTTAGGTTACTCGATATTGTTACTCCCAGATCGGTTTCTTTGTTTACATTCTTAAGCTGAGTGCCATTCATCGAATAGTTTGCTTTCTCATTTAGGTATCCGATATGTAGGACTTTACATTTATCCGCATTGAAACTCGTTTGCCAAATTTGGGCCCAACATGACAATTTATCTAGATTGTGTTGCATATCGTCAACTTGTTCTTTTGAGAGTACGCTATTTGCAATTTTTGTATCGTCAGCAAATTTTGAGATTGTACAGATGAGACCCTCATCTATGTCGTTGATGTAAATTAGAAAGAGAGAGAGAGAGAGAGAGAGAGAGAGAGAGAGAGAGAGAGAGAGAGAGAGAGAGGTAATAGTCGCTTAATATGTCAGGGGAAGGAACAAGAACACTGGAGAATGGAAGAGTGATGAATGTAGGAAAGAGAGAGAGAGAGAGGTAATAGTCGCTTAATATTTCAGGGGAAGGAACAAGAACACGGGAGAATGGAAGAGTGATGAATGTAGGAAAGAGAGAGAGAGAGAGGTAATAGTCGCTTAATATGTCAGGGGAAGGAACAAGAACACGGGAGAATGGAAGAGTGATGAATGTAGGAAAGAGAGAGACAGAGAGGTAATAGTCGCTTAATATGTCATGGGAAGGAACAAGAACACGGGAGAATGGAAGAGTGATGAATGTAGGAGAGAGAGAGAGAGAGAGGGGGGGGGGGGGGGGAGGGGGTAATGATCGCTTCATCTGTCAGGATAAAGAAGAACAGAAGTGATAAATGGAAGAGGGATAGAAATTATGTAATTTTAATTATATTCTAACTAACATCGGATTATTTTACTCGGCTTTGAATGGCCTTCTCCTATAGTATTCAGAGAGGTTGGTCTCAAATCAGTTACCACCTCCCACATTTGACCACTTGCTAGTTTCACGCTATAAGGAAGTTGGAACCGTAAATCAATATGTATGAGAATGAAATAATAATGTGGGTTTCTGATGGATAGAGAGTATGACCAATTTGGCTTTATGTATTTATAAATATATTATGACCGTATCTTAGCTGATAATTCTTCTAAATATTGATGGCCACGGCTCCAACTTTCTTATAGGCCAAACATCGCAAGTAGTCAATTCTCTCTACAATAAAATCGTCTACTGATAGCCAGATTATTCAATTTAGGTGTTTCTTATTTTATGCATTCAATGCTTTATTACAACAACTTCAAATAATTACGTTATACTCATATTGCGGAAAATATTGTATTATTGTAAAAACAACACTTTCATCTCTCTCTTGAATCTTTCGCAAACATTCCAAAAAAATTCAAATTGTCCCAAAAGTACCTAAATCAAAATAATCCTTGGATTACAATAGGTTTTTGTAATCACTAAGACTACATCACTTAATCATAGTCTGTTTTCCCCAGTTGACGGTAAATGGAATCCAATAACAACTGATGTATCAATAACTGATGGTGAAATATCAAGCTGCTGTGTCAGTGCATCACATAAATACCAAGTTTTCAGAATTAACACAAACATTCGCTTCCAAATCTTCCAAATTGCAAAGTAATTAAGGTGAGGACTTTGCAATTGACCTTAACATTGTGTCTTCCTCTCTCTCTACCCCTCCCCCCACTAGCTCCCTTCATTGAGCCTATTAAATTAATCTCCGATACAGAGTATGTAGTATGTATGTCGGACTAAGAATATGTGCGTGTGTGTGTGTGAGAGAGAGAGAGAGTGTGTGTAGGGGGGGGGGGGGGGGAGGGGGGGGGGGAACGAGAGAGAGAGAGAGAGATTGATTTTGCCCCGAGGGGCGAGTTTATTGAGCAGCGCCCCCCATCCTGTAAGGGGACAACCACTAGTAAGGCGATACATACTGCTCAAAGAGCCATTATTCCACTGAAACAACAGCATCGTCGTCTGGTTACATTCATATTTGTGTTTATAAATCAGGTTGGCATTATTCAGATGTGTTATTATAGTTTCCTCATTTAATTGTCACATGGTCTGTATATACGTATCTCTAAAAAAAAAAAAAAAAAAAAACAAGCAAGCTTGTAGTGACTGAATTATTAATTGACAGGTTGTAAATAATAGCACTACAGAACTAGTGCAATCGTATGAGGAGACTATTCATATTTTCATTACATCAATGGTTATTGAGATCATAGTTAGCTGAATACAATTATTGTCAAGAATTGATTAAACACCGAATGAAGCTTCAAATAATGCACTCGTTTCCAGGGACTACGACTCGAAGAGAACATTGAAGTCAAACGGTCGTCAACCAACACTTAATATGCTGAACATAAACTGTGTGTTTGTTTGTTTATTTTCTTTTTTCTTTCCCTGTTCTTTTTTCCTCTTTTCTTCCTTTAATAAATTGGCTGTGGTTCATCTTCTGTGTTTATTTTATTTAGACTGCTTTTAAACCAGTTGTTGAATCTTAAATTTGGTTGTTGTGCATAATATTCCTTAATTTTCTCTAGAGTTGGGTCTTGTGATAGTTCTAGTTTGTGCCATATTTGTGTTGCTTGTCTATGGAGTCGGACATTTAATGGTAGTGTGTTTGTGTATTCGTGTATTTGTTGTGTCGTCATTGTATAGGGGTATCTTTGGTTTGTGGCGAATCTTAGGGCTTTGTTTTGTATTTTTTTTTTTTTTTTTTTTTTTTTTTTTTTTTTTTGTTGTAAGCGTGTGATTGTGAGATTGAATATACTTAGTGGGTATTTCAAGAATGTCAGGGGGTAAGGAAATGTGATTTGTATATTAGAATACTGTGATTAACGAGACGTGTAACATGTGGAGGGAGGTGGTAGGAAGAGAGGGATCTCGTTGGGGGTGGAAGTTTCGCTCCCAGGAATTTTTGTTCCTGTGGTATTTCAATAATAATAATAAAATAATAATAATAATAAGGGGACAACCACTGGTAAGGCAATACATACTGCTCAAAGAACCATTATTCTATTGTAATAACAGTATCGTCGTCTGGTGTTATTATAGTTTCCTCATTTGATTGCCACATGTGCTGTACAGTATATAGGCCTACGTGCTCATGAAAAACAAAAACAAATAAAATAAAAAAATTACTGAATTATTAATTGACAGGAAAATAATAGCACTACAAAACTAGTGCAATCATATGAGGAGACCATTCATGTTTTCTTACATCAATGGTTATTGAGATCATAGTTAGCTGAATACAAATATTACATACATGATGTGACTAATATTTCGAACTACATAAATTATTATGCAATAATAGTACCACAAATATATTACAATCATATGAGGGACACTTCACATTCTTCATTACATCAACGGTTATTGAGGCCATAGTTAGCTGAATACAAGAGTCACATACATAATGTGACTAATATTACCAACTACCTAAGTTATAATGGAATTATAGTAATACAAATATTTTACAAACATGAGTTACATGGTTCAAATTCTTATTACAATAATGGTTATTGAGGGGATAGTTGGCGCAATATGACCAGTGGAGAAGTTTACATGCCGATAGTAATATAATATTTAGTAGGGTGTGTGGTTATGGGAGAGAGGGAGGGGGGTTGTAGGAGGTAGAGGAATGGGTGGGAGAGGAGGAGGGGTAGGGGGAAGGGGGAGGAGGAGGTAAGGTACTCCAGGGAGGAGGAAAGTGTGAAAGGGGAGGTGTGTGTGTGTGTGTATGTGTTGGGGAGGGTGGGACATACTACATATAAATAAGTTGTTTAAGGCCAGCCATAGTACTGAAGATAAAAAAAATAAAAATATGGTAGTTAAAAAAAAAAAAAAAAAAAAAAAAAAAGGGAAAGTTTGTATTTCAACGCAAGTCTACAGATATCAGCAGTATCGCTTCATCGTACCTGACACAACATATCAATAAGTAAAGAAGGAAACTGTATACATGCAAAGATCAAGATTCAATTATGTTTAGTAGCAAAACAATATTCAGAAGGAAGATACTAATAGTCCTCCGGGAGGGATATGCCGCATATCCGAAGGTACTTAATTGTAGGTCAAACCATTAGCCGAGAATATTGAGGACAATTATGTTGCTTACATATGCAAGGGTCATGTATATTGGCTTGCAAAAGGATATGAATTGGCACTTAACAGATTATTTAAATAAATACTGTGTTAGAGGCTCAGAGGGATATGTATATACTGTACATTGTCAATCTATTAAATGAGAATAGCAGTGATAAGTAAAGAAATACTGACTGGTATTATAAGTGTGACATGATCAATGAAAATATGAAATCGTGTAGAGGGCGTTACAAAGGGTTTAAGTGTGACCTTGTAAGAAAGAAGAGATGTGTGGAGGGCAAGGGGTGCATACTTATAAGGTTAATGTTCATGTTTACAGTACATATTATTGTGGAGGGGCAAAGTTCTTGTGTTTTTTTAGTATGTTATTGATTACGTTATTCTTTAGCATGTATATTGCTTGATCCTCAATTGTGGTTAACTGATTATTCCTGTATTCCCTAATCATTGGGCATTCCAGGATATAGTGCTCGAGAGAGTGTTTGTTGGGAGCTCTGCAAACCCTACATTGCCTGTGCTCTTCTTCTACCTGCCAATTCAGCTGCCATGGATAACAATAGCCAAGCCTTATTCTTGCATGTACTGAGTCTACCCACCTACTCGTTGTACGTTTACCATAGGTGTATTTGGTCGTAAATGCTACTTTATTGTAGTAGTTTATAGATCGGCTGGTATTATGATGTCTAGCTCTGTCTTCATCCACTCTTTCTTCTTGTGTCTTTTTAATTATAGTTCTCATTTGTTTCAATGACAGTTCAAGAATATGATCAGGTCCTTCTTTCTCTGTGGCCTCCTTGGCAAGCTTATCTGCCCTTTCATTGCCCGGGATGCCTACATGTGAAGGAATCCAGGCAAATTTGACCCCTAGCCCCTTCTCCCCTACACATTTTATCCCCCGTCTGATATCTTGTACAAGGAAAGGATAGGTGGGTTGGGGGCTAGAGATAGCTTCCAAGGCCGCCCTGCTGTCAGATAGGATAAGAATATTCTTTCCCCTTCGAAAGATACTCCCAATTCCCATCGCTATTGCCACCAGCTCAGTTTGAGTGGAGGAGGCCCAGTCCTGTAGCCTGGATAGTTCATCGTCTTCCTGAGCAAAGTTGCCACCACTCATAATAGTGATGGCAGCTCCTGCCCTCCCAGTTACGGTGTTAAGTGAGCCGTCACAGTATACCTGATCAGTGTTCTCATCTGTCATATCTTCTATTAGTGACATAAAGTTTGTCTTCAGAGCGTAGGACAGGATCTCAGACTTTTTTGTGTCGAGTTGTGTCACTATAATCTCAATAGTGGCCTCTTCCCAGGGCGGAAGGGGGACACTCAATTGCCGGTCATCTGGATGGTAGTCTGTAAGCTGGGTGGGCGGGGTGGGGTCAGTCAGTTGCCAGTCACCGATATAGTAGTCTGTAAGCTGGTAGTCAAGAATGTCAGCAGCAGTTACATGTGGCCAGTCCCTGCCTTTTAAGTCATCTATTCTAAGTAGCTCCATTAGTGCAGTCTTAGGTCGTGTTTCTCTGTCGTCTCTCAGTGTTCGTATGCCTATTATCATATTTGTTTCTTTTATTCTATCAGTGATGGACGATAGATTTAACTCATATCTAAGATTTTTTACCTCTGACATTTCTCGGACATCCAAAAATAAGTCTCATGGCTTCATTTTGCAGTTTGTCAAGTTTTTCGACCTGATTAGCAGGTAGACAGGATAGAGCAGGTGCATGGTAGTCAATTACTGATCTAATATAGGCAATGTACATGGTCCTGAGGATAGTGATGGAGGCACCCAAGCCTTTCCATGACATTACTTTAAGGGGCCTTAGTCGTCTTTTACAGGTGGTCATTACATGATTAAATTCAGCATTATTACCCTGTGGTCCCCCAACATACACTCCCAGATATTTATAATAGTCTACCCTCTCCAGTACATTACCATGAAGATGTAGAGGCTTGTTACGATTCCAACCTTTTGTTATGGCTTTTGTTTTGTTTGTTGATATTACCAGGCCTAATTGGTCACAAGCTTCTCCTACCAAGTCTAGGGCACGTTGCATGTCCCTGTGACTATCGGCCTGGATCAAAATATCATCAGCATAGCTTTCACAGATCACTCCTCTGGGAAATTTGAGTCTAACAATAATGTGCATTAATATGTTGAATAGTATTGGACTTAATACTCCCCCCTGTGGTGTACCCAGCTCAAGCTTACGTACTTCAGATTTTTACCTTGAAAGACGACATATGCACTTCTATTGCTGAGGTATTCCTTGATCCAGCCCAATAGTTTACCTTTTACACCCATTTTCGCCAACTCGCAAAGTATTACATCCCTGTTTGCTACATCAAATGCACCCTTTAAATCTAAAAATACAGTAAAGTTACACCTATGGTTAGAGATATATGATGTGATACAGGACATTGTACTTCTGCCTTTGATGTAGCCATTCAAATGCGGGCTCAATTGTGACTCTATTTTGTGCAGTAGCCTATTAAGGACAATCCTTTCAATTGTCTTGCAATAACAAGAAAGAAGTGATATAGGTCTCATGGCTGTAACAGAACCAGCCTTGGGTACAGGAATTATGACAGCTCTTTTCCAGTCAGGAGGGATGACGAGAGAGAGAGCGCGAAAGAGTGGAGGGCGAGGGAAAGTGAGAGAGAGTATGTGTGTATGTGAGAGTGACCATCGACCTTCTTGCTCAGAAAGCATCAGTACATTTTCTAGATCATTTGATAGTACTATTTATCTGCCAATAATTACTACGTCTAAGTATTAAATCAAGTTTTTCTTTCCACAGGTGAGTTTTGGCTGAAGGTGTGTGATGATTATGGGACAGAGACCCAATCACCAGAAAGGTAACGTAGCAGTAGTTTGTCATTCACAGACAATTATGTTTCAAGATTGGAATGAACACGGCACAGAATATAGACAAATGTAAATGAAGTTGCATCAGGGTGTTCCAGTAATGCTTTTCATAAATTATATGGTGGACTCATCAGACAAAAATAAGAATACATTACTCTATGAACATAAGGTTGAGTATTTATAATAACGGAGTTATTACACGATTTAAGTTAACGATAGATACAATGCCATTCAGTCCAAGGGGTAATGTTGCCATTTTAGTGGATTATATCCATTTGGCCTTCGCTATCGCTTGCTAGCCTCAAGATATCCAAGATATCCAATCGGCGTTCTCTCTTCAGGCTAGCGAGCGGTAGCGAGCTGATGTTTTCGGTAGGAAAATCAAATCCGGCGAAGCCAGACATATTTTTCTACCGAAAAGTCAGATCGCTACTGCTCACTATCTTGAGGCTAGCAAGCGATAGCGAAGGCCAAATGGATATAATCCACTAAAATGGCAACATTACCCCTTGGACTGAATGGCATTGTATCTATCTTTAACTTAAATCGTGTAATAACTCCGTTATTATAAATACTCAACCTCATGTTCATAGAGTAATTTATTCTTATTTTTGTCTGATGAGTCCACCATATAATTTATGAAAAGCATTACTGGAACACCCTGTACATATATTGTGTTTTTTGTTTTTTTTTGTTTTTTGCCATTTGATCACTTGCAAGGACGTAGTAGGAACTGAGAAACATTAATGTATATTTGTATACTTAGTAATGATGACTAAAAAGAACGGAATATGTCCCTGGTTTGACACCTTGAAACAATGGTATTTATTTAAATATACTTAGACAAATAGACATAATGAATATAAACACCATGTGAGGAGGAACACTTTATTGCTCCTCCTCATATGGTGTTTATATTCAACAATGGTATTACTACTGAGGGCTGATCTATGATAGCTTGCAGTCGTATGAAGTTAGTTCGTTTTTCGGTGTGAGTATCCTAGGTTCGAATCCATGGGAGTACCACATGTATTAATTAATTTAATTGATTTCATTAGTTAGGTGTATTTGTAAGTTAATTGGTCTATCTATCTATCTATTGCCTGACGCTGTGATCCCCGAAGGGGTGGCCACGAACGAACCGCCCCTCCCCCCAACCAGCACCGCCTTCGTTCGTGTACTTCCTCACTCCATCCTTCCACCTCTCATTCGGTCTACCTCTCCCTCTCTGTCCCTCCACCTCGCTCTCGTACACCCTCTTAGTCATTCTCTCGCTTTCCATACGTTCCATATGGCCGAACCATCTCAAGTTGTTCCTTTTCACACTTTCCAGCACATCTACCTCCACACCACACCTCCTTCTTACTTCCTCATTAGTCTGTCTATCCCTCCATGTAACTCCGCACGCACTCCTTAAGTAATTCATTTCCACTGCTCTCACTCTTGGTCTGAGTCTCTCAACCAACGTCCATGCTTCGCTTCCGTAAGTCAGTGTCGGGATTACCACACTGTCATGCAAGGACTTCTTCACTTCCATACTGACCACCCTATTTCTTGTTACTGCTTTTAGCATTCCTACAACCCTCTTCCCCTGTTGTACCCTCTCCCGCACTTCTTCATCCATAGTTCCATCTTTACTCAACACACTGTCACAGATACTTAAAAGAGTTGACGATCTCCATAGCCTGACCGTTCAGCTTCACCTCACACTCTGTGACTTCA
Organism: Paralithodes platypus; assembly: GCA_032716605.1. Taxonomy (NCBI): domain Eukaryota; kingdom Metazoa; phylum Arthropoda; class Malacostraca; order Decapoda; family Lithodidae; genus Paralithodes; species Paralithodes platypus. Next base: position 4,554,846 of record CM064510.1, on the reverse strand, counting down.
CCCCTTTCGAAGACCATAACCTTGCTCTTCCCCGCATTTACCTTCAAATTCCGTTTTTCGCACACTGTTCCAAACTCATTTACCAGACCCTGCAACTCCCATTCATTATCACTCATCAGAACTGTATCATCCGCAAACAGCAGTATAGGTAGCTTCCACTCAATTCCCTCCCTTTTCAGCGATACACCAACATCCACTGCTCTTGATAGTATTTCTTTCATGACTCCATCCATATATACAGTAAACAACCACGGGGACATCACACACCCCTGTTTCAAACCAACATTCAGGTCAAAGAACTCGCTCTGCTCACTCTCCACACGTACTGCCGCCTTTGCACCCTCATACATGCTCTTCACTGCTTTCAGCAACTTGCCCTCTACTCCGTATATTCTAAGTACTTTCCACAAACCTTCTCTATCCACTCTGCCATAGGCCTTCTCCAAGTCGATAAAGGCAACATACACCTTTTGTTTCTTCTCCAGATACTTCTCCACAACACAATTCAGGGTAAAAATCTGATCTACACATCCTCTTCCCTTCCTAAAACCTCCCTGCTCGTCGCCTATCCATTTCTCCGTTCTCACTCTCACTCTCTCAATCACTACCCTACTGTATACCTTCCCTACTACGCTTAGAAGACATATTCCTTGGTGGTTACCACACACTCCTCTTTCACCTTTGCCCTTATATAGGGGGACTATTATGCCAGTCTTCCAGTCATCGGGTGCACTCCCCTTCTCCCATGCTAGTTTGCACATTTTCCATACCCAATCTATCACTATCTCACCACCATACCTCAACATTTCCCCACACACTCCATCTGTTCCTGGTGAAAATATGAATTAATCGACCTTATAATTGGTAATCGTAGTCTATTCTTTTTTTATGTTAGGTAAGCTAGGTTATGTAAGATTTGGTTTCAATCGTTAAGTTATATTATTTGGGTTAGGTACAATAACTTAGATAGTGAATCATCTACCTCAAAACTATGTGGTCCAACGTTAGGGGGTTATATTATGTTTAATTACTATTGCAAAATTTGCTTGTTTTTGTAATGGTCAACCAATATATATAGATTTGTCACATAAGCTAACAGAAGAACCCTCCCAGACTGTCATCAAACAAACACAAATGGCTACCGAGAACTCTTTCACTCTAAATGTGTACATTTTTACGATATAAATATGTCGTGGTCGAAACTTGATTGAATTTAAGTTACAGGTTCGCTATCGCTTACCCACAACAAAATTGACACCTGAATAAACGTCATAAATCTCCTAACTAATGAACATGAGGAGAGCCCAAAACACCTCCCTTGGTCGAAATAGGTAGATTTAACCTCAGGAGTACCAGTGACATCCTTTTCATTATGGCCTGGCAACTATTGGACGATTGTATTCAGCTTAGGAAGGACATCTAGCCTACATATTGAAAGACTACAGGCTGTCTCAATTAATCCTTACAGCTGCCACATTTCCTTCCTAAGAGAGAGAGAGAGAGATATTTACATAGATACACTGGCCACTCATATCTTACGATCCCTGCGAGGTGGCCAGGACTTAAATCTTAAGAGATAGCAACCCTAAGAGAAAGTGGAAGGAAAGGATAGCAATGATGAAGATGAAGATGAAGGAGAGAGAGAAAGAGAGAGCGGAAGTAATTTAAAAAGAGAAAATAGAGAGGAAACAGCAAGGGGAGGAGGAAGCCCCGACAACTGACATAATCTTCGTTCCAGAGAGCTCAAAACACCACGCTGAACACGCAGAGGTCACAGTGTTATGTGTGTGTGTGTGTGTGTGTGTGTGGAGAGAGAGACAGCGAGATCGTCAATTAAGTATATACAGTACATCATGTTCATTTTGTCTAATTTTCAAAATATTTTGTTTATCACATTATATATATACAGTATATGTATGTGAGGAAACAGCGAGAGGGTTTGCGTGCGTGCGTGTGTGCGTGGTAATATTTATAATATAATAATGTATGTTTTTGTGTGGACACAACGAGATCAATTATGTGTGTAGATAATGTGTGTGTGTGTGTGTGTGTGTGTGTGTGTGTGTGTGTGTGAAGCCTGAGAGAAAGAGAGAGAGAGGTGAGAGTGAGTAAGTGAATGTGTGTGTGTGTGTGTGTGTGTGTGTGTGTGTATTCAAGATAGTTCAAAGCACCAGAGGTTCGCACTGTACTGGGGCCCCACATGCAGAGATCAGGATGTTAGTGTGACTTAACTAATACATTAGGTTGCTGTCCTTAATGATGTTATTATACATTTATGTATTAGTTTATTTAGTTGTTTATTATTATTTACTAATACATTAGGTTGCTGTCCTTAATGATGTTATTATACATTTATGTATTAGTTTATTTAGTTGTTTATTATTATTTACTAATACATTAGGTTGCTGTCCTTAATGATGTTATTATACATTTATGTATTAGTTTATTTAGTTGTTTATTATTATTTACTAATACATTAGGTTGCTGTCCTTAATGATGTTATTATACATTTATGTATTAGTTTATTTAGTTGTTTATTATTATTTACTAATACATTAGGTTGCTGTCCTTAATGATGTTATTATACATTTATGTATTAGTTTATTTAGTTGTTTATTATTATTTACTAATACATTAGGTTGCTGTCCTTAATGATGTTATTATACATTTATGTATTAGTTTATTTAGTTGTTTATTATTATTTACTAATACATTAGGTTGTTATGGTCTTCGAAATGGGTGAAGTCACAGAGTGTGAGGTGAAGCTGAACGGTCAGGCTATGGAGATCGTCAACTCTTTTAAGTATCTGGGCAGTGTGTTGAGTAAAGATGGGACTATGGATGAAGAGGTGCGGGAGAGGGTACAACAGGGGAAGAGGGTTGTAGGAACGCTAAAAGCAATAACAAGAAATAGGGTGGTCAGTATGGAAGTGAAGAAGTCCTTGCATGACAGTGTGGTAATCCCGACACTGACTTACGGAAGCGAAGCATGGACGTTGGTTGAGAGACTCAGACCAAGAGTGAGAGCAGTGGAAATGAATTACTTAAGGAGTGCGTGCGGAGTTACATGGAGGGATAGACAGACTAATGAGGAAGTAAGAAGGAGGTGTGGTGTGGAGGTAGATGTGCTGGAAAGTGTGAAAAGGAACAACTTGAGATGGTTCGGCCATATGGAACGTATGGAAAGCGAGAGAATGACTAAGAGGGTGTACGAGAGCGAGGTGGAGGGACAGAGGGGGAGAGGTAGACCGAATATGAGGTGGAAGGATGGAGTGAGGAACTACATGAACGAAGGCGGTGCTGGTTGGGGGGAGGGGCGTCGACTGACTGGGGACAGAGGTGCATGGGGGCGGTTCGTTCGTGGCCACCCCTTCGGGGATCACGGCGTCAGGCAATAGATAGATAGATAGATTAGGTTGCTGTCCTTAATGATGTTATTATACATTTATGTATTAGTTTATTTAGTTGTTTATTATTATTTACTAATACATTAGGTTGCTGTCCTTAATGATGTTATACATTTATGTATTAGTTTATTTAGTTGTTTATTATTATTTACTAATACATTAGGTTGCTGTCCTTAATGATGTTATTATACATTTATGTATTAGTTTATTTAGTTGTTTATTATTATTCACTAATACATTAGGTTGCTGTCCTTAATGATGTTATTATACATTTATGTATTAGTTTATTTAGTTGTTTATTATTATTTACTAATACATTAGGTTGCTGTCCTTAATGATGTTATTATACATTTATGTATTAGTTTATTTAGTTGTTTATTATTATTTACTAATACATTAGGTTGCTGTCCTTAATGATGTTATTATACATTTATGTATTAGTTTATTTAGTTGTTTATTATTATTTACTAATACATTAGGTTGCTGTCCTTAATGATGTTATTATACATTTATGTATTAGTTTATTTAGTTGTTTATTAATTTATTTATTTTTGTTATTGTTCTCGGTATTTTTATATTTTAGGTGGAATCGTATACCGATACTGTATATTTGATTATAGATGAACTTGGAACTTCAACAAATGAAATAGGTCACTATGTTAGTATGACTTTAATGTCAAGAATTTCAAGTTGCTTTCCTTAATGATAATATTATGTTTTTGTAATTATGTTATTACTTGGTATCGTATAATTATGTTTGATTATTAAAAAAAACATCTATTTTCAAGAAATAACGCTATATCGTAATATCTATCTATCTATTATATCTGTTTGCTGAGGCCCATTCCCCATTGTTTTTCTTTTTACTGGGGGTGGCCGACTCGAGACAGAGCCCGAATAGGGACAACAAAAACAAAACAAAAACACAAATTCACACACATCTAGGCCACCCAGAAGACCCAGAGACCAGGGATCACCAAGGTCACTCCAGCACTCCCCCGGCAGTCCTATTTAGCATGTGAACAATCATGGTAACAATAATAGCCTATTACGTATTACATTGCAAAACATAGGACCACAGTTGTCAATAGAAGGCAGTATTGGTGGAGTTTCTCAGTTTAATTAATTAGTATCGATATAATGAGAGAGAGAGAAATAGTGTGTGTGTGTGTGTACGGTGCCCAACTCTCCCACATAGTCCTGGAGGGAGGGAGTTCGAATCCTGGTCAGGATACCTCTCTCCCAACCTGTCCGACATTATTATTAGTATTATTGAGAGAGAGAGAGAGAGAGAGAGAGAGAGAGAGAGAGAGCTCGATTACGTTAGTTGTTTCTGAGTTAATAGAGGTTAATGTTCACGAGTTTGGGTCTACCTACTTGGAACTGGGTATAGTAGAATAGTTTATAGTTAAGGCAACGGATAGGTGATAGTAAAATATATAAACGCCTCATAGTAAGTGCATGGTAATAGCAGGTAGGAATATAATAGTATTCAACTATATACCTAGATGTGTGTGAATTTGTATGTTGTGTTGTGTGGTCATTGTTTTCTGTTGTGTTGTCCCTATTCTGGCTCTGTCTTGAGTCACCCCCCCCCCCCCCCCCCTTCCCCCCTCCAAAAACAAAATAGGAAAAGTGAGGATTGGGCCTGAGTATATAGATAGATACAAATATACAGTATATACAGTATGTACTATATTGTAATAGCAATAATATTAGTAAAATAGATCATGTTAAAAGCAACGGATATGAGATAGTAGTGAACTATATATACTGTACGCCAAATAGTAAATGCATATTAATAACAAAGGGAATGCGATACTCTAGTGACTAGTCCGTTCATTCTAGGTTGGGCAGAAATCGTAACCTCTAGCCTCTAATAACTCAAAAAGGGCTAAAGCAAATAAGCTGTCAATTTATACACATTCTCTAGCCTAGTCTTCATATTTAGTAGAAATATTAGCTTGATTACTTTAGTCTTTTGTTGAGTTATGAGAGATTAGGAGTTACGATTTCTGACCAACCCAGAATGAACGGTCTATAATATAATAAATACTGTACACGCCGCAATGTAAAATGTAGGCATTATTAACCCTTTCTGTACCGGCGACGTCTTTTTATTTACTGTCAAGCTATTTGTAGACGATTTTGTGTAATTTATGAAGGATCTGTCGTAGTAAAAAGGGTTAAATGTCATAGTTCGATGCCTCTCCAATTATGAAGGCCCTGTCTAAACGGAATACAATCATCTAATAGTAGCCAGAATAAAGTTAAACGGATGGCACCGGTACTGAAGGGGTTAATATTATCCGTGGTAAAATCAATCATTGGTGCCATCATTGCAATAATTAAAACACTGTTCATGGTAAAAACAATGGTACAATTAATATAGATAATTTAACCACATAATTATTCTGCTGTCATGGAAATTTATATGGGTGCATTTTCAGCAAATTAGAGTAAAATAATGACAGGCAATATACACAGTGTTAACATTATAATTGGGTAATGCATTGTACTTTGCTTTATTAGACTCATATAGGACTAAAATATTATTAATTATATGTATTTATGGCTATAAATGTTCATACAAAAGAGGCAAATCATTGTGTTAATAAGTAAATAGGAAAATTGGATAACATCAGTATTTAGTTTTGTCCTCATAGGAGCTACTTCATTCTGCCACGAACGTCAAATAGTATCGGAAAAATAGTAGATTATTGAATCAAGAGGATGTAAATCAGAGCTAGGTAAAAAGTTTAAAGTAACAAAATTAAATGTAAACATATTATTTGGTGAAACAATATATAAATATATGCAATAATTTTACTATTATTCAACTATCATTTCATTCTCTCTCTCTCTCTGCTACCTATCTGTGTTGGCTTGGTTCTCCACTTCTACCAACATATATTTTTGTCGAGTTTTGTGATTATTATGTTAATGATTTCCAAGTTAGATAATATTTATTATAAGGTCTTATGTATAGGGAAAGTTTGTCAGAAACAATGTTTCTATTCCTAGAGCTGAAAACCTAATATCGTTAGTTAAAATAGGACTTCAGAGGCTATCAACCCTATTGGATTATTAAGCCAGCACACTGTAAGTTAATAAAATATAGATTAAGGTAGTTTCTATTGTGTTTCATAAATGTTGCTTTCAAAAGTTAGGAAGTTAATGTTCTTACAATGGCTTATCTATATTGTACAAAATCACATACAGTATATAAGCGATGGCTAGTAATTTAGGTTAATGTATGCAAATATAATTGGACTAGAAGAAATACACACGAACTTCAAGGATCAATACTCTTTATATTCTTAAATGTTCATTAACCCTTAATTAGCGGCTCACCACATAAGTCGTATTTAATAAAGCTGGACTATGTGGCGGCGCTCGACATAGGTCGAGTGGCAATTTCAGCACGTAATGTTGCTGAGAGAGAGAGACAAGTGGTGGCAGGAGACTAGCGAGCGTATGACTGCTCCAGACCACCGCGGCGAACCTACTGACACGAATCTCAGCTCCCTCCTCCCTCTCTCACTCGCTACATACTGAATTATATGGGGAAAGTACCGAATTACATGCTTTTTGCACTCGCGTTGCACGGTTATTGCAAGAAAACTAGCCATCATAAAAGGATCGTTATGGTGTCATTCGAAAGCTCTGTTTATGCCCTTTCAGGGATAGGTACTTGTTTTACGTTCTGGGTCTTATTTAGGCATGAAAATGATCACGTAAACAGCCCTATTTTGGCTAAAAACACCCCGCTGGGCGGTACATATAAATAAACCGCATAGGCCGCTCGTAAGGTGTTAACATGCGGTAATACGGTAATAGGCGGCAATCAGTGCTCAGGAATAACACTCCCCTCCCTTCCGAAGTTGCTCCACGACTGACGACTTGCCTTGGCTGGAGGAGCGCTAACGTTTGGCAAATACACATGATGCGCGGTGCCAGACGTTTGAACAAAAATTCCACCCATCGCTAATATCAAATATCGACTCTATATGATGCATATCTCTTACTATAACATTTTATTTCAGAATGTAGGGTTCAGACATAATGTCAATGCAATACATAATTTGTTAACAGACCCAGGGAAAATGTACTGCTTGCTGTCCGTGTGCTCATATCCTGGTACAAGAGCTTGGTTCCTTGAACTTAGATGACCACTATGGAGGTTTTTACTCAGTGGCCTGCAAACTGTGCGAGGGAGAGGATATCGTGGTATGTCTCTAGAGCTCCGGATCCCCAGTCTTATCATCGCGTGTCGTTTCGCAAAATAATTTACGTTATAGCCTAGTGATTTTTGTTTTGTTTTAAACTTTAATAATTACATAATTATGTTCTGATATATAAGTACATGTGATCAAAGAGATAATAGACTTAAATGGCAAAGAAACGGCCAAATAGGATTTCACGTGGATTCTCTCTCGTGATTGTATACATTTCGGCAACTCTTGTTTAGGATTTATTTTTTACCTTGGAACCGGCACTATCTTTGGATAATAGCGTGGATATAGCTTTGCCAACCTACCTGTGCGTTTGGATTTACCTGGATATATTTCTTCATGAGGTGAGTGTGAGATAAACTTTTTTTAACAATAACATGTCAGGATAATTTAATTTGTGTATCTAGTGTTTACTACCCTATACCCCTTTGAAAGGACTTTAGCCTAACCTAACAACCTTACCTAACCTAACCTAGTATTATAGGTGGGGGATGCCACCCCGACACCCCCACTTTGACTTAGATGTTTGGTGTATTTGTCTGTGAAGTGGGTATTTTTCAATTTGTTGATAACGAAAATCCTCCATGTGGACTATATGGAGAAAAATATGGAGAATCTATTGGTACCTATTTTCCCTAATAAATTGTTTCTCATAACGTCGCACTAGTGTCCTTGAATATTATCTAAATGAGAGTGTAAATAATGTAAAAGAAAAAAGAAATGTGAGGGAACTACGTATAATGTATATTATTAAGACATTGGAGGAATCTAAACAAAATCACCTTAGCTTAGGGTAGAATATATTAGATCAGGTTACATAGATTAGGTTATGATAAATTAATGTTAAGTAGAAACATAGCACTAAGGGGATATTGTGTCCGGGGAGTATTTCTCAGGGGAAACTTCTCTAATTTTGAGGATGTAAGAACGGAAGATAGATTATCCTCATAAGGGAAGACAAAGGGAAGACAAGAGTGAAACGTTACTCTCAAACTTTCTTCTACTCAACATCTGAGCTCTGGAACTCTCTCCCAGAATCAGTCTTTCCCTCTTCCTATGACTTAAATTGCTTCAAACTCCGTGTGTCCAGGCATTTTGGCTCGAACGTCCCTTGATTTTGGCCCTGTCACTCTTTCAACTATGGGGGAGGCACTCGCTATAGGCAGTTATGCCTTTTGCCTCCCTCAATCACATAGAAAAAAAAATAAAAAATAAAAAATAATGCCGTAAGACAATACAAGAGGTAATAGTAGGCCTATAGTAATGAAATATTTAATCGGTAATTACATAAATAGATATTTCCATAGACAATATGTCTAAACCGTAGCCGGCTGATTCGGACCATGGCTGATTCGGTTCAGGCTAATTCGGACCACATTTATTCGTCCCAGGCTTACTCGGCCCAGGCTCATTCGGACCACAATATATTCGTCCTAGGGTTACTCGGCCCATTCGGACCATGATCATTATCATATGAAATTATTATGATTATTTTGATTTAATGAAGTTTTATTAATCTTGTTATTAGGTTTCGCACATAGTAGGCTATAATGCTGTTTATATAATATATACATTTATAGAAGGAGTAGATATAAATAAACACTATTTTTGTGTATGATTTTGATTACCGGTAATAATTGCTTATAGCCTAAATATATATACATATAGTTGTCAATAAAACCTAACTGGAATGCATATATACATAATATACTGTACACTATGAATGTGATTAATGCTTATAGTTGCCCTTTTCGTAGTCTACTACAAATGAAGTCACTGCATACAGGGTGTCAATTCACAAAATGTGAATTGTGTTATCATTATGGTTTATTATTTTGTTATCATTATAGCGCGACGGAGCGGCGAGCGCCGAAGGCGCAAGCTCTAGGGGGGTCCGGGGGCATGCCCCCCCGTAAAATTTTGAGAATTTAGGTGTCTAAAACAGCATTTCCTGCAATATAAAAGCAATCAAGATGGAAAATATGGAGACCAAAATTGTGTCAATTTACTTTTTTTTTTTTTTTTTTTTTTTTTTTAATTAGGCCATAGGCTACTGTATATATATATATATGTATATATATATATATATAGCGCAACGGAGCGGCGAGAGCTTTAAAGAGGTCAGGAGGCATGCCCCCCAGGAATTCGTCTAATTCGCCTGCATTCGTCTAAACAAGTATATCATCACGGTGTAAGGACAAATCTGTGAGGAGAGATTACTAGAGAAGCCACACGTTGTGAAACGTAAGATTAAAACAGAAGGATGAGGAGTAAGGGCATGAAAACAAACTATAAGGCGAAATGATTAAGTTGCTATAATAATAATGGGGATATATTTATAAGAAAACAAATATTAATACACGTATGAAACCGGTATAAAACATAAGAAACCAGAGGAATACACGTTAAAAATACTAGGCCTAAAATACTAAAAAGAAAATGGATTAGGGCATTGGGTGACTACAGGAAGGGAAAGGATCTGGTAACAAGTGAAAGATAGCAGATGGGGAGGGGGAGGAGGGGGAATGTAAAAAAAGGGCAATTGATGATGGAGGGAAATGATGGGGTCTGGAGAGAGAGAGAGCAAACCATTTATCTTTCACTTACGGTACCTACTGATTTTAGTTTCACCTATTATATCATACCTATATACTTGGTTCCTTTCTTGCCTGTCTATCCTCCGTTTTAGAGAGAGAGAGAGAGAGCAAACCATTTCTCTTTCGCTTACCTACTGATTTTTGTTTCACCAATTATATCATACCTATATACTGCATATATATAGGTACTACTAACTTGAGCTGGACACATTATGTTAGAAGCATTGCTAAGAATGCCTCTAAAAAACTGGGACTCCTGTACAGAGTTCGAGAATTCTTCACTGACGAGCAGTTGGCCGTAATATATAAAAGTCATGTGCGCTCTCAGATGGATTACTGTTCACCTCTGTGGGGTGGAAGTGGAGTGGTTGCATTGAGGCAGTTGGACAAAATTCAAAATAAAGCTATTAGATTAATCAATAACCCTGCAATCACACAGGACCTTCCTACATTAGCCATACGAAGAAACGTTGCATCCCTTGCATTATTCTACAGATATTTTCACAGCAATTGTTCCGAGGAACTTGCTTCAATTGTGCCGCCTCTCCACATCTTTCCCCGTAGAACTAGGGCAGCTGAGAGCGCCCATGAATTTACACTTTCTCCTCCACAATGCAGAACTTCTGCTTATAAGAATTAATTTATCCCCAGAGCTACTACTCTTTGGAATTCACTTCCCTCGAATTGCTTTCCACAAACTTACAATCAACAAATGTTTAAATCCAGTTGTTACAAACATTTTATGAATGGAGGATGCCTTTAGGCACATGGACCTTTTTGTTTTATCTGTGTTTTTCCTTCCTCCGTGCATTGTCTCTTAAAAAAAAAAAAAAAAAAAAAATATATACTTGGTTCCTTTCTTACCTGCCTATCCTCCTTTCCTTTTGAGAGAGAGAGTACAAAGTACAAAGGAAATCTAGCAACAACAGGTCTAGTGACCCTTCTCCTCCAAAACACTGAGGATCAAGTGTCCAAACAGTGGTTTAGAGTGGGTAAGGGAACATTGGAAAGGGAATTACTGCCCTGGAACTAATGTCCGTGGCAGGATTGGGAAGTTAGTAGGGGACAGATTGGTTAGTAACTGAGGGGGGGATAAAATAAAGTTATTCATTTACAAACGCAGTCAGTCGCGGGTTTGATGCGAGATATTTGTCTAGGCGGAGTTTAAATGAATCAACGGTGATGCAGTCTATAACGTTTCGGGGAAGCCCATTCCACAAGTTGACAACTCGATTGAAGAAGAAATTCTTAGATTCGTGAGTTAAAAGATTTACCAATAATTTTGCAACCGTTTCCCCGCGTGTAATTAGATTGGTCGATAGTGAAGTACTTACTACAGTTCATATTGTCGATGCCTTTGATGATTTTGAAACTTGAATTAAGTCACCTCTTAATCTGCGCTGGGTTAAAGGAAATAGATTTAATTCTCTAAGATGCTCTTCGTATGGTTTGTTCTTTAGGCTAGGTATCATTTTGGTAACTCTACGTTGAACTCGTTTATATCTTTTTGGTAATAAGGGCACCAGGATTGAACGCAGTATTCCAGAAGAGGGCGGACTAAGGAAATGTAAAGGGTTAGGATAACTTCTTTGGATTTATGCTCAAATGACCTGCCTATAAAGCCAATTATTTTGTTTGCCTTCTTAACAACTTCTGAACATTGTTGACTCGGTTTTAGGTTACTCGATATTGTTACTCCCAGATCGGTTTCTCTGTTAACATTCTTAAGCTGAGTGCCATTCATCGAATAGTTTGCTTTCTCATTTAGGTGTCCGATATGTAGTACTTTACATTTATCCGCATTGAAACTCATTTGCCAAATTTGGGCCCAACATGACAATTTATCTAGATTGTGTTGCATATCGTCAACGTGTTCTTTTGAGAGTACGCTATTTGCAATTTTTGTATCGTCAGCAAATTTTGAGATTGTACAGGTGAGACCCTCATCTATGTCGTTGATGTAAATTAGAAAGATAATTGGTCCCAGTACGGATCCCTGGGGTACCCCGCTACTTACATTGGTCCATTTAGATGCCTTACCGTTTATGACTACTCTTTGCTTTCTGTCGCTGAGCCAATTGTCTATCCATTTCAACACACCGTCTTGTATTCCATGCGCTTTTAGTTTTAGCAGTAAACGTTTGTGGGGAACTTTGTTAAAGGCCTTTTGAAAATCAAGGTATATAATATCTACAGCTTTACTCTCATCGTAGAGGTTGAGGATATCGTGGAAGAAGTCTAAGAGGTTTGTTAAACAGGAACGTTTTTTACGAAAGCCGTGTTGAGTATCTTTAAGTATGTTATTTTCCTCTAAGTGATTTACGAGTCTGTCTCTTATGACCGTTTCTAGCATTTTACATACAACTGAGGTTAAGCTAATTGGACGATAGTTACTGGGTAGGGATTTGCTGCCTTTTTTTAATATCGGTGTTACGTTGGCTAGCTTCCACTGATAAGGCATAGTTCCAGACTGCAAGGATTTATTGAATAGTAATGTCAGTGGTTTGGAGAGCTCATCCTTAGCTTCCTTTAGAACTCTAGGCGAGATTGTATCAGGTCCAGGCGTTTGATTTACCTTGAGTTTATCTAAATAATTCAATACTTCTCTCTCTGTAACGGTGATATTGCTTATTGATATTGCTGATATTGGTGATATTGCTGAGAGAGAGAGAGATACAAAGGAATGCAAACAAACACCTATATTATTATCCTTACGAGACTGTTGTCACTATTCTGCCTGTCCTGTGTGTGTGGGGGGGGGGGGGGGAGGATATCAGAGAGAGAGATAGAGAGATATATATACATAGAGTAACATAGATACACAGACCTTGCGGTCCCTACTAGGTAGTCCGGACTTAATGCTAAAATAGAAGAGAGAGAGAGAGTGTGTGTGTGTGTCTGGCGAGGATTATAATAAAGAAGGAGAAGGGAGACGAGAAAGGTAGTTGATAACAGGTGAAAGACAGAAGGTAAAGTTGATATAGGAGCAGCTTTGTTTGGAAGCTGGAAGGATGTGTTTTGGAGAGGTAATTGAGGGCATTCTACTATGGGTTTCAGAGGCCGTGTTACATGGTTTTTCGGGAATAACTTATTAACACAAATTTGGATTAGTACGATATTTTGACACAGCTTTATTCACACCCTGCCCTAATTTTCGCCAATATTGTGCATTACTAAAACTGTAGAATTAAGGTACTTGTCCCTGTGTCATGAGGTTAAAGTCGCACCTGGTCACACCTGGATGATGAGGAAACGAACAAGGTTAGTCACCCCCCATCTCTCTTTCTTTCCCTCTCGCTCTCTCTCTCTCTCTCTCTCACTTTCTCACACATGGAAACTACGGCCACTGGCGCATGCATTATACATATAAAAATTAGGCATGCAAAATGTGTTAATTTTATATTTATATTGTATAGTGACATAACGTGAATGTAAGGACAAGAGTATGGTAGGGTGCTGGGTATATAACGACCGTGTTTCATCGATGAGCAATGGTTCGGTTGTTTCCGGGTGTTGTGTGTTTTCGGCGGGTGCCACGGGCTTACGGCAGCAGTCGTATACAGTCAGCCATACGTGACATTGGCTCCAGCAAGGCAAATTATGGCAACCATGTTGCGTCATTGTCCGCGTGGGTGTAAAGACGCATTTGTCATGCGTCTTTACTACATATACAGCAGGGAGAAAGCCGCCAATCGGCGTGTCCAATCATTTGTCCACCCTTCATGTCTCCGCTTCCTTTCGTTGTATAAAATGACCTATTAATAAAACCTGGCCACACTCACCCCTCCACATTCCTATACACTTTGTATAAATGTCCCATTGTCCCACCCTTCTCCTTCGTGTTTTTTTTTTTATTGTTTGTTTTATTATCGGCAGCATCTTCCTCAACGTACCATCACTCATAACAATTCATGGACCTCACCTTTTTTCTAATTATGGAAGTATATCTCTACAAACGGATTTACGAATATGATTGTCTATACATCAATTACGAACCTACATATACCATTGATTGTAAAGCAAGTCCCAGCCAATAATCAACCCAGATAGTAATTGCATAACGAAAATCGTACCGGTCCACGATTTTGTATAAGTGACTGTACTTACTTACCCTACACTACCCTTCCTCCTCAAACATTTTCCCATCCTCACGCCTTTCCAACCCCTACCCAACCCGTAATTAATGACCAAGCGTCAATTGCCCCATCCCACCTGACATCCAACACAACCTGACGATACGATGACCATATTACACCTTACAGTAGATGCAATTTCATGCCAACACAAAACCACACAACACCTGGAAACCACCAAACCACTGCTCTTCCATCACACACGCTCGTTTTATACCCACCACCCTACCCTACTGTTGCCCTTGTAGTCAGTTTATGTCACTATCATATATTAATATAAAATTAACACATTTTGCATGCCTCACTTTTATATGTATAATGAATGCGCCAGTGGCCGTAGTTTCCATGTGTGAGAAAGTGTGTGAGAGAGAGAGAGAGAGAGAGAGAGAGAGAGAGACAGAGAGAGAGAGAGAGCGAGAAGGAAAGAAAGAGAGATGGGGGGGTGACTAACCTTGTTCGTTTCCTCATCATCCAGGTGTGACCAGGTGCGACTTTAACCTCATGACACAGAGACAAGTACCTTAATTCTACACTTTTTGTAATGCACAATATTGGCGAAAATTAGGGCAGGGTGTGAATAAAGTTGTGTCAAAATATCATACTAATCCAAATTTGTGTTAATAAGTTATTCCCGAAAAACCATGTAACACGGCCTCTGAAACCCATAGTAGGTTAGCTCTATGATCAGGTAAGATGTATTTTATAAGGATTTCAGATGGCCTAGATATTATACCCCAGTCGCCTTCTTTGGTTCACCTGTAATTATTATATATCATGTTAACGTGAAATAGTTTACAGCTATAATTATAATGTACTGTACTGTATATAGGTACAGTCGGCCTGATATGTGATGTCTCGGCACCAAGTGTGTTTTGATCAATAATTGGTATCAGCAATACCGTATCTAGAACGTGATTTATTAGTTTCGAGTGATATTATAAAAAACATGTTCCTATACTTATCCGCCCAATTCAACACCTGACAGACATTAATACAGCACAGAGCTAGCCAAACGTAATGCAAGCTGAGACATGACATTATTCGTGCTACCATAGAGTAGCGGTTATTAATGTTGTTACATATATTTTCGAAGCTGTATCCAGTCGAATTGAAACGCCTCATTAGTTCGTTATCTGATAATTGTAATTCGGAGGGTCCTTTAAATGTTTCGAGGCTTTAAAATGTATCAGAATTATTAAACGTGATTACATAATAAACACGTTTTGTCAGGTGTCTTTATTAATGTTTAGTTTTATTTATGTATTAATTAATTTGTGTTACACTTGGTAGTATGTTATTCCCTTTTCTATACATTGCTGGCCCCTAGGGATTGGCTACTTACTTCGTTGATTGCTATTCGCTACAAACCTTGCGTCACTATCTGTTGCAACAGTTTTGAGAGTCCGGTGTGCGAAATTGAAAATAAAGGATGTTTATGCAAATCGGTTTGTGACAGCGAATGAGTTAGTAGAGTAGATACTCGATAATTAACGAAAGGCAAATGCAAGAAGTTGATTGAGGACAATCCTGTTTGGAATTAAATGAATGTATGTCATGTAAAGATACTGTTGAGCGCGAGAGAGAGAGATGGAAGTATTAGTAGTTGATATAATTATGTAGACGAAATAATTAGAGTTTAGTGTACTCCAAATATGATTAATTTGACTCCATTACATCTATCTATCCCTCTATATGCTCAGGCCCAATCCCCACTTTTCTATTACATAACCCATAGAATATACGATGACGCATTCTGTCTGTTTTATGTCTATTATTAGACGATGTTATTCAGATTAAGAAGGGTATGTGGAAGTCAGAGGGTTAATGGAGATAATATTTACCCTTATAATTCGCACAGATCCTTCCTAAATTGCATAATATCTTCTAATGATAGCCAGAATAAACTGTCAAAACGCATCATGATCTTCAAAGGTTTAATCAGTTATGCAAAACGTTTAATCAATTGTAATACGAATTTACTTCTTGTATTTGTCCAACGAAAGCTGCATAGTATTTCCATCATGTGTAATACAACAGCTGTGCCAGTTTGTTTGAAATTGGTCACGGGGTAATATAAAATACTTAACTAGCAATGTATGGTCAACCAGACAATATATTTACCTTGCCTCCTTGCCTGCCTAATTATTGCTTTCTGTGTAAGTAGGGGGTAAGTAGGGGGGAGCTGAACTGTTGAGGGGAAAGGGAGGGATACCATGAGCGATTAACAACAGCTTAATTAAGCTGGGGACGGGGGGAGAGACGAGTTTGTTATATTTTGTTCTTAGTGTATACAGGAAACAAGGGATAAAACTGCTTGTAACAAGTGTCTCTCCCAAAGATGAAAGAGCGATAAGTATTTTGTTGGTGTATTTCAGTTGCCCTCTGACCCGTGACTAGTGTGGACGTCCCCAGTGACCGCTAGTGTACCGGTTTACCCTTAGTGAGGTCCTAGTGAACTTTCATAGTGATGGCTGTTGTTGATGAGTCTGCTGTCTCCTCCCATACTCTCCAGCTTTGTCTTGCTTTGCAAGAAAGACTGGAGAGTGTGGAGCAGGAGATTCAGTGTCTCAAAGATGAAAATTTGGCCTTGAGACTAGCTATGGCGGAGAAGAATTGTGAGGCTACCGGAAGTGTTCCCAGGGATCGTGAAGCCCCTTAGAAAGTGGTGTCAACTAGTGCAACGGCCTGCAAGCTGAAAAGGCAGCCAGTCAAGACCCACAACAACTTCAGCACCTTGGCTGATGAGAGTGATGGCGATGAAGTGGCGATCATCGAGGCAGTGAGAGGGGAGGGGGGGGGGGGGGGGGAGTCTGCTGCTGTTGCTGCAACAACTACTGCTACACGCCGACAAAAGGAAAAAGCTAAGTCTGTTTTCATTGTCGGTGATTCATTGGTTAGATACCTTGGCAGGGCAACAAACACTCAGGTTGGTAAAGTTGTCTGCGTGCCTGGTGCCGGAGTCGGGAGGGTGGCTGAGAAGATAGATGCTGTCATGGAAGTGAGTGGGGAGGACCCCATCATCTTCCTCAACGCAGGGAGCAACGACATATGGAGATGCAGGACTGAGGAGTTGCTCTCCAAGTATCAGGAAATGTTGGAGAGGATCAAGGAAAAAGGTGGAGTTCCTGTGGTAAACAGTATCCTGCCTAGAAGAGGGGTAAGGAAGGAATGGTCCTCCAGGGCTATTGGTGTAAATAGCCGGCTGGAGAAGTATTGTAAGGCAAATACTATTCCATTCCTGGATAACTGGTCCCTCTTTTATGGTAAGGATGAACTGTATGCCCAGGATGGAGTACATCTCTCTCGACTAGGAGTTTCGACCTTGGCCAGCTCACTCGACAAGATTGTTGCGGGGTTTCGTTAAAAAAACCTGGGTGTGTAAGTAAAATACTGTCTCCATATGGAGCAGGTACTTCATGTGACAAACCAGTGAGTAAAATAGAAATAATCAGTCAAGATAGTGCGGATATAGTGATGTGTAATAGTAGTATCGATAACACTACACATGTAACTGATAGTAAAGATGAGAATACTGATAGAGTAGAATTTCCGTCTAGAGCTAGTAGTTCAACAGGAAATAATAAGTTAGCTAAACACAATAGAAAATTAGTTGCAAATAAAAGTAATAGGTTGAGGGTATATTATACAATTGTAGGAGTTTATGTAACAAAATGAACGAACTTAGAGCACTCGTTAGCACAGAAAATATAGACATAATAGCGCTAACTGAAACGTGGATTAATACAGAATCTAGGCATTTTTTAGCAGAATTTGATATTCCAGGATATAGTTTGTTTAAATATGACCGAACAAGTAGGAGGGGCGGGGGTATAGCAGTGTTTGTCAGGAGTACATTAAAAAGCTGTATTAAATCAGGTATTAGACTAAATAATGATAATGAAAGTGTTTGGGTAGAGGTTAACGAAGGTAGTGAGACCATAGTTATTGGAGTTATATATAGACCGCCTAATATGAGTAGAAATGGTGGAAAATCGTTATGGGAGGAAATTAAAATAGCATCAAGGTTTAGCAATGTGTGCATTATGGGGGATTTTAATTTTCCGAACATTGATTGGCAGCACCAAATAGGCGACTCCGATTCAGTAGAGTTTATTGAGGTAGTACAAGATAGTTTTTTATTTCAATTCATAGATACGCCGACTAGAGGTATTAATATTCTTGATTTAGTTTTCAGTAACAATGAACATATGATAACTAATGTAGAGATTGGTGACCACCTAGGAAATAGCGATCATAAATCTATTTATTTTAATATACAATGGACAGGGAATGCTAAAGAGAATACGACACTTATCCCAGATTTCAGAAAAGCCGATTATGGTGGGCTAAGAAGAGACTTAAGGGTGGACCCTATTGTTAAGCAATTAAGTCAGGATATGCCAGAGTTAAACTTGCCACCTACATATAACCAGTTTATTGCTTCACTCCACAATGCTCAAAATAAATATATCCCTAAAAGAAGATTTAGATCGACGCAGAACCAACCAAAATGGATGACTAATAAGCTAATAGATCTTATAGGAAAAAAGAAAGGAATATATCGAAAAATAAAGAAAGGTGAAAATCATTTACATATATACTATCAGACTCTATCAAGACAGGTCAAAAAGGAAATCAGGAAAGCAAAAATAAATTATGAAATAAGGATAGCCAGCGACTCAAAAAATAACCCTAAAGCTTTTTACCAACTATATAAATCTAAAGTTAGAGATGTAATAGGCCCCCTAAAAACTTCAATAGGAGAAATAACAGAAAATGATTTAGAAATGTGCAGTACATTAAATAGTCAGTTTCTTTCCGTTTTCACTAATGAAAATTTGGCACAGATTCCAGAAGTCAATATGGTATATAGTGATAGTATAGAAAATATGTTAAGTACAGTTAGTATAAGTAGAAATGATGTGCTTAAGGAAATTGACAGACTGAAACCTCAAAAATCGCCTGGTCCTGACGAGGTATATGCTAGAGTATTAAAAGAATGCAGAGATGAGTTAAGTAGTCCATTAGCATTTATATTTAACAAGTCATTAGAAACAGGTTTAGTTCCAGAAGCTTGGAAGCTTGCAAATGTAGTTCCGATCTTCAAAAAAGGTGATAAATCGATAGCATCCAATTACCGTCCCATTAGTCTCACATCAATCATAGGAAAGTTGCTAGAGTCCATTATTGCTAGGAAAATTAGAAGCCACTTAGTAAAATTTAACTTAATAAATTCTTCTCAGCATGGATTCACTCAGGGACGTTCTTGCCTTAGTAATTTGCTTAGCTTTTTCTCAGAGGTATATGAAGCAGTAGATAGTGACAAGTCATATGATATTATATATTTAGATTTCAGTAAAGCTTTCGACAGAGTCCCTCATGAGAGATTGATGAGAAAGGTTGAGGCACATGGAATAGGAGGGTCGTTGTTGGGATGGATTAGGTCATGGCTAATTGGTAAGAAACAGAGAGTCAGCATAAATGGTACCAAGTCAGAGTGGGGAGCAGTCAAAAGTGGTGTCCCCCAGGGATCGGTATTAGGTCCCCTGTTGTTTCTTATATACATAAATGACCTAGATTTAGGTATAACTAGTAGGAAAAGTAAATTCGCAGACGATACTAAAATGGGGAGATCAATTGATTCAGATAGCGATATAGAGTGCCTCCAAAGGGATCTAGATACCTTACATGAATGGTCAGTAAATTGGCAGATGAAGTTTAACATTGACAAATGCAAGGTATTAAAGATAGGGAAGATGCAAACAAATGTTAAATATAAACTAGCTAATTTAGAATTAGAAAATTCAGACTGCGAGAAAGATCTAGGTGTGTTTGTTAGCAATGATTTGAAGCCTAGAAAACAGTGTATAAGCGTTCGTAATAAGGCAAACAGGATTCTCGGGTTCATCTCTAGGAGTGTGAGTAACAGAACTGCTGATGTTATCTTAAAACTTTACTTGTCATTAGTGAGACCCCATATGGATTATGCTGTCCAATTTTGGTGTCCTTATTACAGAATGGACATAGATTCATTGGAGAGAATTCAGCGTAGAATGACAAAAATTATCCATAATATTAGAAATTTTCCGTATGAAGAAAGGTTGAAGAAATTAGGTTTACATTCGTTAGAGAGATGCAGAGTTAGAGGGGATATGATAGAGGTGTTCAAGTGGGTTAGTGGGATTAACAAAGGGGACATGACAAATGTACTAAAGCTCAGTGATAGCGAAAGAACTCGTACCAATGGTTTCAAATTAGATAAATTTCGTTTCAGAAAAGATATAGGCAAATATTGGTTTGGTAACAGAGTTGTAGATGGGTGGAATAGGCTACCAAGTGATATAGTGGGATCAAGGATGATAGGGAACTTTAAGAAAAAATTGGATAAGCATATGGACGAGAAGGGTTGGGTGTGAAGGGGGATCAGCCGGGTTGGGCCAATCAGCGCTCTGCAGACCCCCGTAATCCTGCGTTAATCTCTAACCGGTTTGGTAAGATGATCCTCAGGGTATTAGAGTGTTGAGCCTATAATGGGGCTTTGTAATTGGGGTTGTGTGGGACAGGGATCTGCCTTGCTTAGGCCAATCGGCTTTCTGCAGACTCCCATTTTCTTATGTTCTTATGTATTGGAAAGAAATATTATGTGCTTGCTTAGTGTAGTGAAATTATGAGGAGGACCAGGTGTTTGTGAGTTACAGTAGCTACTTTATGAAACTCGATCCTGAACATTAATTCAGTTGCCTACGCGCCAGGCAGTTTCAAAATCTACTTCTAGTTATGCCATTTTGTCAATAATGAATATATAATGACAAGGCGAGTGAATCAGTTGACCAAAATTAAATATTTGTTATCACCTAATTCTTCGAGGCATTAAGTGATCAAAATTATAGCTCGTCTCACCATTCCTAAGTTTGGCATGGCATGGCAGATATGTCTGTTTCATTTCTGTAAAGGTACATAGACATGATGTCATTATCAAAATTAGCTATGTGACAGGTAGACGTGTTAGGAAACTGTATGGTTACACTGGGCCGCCTTTCGTATAATTGACCTTCTACATACATACAGTACATAACCTCTCCGATGTTCTTTAATTTGATTAATCTGCTGCATTTCTACAGACAAGCAACATAACGAAGGGTAATAGACAAATCCACAATAAAGGATCGAAACAGCCGGGGAGGTCCAACAAGCCCCCCCCCCCCCCCCCCCCCTCTGACCAAATAGGGTTAAGGGGAGATTTCCACTTTAGGGATTTATTTCTGGATCCCTTTCTCCCTCATGTTTAGCCCCGTTGCTTTTGAGATTATAAAACGTTCGCACTATTAATTTGGCGTTTTTCAGAACTTTCGCCCCAATTTTTGTCATATTTAAGACCTTTTGTGTAATTTAGGATTCAATTTTTCCTGGCGAGCGTTAGCGAGCCTGTAATTTTAGAGGATCTGGCCTTTGGCCGCGGACATTTTTTCTATCGAAAAATGTACAAATATATCTTGAAAGGGGTTCTAGGGGATTAATTTTAAGCTTGATGGAGCTCTAGGGAACAAACTAAACATCTTCCCTTAAGTGGCAGCCCTTGATAACAGGGAGGCGGCTGAAGGGATGGGTGATAGAGTAGAAAACGTGTGTGGAAAAGAGAGGGGTGTCTTTAGAGATACGGTAGAACGTGAGGTAGGGACGCGAAAGGTAGGGTGGCTGATGACTGTCTTTATAACTGTAGAGGTCATCCCTAAACTGGATAAAATTATTGGGAGGTAGCTACACCAAGATCTAACGTAAATTGTCTGAAAAATAAAGACAGAGGGTTTGTTGTGGAGATACGGTAGAACGTGAAGAAGGGACACGAATGTAGGGTGGCTGATGACTGTCTTTGCAACTGTAGAGGTCATGTTTAAACTGGATAAAATTAATAGGCCCTAGCTACTACCTACGTTGTGTCTACCTTGTGTTGTTTCGGCCATCCTTGAGTGGCCTCGGTGATAGCTGCTCCCCCCGAGTATGTTTGCATAGCTATACTAAGATGTAACGTCTTTTGTCTAGGAAAGAGGGCTGTCTTAGAGTTACTGTAGAACGTGAGGGACGGACCTGAAAGGTTAAGTGGCTGTTTATATTTCTGACACTAGAAGAGGTTATCCTAAATTCGTTTGGCAGTAGCCATAAATATGTTAGTACCATAAGTTTACCATCGAAATTAAATGGCTGGCAATTGGAATGGGTAGATTAATATTATAGGAGAATAGGTGTCTCCTTGATATTGTGGCAAACAAAAAGTTGTTACTGGTGTTATAATATAATGTTAGGGCTGTGGTTTGCCTGAGGGAAGGAACTGAGTACATTTCGTGTCTAGGAGTGTTAGATAGGCCTACAGTATGTTATTTTTATAGAAAAGCCAAACAAATGCATACACTCGAGTTTGTAGAGTTGAATTCGTGACAACTAGAGTGATGAGGATACCATATAAAAAGACGAGTAAATTGGCCTTAAACTTCCACACATATTTTTCCTGGCAGACGCTTCCCAAATTATAGAAGTATTAGCTGTATTCCTAAGATATTCTTGAGTTATGCTATAGAGGTTAGTAGTAAAGATAAATACAACAGGGTTTGGAGAAAAATATGTGCTTATTTCGCATTCGACTCCGGAAAGTCTGGCCGTTTCTAGAATATAATATAATTATTGACAAACGTGTATACAATCCTTATATAAAAAAGGCCCTCTCTAAATTATTGACTTCTCTGGAGGGGTTGGAGTGCGGGGAACGTAATTAAATTCAACGTATCACAATGAATATTTCGAAAGTTTTACGAAATGGGTGATAAAAGAAATAATATGTCTAGAAGAGTGAGGAGATGTCATGCAAGATAAATACAAGTCGTGAGACCCCAGCAGGAGGAGGAGGAGGAGCTGAGTTTGTTGGCAGGGGGAATACAAAGGAATACAAAGGAGAACAAACTGCAACAGACCTATTGGTCCTTACGGGGCAGTTTGGATATCTAAAACTACTAATCTACTAACTACGAGGTAGAGAAAAGGATAGCAAAGAAGAAGGCTCCTCCCCACCCACCACTCCCTCCAGTTAATGCTGGCATGGAAACAGATAGGAAAAATACCATGTAGTATTGAAAAACTGACACGGAAATTCGGACAGGACAGGGAGAACAAAGAAGTTGATTTGTAATCTAAGCTAACTCTATTTACTACAATTCTGAAAGGGAACAGATCTTTGAAAATCAATATACATTGCGGTATGCGTTGACATTTCGTTGCGCGTTATTCTGAAAGAAACTGTGTTAATCGGGGGTTATATGCCATGTGTTTATCCAGATGGTTCTTAAATGTTTCGACAGTATTACAGTATACAATGGTCGAGGGTAGTCTGTTCCAATTATTCACAACGCGGTTGAAGAAGAAATGCTTCGCCTCGTGAGAATGAAAACGCTTGCCTATTATCTTATAACCATTGTTTCTCGTGTTTGCTTGATTGATCGTAAATAATTCGCTTACATTTAGGTTGCTGAATCCCTTGAAGATTTTGAACACCTCCATTAGGTCACCTCTCATTCTGCGCTTTGTTAAGCTAAACAAATTTAGTTCTTTTAAGCGCTCTTCGTACGGTTTATTACGCAATCTAGGTATAATTTTAGTGACTCTGCGTTGCACCCTTTCAAGTTTATTTATGTCCTTTCGGTAGTACGGTGACCAGAATTGCACGCAGTATTCGAGATGGGGACCCACCAATGAGTTGAATAGAGTAAGTATGATTTTTTCTGATTTGAATTTGAATGTTCTGCCGATGAAACCCACCAATTTATTAGCAGTTTTTATTACCTCTGTACACTGTTTACTCGGCTTCAGGTCACTTGATAATGTAACTCCCAGATCCTTTTCATTATTGGTATTTGATAGTTGAATGTTGTTCATTGAGTAATCTTTTTTAGCGTTGTTACTACCAATGTGTAATACTTTGCATTTTTCTATGTTGAATTTCATTTGCCATTTTTCTGCCCAGTTTTCTAAAGTGTCTAGGTCACCTTGTAGTTTTTGCCAATGTACTGTTGAGGTTACTTTATTAGTAATTTTTGTATCGTCAGCAAATTTCGAAATTTTGCATTCTATTCCTTCGTCTAAGTCGTTTATGTAAATTATAAAAAAGAATAGGACCTAATACCGAACCCTGGGGAATGCCACTATTTACTTTGCACCAATCTGATTCTTCACCATTTAATACAACTCGTTGTTTACGGTCTGAGAGCCAATTTTCGAGCCATTTCAGAGTTTTTCCTGTTATGCCATGAGCTTTTATTTTGTCAATTAGTCTCTTGTGGGGTACGGTATCGAAAGCTTTCTGAAAATCGAGATATATAATATCAACTGCTCTATCCTTATCATATGATTTGTAAACATCATTGAAGAAATCGAGTAAGTTTGTTAAGCATGAACGTTTATTTCTAAAACCGTGCTGAGAATCTTTTATTAAATTATTTTCTTCCAAATGTTTTACTATTTTGCCCCTTATAATGGTTTCCATTAATTTGCCCGTTACCGATGTTAAGCTAATTGGTCGATAATTGCCGGGAGAGGACTTATTTCCTTTTTTGTATATGGGCGTGACGTCACGTTAGCTAGTTTACATTCGTTTGGAACTATCCCAACATTCAATGATTTGTTGAACAGATTTGCGAGTGGGTTTAATAATTCGTGTTTTGCTTCTTTTAGGATCCTTGGGTATATTTTATCAGGGCCTGGGGTTTTATTAACTTTCAAATTGTTGATTGCGAACAGGATATCGTCTTCATAAATCGTAAAGTTTTCGAGCTCAGTGCCATTTGATTGATTCGTAGGGGTAGGTCGGTTACCGGTAGTATCTTCCGACGTGAAAACTGATGCAAAATAGTTATTTAGGATATTCGCCATTTGTACTTTGTTATCTGTATGATCTCCATTTTCCGCAACAAGTGGGCCTATTGTTGAAGTTACCGTTTTTCTGTTTCTTATATAGCTGTAAAATTCTTTCCGATTGGACTTGCTGGAGCTGGCAATATGAAGTTCCAGATTCTTCTTACCGTACTTCCTTTGATGAGATTTTTGGTTGTTCGACACAGTCTATCGTGTTCTAATTTATCGCTATTATTCGGAGTTACCTTATATTTTTGGTAGGCTATGCCTGCTTTTTTACTAAGAGGATGTTTTTTATTTCATTATTCCACCATTTTGGCTTATATTTGCCTGCTGGGTGCCGGTTTCGTAGAGGGATGCTTGCATTTATTGCTTTGTTTAGGTTATTAGATAATATGTTCCATAATCGATTTACATCATGAGTTTCGGTCATTTCACTCCAGTCAGTATTGGCAAGATGCCTTCTAAGTTTGTTAAAGTCGGCCCTTCGATAATCTGGTACTTTTTTCGTGCTCTCGTTTTCTTTGTCATTATTTACTTTAATGTTAAAGGACACTATCCTATGGTCACTAGAGCAAAATTCCGGTCCGATTTTAACGCTATTTACCAGTCTTTCATTTGTCGTTAGAATAATATCCAGAATGTTATTTCCCCTCGTTTGGGTGTTCTACGTGTTTATAAAGGGCACTTTCCTGAAGATTAGCATATAGATCATGTCCCGCGTGAGCATTTAGTGGTTCGCCCCATGTTGTGACTGGCAGATTGAAATCGCCAAATATTACTGCTTCTTCCTGACAACTTATTTCTGCTATTTGATTATAGAGTTTCTCGTCAGTATCGGGTGATTGTGCAGGAGGTCGATAAATGAGGCCAATTATTATCTTGCTTGCTTGATTATTTATTTGAACGTAACTAATATCAATATTATTTATGGCAGGTTTGGCTACCTCGATTGGGTGAAGATTACTTTTAACATATAGCAGAACCCCACCTCCCATTCTATGGGATCTTTCGCAGCTGAAGGTAGGAAGGATGGAGAAGGAAGGAGATAGCATAGACTTAAGGAGGGTGTTTAGTTTGTTCCATAGACTTCTATAGAGCTTTAAAAAAAAAAAAAAAAAAAAAAAAAAAAAAATAGACCCCCCTTTATGATAAAATGATGTTATGATGACAGGACAAATACAAAATATTTTTGATGACAAGTATAGTTTTAAGATAACAAGAGCAGTTCTGTTACTCACACTCCTAGATATGAACCCGAGAATCCTGTTTGCCTTCTTACGAATGCTTATACATTGTTTTCTAGGCTTCAAATCATTGCTAACAAACACACCTAGATCTTTCTCACAGTCTGAGTTTTCTAATTCCATATTAGCTAGTTTATATTTAACATTTGTATGCATCTTCCCTATCTTTAATACCTTGCATTTGTCAATGTTAAACTTCATCTGCCAATTTACTGACCATTCGTGTAAGGTATCTAGATCCCTTTGCAGACACTCTATATCTCTATTTGGTAACGTCTTCAAATTTACTTATCCTACTAGTTATACCTAAATCAAGGTCATTTATGTATATAATAAACAACAGAGGACCTAATACAGATCCCTGGGGGACACCACTTTTGAGTGCTCCCCATTCTGACTTGGTACCATTTATGCTGTGTCTCTGCTTCCTACCAGTTAGCCATGACCTAATCCACCCTAACAATGCCCCAGCTATTCCATGTGCCTCAACCTTTCTCATCAATCTCTCATGAGGGACTCTGTCCAAAGCTTTACTGAAATCTAAATATATAATATCATATGACTTGTCATTATCTACTGCTTCATATACCTCTGAGAAAAATCTAAGCACATTTGTAAGGCAAGACCGTCCCTGAGTGAATCCATGCTGAGAAGAATTTATTAAGTTAAATGTTTCTAAGCGGTTTCTCATTTTCCTAGCAATAATTGACTCTTGTAGCTTTCCTATGATTGAAGTGAGACTAATGGGACGGTAATTGGATGCTATTGATTTATCACCTTTTTTGAAGATCGGAACTACATTTGCAAGCTTCCAAGCTTCTGGAACTATACCTGTTTCTAATGACTTGTTAAATAGAAATGTTAATGGGTAACTTAACTCATCTCTGCATTCTTTTAATACTCTAGCATATACCTCATCAGGACCAGGCGATTTATGAGGTTTCAGTCTGTCAATTTCCTTAAGCACATAATTTGTACTTATAGTAACCGTACTTAACCTATGTTTTATACTATCGCTATATACCTTACGGACTTCTGGAAACTGTGCCAAATTTGCATTTGTGAAAACGGAAAGAAATTGACTACTTAATGTACTGTACATTTCTAAATAATTTTCTGTCATTTCTCCTATCGAAGTTTTAAGGGGACCAATTACATCTCTAACCTTGGATTCATATAGTTGGTAAAAAGCTTTAGGATTATTTTTTGAGTCATTGGCAACCTTCATTTCATAATTTATTTTTTCTTTCCTAATATCCTTTTTTACCTGTCGTCATCAAAAGATGTTATTAGAATAAGGATGGCTCAATAGGAAGAGAGAAAAGTTAAATACCCAAAAGTTACCCATTGACCCACCATATATATATATATATATATATATATATATATATATATATATATATATATATATATATATATCAGTGATAATTAGTTAGGTCTCCGTATTTGGTTGGTTAGCCGTTATAATACCAATTCATAACTATACATTTTTAAGAAAATCTGTAATGGACTTACACCATTCACAAACATTTCGACATGATCACGTATATTATTGACATTTCGGCGGCATACGTGAAACTCCTACAACTTAACCACTTTGTACGCAAATAGTCTCAAATCTTTCCCGACAAGAGAGAGATAGGGAACTTGCAAATCCCTCATATAAAAGCAGAGTAAAAAAAATAAGAAAATACAAAAATCTTGGAACACGGGTACGAATATTCTTTGGAAAACCAATCTATTCTGGATTAAGTTTAAGCTTATATCTCGGAGGCAGACTGCGGAAAAATGTGAAATGTTTATGGTTATTCTAAATGTGGGAAGGAATAGGGTAAAATCCAGGACAATTAAAGCTTGCAAGTTTTAAATGAACAGTTGACTCTCTCTCTCTCCAACCATTCTGTAATAATAATAATAATAATAATAATAATAATAATAATAATAACAATGGTATTTAGTGTTTTTAACAAAATTATAATATATTTTGCCCGCTTCCGAACCAAATTTAATGTGCTTAATTGTATTGTTTCAGTACTATGGTATATATATATAATTACCCTAATGCACCATTTCACCATTTCTTATTTGAATATTTTTCAAATACCGGTACCTCAAATCTTCTGATATATTCTTATAATGTTGTGTGAATGTGACATAATTATTGTAAAAGCAGGATAAGCTGTTAGTGATCAGAATTTGGTTTGTCTCACCTTGCCTATAGGCCTATTCGTGTCAATGTGATTTATCTTCGTATTTTCAGGTCTGAATATATTTGTAAAATGTTAGAACATGAAGATCATCAAAATGGGGTAAAATATAACTTGTTTTGCCTGCACTTCACAATGATGATGATGATGATGAGAGAGAGAGAGAGAGAGAGATAAATTCACTACTTGAATAATTTATATGATAGACGGAAATACTAAAACACTATTCATGTGATCCTTGTATTAAATTATTATAAGAACTTTCCTTCATTGCATGGATTTTCTCCTTAGTTATCCAATTTACCTGTTTTTCTGGACCTCCTTCTCCCTCATGCTTAGCCCCAGTAGTTTTGATAATTGAAAACAGTTAGACCCATTAGTTTGGCGATTTTAAGACCTTTTGATCTATTTCTTTGCCAATTAGACCTTTGGTGCTATTTAAGTGTCGATTTTAGCCTGGCGAGCCATAGCGAAAATGTA
This sequence comes from Paralithodes platypus, assembly GCA_032716605.1. NCBI lineage: Eukaryota > Metazoa > Arthropoda > Malacostraca > Decapoda > Lithodidae > Paralithodes > Paralithodes platypus. The sequence continues at coordinate 4,525,644 of CM064510.1, read as the reverse complement.
AAAAAAATCTCGAAGGAGGGTCTTGAGGGGTAATTATTATACTGTTTTCACCAACCAACTTCACTTCTAAACTCAATTGATGACATCAACAAATACATGTGGCACTTCAAATACTCGAACCTAGGATATTCACACCGAAATTCCGTGCACTTATGCATTACGCTATCAAGACAGTTAATATTTAAGACCATGCATTGACACGATACGACATGAACGTAGGAAAGATGAGACAAGTAATAATATTGTTGAGAACTTTTAATGCTTAAGCCGGTTATGGCTGTAGGAAGATTATACAATTGTACGTGTTAGAATTAGTGACCACATGGGAATTACAGGCTATAAGGAATTTGGAGCTGTGCATATAGATTGTTGATAGATTTATTAGCTAAAATACGATTGGAATGCAATGATAAATCCATAAAATCGAATTTAGCACATATTCCTTCTATCAGAACCCTACATTACATGTCTGTCTAATCCCGGACTGCCACATGTGATTGTTAATTTCATTAATCGATTTTAGGAGTAGAGTTGGTTACTGGAGAGAACATAATAATTGATGTATACGGTACCATCTTCCTTATTACCCTGTAACTCGGGCAGCAATTGATTTCATTTAATTCTAACCCACAAAGCATGAGCGTTACAAATATTGAGTATATATCACAAATACACGTGATCATGCTTTGTGGGTTAGAATTAAATGAAATCAATTGCTGCCCGAGTTGCGTCGGGACACTCAGAAATCCTTGTATGGTATTCTGGAATATGGATCCTACAACTAGGTATGAATTGAAATATATTCGCCTAGTGGGTTTCCCTTCTCCCTAACATAAATAGGATAGAAGGTTGAGTGTCTTTTAGACTGCCGTGATGTAGTTGATTAAAGCGTCGGCTATCGTCTGACGGTCGACGGTTCGAACCCCACTGAGAGGTTGGAAACACATATATATATATATATATATATATATATATATATATATACAGTATACACAATGCCTGTAACAGGTGTCTCCCCCATTGTTGAAAGACTGATAGAGTCACTTTAAAGGTACGTTAGAGTCAAAATGTCTGGACACAAGGAGTTTGAAACAGTTTAAGTCATAGGATGAGGGAAAGACAGACTGGAGGAGAGTTCCAAAGCTTTAATGTTGAGTAGAGGGAAGAGTGGGAACATTTTATCAATCTTGGGTTAGAGAGTTGCGAACTAGTTGTGCAGTCCTCTCCAGCATGTCTGATACTAGCTGGCAGGGGACCATCCATTTGTTCTAGCCCTTTTTTGAGTTGCAGAGCTTATTGGTCCCGATATCTGGCCTACTTATAATTAATGAACTTTAGCCGATATTTGTGACATCTTATTTGAGGTAATACTCTGTGGTAAATCGTTCCCAGAAATGGTGCTTAGTAAAACACATTATATATATATATATATATATATATATATATATATATATATATATATATATATATTCTTCAAAGATTAATCATTAAGCGATTGGATACTAAGCAGTATCTGACGAGGGTTTCACTTCTGCAAAGGCGAAGCTCTTCACCAATCCATCATGTGTGAGTAATGAAAGCTTATGACTCATCCAGCCTTAATACAAAACCAAGAAGCTCAGTATGCTAGCAGAGAGAGAGAGAGAGAGAGAGAGAGGTACATATTTACATGAGAAAGATCTACATATTTTTATTGAAACACAGATGCACATGCACAGCAGTCCCTACTTTGGCAGGCCGCCATTAAATCTAAATAAACAAATATAATATATAAACGTAAAACAGTAGATGCTACTGTTTTTAAGACAAGGACACTAAAGCAGGAGAGAGAGAGAGAGAGAGAGAGAGAGAGAGAGAGAGAGAGGGGGGGGGGGGGAGGGAGACTATAGGGAGCAAGGACGATATGGATGACAGAGAGAGATGATGGTATTTTTCGTATAAGAAAGAGGATTGAGCCACTTCGTAATTCACATCTTTCCCGCTAATAAACAGCTGAGAGAGAGAGAGAGAGAGACTGTCACACGAAACTGTTATTAATCCGGCTTCAATCCACTACTGGTATTCTTCTCTCTCAAACCTGTTCGCCATTTTTGCCCTTCTTCCTTTCTTCTGACTCCCCTCTTTTCCCTGCCTCTCTGTTTTCGCTTATGCCACCAATTTCGTGTCGTATTGTGTTCCTTTTAACACACACACACCCACACACAAACGATACAAAATACTGAAACCGTATAGGTGTAATATTGTTTCCATTTTGTTATACTTTCCTCATCATGAGAACAATGTTGACTGGATGCACTGACTGGATGTAGGTTCGTGTACCTCTTTAATATGTATTTTTATGCAGATATACCCGTTGTATACATTGTTGTATGCAATTTGCAACTGCAGTATTAAATTAATAATATAGAATTACCCACTTCCTTCTTCTACACTAGGCTGTTATTCTTCACTCTAAACTTTCTCATTTGCCCATACACTCATTTGCCCTACTTAATCTAATGTTTACATTTGCGTACTAAAAAAAACAAAAAAAATACACATACACACACACACGAGCTCCACGAACTTTGTGAGCGACTTTACTCTTAATATATCATTGAGTTAGTAAACAGACTAGAAATAAACGCCCTTCTTAACAGAAAATCGTCTGTTGTTGGCAAACATGTAGTGAAGACAGGTTCATATCTCTCCAATTTACAGCTGAAGACATTTAGCCCTGGTGGAATTCTCTCTCTCTCTCTCTCTCTCTCTCTCATTCCTTGTATATTTCCTTCTCACACTATCCACATATCACTTCCATTCCGCCTATCGAGCCCGACGCGCCAACCCGCTAACAGCACTTCGCTCTCACTGCTCGAAATCTGACCATAACTTGAGTACTCCATTACTCATCCCCTTATTTGTTTGCATGAGCTGTAGCTAAGCTCTAGCTTAACTGCCCTGTAGTTGCTTTGCATGTAATGTTGCTGTGTTTTTTACTGATAAACGTTTGTTTATCGAGACTGCTTTTGTTTACATTTGTACCGGTTAGTGACGACCGACGCTCTAAAGTAAACAAACTATTTGCTTGTTTCATATTATAAAGTTCTAGCACTTATTGTAGATATTTTAGCCCTCACTGTAGTTAAGTGCTTAGTGTGGTAAACTATCAATGGAAGTTAAATATTACTAAGCTATAATGAATCAAATAAAATCAATCTAAATGAATACTCTATATCTAAATTGAATTCAATCTGAAACAAGCTAATTTATATCCAAAGGTCTCACATAATAAATGTATATAATTATAGGGTAAGGTTATAAGGGTTAATATTAGCCAGGAATTAACTCACCAATAGTTCCACGTGGCAATGAGGCAAGGGAGAACGTTTTACCCAATATGGCGGTGGACAATGGGGAACGAGACTTCGGTCCCAAGACACGAGTCAAGTTAAAGAAAGAATAAATGATTACATGGGAATGGACATGATTATTATAATTTATGCTTATCTATCAGTCAGTCATGATGTCGATGAGAGCGTCGTGATGGTGTAGCTGTGTGTATTGCTGTATGTGTATTGTGATTAGAGGCACAAAAGCACGATCAACTGAGGGCGGAAAATTAGATGTTAACTGGTTGGTGTTCGTGAAGGCTCTGGCGTACCTCAAAAGCACACCTTGCTGCCTTGGCAAACCGCCATGAGCCCAAATTATCGTACCGCATTTAGGTTGCTCTATACGATAAATTATATTAATATATACGATAAATTCATATATACTACATAAGACCATGGCAATATTGCTTAATAGCATATTAGGCCTTTTATAACTTAACTTATTTACAATCTTATAATATACGATCTACTCGTCCTACATCGTGCTGTAGGAGAGATCGTGACGTCACAGAGACATACAAGATCACAAAAGAGTCATATTCTATCGTATTTATACGATACACTCCCCCCACAAAAAAGACCTGAACCCCACCTTAAACCTAAAGTTGCCCAGAGGCTATCTTCTGACGCCACAAGTCGACAGCGCCAGCAGCAGCGCGTCTGGGACGCGTCCCGGTCCGAGAATGATCACCATCAGTATGAGGTGAGTCGTTCCTTCGAGAATCCTCGGACCCAGCAATAACAGGTGGAGCCTCAGATTGCAATGCGGAATCTAGCTCCAAAGCGTACAAACGTGCGATAGGACGAACAGTATTTCCAGTGGCTGTCATTAATAGCGCCACCCGCTCTACAGAGTCTGCCCCCTTGTATACCTCCAATACGCGGCCTAATTTCCAGTATAAACGAGGACTATCTTCTTTAATTAAAACAACGTCACCAACTGTAGGGGCCGTTGGTCTACCAGAGGGAGTAACACTCCTTTCCCTCAATGCTAGCAGATATTCACTAATCCACCGTTTCCTAAAATCCTCGATTATCCTGGATATATACTGGTATCTCTTAGACACCGCTACCGCAGAGTACAACGAGGGATCCTCTAACTCTACTATGGACTGAAAATCAGATGGAAACGCAGTCAATGGTTTTCCATATAGCAAGTGAGCTGGCGTTAATGGTAGTGGTTCTTGCAGGTCGGTGTACACATATGTAAGCGGGCGATCATTCACGACTGCCTCTATCTCTGTGAGGACTGTCGTCAACTCACTCTTCTTTAATAGAGCACGTCCTACAACCGCTCTTAGTCCTGACTTTACTATGCCGACACACCGTTCCCACATGCCACCAAACCAAGGTGCCTTAACTGGAATGAACCTCCATTCGCACTTCTCTCCCAAAAAAGTGATGATAGTAGGATCACTACTCATATCCTTTAGATATTTTGATGCTTGGACATAAGTGGGAGCATTGTCGCTAAGAATGAGTTGAGGGAATGAACGACGGGCACAAAACCGTCTAAACGCCAGCATAAATTCTTCGCTAGACATATTATCACATAGTTCTAGGTGTACCGCTCGAGACGTCGCACAGGTAAACAATAATATATAAACCTTCTCATGCTCCCTCGTCTTCAATGCCCCTGTGTAATCTAATCCTACCGCTTGGAAAGGTTCTACGTGCTTTACACGGCATTCAGGTAGAGGTGGAGCTGGTCCAGTTGCATATGGTTTACCCTTTAGTCTCTGGCATATTACACACTTTCTCACTACGCGTCGAGCTACTTGTCGAACTCTGGGTATCCACCATGTAAGACGTAAAATTGATATAATATGACATACCCCGTAGTGTTTTACTTCCCTATGTGCACGTATGATCAATAGATCAGTAACGTGATGTCTTGTTGGCACAAGTATAGGTCGGTTTGTGCCGTCTGGTACACCCGACCACTTCAGGCGACCCTCACACCTGATGAGGCCATTGTCTAGGTGCAACCTTAGTTGACGCACTATATTAGGCATTAATGTCTTATTCGAGCCTTTCAAGGATTCTAATTCATTGGAAAAGGTTTCTACTTGAACCCATCTGATCAAAGTTACTTCAGCTGCTTTAAATTCACGAGCATCAATGTTGTGACCCCTGTTGCAGAGTTGGCCCGTTACTTTAACCCTTAATTAGCGGCGAGCAACATAAGTCGAGTTAAATAAAGCTGGACTATGTGGCGGCGCTCGACATAGGTCGAGTGGCAATTTCAGCACGTAATGTGGCTGAGAGAGAGAGACAAGTAGTGGCAGGAGACTAGCGAGCGTATGACTGCTCCAGACCACCGCGGCGAACCTACTGACACAAATCTCAGCTCCATCCTCCCTCTCTCACTCGCTACATACTCAATTATGTACTGAAAGTACCGAATTACCTGCTTTTTGCACTCGCGTTGCACGGTTATTGCAAGAAAACTATCCATCATACAAGGATCGTTATGGTGTCATTCGAAAGCTCTGTTTATGCCCTTTCAGGGATAGGTACTTGTTTTACGTTCTGGGTCTTATTTAGGCATGAAAATGATCACGTAAACAGCCCTATTTTGGCTAAAAACACCCCGCTGTGCGGTACACATAAATAAACCGCATAGGCCGCTCGTAAGGTGTTAAGCTTGAGATTGGATACATATCGCAACACCCAAGCTACAACTCTGACTAGTTTATTATAGTCACCGAATCTTGCCCACTTTATGATAGGACCCGGTGGCTCATTTGGTTGGGCTGTAACTGCCACTGTTTCCAGTGGCAGAAGTCCCTCACCAACAGCATGCCATATCGTCCATTCACTTTCATGGAGCAGCCACTTTGGACCATGCCACCACAATTCGGACTTCATTAACTGGCTAGCCGTTATACCCCTAGTTATGAGATCACTAGGGTTTTCCTTTGTATTTACATAATGATAAGCCACGTCTGGCAAAAGGGCTCTAATCTCATCTACCCTATTCCGCACATAAACTGGCAGAGACTTCTTGCTATGTATCCAGTTGAGTGCGACCTGACTATCGCACCATACGTGAACGATTTCAATATTTAATTCGCTCTCGTATGCTGCGCGTACATGTTGCACCAGACGTGCTAATAGCAGCATGGCAGTCAATTCCATTTTAGGGATAGTTACCTTTTTAACCGGGGCTACTTTGGCCCGGGCTGTAACTAAATGTGCCCTAAATGAAGTAACAACATATATGGCTACCCCGTATGCCGTGGCGCTAGCATCGCAAAACGTGTGTAACGTAACGTCACCGAACGCCGCCACTTTACGAGGTATAGGTTTAGTACATAGGATGGCATATTCATTCAACAACAATGTCCCTTGGTCATTCAGGTCCTCGGGCAAACTGTCATCCCATCCTATTTTACGTCTCCAAACTTCCTGCATTAGAATCCTAGCTCTTATGGTAACAGGTAATGCTAGACCCAAAGGATCAAAAAATTGCGCAACTTTGCTCAACAGACTTCTTTTTGTGTGCGCTTCTGTCTGCTGAGCAAAAGACCTTGTTTGAAAAGTTAGTATGTCATGTTTAGGTTGCCAGATCATCCCCAAATTTCTGGACTTTTCCTGGTTAAGAGATGCCGTACCATCCACCTGTATTAAACTCTGAAGATCTTCACTATTAGTAACCCACTCGCGGAGAAATAGATGTGCATCCGCAAACAATCTGCGTACTTGCCAGTATGCATACAACAAATCATCTTGACTATCGCTAGTACCCTGCAAATTGTCAATGTATAATCCGCGAGATAGTTTACTTGTGTCCTCATGAGTGTCAGCTAGATGTTTTCTGATTGTGGCATTTAACAAAAACTGCGAGCAAGTGGCCCCAAAGAGTACAACCCGAAAACGGTATATTATGATGGGACTTTCAGAGTCGCTAATGTCGCCGAACCAAAGAAAGCGGGTAACATCTCTATCTTCCTCCTTTAGCTTGACCATCAAGAATGCTTTCTCGATGTCACTGGTATAGGCATACTTCCCCAGCCTAAACCGCAATAGATGTTGGGACAGATCCGACACCATGGACGGACCTGTCAACAGGCAGTCATTCAGACTGGGTTGTTGACCTTGGTGGGCAGAACAGTCATACACCACCCGTATTGGTGTGGTGACGCTGTCTTTCTTTACCCCATGATGGGCCAGATAGTGAACCCTACCCTTCTTACACGGTTCCTTGACATCGACTCTCTCAATAAAACCCCTATCCTCATAACTCTGAAATACATCGTCATATGCCTGGCGCGTGCTCGGTTCGTTAGACAATTTCCGCTGCAATGCGCGCAAGCGACCTAATGCCAAACCATAGTTGGTAGGTAGGCTTATCTCACTGTTCTTCCAAGATAAACTAACTTTATATTGCTTGTCTGAGGCACAGTAGCACACAGACTCGTCAAACCTTTGTAGCGCAACTTCCGAGTCATAATCAGTCTCCATAGGATTAATGCCTATGTGATCCAATCTCCACAGTCGTTCCAGGTCGAACTCGGCAGCCATCTTAGGGTCACTAGGTTGGGAATCCTCCCTTCCCAACTCCTCTGCCGCGGTTACATTGACTCTATATATCGAGACCGTGTCGACCAGGACCTTTGACTGTGTAGTATGCACCTTTCCGCTCATGCAGTATCCAAATTTAGTGGGGATTAAAATTACACCACACATCTTTTTAAATCCAGGGTATACTACTTCATAATAATGATCCACACCAAGTAGAACATGCACCTCACTCTGATTTCCCATGGGATCTGACAAGTTAACCCCTTTGCTACGTAATGCGTGTTCCACCTTCTTCACACCCACAGATACATATTCTGGTAGGGTGTCTACTACGATACAAGTCATAAAGTACCGGTTTTTACGATAGAAATATGAAATCTCCGCTATCTCGTAGTCTTGTTTATCAGTAACCCCTGTGAAGCCCTGTAATCGAAGAGTCTCAGCCCCTACGATTCGGTGCTTCAGTCCCACTAGTACGGACCTCTTTATAAAGGAACGTTGAGATCCTTGATCTAGAAGTACCCGACAAACTTTGTTAATGTCATTACCTTCCATGGGTAGTACATTGTCCCTGCTTACCATGTTCTTTACTTAGACAACCTACACATAGCTTCAATCTTTTCGCCTGTGCTAGTTTTGTCTCATTTGTTGGGTATTTTACGCAGAAACTCCATTTATGTTTGTTGTTACATAGCTTACATAGAATCTGAGCAGGTTTCTTATACGCACCCTCTTTCTTTACTTTAGTCCCCACTGTCATGCTTACTGTTCCCCTCTTCTCAACATTCTCACTCCCTCCCGACTCATACATTCTCCCTTTGTTCAACTGTAGATTATTGATCTCCTTACTGAACTGAGTTTTGAATTCCCCCAGCTCAAATGATCTTACCTTATCAAGTATTGCCATAGGAAGCTTCTGACGCAAGATAATGACTATCATTTCCTGTGTGGTAAGCCCTAGGGTATCTAGCGATCGAGTATGGCACTCCATATTTGCCCTGAAGTTTGTCAACTCATCAACCTTATACTGTGGTTCTGCGAGCCCCAACAAGGCAACGACATGGGCCATCTTCAACTGCTCTCTATCCCCGTATGTGGACTCTAATAAGTGTACCGCTTCAAGATAACTACCACCTACTACTGCAAAACCCTCTATTAAATGTAAGGCCTCTCCTTCCATTTGTCCCTTCAGATAGTGAAACTTGCGGACATTATCCAAAGAGGATTCATGAACCGTAGATCGAAATACGTCCCAGAAAGCTAACCACTCGGTTAACTTACCCCCAAATGTAGGAAGATTGAGCTTTGGGAGGTGTACAGTATGTTTTGGGTCAGCCCTTCTATGGGCCTCATTATCGCCTCCCTTCTTACTTGCGACAGCACGCTGTAATAGGCGCTTCGCTCTAAAGACAGGTTCGTCATAGAGGGCGCGATTATCACACTCTGTAACTATCTCTTCCTCCTCTATCATGTCAGCCACAATCACCTCACTCAGAGCCGTAATATGACCGTGGCTAGCCTGGACGTTATCTAATCTAGCCTCCAATTCCTCTAGATCAGCAGTAGTGATGAAAGTGTTTAAGTCCACAATTAGCCTATTTAACACTCCCCGAAGTCCCGCCCTTTGATTTTTAGGGGCTTTGCTTAGCACCCCACTAGACGGTGTCTCTTTATGGTCTTTATCCATTTTGCATGTGAGCCTATAGGCTATGTATCTAAATGTTACGTTACAAGGACAACGGCAAATCAATAGTCTAATTAAGAGACGCCAACCTGCGGACTTCTATGTTATGGAGAACAAATAGTACACTAAATAGCAATACCTACTAATGGATCATATTGAACAAGATTTTTTTTTAGGTCAGGTCATATGTCACAGGAAGTCTGAAACTGAAAAGAACATTACTGGGGAAAGATGATGGGTGGGATGCAGGACTTAGGCAGGCACAACGATGTGACCCTGCATTCCGGCTCTAACCATCGCTTGGCTAGCCTTGCCAGTTTATCATAGAGTTGTTCCTGCATCCTGTTATATGTCCCCTTGTTCATTGCCTTAAAATCCCTTACTGGTAGCTAATTCCCGGGTCTGGGCACCAATGTGATAAACTATCAATGGAAGTTAAATATTACTAAGCTATAATGAATCAAATAAAATCAATCTAAATGAATACTCTATATCTAAATTGAATTCAATCTGAAACAAGCTAATTTATATCCAAAGGTCTCACATAATAAATGTATATAATTATAGGGTAAGGTTATAAGGGTTAATATTAGCCAGGAATTAACTCACCAATAGTTCCACGTGGCAATGAGGCAAGGGAGAACGTTTTACCCAATATGGCGGTGGACAATGGGGAACGAGACTTCGGTCCCAAGACACGAGTCAAGTTAAAGAAAGAATAAATGATTACATGGGAATGGACATGATTATTATAATTTATGCTTATCTATCAGTCAGTCATGATGTCGATGAGAGCGTCGTGATGGTGTAGCTGTGTGTATTGCTGTATGTGTATTGTGATTAGAGGCACAAAAGCACGATCAACTGAGGGCGGAAAATTAGATGTTAACTGGTTGGTGTTCGTGAAGGCTCTGGCGTACCTCAAAAGCACACCTTGCTGCCTTGGCAAACCGCCAGGAGCCCAAATTATCGTACCGCATTTAGGTTGCTCTATACGATAAATTATATTAATATATACGATAAATTCATATATACTACATAAGACCATGGCAATATTGCTTAATAGCATATTAGGCCTTTTATAACTTAACTTATTTACAATCTTATAATATACGATCTACTCGTCCTACATCGTGCTGTAGGAGAGATCGTGACGTCACAGAGACATACAAGATCACAAAAGAGTCATATTCTATCGTATTTATACGATACTTAGCAAACCACCCAGTAGTTATCTTGCATGACATCGTACTGTAGTGTTGACTGATAAACGTTTGTTTTTCAAAATTATATTTGTCAAGTTAGTAGAGACGCCGCCGATACCAGCGCCACCTGTGTACGCATAAACAAACCCTCTTCTTGTATTTTATATATCAAAGTCTAGCCAATACTGTACTTGGTTGAACTTTTTATCTTGGTTATCTATATAAATCGCACACACTAACATTTGTCAAGATAGTTTTAATATTGGGTTAGAATAATTTAGTTACTGTAATACTTTTTGATAGCCTATTTATTAATCGCATTTCAGATATTTGTCACCCTATTAATAGGCCTCTCACACTCTTGCCAGGGATATTACTAACTCCATTATTATTATTATTGTGTCGACCACTGTATAAACTAATATACAGGCTTTAGCCTGTGTCATACTGCTAACATAATTTTATTTTTATTTTCAGGCATAAAATTGTGTTCTATTGCTAACATATTCTTTTTGTGATTTACAGGCATTAATTGTACCATATTGCTAACCAATATTTGTTGTTACTGTACTGTATACTGCTTTCCAGTGTTCTCACTAGTCTAAATTAACCCTCTCCCACTTTTTGTTTTCCCCCAATAAATGTTGTAACAAATTACTAGTCCATTTACAATTTTCAGGCTTTAACTGTGTCATACTGCTAACATCAATTGTTGTTATATTTTCAGGCATAAATTGTGTTCTATTGCTAACATATATTTTGTGATTTACAGCCATAATATTTTGTTTGTGATTAACATATTCTTTTTGTGATTTACAGGCATTAATTGTACCATATTGCTAACAAATATTTTTTGTTACTGTACTGTATACTGTTTTCCATTTGTTCCCACTAGCCTACATTAACCCTCTCCCACTTTTTTTTCCAGTGAATTTTGTAACAAATTTCTAGGCCATTTGTGATTTTCAGGCTTTAACTGTGTCATACTGCTAACATAATTTTTTTTTTTCAGGCATAAATTGTGTTCTATTGCTAACATATTTTTTTGTGATTTACAGGCATATTAATTTTATCATATTGCTAACAAAAGTTTGTGTAATTTTCAGGAATTAATTGTATCACATTGCTAACATACATTTTTTGTGATTTTCAGGCTTTAATTGTACCATTTTGCAAACATAAATTTGTGTGATGTTCAGGCATATTGTGATTATATCGTCATGGCGCCGCAACGAACCTGCACGAGTTGTTCCGGTAAATTTGGACAAACCATGTTTGTTGATACTGATGTCCAAATTTGTAGATTTTGCCAGCTCCGAGAGAAGATTGCGGATGAATTGAATGCAGCTCACCGCAAAATCGATGCCCTGACTACGAAGCTTGAATCCCTTCAAGAATTTGCCACACTCAACGTAGGAGTGCCCTCGGCCCAAGAAACCACTACGATGTCAACCGCCATTCCAGTGCATACAGTACCGGTACCGGTACCCACACCAGCAGCTACCTTAGATGTTGCAGATAATAATAATGACTCAACTTTCACTCCCCCCCAGGACAACTTTCAGGTAGTGAGAAACAATGTGCATCCCAGTACCAGTACCAGGAAGGTCATCCCGACAACATGCCAAAACCGCTTCAAAATTCTGGCTATTGACGAGGAAGAGGAAACGGAAGAAGTTCGGCTTGTGGGCGACTCCATGGTCCGTGGCCAACTAACCGAGTTCTGCGCCAGGGCACCCAGGACCAGAAAGCGATTCTGTATCCCAGGTGGCGGCGTGGACGACATTGTTGCGGCTGTGGAAGAGGTTTCCAGGCTCGCCCCCGCAAGCACTACGTACGTCATCCACGTTGGATCTAACGATGTCCAACGGACGCGGTCAGAGGAACTACTTTGCAAGTACCGGCGGCTGATCAGGTCCTTCAAGGAAAAATCTAATAGAATCTTAATTTCAGGAATTGTTCCCCGGATTGATGTAGAAAACCGATTCTACAACATAGCTTCCAGTACAAATCGCCGACTAGCCAAACTCTGCAGGGAGGAGGACATCGGCTTTGTCGACACGTGGGATAATTTTTACTATGATAAATCTTTGTTTTCAGGAGATGGTGTACATCTCAATGAAGTAGGAGCTGCATGTCTTGGTCGTCTGCTGAACGATGCAGTCAAGGATTTCCGTTCAAAAAACGGGGTCAACCAGACCCCAGACAGGGTAGTGTAAGTCAAATACGAACTGAAAATTCAGACAATGCACAATCAGTAACATCCAACTCTAATACTCCTAAGGTGTTTTATGTAAATGCTCGTAGCATACGCAATAAATGTTCAGATCTAGAGGAAATCGTGTTTACAGAATATTATGATATAATCGGCATTACAGAATCTTGGTTAAATACGGAAGACAGAGACTTTTTAGCCGAATATACGCTTCCTGGTTATACAATGTTTGAGAAAAGTCGGATCAATAGAAATGGAGGAGGAGTTCTGTTTTTTATAAAGGAAAGTCTTAATCCCGTCTTAATGTCAAAACCTCAAATTGCGAACATAGACATATCTTACGTACTATTAAATAATAAACGAGGAACTAAAATAACACTAGCTTTATTATACAGACCCCCATCTCAATCAGTGCAAACTGACAGTGAAATTTATGAACAAATTGCAGAAATAACTAACATACAAGATACCGTAATTCTTGGCGATTTCAACTTACCCGTGACTAAATGGGGCGATATTCTTAGTTCACACTCTGGACACGACCTCTATGCTAACTTGTAAGTGAGTTCACTTTTTCAATTTGTACAATCTCCGACCCGTGGTAATAATGTGCTTGACCTTGTACTCGCAACAAAAGAAGAATTAATAGAGAATTTGAATGTTGGTGATGAATTCAGTAACAGAGACCATCGTACGATAACTTTCACTTTAAAGTTTACTAGTAACAAATCAAATAGCAGCATTGAGAAAGTCCCTAATTTCAAGAAAGCAAATTTTCATAAACTTAAATCAAAGCTTAAAGAAACTGACTAACAATAACGACATAAATACATCTTGGGAGTGTTTCACAACCACTTACCTTAAGGCAGTGCAAGACTGCATACCATCGAAAATACGGCATCCAGGCCATAATGATAAGCCAAAATGGTGGAATAAAGATATTTCAGACTGTCTGCTTGCTAAAAAATTTGCAAATGATAGATTAAAATCCTCACAAAATGACGAAGAACGGGTGAAATTTGTAGAGCTACGACGCAAAGCCAAAAAGTTAATTAAGCAAAGTAAAAAGACCCTGGAGTTACATGTTGCGAATCAAAGTAAAACAAACCCGAAAGAATTCTATAGTTATATCAGAAAGAAAAAAGTAGTTACTTCAACTGTTGGACTGTTAGTCGATGAAAATGGAAAATACACCAAAGACGAAGTACAAATGAGTAATGCCCTCAATACCTTCTTTGCATCAGTTTTTACAACCGAAGACCTCAGTGATATCCTTACACCATCGCCGATTCAGATTGATAATTCAGATGTTCTAAGAAATATCACCGTTACAGAGAGAGAAGTATTGAATTGTTTAGATAAACTCAAGGTAAATAAAACGCCTGGACCTGATACAATCTCACCTAGAGTTCTAAAGGAAGCTAAGGATGAGCTCTCCAAACCACTGACATTGCTATTCAATGAATCCTTGCAGTCTGGGACTATGCCTGATCAGTGGAAGCTAGCCAACGTAACACCGATATTAAAAAAAGGCAGCAATTCCCTACCCAGTAACTATCGTCCAATTAGCTTAACCTCAATTGTATGTAAAATGCTAGAAACGGTCATAAGAGACAGACTCGTAAATCACTTAGAGGCAAATAACTTACTTAAAGACACTCAACACGGCTTTCGTAAAAAACATTCCTGTTTAACAAACCTCTTAGACTTCTTCCACGATATCCTCAACCTCTACGATGAGAGTAAAGCTGTAGATATAATATACCTTGATTTTCAAAAGGCCTTTGACAAAGTTCCCCACAAACGTTTACTACTAAAACTAAAAGCGCATGGAATACAAGACGGTGTGTTGAAATAGATAGAAAATTGGCTCAGCGACAGAAAGCAAAGAGTAGTCATAAACGGTAAGGCATCTAAATGGACCAATGTAAGTAGCGGGGTACCCCAGGGATCGGTACTAGGACCAATTCTCATTCTAATTTACATCAACGACATAGATGAGGGTCTCACCTGTACAATCTCAAAATTTGCTGACGATACAAAAATTGCAAATAGCGTACTCTCTAAAGAACAAGTTGACGATATGCAACACAATCTAGATAAATTGTCATGTTGGGCCCAAATTTGGCAAATGAGTTTCAATGCGGATAAATGTAAAGTACTACCTAAATGAGAAAGCAAACTATTCGATGAATGGCACTCAGCTTAAGAATGTAAACAAAGAAACCGATCTGGGAGTAACCTAAAACCGAGTCAACAATGTTCTGAAGTTGTTAAGAAGGCAAACAAAATAATTGGCTTTATAGGCAGGTCATTTGAGCATAAATCCAAAGAAGTTATCCTAACCCTTTACAATTCCTTAGTCCGCCCTCTTCTGGAATACTGCGTTCAATCCTGGTGCTCTTATTACCAAAAAAGATATAAACAAGCTAGAACGAGTTCAACGTAGAGTTACCAAAATGATACCTTGCCTAAAGAACAAACCATACGAAGAGCATCTTAGAGAATTAAATCTATTTCCTTTAACCCAGCGCAGATTAAGAGGTGACTTAATTCAAGTGTTCAAAATCATCAAAGGCATCGACAATATGAACTGTACTAAGTACTTCACTATCGACCAATCTAATTACACACGGGGAAACAGTTGCAAAATTATTGGTAAATCTTTTAACTCACACGAATCTAAGAATTTCTTCTTCAATCGAGTTGTCAACTTGTGGAATGGGCTTCCCCGAGACGTTATAGACTGCAGCACCGTTGATTCATTTAAACTCCGCTTAGACAAATATCTCGCATCAAACCCGCGACTGACTGCGTTTGTAAATGAATAACTTTATTTTATCCCCCCCTCAGTTACTAACCCATCTGTCCCCTACTAACTTCCTAATCCTGCCACGGACATTAGTTCTAGGGCAGTAGTTCCCTTTCCAATGTTCCCTTACCCACTCTAAACCACTGTTTGGTCACTTGATCCTCAGTGTTTTTTAGGACAAGCAGCCTAGAAGGGTCACTATACCTGTTGTTGCTTGATTTCCTTTGTACTCCTTTGTACTCCATCGTTCTACAATTGTCCTTCCACATTTTTCTCATGACCTTTGCTCTTTGGTCCTCTGTCCTCGCTTTCCATGAGGCCAAATTCTTTACTCTAGAGTAGACTGTAATCTCCAGTGACATCTTTGTTACTTGCTTTCTTTCTTTTATGTACTTAACATTTTCGAGATATGATTACGCATTTCTTTTCCGTATTTTCTATTATTAAACTATTTTATTCAGATAAGGAATGGTATATGAAAGTCAAAGGGTTAATTGGGATAGTCTTTACCCATATAATTCCCACAGATCCTTCCTAAGCTGTATAAAGTCGTTTATTGATAGCCAGAATAAACTGTCTAAGCGCATCATAATCTTCAAAGAGATAATTGACGAATTGTTTAAGGTCCTGAAAATCCATGCATAGCCAATGGATAAACAATGATCTCTAGGTTATCATTCATAAACTAATAAACCAAGAGTATCTTTCCAATGATTATCTTATAAATGTAATACAAGTTATTGTAAATCTCTTTTAACACTTTGTTTTGGCAAAACATAATGTTCTATAAAATTAATGCATGGCCAGATAAAACTCCTCGTACCAGTATTATATATGTATGTATGTACTGTATGTATAATTGTATATACTCAGGCCCATTCCCCACTTTTCCTTTTATTTTTATTTTGTATATATATTTTGTTTTTATTTTATTTTTTTTATTATTATTTTTATTTTTTTTTGGGGGGGGGGGGCATGACAGAGCCCGAATAGGGACAACACAACAGAAGACAATGAACACACACACAAAATACAAATTATAACTCCAATGATAACATGAGTCACATATATTACCCTCATGAAGGCTTGAATACCCCCCTTGCTCACCTTGGCCCTGCTCCATTCATACCACTTCCCATTTTGTGTTCGTCCTGATCTCTTGTCCTTCCCCCTCTCACCTGCATTGTTCCACCTTCCTTCCTGCCCTTGTGATATATATATATATATATATATATCTAGAAGAAAAACTGGACGATAAAAGTTTTGTATTGTACGTTAGTATTGATTAGTGCCGCTCATTAACGCCTATTTAACGTTATTATTCAGGTATGCGTCCACCTCATAAGCTCAACCGCAGTCGGCAGGAGTCGAAATCTTGCGAAACCATCACCTAGAATGAATTATAGACTTGTAACCAATCATGTCTTCCAGTGCACCTGTTCGTCTTGACCTCTTGTCCTTCCCCCTCTTCCCCTGCATTGTCCCACCTCCCTTCCTTCTGATATTAGGAGAAGGAAGTGACAAAGGACGTGGATAACCGTGTCAGAGGTTATACAGGAATGTATATATATATATATATATATATATATATATATATATATACTGTATATACCGGGTGTTATATTTTATTGTGTATCGGAATATTGTCTACAGTCAGGGCTGAAATATTCTACAAAAAGGCCATCTCGTTCCATATTCTTCCCTGTCAGTTTTACATCAGCTTCTCCTTTTATAGTTTATACTCTCCATTAATTTTCACGTGAGGCTTTATCGTCATAGCCACACCTTTGATCCCTCGTGGACTCTCTCTCTCTCTCTCTTTCTCTTTCTCTTTCTCTCTCTCTCTCTCTCTCTCTCTCTCTTTCTCTCTCTCTCTCTCTCTCTCTCTCTCTCTCCTATTGTGTAATGGTCATAGTGCATATATTCATGTTCTATATTCATCATCATTTATTTACCTTTTATTTTGGTTCCCTTATCTGTATTTACATATTTAGAAGGTTGGCTTTAACCCCTTCAGCACGATGGCCCCTTTTTACTTTTATTCTGGCTAATATGAGACAATTATATGCTGTTTAGGAAGACTAATGTTACTCAGACAGTTTATTGTGATCGTATTTACCCCTTTGAGTACTAGATGTAGATTATAAGTTAATGAAAACCCGTCTACTAGTAACCAGAATATGATGAAAATGTCGTCATCGCGCTGAAGGGATAATTTTATGATGGCTATCTCTAGAATGTATATTTCCTACTTGATTAAAACATATATGTAAAAGACAAGACCCCTCTGAATCCCACTGACCCATCCTGAACTGAATAAAATCGTCTAATAAACGCCAGAAAATATATTACAGAAATATTATACGTGTTTTTCCTCATCTACTCTCTATATTTTACTTCTTAAGAATGACTTAATTTAATGTTTTCGGGGGCTAACATTAATCGATTTTACTCATATTAGAAAGGAGGTAAACGACTTCCATTAACCCTAAGCTGAAATAAAGGGTGTAATTTGAGTGACAGTAGAGGTAAGAAAGACAATGGGTTAATTCCTTGATGTTCTCCACTCCCCCTCTCTCTCCATTTCACTTGGAAGATTGGCTTATGTATATATATATATATATATATATATATATATATATATATATATATATATATATATATATACATATATATATATATATATATATATATATATATATATATATACAGTATATACCATCAGTAATCAATTCTTCTCAGATTAGAATGGCTCCCTTTAAATCAACGGAATTAATACTCCATTAACCCTAAGCTATCTGAGATCGTCTATTGTTTCCCTGAATTGATGTAGGACAGACACCAGCATTAATTCCTTTCAGGTTTTCGCTCTCACTTCTATAGACTTCAGAAGAATGGCTTATATGGCATTGTTTTCTGGCTAACTCTCAATTGTACTCAGATTAGAAAGGCTCCTTGTATATCAAAGTAATGCAGACTATCTCCAGTAACTCTAACCCCAAAAAAATCGTGTATTCTAAGCCAGAATAAAAGCAGGATTGGCTCTGGAGTTCAGTTCATGGGTTCCACTCGGACCATTACAGTAACTCTTTGACTCTCAAAGGTTTATTCTATCTGTTTTGATGGTGCAATGGTTAGAGCATGTCAGTTTTCTATGTGATATCCTAGGTTCGAATAATGGAAGAAACACACCCTTTAATTGATTTCATTTTGGGTGTTATTGGCGTTAAGAACGATGCTAAAAATTAGATAGATATAATCGTCTATTGAATGCCAAACTAAAAACATTAAATTACCACTTTCACTCTCACAGGTTTATCCTAACTCGAATAAAATCGTCTATTGTAGGCCAAAAGAAATGTAAGAGAACCAATTATTTCATGCTGTCCTTCTCTCTCTCTCTCTCTCTCTCTCTCCAATATAAAGTAAGATAATTGAGTCTCTCTTGTGTTCACGCGCTTCAAGTTTGCCCTCATTTCTCTCCTCCTTTATTTTACCTCCTTTAATTCTGTTTGATCCTTGTCATTCGGTGAAGGTATTGAGGGATAAGCCTTTACAACGGCACCTCATATCTACATTCTACTTTTCTGAAGAGTGTAGAGAGGGGAGAAGGGGTGTTGGAAAGTGAGGAAGCTGTTGGACTGGCTTTGTTATGTGCGTTATTAGTCTGTATACGTCGTCGAGGTGTCCCCCGACTGGGTGCAAGCATGTGAAACATGCTAAAGACGTACTACAACACCCACTAAATGTCCGCCTGGGCTGGGATCGAACCCAGGTCTAGCAAATTCACACGTGCGCGTGCTCCCCACTCGACCGCCGCGGCTCTTATATTGTGTATTATTATCAGATTGGATTTCTCCTTCTTTAGTGTATTAGTTTTCGATTTCTTTCTTTGTAGCTTGGTTTTACTCAAGCATGCAATTATTAGTTCTCATATTGTCATTCAGTGTATATATTTAGATATATTTCTCTCCTTGCGTTCTTATTTTTATATATTCATATTTGTTTTCACTAACTCACCAATTAATCTACAAATAAACCTAGCTAATGAAATCAATGAACGTAATGAATACATGTGTTACTCCAAGGACTCAGACCTAGGATACTCACACCGAAATTTCTTGCAATTAAACATAAGATAGCCATTACTCGTTCAGTAGTTTTGTATATATTAATTTGATTTACTAAGTTGGTCACCAAATTTGGAATATGCTATATCCTCGTTCTTAGATGAAACAAACCTGGAACTATCTGTCGAAGATTTGATAGCTCAAATGTTTGCCAAGGAGGGAGAATGAACTAATAGGTGCTCAAAAAGAGATCTGTAGTAGCTCTTCTTCTAATACATTTGGCAAATACTTAACCGTCGAGGTAGCAAAATCAATGTCGTAGTGGGGTAGTGCTTTTATGTTTAGGCTACCGGTATTTACTAATTAATTCACGTATTTTTTAGTTTCCTCGATAGACCTCCATCAAACTTCAGACCTCCATAAAAAAATAAAACAAAATAAACCACCTTTCAAGATAAATGTGTACATTTTTCGGTAGAAAAATGTCTCGGCCTAAGACCGGTTCCTCATCAAATTACAGGCTTGCTATCGCTGAAAAAATCAACACCTAAATGGCACGAACAGTTAACCTCTCCGCGGCGCACAGGGGGTTTTCTACAGGGTAAGACTGTGCGCACCTATGATGATTTTGGGACCTATTGCCAATTTCGATAAAAAGTACATCATCGTGTAGGGAATGTTTGCGTGCATCGGCCCATATATATTTGACCCCCCAAAAAATGTCTGGGGGGGGTAGGGGAACGGTCCGTAGTTGAAAAATGTGGAGCGAATGGCACCGCGCGGCTAGATTGTCATCGAGCGGCGAGATTTCCCTGCCGAATATTTACGCGCGCAGGGGATAGAAGGAGAGAGGAGGGGGTGGGTTACCGCGTATTATCACGTATATCTCCTTTTTCGAGCCCTTTTAGGCTATTTAGAGTATGTATACGTGTGTAGGGCACCCATATAACAATGAATATGCCTCATAGTGACCAAAAATTGCAATATATAAGGGAATTATAAGAGAATATTTAGGCGGGAATGAAGATGTGTTGGAGGTTTGGCGGCAATTTATGAGCTGAGAGTGTGGTTTACGCCATACATATCACGTATATCTTGTACGTAGAGCACTGTCACGCTATAATACAGACTTGTACGTATGTATACGTGCCATATATCAAAATATACCGCATATAAACCAATTCATGCGATATTTACGCACATTATCAATGAGTTTCTATGCGTGAACCAAGGTGTGAGTGAGTTGTGGTGGGAATGAAAGGGGGAGAGGGTGTGTTACGCCATAAATATCACGTCAATCTTGTATTTAGAGCACTCTCATGCTATAATAAAGACGTGTACATATGTAGGCGTCCCATATAACAAGGAATATACCGCATATAGCCCAATTGATGCGATATTTACGCAAATTGTGAATGTGTTTCTAGCAGACGGAAGCCTGAAAGGGGGGGTTGGGGGTGGGTGGGTGGGAGGGAGGCATGCAGGGGTGCAGTGAGTGAGTGAGTCGTGGAGAGATGGAAGTAAGGCAGATCTCTAGATAGATAACCAGCTTAGTGATAATTGTGGAGGCGCCCCAGGCGTATTGATGTTTGGTATTTTGACCCTTATGTCTACCAGATGGCTGGTGTTCGTTGCCATCAACAGGTCTACAATAACATGAGTCAGGAATGGAGAGAGAGAGAGAGAGAGAGAGAGAGAGAGAAACTGAGACATGCGTATGTCGTACATATAAATGGACTTCAGAATTGCATTTTTATGCAAGCAGACATTGCATTTTAGACACATGTGAAGTACCACAGAAACATGTAGGCCATTGACTGTAAATAAAGTACTATATTTATAGACCACCAGCGACGGTGCTGAGTCAACACAGGCAGATTGCCTGTTGTGATAGAGGGCTAAATATAGACTGGTGTCTCCTTACACCTGCGAAAGGGTAGATTGCCACCAGAGAAACGTTTACTTATTTATTTCGAAGTAATATGCAATCTAAATGTATATTCGAGACCTACTGCAATTATTTGTATGACAGTCATGACTATGTATAATCCAATATACGCGCGTAGGCGAGACATAAGAAAGCTGGTTGAGCAATTTTCGACACCCACACAGTTATTATTCATTTTTATTTACAATATTATACAATACAAATGTATTTGTGAAGAGTATTTTATCCATTATTGTATTTATACCAATTTTGTTCCCAGACAGAGCTGCTGTAGCTGGAGAATCAAGGAGCGGCAAGGGTCACCTCGTGACCGCCTGACCGTGTGAAAATGAGTGGAGTCACACTGAGAGGGGCAATTTTGCTGAGTGTTTGGGCAATTTTTGACAGAATAAAGTTATATAATTACTAATTCTTGACAGAGACAAACTATTATAAACCTTGGCATGATATAATTGATAATCCCATCAATTTACAAACGTAAATTGGTGGGATAATTCATTTTTTTTTGTATATTGTCATTTCGATTGTACACACGAAGTTTTGAGTGATATTTGGTATGAGCTCCTGTGGCATGGTTGGTAAGGTCGCGGACTGGAAAACTCAAAGTGTCGTAGGGTAGTGGGATCGAATCCAGGAGGGGGTTATGGGGAAGGTTTTATATTGTCTAGAAAAATTTTTATAAATTTTTTTTTTTTACAAGATCATGCCATTGTATTCAAACAATATGAAATATTCATAGAATATATCATATTGTAAGAATACAATGACATGACCTTGTTTTCTTTTTTTCTTTTTTTATTGTTTTATTTTATTATCATAGTAGGTTTGACATGATTTATTGAAACATATTTATTTTTGTACAATTCATTTGAGGTAAGAAAATAATTATATACACATTACTTAGGCTAATAACAAACATATATATTGATATACTAAAAAAATAAGGCATATTACATGTAAATCTTTGAAACTTATAAACTAAATAATGAAACATACAATTATATAATGTAAAAGCTATATCACAGGGACATCTTTGGAACTTATACATTATATAATATATATGTTACATTATGAGGTAGCGTGATCAATTAGGTCAGGTCAGGTAAGGTAGGGCGCGAGTCCAGGGCAGGGCAGGGCAGGAGGCGAGTCCAGGGCAGGGCACGGGGCGAGTCCAGGGCAGGGCAGGGCAGGGCAGGGGCCGACACTCAGTAGTTCTTGAAGGTGTGGTAGTCCCTGAAGCAGTCACCCAGGCAGAGTGCAACTTTGCACTCAGCGCACATTGAGGTGACTCTTTTGGTCACATGGGGTTTCCTCACACTGGAGCTGCAGACGGTGCACTGCACCTGCCTGTGACGAGTGCCAATCAGCTCGGTGTTGGTTGTGTAGTGTCTTTCGACACCCAGCTGGATGCGGTCAGGAACGTGATCCCCACGCCATGCCGTACGTCTGTGAGTGGTGGTGGCATACTTCTCCAGGAGTTGGTAGGAGACGTTGTACACGAACTCCCGGAATTTCAGCTTCTGGTTTGGGGCCATATCCTTCTTCACCAACCACAAGTTGTAGGCGTTCAGCATCGTTATGTCAACTAGGTGGAGGAAGAGCTTGTGATACCACTTCACAGTCTTCCTCAGACACTCAACACCTGACAGCTGACAGTCAGACTTGTCCACCAGGCGCATGTTTTTGGTGTAGTCCACTACCATGTCGGGCTTGTAGATTGTCTTCCTGGTTCGGTAGTGGATTTTGCCAGAATCCACCTGGGCACCTGTGTGGACGGTGGAAAGCAGGTGGACGTCTCGCTTATCCTTCCACTTCAGGGCTATCAGTTTCCCACACTTCTCGAGCTGCTTGTATTTCTGCCCCTTTCGTCGCCTTCTTCGCACATGCCTCTCGCGGTGTTCCTTGGCCAGGTCGTCTTCTGAAGGTGTGTCACTGGAGGAGGCATCTGTGAGAGGAATGACATCACCTGTGAACTTTGGCATAAACTTTCTTGTCTTTCTGACAGTCCCACATGACCCCGTTTGGTTGTCATAAAGAAACTGGCAGAGAGCAGGAGAAGTATACCAGTTGTCAGTGTAGATGATGTGGCCTTTGCCCAGGTAAGGTGCCAACATTTTCCTGACGATGGCACCTGACATGCCCATGGGGTCATTGGCAGCGGCTTTCGGTATGTCAATGTCAGTGCCTGTATACACGATCATGTCAAGCACTATTCCAGTTTCACAGTCGCACAACACGAAGAGCTTGATTCCGAACCTATGCCTCTTCAAGGGGATATACTGCTTGAAAACAAGACGTCCTTTGAAGAGCACGAGCGACTCATCAATCACCAAATTGAGGAAGGGGTAAAAGTATTTCCTATACCTCTCCAACAACATGGTGAACACATCCCGAACTTTCCATATCCTGTCAATCCTGTTAGGATTTTCGTTGTCTGCAAAGTGCATAAATCTTAGCAGCAACAAAAATCTGTCACGAGTCATGAACTTATTGAAAGTTGGGGTGGCGATGAGAGGGTCGTGCTTCCAGTAGTGTTGCAACACATGCTTCTTGATCAGAGGCATGAGGAACAACAAGGCAAAGAACGTCAGAAATTCTGCCACAGTCGTATCCACCCAGCCTCGTATTCTCGCTTTTGGAGAAAGGACGTCCAATCTGCCAAACACCCACCTGTAGTAGGCGTTTGTTTGGGCAACGATGTACGTCATTACCTCCATGTCGAAAAAAGCGAGGAAGAAGTCGCTTTCATTCGCTTGATCATCACAGGGCCAGTTGTCAGTTGTTCCTGACGTCCCAGGATTGAACTGGGGCACGTCAGGTACAAAATTGACCCCGTCAGACCAATCGAACGAAGGCATGCCAGGGATCGGAATGTCGTCTGCGTCTTCTTCTGCGTCTGAAATATCGCTTCCATGGTCGCGATACAGCACTTCATCATCATTACCCTCCTCTTCACTCGACAGACGATGCCCTTCCTCGTTTTCGTCACCGACGTCGGACTCACTCCCACTGTCCACTCCCAAATCCCCCCACCCTTGGTCCCGTGCTAGGGCTTCGTCGTCGAAACCCGGGCTGCCAATGTCCTGCGAATCACCATCAAACAGCAGGGCGGCATACTTAGATGGTGTAAGATTTTCCGGGTCACTTTGGCACGTGCGGGAGTCTTATGGACAGGGACAGCAGTGGTGGCAGCAGGGGCGGCGGCGGCGGCAGGGGCGGCGGCGGCAGGGGCAGCAGTGGTGCGTGGCCTTGATGGCAAGATGATGGTGGTGCCTGTCGCCCTTCTCTCTGTTCCTTGGGCAGGGGCGGCAGGGGCGGCAGGGGCAGCAGGGGCGGCAGGGGCGGCAGGGGCAGCAGGGCCGGCAGGGACACCAGGGCCAGCAGTCGCTTTCCCAGTCGCTTTCCCTCTCCCTTTCCCCTTCCCCTTCCCTGTTCCTTGGGCAGGGGCGGCAGGGGCGGCAGGGGCAGCAGGGGCGGCAGGGGCAGCAGGGCCGGCAGGGACACCAGGGCCAGCAGTCGCTTTCCCAGTCGCTTTCCCTCTCCCTTTCCCCTTCCCCTTCCCTGTTCCTTGGGCAGGGGCGGCAGGGGCGGCAGGGGCAGCAGGGGCGGCAGGGGCGGCAGGGGCGGCAGGGGCAGCAGGGGCAGCTGGGCCAGGGGCGGCTGGTGGTGGTGGTGGTGGTAGGGGCACTGTGGCTGGCGTACGGGTTCTCTTCCCTACGCCCGTGCCTTTAATTTTTCCTGCCCCCGCAGGTAATGCAGCCCTAGGGCGGCCTCCTGCGTCGCTGGTACCGGTGGCAGGGGTGGCAGGGGTGGCAGTGGTGGCAGTGGTGGTGGTAGTGGTTGTTGCAGTGGCCTGGGTCGTGGTGGCAGTGTCCCGAAAGACCAATGACCTCTGTGCCATTGCCCTGCTTGCACGTGTTTTACGTGCTTTTGGTGCTGGTGATTCGTCCTCTGAGCTGTAGGGCGTGTCGTACTGGTAGCTAGGGTCTTTGGCAGCCACCCTCTGCCTTCCACGGCGGCTAACACCACCAGAAGGAGGGCTGGTTGTGTCATCAGGGAGCGAGCGTGAGGGACGTGTAGGCTCCATGACTAGTGCGTGGTTACTGGCGCGGTGGTGCTTGCACGAGTGCGGGGCGAGCGTTTGGCGGGGTGGTATCGAGAGTTGACATGTAGTACAATACCCACACCAATTTTCAGCCGCCTGGCTATAAACGCGCGGTTTTGGTACGTGTTCAAAGTCTCTGCTCTTAAGAGTCTACCCGCAGTGCGCCGGGGGAACTCTTAAGAGTCTACCCGCAGCTCCCGGGTTAAGATTTATAATGAAATGGGGCAAAATGTTTTAAAATCGCCAAACTAATAGGCCGAAAGTCTTAAAATGTCAAAACTAATGTGCTAAACACGAGGGAGAAGGGGGTCCAGAAAAAGCAACTATCTCTCCCTTAACGAATAGTTATATCAGACTCCAAAATATAACGAAGCTGTGGGCCTACCCGCCTACCATACTAGCCGGTAAATATAATTTCGCATAACATCCAATAACCGGCCGTTGATAAATAGGTTTAGTAAGAAACGATATAAACTCGAAACAAAAATAGTAAGACTTGGCAAGGGAATAGGTGTGGACATTGACAGCTCATTTGCTCTAGCCCTTTATAGCAATACAAACAATTTCATAATGTTCAATTTTGATCTCGGGGGTGGGGGGCTGATGAGTGATTGGTGCTTCTGAATGCTTGGGTGCTTGTTTTTTGTTGGCGAACTGTTATGTGTGCTTCTGTCACCTCTGTTTACTTTCTCGAGTCTCTTGCTGATCTTGCTACCTCTTGTGGGAGTAAGGGTTGGCTACTGGCTACAAACCTATGATTATATACACTCATGCATATTACCAGCTTACACTTTGATCTAAGAACGAGGGGCGACGCACTCCTCGGTGCCACTAGGAGTGTGGCGAACTCAACCATAGGAAACCATAGGAAGTCTACTTTTTTTCCAGTTGATGGTAAATTGTCATGTCTTTATCTTGATTTCTCAGTTATTACGAAGATTTTGTACCGAAATTTGTTGTCAATTATTTAACCTTGCCATTAATATGACTTACATTTATATTGGTTTCATATATTTCCATTAAGTATCGGGAAATTTGATGCTATGAGACTAAATTTACCATCAGTTGGACAAAATAGACTATATTAAGTATATGATTATGAAGTTGCAGGTCGTGGGGTTCGAATCCTGGCAGAAACAGGCTACTAGTCGATCCAGTTTTTTGTCTACCTTTCAATGCATCAAGAGTAGGCTACCGACCTATCTGTCTATCCGTCTTGTTGATAACAAATCCATTTACCCTGTTGTTTTTATGACCATATATCTGTCGCATTCCAGCTACCATTTTGTACATGGATTGTGACCGAAATGTTTCATATTTAACCCGTTCTTTTAGATTACTTAAATTTGCTTACTACTGCCTTAAAACGAATTCATAGCATTTACAAAAACCTGTCTATATTGAAAGAATTGAATGATATTGTCTTAGCCCTTCATGAAATCCTAGAGTTCCATTCTTAACCCTTCCGTACCAGCGACGTCTGCTTAATTTGATTTCAGCTACATTTAGACGATGTTATGAAGCAAAGGAGAGATATGGTTGCTAAAAGGATTACTTGAGATAGCATTAAACCTTTTAATGGACTGACGTCCTTCTTAAGATTAATAATATCGTCTAATACTTGTCATATGGCTGCTAAATAGATTAATTACGATAGCCTTAAACCTGTTAATGGGTAGACGTCCTTTTTAAGATGAATAATATCGTCTAATACTTGCCAGAATATAATTAAAATTACATTATAATTATATTAACTGAATGGATTAAGCCCTCTAGAAAAGACATTTTGGCAATTTTCTTTACACCCTATGCCTGTGTAAATAGGAACCTGATATAAGCAGACTGTTGCGAAGTTTGTTCTCATGTCGTGTTTGTACTGTCTGTCCAACTTTGCAAAACACTCTCAAAAATATACAACGCATGCATGTTTGGTTTAGCCCGAACGCCTACATTTCCTCCTCCAGCCCCAGGTCAGGTCGTCAGGGATAAGCCTTTACAACGGCTCCTCTTACCTACTTTCTACTGTCCTACTTTTTTGAGAAATGTAGAGAGGGGAGAATTTCGATTCAATTCAAAAGACTTTATTGACACAAAGTAATGTACATAAATACAGGTGATACATAACATTTATTCATACCCTTTGTGTCAATGAGGATCTGATGCCATCAGGCATATGTGTCCTAATTGATACATTACTATACATAATGTATGATGTCAGGTGAACAAAATTAAAGATATGTAATTTGTAGTAACTTTAGTTTTAATAATAATAATAATAATAACTAGATTATCAATTGGATTCCACATATATAATCTTAAAAATAGGTAGTTTACATTATGCATTTATTTATTTAATAAGGGGTGTTGGAGAGAGAGAAAGCTGTTGGAGTGGCTTTGGTATGTGTGTTATTAATCTTTATACGTCATCGAGGTGTCCCCCGACTGGGTGTGAGCATATGAAATATGCTATCACGTACTACCTCACCCACTAAATGTCCGTCTTAACTGGGATCGAACCCAGGTCAAGCAGATTCACACGTAAGTGTGTTCTCCACTCGACCACCGCGGCTTTCCTACTACTACTACTTTGTCCCCCTTCCTTGGTTCGAGGCATTAAAGTGATTAACATTATTACTTGTCTCACCTTTCCTATATTCATGCCATGCCATATCATTGTAACTATTGCACCTACATTCATTCAAAAGTTCTACAAATACACTTTCTTATTTTGATTCCACAATCTTTCCTTAGAAATTTCATCACCACCCTTGCTCTCTTCCTTTAATTAGTTAAAATAGGACTTCGGAGGCTATCAACCCTATTGGAATATTAAGCCAGCACACTTAAAGTCAAGAAAACGTCAGGCCTGGAGACCCTTTTCGAGAACTACAGTCCCTTCCAACTCTCTTCCGAACCAAATTCCCATTATCATCAATATTCATACAAACTCTTACTTTTCAAAACTACCAACTCTTTCTTCACCAAGTTTCCCTCTACCATCATCCTTATCAACTCAACTCTCGCAGCTGGTTCTTCCATGTTTTTAATATAGGGCAGAAGAAATGGTTTAAAAGGTCGTTTATGATGATACGCAGAGTCCTCATTAGAATTGTGATAAGGAAAGAGAGTTTAACTGCTTGGCTAGGAAGTTCTTTCTTAGCTGAATGAAGTCGGCTGGTGGTAGGTAGACCAAAAAAAATCGATATAGTATTGTGAGAAATATTTGTGCATAACATGTGTTGCGTGTATATGCATGCCACGAGAGAGAGAGAGAGAGAGAGAGAGAGAGAGAGAGAGAGAGACGAACACCACCCTGCCATTGAAAGGGAAAACAGCAAATGGCTCTAACATCAGACTGCCATTAGCCACCCACTTCATAGTCGTTTTGCTTATCTGTATGTTCTGTAGACTCTGTAGGTCGTATAATACAGCCTCTCTCGCTTGTAAACACTGACACTCGAATGTGACATAGCTTGATTCCAGATGCGACGTCACTCACAGAAATTCGTGGATCTCTGACATAGTTTACATTACGTAAGTA
Source organism: Paralithodes platypus (assembly GCA_032716605.1). Classification (NCBI taxonomy): domain Eukaryota; kingdom Metazoa; phylum Arthropoda; class Malacostraca; order Decapoda; family Lithodidae; genus Paralithodes; species Paralithodes platypus. The sequence continues at coordinate 4,496,163 of CM064510.1, read as the reverse complement.
TAGCTAATGAACGAATCAGAAGAACGTAATTATTTTTCTCCGTTTTATATTTTACCTCCGCTTTTCTGGATTATAGATTTTAGTTTACTTTGTGGATTTTCTTTCTTTCATTCAAACATTCATTAATTCAGAAGACGAATGTAGTTTCATATACATTAATATTAAAACTCTACTTATGATTGAATCTTACGTCACTTATAAGCCTAATATGAATGGTTGTATGAGCATACAGAAAATCATAAGAGGTCCTCGAGCTATTATGAGAACTGTAAATTCGTGGTCATAAATCCCTGAACACTTCCATCCCATTAAAACGAGAATGGTAGCACTGACTACATACGGAGTTAGACCTATAACATTGAGCTCAAAGTTTCTTATACTAGGAACTTGGAGAATAAGAACAAAGTTAGTTTGGCGATTTTAAGACCTATCACCTAATTTCTTTATCACTATTAAGACCTTTCGACTTTCGTGCCATTTAAGTGTTGATTTTTCCTGGCGAGTGATAGCGAGCCTATAATTTTAAGACCTATCACCTAATTTCTTTATCAATATCAAGACCTTTCGTGTCATTTAGGTGTTAATTTTTTCCTGGCGAGTGATATCGAGCTTATAGGCATGTTTGCTCCAGTCCTCTCTGAATTGCAAAAAGGTTAGGGGTCGTGGTTTCTAGACTGTCTATGATGAATATATTACGATATAGTGAAACGATACAGTCACAATGTTAACATGAATGTTTAGGCAATAAGTGAACACAATGTTTGCTATAACGCCTATAAATAAACCGTGTACGTCTTATGATAAAGCTTGTTATATTTTAGGTAGGTTACACTTTAGATGTGTGTGATTTTTAGATTTGTTAGCGTGTTGTGTTGTGTTGTCCCTGTTCGGGCTCTGTCTCGAGTCGGCCACCCTCATCTATAGGGTATGTGCCTGAATATATACATACATACATACTTACATACAAGCAGCCTCCAAAGGATCAATAGATATCTTGTTGCTTGTTTTCCTTTTTACTTCTTATTACTTAAACTTGATAAAGAGTGATTAGTAAAATTAATACGTGTCACCAGCCACTCTATTGTTACTTATATCACTGGCTCCATATAAAAGGTGGATACAAATGCTTGTGTAGCCTATGTAAAATCTATCTCTTGGTGATATATGACATTGCCGATGTCCACATATACCAATTATGCATCGAACAATTATGACAATCCACCATCCGATCTTTATATAAGTTTGGAAAATTACACGCAGCCAAGTACCTCATTAGTTTTCCTTCTCCCTCCCAATGACTCCCATACATCACAGTAAAGAGGCACCATTTTAAAGTTAACCCCTTCAGTACCGGTGACATTCTTGGCGACAGTTGTTTTTCTCTCTGCCTTCCTTGTGCACTAGGCCTACCTTACTTATTCAAAATAGGACTTCAGAGGCTATCAACCCTATTGGAGTATTAAGACAGCACACTGTAAGTCAAGAATAACGTCAGGACTGGAGCCTTTCTGTGAGAACTCCAGTCCCTTGAGGCCTACCAGCCTACCGCTTCATTCACAAATAACACGACTGACGTCCTTTCCTTTGTTTAGGTGTGTTTATGGATTAAAACCAGTTTAGTGTAAAGGAACAACCAAACAGTCATGAATTCCAACCGGAAAGGATGACTGAAACTTTACCAAACAAAGCAATTACTTGTCCTTCATTGATGGATTGTGTATTTCTCTGTAAAGAGAATACATTGTAATTTTGCTTTCCTGTTAGCCATTATTTCTTGTTTTGTTGACTTTCTGTCGTTTCTAACTCAGATCTGGCTAATTATCTCGTAGTTTTCCATTGGATTATTCCTCTACTCCATATTACAAGCTAGGGTTGGCTACAGATTAGTTAGTTAAAATAGGACTTCAGAGGCTATCAACCCTTCTGGATTATTAAGCCAGCTCACTGTAAGTCCAGAATAGCGTCAAGACTGGAGCCCCTCTTCGAGACTTCCAGAACCTTGTGTGGCTACAGACTCATTATATATTTTCCGTGCACACAGACTCCTCCTCATCCTCTGTCTTCTATGCCACCATCTCTCCTACCCCTCCCCATCATCAAGGGGTGACACCTAAAAAATGTCCTTCCCAAAGAGCCATTTAAAAAAGGGGTCCCTCTGATGGAGACATTACAGGGGTCATAAGTTATACCGACCATTACTGGCCTTATAACCTTACCAGGCACCTCGGCACCTTCCTAGGATACTAGGTACAGGCATGGGAGGAAGTCATGTCTCTCTTCACAATCATGGCATTATTCTGGTGGTACTTCTGGGAGATAGCCTTTTCATCCCCCCCCCCCCCCCCCCACCCCTATTGTCACTGATGTTATTATTATCTATATTGAACTCAAATATATTTTTGCTTCTCAGTTTTTCTTTATCTACATTCTATGTATTACTCGTTTAATCTCTTATTCTGAACCCTTTCTGTAACAGCGACGTCGTTTTAATTTCATGTTAGCTTTTTTGCAATTTAAACTAGATATGTGGTAGTAAAAAGTGTTGCGAGAGATAGTTGGAAGTCTATTAATTGGTGGAGATTTATTAAACTGAATATAACCGCCTAATAGAAGCTGCCAGAAGACAAATAAAAGGACGGCACTGGCACTAGAAGGATTAATGTTCTGACACTTGACTCTTGACTGTAATTTAGGCCTATTCCGTGACTAAAATGATTAAATCAATACATATATGAATTTACAACTCGCGTAAATATGACCTGACATGGCGTGAATGTAGGAAAGGTGAGATAAGTAATCGTGCAGCCACTTACTATTAGTCAACTGTGTTGGTGGAGTAATGGTTTAGATGCTTATGTTCTAGGTGTTGTGTCCCGAGTTCAAATCCCGGGAGGACCATATACTTTCATTAATGTATTCAAGTGCATTGGGGTTTGTCATGGAGGATTAATGTTAGCCTAAGAACGAGGTGTTCTTTAATTTGTAGTGAAAAACTTATCGTCAAGGGACTGGAGTTCTCGAAAAGGGGCTCTGGTCTGACACTATTTCTTGACTTACAGTGTGCTGGATTATTAATCCAGAAGAGTTGATAGCCTCTAAAGTCATATTTTAACTAACTTATCATTAGGTACTCTAATATTCTCAGTGTTATGTTATCAGTAATGTGGTTATAAATATTTGAAATATGCCTGCTCTATTAACGGTTAACATAAAATGTTGTATGTGTGTCAGTCTAGTGTATAAGAACGTGAATGGACCACTTGCGAGTTTCGGTCTCTTAGGGTGTTTGAGCTATAAACATTGGTATTAACAGCACCACAATCTTAATTACGTTCGTAGTGTATAATAAACACATTCTTTCGTAATATCACCAACCTACACATTAACTTACAAATTAACCTAATTAATGACAAATATATATTTATCGGCAAACTTTATATATCCATCAACAACTCGAATAATTTATGTAGTGTTTAGATATCGATTTGTTACGGCTCCAACTTCGCTATAACCCGAAATCGCAAGTGGTAAATTTTCTTCATTATAGCTCCCTTCCCTCACCATGACAGTAATATTGAATCAAGTCTAAGTATAGTCAACATGATCAAGAATATTAGTAACTCGATTGTTACTTCTTTTGGGCATTAAATCTATTTACTGAGTTCCTGATTTCATGACATTATATTTTCAGTGAAGCTTTAGAAAGGGAAATAATTTATCTTTTATTAGAAATAACCCTCGCACATTTGCCTAAAGGGAAATAATTTATCTTTTATTAGAAATAACCTTCGCACTTATGAGAAACAAAATCCTTGACAATTTGTCCTCGTTTTGGCAGTTTAGTCTAGGTATCATCAGACGATGTTATACAGTTTAGAAAGGATCTATGGAAATTAAAAGGGTAAAGACTATTTCAATTAACCCTCTGACTTCCAAACCGAGTTCTATCTATCTATCTATCTATTGCCTGACGCTGGCTTCATCGTATCTTGAAAGGGTTAAGATGGCAAGAGAAAACACAGGAAATGAAAGTTGGGGAAACATGAGGAAAGGGATGGGATTCTCTCTCTTTCTCTCTCTTATTTAACCAGTCCTGTACTGGCGACGTAATTTTTTATTTTATTTCCGCTACTATTAGACGATTTTATTTAGTGTTAAAAAGGCCTCCAGCAACTAACAGGCTGCAAACTATCTCATTTACCCCTTTTCACTACGAAAGATCTTTTTTAACTGCACAACATCGTCTAAATATAGCTAAGATAAAATTATCTGACCGTCACTGGTACAGAAGGAGTTAAACAAGAAATGGGGACAATTGTTCTTGGAACCGGGATAAATAAGGTGGAAGCGTAGATAAGCCAGCCGTGGTGGTGTTGGCAAAGAATATTCCCAAGGGAAATATGACTGAAGACGAAAATATGCTGTGAAATTAACCAACGACCAGGTAAATGAGGCGAAAGAGAGAGGAGTAGAAGGTGCGTATGATAAAGATGGAAGAAGGGATGCTATAATATGAGAGAGAGAGAGATGCCAAAAAATACAAACCACAATAGCCAAATCGATCCCAACACAGTCAGAAAATATATTAGACCAATAATAAGGCACATCAGTAAAAAGAGAGATTGAGTGAAAGAGACAGTATGGTAGATACAAGGTAAAAGTTGAGAGAGAGAGAGAGAGAGAGGTTGCTTGATGCAAAGTGAACATTGAGAGAGAGATTTACATATATTCACTGGCCACACAGACCTTACGATCCAAACGAGGTGTCCAGGACTTAAATCTAGTAGAGATGGCATACACGATAGAAAAATAAAGTTGAAGGAAAGGATAGAAAAGAAGAGAGAGAGAGAGAGAGAAGCACGATGAAGAAAAGTTAAGAAGCGTGAGGGGAAGGGCTGCATTGTTACAAGCCAGAACTTTGCCGGTCCCATAATAAAGGATTTATTAGCAAGATGAAAGGAGTCAGGTGGCGGAAGGAAGGAGACGAGGGGAGAAAGATGGAGAAGGAGGAGGTATGGCCGGGAGAAGAAGAAATAGAAGACTAAGCAAAGGAGAATGAGGAAATAAGAGGAGAGAAAGAAGATGGAGGAGGAATGGCCGGGAAACGATGCAATAGAACAATATAAAAGTAGAATGAGGAGGAGCTGGAAGGAAGACCGGAAGAAGAAGAAGAAGAAACAGAAAGAGGAAGAGGAAGGAATGCTGGCTGAGAAAGATATAAAGGTGATTAGATCAATTTCGTTTCAGAAAAGATATAGGCAAATATTGGTTTGGTAACAGAGTTGTAGATGGGTGGAATAGGCTACCAAGTGATATAGTGGGACCAAGAACGATAGGGAGCTTTAAGATAAAATTAGATAGGCATATGGACGAGTTGGGTTGGGTGTGAGGGGGATCTACCAGGTGTGGGCCAATCGGCGCTCAGCAGACCCCCGTTATCTTGTGTTAATCTCTGACCGTTTTGGTGGGGTCAGTACTCAAGGTCTTAGTGAGTTGGGCCTATAATTGGGCCTTGTAATTGGGGTTGGGTGTGACAAGGATCTGCCTTGTATGGGCCGATCGGCTTTTTGCAGACTCCCATTTTCTTATGTTCTTATGATGCAGAATAAGAAGACCAATGAACAAGGAGATGATATGAGATTATATGACTAAGAGAAGGAGAACATGTGGAAGGATAAGTAAGAGGAAGAGGACAAGTAGGTGAAAGGAAGTCTGGGAGAACGAGATGCAGTGGAATAGTACATTAGGTGAATAAAGAATGAGTAGGAGTAATTAAAGATCAACACAAGGAAAGGGAGAAGGATAAAAGAAGAACATGGAGAGGGAGATGAAGTAGCAAGTTAAGAAGGAAACAATATATAAAAAGGATTAGGAAAGACAGCAAAAAAGGAGGAGAGGAGAACGGAAGGAAAGCAGGGAGAAAAGGGCAAGGATAATGAATATAGAAAATATGATTGAAAGGAAAAAGCAAAAACAAAACAAAACATCAGGAGGAAGTTAATGGTGTGAAATTAACTAATGTACTTAACAAATGTAGTGAAGGTGGAAAAAAGTCAGTCAGTAGCCAGCCCTTACTCCCACAAGGGGTAAGGAGGATCAGCAAGAGACTCCAGAAAGGATAACAAAGGTGACAGGAGAACACATAACAGTTCTCCCACAAAAAAACAAGCACACAGGCATTCAGAAGCACCAATTACTCATCAGCCCCAGAAATCAATGGTTACACCTCAGATGTCATAACAAAAAAATACCATATATAGAGATATTTTAATGGGAAACAAATATTGAGTTGGGCGAAGTAAGCTATGAACGAAAATATTGAATATACCATAATCCTGTTTTATCTCTAAATACCCAGGTGCAAGAGAGAGAGAGAGAGAGAGAGAGAGAGAGAGAGAGCTACACAGAGTTACACATATAGCCTACTCAGACCACACAGACCTTGCGGTCCCAACTAGGTGGTCCGGCCTAAAAACTACTAGATAGGGTCAGTTTATAGTGGCAGAATAGGACAATAAAGTAGAAGGCTCTCTCCCTACCTTCCGCTCCCTCCGGCTAAAAAGCTGTACCGGAAAATAGGATGAAGTGTAACCTTATGGGTCAGGAAATGCCCACAAGGACACTTTTGATATAGTATAGGAAGAAATTAGTTTGAAAAGGAAATTACACATCCCTACTGATAATTCATATTAATCCAATCTTCATTAGATGATCGTCCAGAGAGAGAGAGAGAGAGAGAGAGAGAGAGTTAGTTTTATATCAACATGCAAAACTAGTACAGTAAAAGTAGGTAACCTTTTGATATACGATCATATTTATTTGCAAAAAGAGTGTCGGAGAGGAACGTCCTTAACCCATTCAGTACCAGCTTCGTTCTTTTCCTCATATTCTGGCAATTATTTGACTATTTTATTCAGCTTAAGAAGGACCTTTATCAATAATAACGGTTCAGACTATTTCAACCAACCCTTTTAACAATCACAGATCCTTCTTAAGCGGCATTATATCGTCTACATGTATAAAATATAATACAACACACGCCGCTGGTACTCAAAGGGTTAACAGATATCCACTAACTTCCGATTCCTAATTACTGCTAGGCGTAGAAATCCTAGTCTTTCTATTCGGTCTCGTCCCATCCATGAATCGAACCCGGGTCCTCTCGGTTGTAATCGGAGAACTTTCCAATACGTCGTAGGATCTCGATATGAAAACTATGGTTGCTCTATTAAAAGATTTCCACGTAGATACTGACATGACATTGAAACACAGAGTAGAGTTGCACAGGCTCGATGAGCCATGAAGCAATTTTGAATTTGGATTTCAAGCCTTTGCACAGTGTTCCACGGCTCTACAATACACTGCCTGAGAATGTCAAGAACAGTGAACATTTAGAGTTTTTTAAGAAGAAATTGAAGACGCAATTATTCACTGAGTGCTATGACTTCGAAGACAAGACCATAATTATACAGTGGCCTGATTTCAAGTGCTAGAATCTGTGAGGGCGGCTACGACGAGCATCGTGTTAGCGGCGGAGCGCGGCCGAGAATCATCACTACAAGTAGCAAGTAAGTAAGTCAATCTGCAGCTGTTATGACTGGTATAAATGTACTGAAGTAGCTTTAGGTCAAAATCAATACTTTTTATAACGAGGAGAAAAGGGGTAAGGGTTATGTAGTTCAACGATCCAATAAGCCCTCTCACAACGCCGACAGAGCTCGTTCCCTCTACAAACAACCAAACAATGGGAGGCAAACGGGGTCAATTTCCTTTCTAAATATCCAACGTAATTCAACAACAATAGTATTATGCTGTCAAAATACAACTTGGAGAGAGAAAGAGAGATAGAGAGACGACTTTGGGTTAACGTATATATTTCTATATATATATATATATATATATATATATATATATATATATATATATATATAATGTACACAAGAATATTACTGTACATTAAATCAGAAAGTAAAGTGAATTTTGAGGAAGCACTCGCACTGGTAAACATTCATGCACTTCAATTGTTTTTCGTTAACGTATCTAATTACGGTATATATATATATATATATATATATATATATATATATATATATATATACATACTCTCAACAGGGCTCGAATCACCGATAGTCAGAACAATTGTCCATGCTTTAACCACCCCTAGCACGGTGTGTAAAGGATACTTAATAGTAAAGTAGATTAAAGCCTGGACAATCGTCCTGACAGTCGTTGGTTGGAGCCCCGCTGAGAGTACAAGAACATTTAGTAGGACACGTGTATTTGTGAGATATACTTAATATTAATGGATTAGAAAGAAATTAAATCAATTTTAACCCGAGTTGGGTGGGGGTACTTGTAAAAATCCCTGTATGGTATTTTGGAATATGGATCCTACGGCATGAGTATGAAATGAAATACTTTCTCCGTGTAGGATTTCCCATCTTAATATATATAAATAGGAAAAGGTTAAGTATCGTTTATTATGCCGTGGTAGAGTTGAACAATCGTCCTTACTGTCTGTGGTTAGAGCACCGCTGAGAGTATAAAAACATATATAGCCCACATGTTTTTGTGAGATTTACTTAATATATATTTAAAGGAATACTTAAATCAAAATAGTATTCATATTTGTTATCACCAACTCACCAATTAATTTACAAATAAACCTAACTAGTGAAATCAATGAAAGTAATAACAGAGCAACCATAATATTTCACTTATGACCACCTTTGTATACTTTTCTCAACTCTACCCTCCAAGACCACGTCTTCTCATTGGCCTATCCACCCCTCTGCCAACATGCCTACTACATTGAAAATATAATATCCTCGAACCCCGAACCCCCACAGACCAATCAAGGGATCAGGGTTATAATGACAGTAGCGGGAGTATTTAAGACAAGTCCCGGTGTGTACGGGAAATAGTAAATAATGTCCTAAACGATACTGGAATAGAAGGGGGGGGGGGGTCGGTAATTACTTTGGGAGAATGTTCACGTCCTTAATAATACGGAATAAATAGGGATGTGGACACCTCTTTGTCTATATTGGTCTTGCACACACACACACACACACACACACATATATATATATAATATAATTTATATAATATATATATATATATATATATATATATATATATATATATATATATATATATATATATATGTATATATATATTGTTTTTACATATTTTAGAAATATATCCAAGTTCTAATTTATCTGACTTAAATGCGCTTTGTTTTGTGTGGAAATGTATGTTTTAGCACTTGTGCTCTGGATATATATAGTATATTGTTTATATTATCCTGTTTTAGCACTTGTGCGCTGGATATATATACAGTATATTGTTTATATTATCCTGTTTTAGCACTTGTACACTGGATATATATATAGTATATTGTTTATATTATCCTGTTTTAGCACTTGTACACTGGATATATATACAGTATATTGTTTATATTATCCTGTTTTAGCACTTGTACACTGGATATATATATAGTATATTGTTTATATTATCCTGTTTTGCAAAGTTTGTTTTATGTCTTGTTGTTTTGCAATGTACAGTATCGATTTAATTATGGCTTTGTGTTACTCGCTTTTTACGCTTTCAAATTCATTTTTTCGCTGCTCCCCTCTACATTTTTACGGTCCTAAGTGTTTTGTTTTGTTTATTTAATTCGTCCTCACACGTCCAAGTTGAAAGAAAGGAAAGGGGAACAAAGAGAACATGAGAGGAGGTATAGTCAGTCATGAAATGTACTGTTACATTTACTATTATTTCTCACTCACTCGCACTGGACTAATATTCAAATCCTAATGATGTGATTAAATATACTAACACTATCAATAAATAGAGGTTACAAACACTGCTTAACTGTGATTTGAACGATTCCAATGCAAATAATGTAAATAATTTAGTGGAGTGTAATAATCATATTGTCTTTTACAATAACTTTTACAATAACATGCACAAATCTGGTTATTTACTTAAATTTCGATATATTTATAGTTTGAGAAAGGGAATAGTGGAATAATATGAACATTAGCGCTGAATCCTAGTTTCAAGTCTATGCTTGTCCATATTATGTCCATAACGTTCCGTTTGCTGGTAACATTTAAGTTTACTTAATTATGTGTAAATTGAAATGCCATTGTATGAATATATTTAAAGTAACAATTGTTTATTCCTTTCATATTTCAAGCTATTTCTAATTGTTTAATACAGTATATACACTGTATATATACAGTATATATTTATTATTATATAAGGTTAAGGCCCCATTAATTGCTCTTTCCATTCACATATGCATAGCCTACGTGTGTTGCAGTTGGGATGTGTGTACATGCTTAGATTGATATGCAGGATTCGAAGTTGCATAATAAATCGTAGGCAGTGTCCACCAACCTTTAACTGTCTTCGTGGTGCGATGTATAAGGTGTTGATTTTCGGTGTGAGCATCCTGGGTTCGAGTCCACGGACTGCCACATGTGTTTGTAAATTTCATTAATCGATTTTAGGAGTATGGTTGGTTGTTGGAAGGAACATAATAATTGATATTGGTTCAGGAGTAATTTATCGAGAGGACTTCCCTAAGTGGTTAAGGCCCCATTAATTGCTCTTTCCATTCACATATGCATAGCCTACGTGTGTTGCAGTTGGGATGTGTGTACATGCATAGATTGATATGCAGGATTCGAAGTTGAATAATAAATCGTAGGCAGTGTCCACCAACCTTTAACTGTCTTCGTGGTGCGATGTATAAGGTGTTGATTTTCGGTGTGAGCATCCTGGGTTCGAGTCCACGGACTGCCACATGTGTTTGTAAATTTCATTAATCGATTTTAGGAGTATGGTTGGTTGTTGGAAGGAACATAATAATATATATATATGTGTACATTTTGGATGTAGGCCTAGTTCATTGTTCACTATGTAACTCCTGATACATATATACAGTACCTTGAATTCATTTTAAATCAATCTATCACTCCTGATGCAGTGTTTGTATAATGAATAACCTAGTGGGGTCACACTTTGCTGCCTGATTATATTTGATCCTAACATAATTTATTTTGCCAGCTGTATGCTACAGTAATTTTTTGCATTATTTATTTGTCAATTTTGCAACCTTTCGCGCCATTTAGGTGTCACAATTTCCCTGACGAGCGACAGCGAGCTTACAATATAGGATGAACTGGCAATCAAACGTGACAATTTTCTCATCGAAGAACGTAAAATAATATTTGGAAGGTGGGTCCTGGCATATATATATATATATATATATATAGTAAAACTCGCTAGGAAAATTGAAACAATGGAACACCAAGCTTTCGTCTATTCTCTCAAGACATCTTCAGGGTAATACAAGAAACAGGGGGAGAGTGAGGCTTAAATACCTGTCCGAAATCATCTAACTAGCATATAAATACAAACAGTTTTGCCGGCAACGTCCTTTTAACTTTATTCTGGCTACTATTAGACGATATTATTCAGTTTAAAAAGGGCCTCCAGTAATTAGCAGACTTCGAACTATTATTCTTAACTCTTTTTACTATCACTGATCTTTCTTAATGGTTCACTTTTTTTTCTGATGGTTCACTTTTTGGTCTATTATTTCATATATTTATTATTTGTTTTTAGTTTCCTCCTTAGACCTCCATCAAACATAAGAAAACACCCATTAGATCCCCCTTTTAGATTATTTTCTACATTTTTCGGTAGACAAATGTCCCGGCCAAAGGCAGGTTCTTCCAAAATTACAGGCTCACTTACGATCGCCAGGAAAAAAATCGACACCTTAATAGCACAAAAAGGTCGTAACATTGACAAAGAAATGGGTCGAAAGTTCCTAAAATCCCCAAATTTATGGGCCGAACGTCTTAACATCTCAAAACTAGTGGGGCTAAACATGAGGGAAACGAAGGTCTAGAAAAGCGACCCATCTCCCCTTAAACTGTACAAACCTGAACATAGCTAGAAGGGAATTAACAAGACGTCGCCGGTACAGAAGGGATTAATAACCATATTTACCAAAGGCAGCAAATATTAGTCAACCCAAGAGAAAGAAGCAGCAGGGGAGGGAGACCACTTAGTGTACACAAAGCAACTGCAGCATTTACATAATTGAAACTGACAGACAGACAACACAGAACACCATCTGTTTCTCATGACATATTTAAGACTCACGAACACGTACACAAGTACACACAAGGAAGATGGGTTAACTGAATAATATTGATCATAATAATTTATCTATTACCAGACAACATGATATCCGAATGAATCGCCCTCATGGACCTCTGTCCCCCGTCAGCCTACGCCCATCTTCCCATCCAACACCGCTTTCACGCATATACTTCTCAACTCCATCAATCCACCTCACTCTCGGTCTGCCCTTCCACCTCACTCTTGTACACTCTCTTAGTCATTCTCTCGCTTCCCATAAGTTCCACATAGCCGACCATCTCAAGGTGTTTCTTTTCACACTTTCCAGCACATCACCATCCATAATAATTGCCTAAAGTTAACCAGGTGATGTGCTGCGATTACATAATATAACGTAAATTATCAAAACTAGATTTTTTTTTTTTTTTTTTGTAAACAATATAACAGGCTGTAACTATATATTTGTGTTCAAGGTATTATGTTAGGTTAAGCCCTGACGCCTTCATCTCCTCTTCCAGCTCCCTTTCTCGCCCCTTACTACTTTCTCTGTCTTATTCCTTGCTTCGAAGCATTAAAGTAATCAAAATTATTGCCTGACCTACCTGTCCTATATTCAGCCATGTCATTTAGAAGGGACTGGAGTTCTTGAAAAGGGGCTCCAGTCTTGACGCTCTTCTTGACTTAAAGTGTGCTGGCTTCATAATCCCGAATGGTTGATAGCTTTTGATTGGGTTTAGTAGGAAAGAATGGTAGAGATTGGGAGTTGAATCAGTTGCTGTTCGCTGATGACACAGCATTGGTGGCGGATTCTGATGAGAAACTGCAGCGGGTAGTCAAAGAGTTTGGTGTGGTTTGTGGAAGGAGGAAACTGAAGTTGAACGTCAATAAAAGTAAAGTAATGGTGTGTAATAGGGGAGAGCATAGGGTGAATCTAGATGTGAGGCTGGATGGGGAAATATTGGAACAAGTAGAGTGTTTTAAATATCTAGGAGGAACGATAAGCAGGAGTGGAGGTATGGAAGTGGAGGTAAAACAGAGAGTGTGTGAAGGAAGGAAGGTTTTCGGAGCAATGGGAAGTATGTGGAAGACGAGAAATCTCGGAGTGAAAGTAAAAAGTGCACTGTATCAAGGAATTGTTGTGCCAACAGTGATGTATGGGGCTGAGACATGGGCTCTGAAGAAAAAGGAGAAAAGAGGGCTGGATGTGATGGAGATGAGCTGCTTGAGGAGTATGTGTGGAGTTACTCGTAGAGACAGATTGAGGAATGAAGAGATACGTAGGAGAGTGGGGCAGCAGGAACATTTGTCAGCCAGAGTGGACAGAAGGGTGCTGAGCTGGTATGGTCATGTTGAACGAATGGGAGATGAAAGGCTTACAAAGAGAATATGTGAGTCAGGTACAAGGGGAGATAGAAGGGTAGGAAGACCCCCATTGAGATGGAGAGACTGTGTAAGAAAGGCTTTGGATGATAGAGGAATGACTATAGATCAGGCAGGGGAAGTGGTGGTGGACAGGAGTGAATGGAGAATGCTTGTGAATAGTTGAGTGAACACGTGGTCATTTGGAGTAAGGGGTCGGGCGCAAGTTCGACTAGATAATAGTCCATCAGGCGCCTGGCCCGGGGGACGATTAATATGAAGGGTGTGCCTGGAAGTGTGGTGGGAGGGCTTGTGGCTTTGGCTCCGCTGCATGTCTGCCTGCCGAGATCGGAACCTCTCCGGGTGGTCAGGGGCCGGGGGAGTGCTGGAGCGACCTTGGTAACCCTGGTCTCTGGGTCTTCTCCTGGGTGACCTGGATGTGTGTGAGTTTGTGTTTTTTATCTGTGTTTATTTTTTGTTTTATGTTGTTTTTGTGTTTTCCCTGTTCTTGCTCTGTCTTGAGTCGGCTACCCCCAAAATGGGGATTGGGCCTGAGCATATAGATAGATAGATAGATAAATAAAGTCACCTACTTTCCTGGACATCACACATATGCATACATTAACGAGAGACAAATTATAATCATAATTATGGAGGTTAGAATGTTTGTTAGCAAGGGGGAACACGGAGGAAAGAGCTAAGGGGAGATGGGTAGTTTTTTCTGGTCCCCCTTCTTCCTCGTGTTTAGCCCCATTAGTTGTCACACAAGTATTCTAACGGCGGATGTCTCGGAGACAGTGAAAAGTATTATCGATTTGATTGCATTTTCTAAAACCAATATCTTTCAGTAGGGCTACTTTATATGTATACGCTATTATAGCTCCTAATCGTGTACGGTAATATATAATTTAATATATGAAGAAAAAAACTAAATAAATATAATATAATAACATCAGGCTGATTCAGGGCCCCGATACATAAACGATAAACTTGTTCGTGTGACACAATGAAGCAACTTGGTTGAGCCCGAGAACGTTCAGTCTTTACTGTACTTCTCACTTCTCAGCTTGTTCTTCCTCTATCCAATTGCCCTTCTGTCCTACTTTACTTCAGCCATCTGGTCTGGTGACGCTTGCTGCAATGTTTTAACCAAAACAAACTTATCTAAATCAAAACGTACTGGTTGAAATAGCACTTGATGAGATCCATTGGTCAGCGTGCATGGATTTTAGAAGGCGGCTGTACCGAAGAGGAGAAGCTCAGCCCAGCCAGGAGACACGAACCTCCTCCTTGCCTGTATACATAATGGAGAGCCACAGACGGACGGGATCCCATCAAAGAACACTCTGCCTCCTAATATTAACCACTGACCTTTGTCCCTAAATGTCACGGAGCCCACGAGAGAGGAAGGACAAAAACGTTGCAAAAATAAATGAAAACGATATATGGGTGTGGTGGTCTTAGGTAAAGGATGGGATTGCTGTAGTTCATTTAGAATGGGTTACCCCTAAGCTCTGTCACTCCAAAGGGCCTAGAGCAAATGGGCTGTAAGTTTTCACACCTTTTCCCTGTTCAAATTTCTGTTCAATGTATACATCGCATTGGCTTCAGTGGTGAAGCCAAATGTTGATTTGTAGGCCTACACATGCACACAATTTATAAGAGTTTCTCACATCAAAAAGACCACAGATTCACCCATGTCGAGTGTTCCCGCCATCAACATCTGTGACATCATGGTAAACACGCCAGTTCTCGCCACATAAAATACGTTAGATAAGCTATATTTCTAAGTTGTTAAGACACATTAATGAAAGTTCTTCAGTATAATATCCCTAGTACCAAGCAGATCCCAATGGACATTGTATTTCAATAGGTTTCACCCCTGGAATTCACCTTTAAGTCAAGAACAATGTCAGGACTGGAGCCCCTTTTCGAGATCCCCATTCTGTTAAATCTAATACTATATGTCTGACTTTTGATGATATTTCCTGTATCCCCCCTGATCTTTATCCAGATATATTCCACCGCCCTAGTCCCTGTATCTTTCAGTAGCACACGCTCCTGCTCCAGGCTGGCTCCCTTCGTATAGTTACCTTTTTTATGTTATATGTGTGTGTGTGTGTGTGTGTGTGTGTGTGTGATACATTGTTTCTTCTCTTGTTTTGTAGCTGCGATTGTTTTTGTTATATATATTTTGTTTTCTCTTACGCATTCTGTTCTTTTGATTTTAAATTAAGCTACTTATTTATGTATTGTTATTTTGCTTGGGTTTATTACGGTATATATTTGTTTAGTGAATATGTCAGTCTAGTGTCTATTCCCAGTGGATTGTTTTTTTGGTAATTTTCCTGGTTGTATATATATATATATATATATATATATATATATATATATATAATATATATATATATCTATACACAGTATATATGGATAGATAGATAGATAGATATACAGTATAATTATAAACATGCATAGTTGGTCCAGGTAATTCGTCCCCTGCTGTATAATCCATCTCTGTCAACACCACCACCACTTCCCTCACCACCGTTGTTCATTTCTCCACCAACCATCACCAATCTCCATCATTACTAGCACTTCCTCCACCACCCTTCAACTCCATCATTACCCATCACTACCAAATATCATCAGCACCATCACTTCCTCTATCAACATCAGTACACTACGTCTACAATAATTGTTTTCTTCAATGTTCATCACATATCACCACTTTGTTCATTATAAGTACACCACCTTGTAAATTGTTTTCATCAATTGCCATCACATATCACCATCACCACTTCCACCATATAACACCACCTCTTCAATTGGCTTCATAATTTTGTTTCACATATCACCAACAGATCCACCATCAGTACACCACCTCTTCAATTGTCTTCATCAATTATCATCACAAATCATCACCATCACCTCCACCATGTAACACCACCTCTTCAATTGTCTTCATCAATTTTCATCACATATCACCACCCTTTCCACCATCAGTAAATCACCTCTTCAGTTGTCTTCATCAACGTCATCATATATCATCATCGTCACCTCCGCTTAAGAATGTAAACAGAGAAACCGATCTGGGAGTAACAATATCGAGTAACCTAAAACCGAGTCAACAATGTTCAGAAGTTGTTAAGAAGGTAAACAAAATAATTGGCTTTATAGGCAGGTCATTTGAGCATAAATCCAAAGACGTTATCCTAACCCTTTACAATTCCTTAGACCGCCCTCTTCGGGAATACTGCGTTCAATCCTGGTGCCCTTATTACCAAAAAGATATAGACAAGCTAGAACGAGTTCAACGTCGAGTTACCAAAATTATATCTAGCCTGAAGAACAAACCATACGAGGAGCGTCTTAGAGAATTAAATCTATTTCCTTTAACCCAGCGCAGATTAAGAGGCGGCTTAATTCAAGTGTTCAAAATCATCAAAGGCATCGACAATATGAACTGTAGTAAGTACTTCACTATCGACCAATCTAATTACACGCGGGGAAACGGGTGCAAATTTATTGGTAAATCTTTTTACTCCCACCAAGCTAAAAATTTCTTCTTCAATCGAGTTGTCAAATTATGGAATGGGTTTCCCCGAGATGTTGCAGCACCGTTGATTCTTTTAAATTTCGCCTAGACAAATATCTCGCATCAAACCCGCGACTGACTGAGTATGTAAATGAATAACTTTATTTTATCCTCCCCTCAGTTACTAACCCATCTGTCCCCTACTATCTTCCTAATCCTGCCACGGACATAGGTTCCAGGGCAGTAGTTCCCTTTCCAATGTTCCTTTACCCACTCTAAACCACTGTTTGGACACTTGATCCTCAGTGATTTGGAGGACAAGCAGCCTAGAAGGGTCACTAGACCAGTTGTTGCTTGATTTCCTTTGCACTCCACCACCAGTAAACCACGTCTTCAATTGTCTTCATCAATTATCATCACATCACCACCGTCACCTCCACCCACCTATTCTCCATTCATCTTCATCACCATCACCTGTCTCAGTCATCACCACGACTTCCAACACCACCACCACCACCTCTGCCTCACCTTCCTCCCTTGTTAAATGTTGATGTCCTCTCTCTCTCTCTCTCTCTCTCTTGGAATAGTAGAGAGTTTCTAGATATTTTCATATTTGTTTTCACCAACCCACCAATGTTTATGACGAAATATATCTGTACTTGCTGTGTAGGTGTTTCTGTCTAAAGCATTATATCTGAGATTTATGAGGAGAGTAAATAATACATTTTTATCTCTTTAACATTGAGCATGTATGCATTGTGTTTGTATTATAATTTTTGGGTTAAATAATTATATCAAACTATAAAAACAACTCTATTTACCATTGCAGGCGAGATAAGCAGTGAGGGTGAGGAGGGGTCCGAGTTGGTGCTGTAGTGAATAATATACTAACTCCTCTATTTCCATGCGATGCGATGCGATGCGATGATGTTGAGGGATTGCCTCGTTGGTCTTCTTACACCTTCCCCAGTCTTCTTGCTTCACTGTAGATGTATTATGTCTTCATCTTCTTACTGGGGTTCTTATGTTCTATATGTTTACTTGTTTCCAAATATGATATAACTTTTTTATGTTTTCTTTCTTATTAATACTTTTATTGTCCATCATTACAGGCGAGATGAGCAGTGAGGGCGAGGAGGGGGCCGAGTTGTTGTTGTCAGGAGGGGCCCCGGACACCTAGGCCCCGGTCTTCGTGGAGCACCCCAGCGACGCCTACGTCATCAAGAATAAACCGGCTGTTCTTACCTGTGTGGCAGCTCATGCTCTCAAAGGGGGGTGAAGGGGACGTTAATTTATTTATATATATTTGTATTATTATTGGTACTCTCTCTCTCTCTCTCTCTCTCTCTCTCTCTCTGTCTCTCTCTCTCTCTCTCTCTCTATATATATATATATATATATATATATATTAGTTTGCTCTTTAGACCTCTATCTGTCTGTCAAGGTAAACAATACAAATAAATACCACACACACGCACATCTCAAAAACATCTATATATAAAAAAAAAACACACATACACACACATCCCCCCCCCCAAAAAAAAAAAAAAAAAAAATCGGGACATATTTGTACATTTTTCTCGGTAGAAAAATGTTCCGGCCATACCAGGCTCTCTATCGGTAACCAGGAAAAATGTACACCTAAATGGCACGAAAGGTCTAAATATTGACAAATAAATGGGCGAAAGTTTTATAATTTGGAAACTAATGGGACTAAATGCGTGAAGGAGAAGGGGGTTCAGAAACAAATATATACTTTCCCTTAAATCTTTCAGCTGTATAGTATCATGTGTTAGCCGGAATATACTAGTCGAACATTAAAATTTTCGCTCCATTAATTTGGCGATTCTTAGACCTTTTGTGCTGTTATGGTGTATATTATTTCCTGGCCCCAAGACAAAAGACATATTTGTGCCTTTTATCTTATTTGAAACGTCCCACCAGGCGAAGGTATTTTGGTTCATTCCTGACGAAAATCGTCAATTTACCATAAATATCATTATTACTTATCCGTATACGCCTATTTTACGTTTAATAAGAAGATATTAACATTTAAGAGCAATAAAATAAGTGGGAATAGCATTTGGGGTCGTATCATTTGAGGTCGTATCATGAGCCGAGAGCCGGGCGGCGTATATCCATCCCGGTCTGAGCTCCAAATCAGCACTGACGCCTTGTAATACAAGTCTCTGTGTTGCAAGGATCTCTAGCTGCCTCGCCAGTGTTATAGAGACCGCATAAGGAAATTCACGCTGAAAATTACCCGATAAAAAGGGGAATAAGAAGAAATATAGGTAATAATTGAGGAGAGGGGAAAAGGGGGGGGGGGAACACATATGTAAGAGTGGTAGCAAGTAATGGAGGATAATTTTTTCACCTAATCATATATTGCTTTGTTTTGAGTGCCAGTGGGGTGTTTTGAAAGTTTTTTGTTTAGGCCTTGACTCATAAGAGGACCTTTGCCCACCAAACCTCTTATGAGGTAGTTTGCCTTTCCCGGGTTAAGTGGCACAAAAGGTCTACAAAATTACAGAAATCGGGCGAAAGGTCTTCTAATAACAAAACTAATGGGGCAAACATCTTAGTACATCGAAACTAATAGGGCTAAACATGAGGGAGAAGGAGGTTCAGAAAAATCAATTTTGTAATATCTCGTACTAAATTAAGCTTCAATAATTCTTCAATGAACTTAATATTCTTAAATAAATAAACTTATATGGTTAGTTAAAATATGACTTCTGAGGCTATCAACCCTATTGGATTATTAAGCCAGCACACTGTAAGTCAAGAATAACATCAGGATTGGAGCGTCTCTGGGAGAACTCCAGTCCCTTGAACATATATCAATTTATCGATGCCAATATAAATAAAAGCCGCGAGATTATGCCAGAAATAAACACAAATAATTGCCATATAAAAGCTCGCCTGAACTAGAATTTAGTGATTCAGTACTTTTATATATGAATTGACCAGTGTAATATTCAACTATTACGTCCTACACTGGAGTAATATAAGACGCACTTTAAGCAACATATATAGCACTATAAAACCACACATAATACTCATTAACAGCCACGGCGTCCCTAATAGCGAATCACTAAAAATACAAAGCTACAAAAAAAAAAAAAAAAAAAAACATAACTGACAGTCCCATGGACGGTACAGCTATAGCAGTACTAGAAACTATCACACATAAAATACATGATGATTTTATATCTGACCTCCTAGCTATAGAAATAATGACTGACACTGGCCCAATAATAATAGCCACAGTCTATTTACCTCCCAGAAGACCATACTTACCCACCCCAGACTTCTACAGACTATTCAGAAACAACATACCAGTATACCTAATAGGTGACCTAAACGCGAAACACCACACACTGAATAATAGGACCCAAAACACTGTGGGAAGACAATTAGGCACATTAATCACTAACGGTCTAATAAGACACAACCACTTCCCAACCTTCCACGCCCCACACTCATCAACTAACCCCGACATAGCACTATCCAACAATAAAACCTACCACAACATACACTTCACCCCCGGACCACTCACCACTAGCGATCACATCCCCATCATAACCACAATATCCACCCTACCAATAATAATACCTGCCCCTCCAAGACCCAAATTCCAAGCAGCGAACTGGGACTTATTCAAAACTGACATTGACCTAAAACTACAACTAAACACTAACCTAAACAACGGAAAAAAGGAAAACATAGACACCAAAATAAATGAATGGCACACCATAATTGAAGATAATGTGAAAAAACATATCCCCACAACACACCATAAAACTCTAAATAGTCCTAAAATGAGCCAACAAACTAAAATTATACTGAACCAATACAACAGAATTAGACAACATGCACACAATCATGGATGGACATATAACCACTACAGACAATACAAACAGATGCAAGACAGCCTCAAGACAAATATGATACAAGAATACAACGAAATGTGGAGACAACAGTTAACAGACACAGCCAACTCATACACTGACCCAGAAACGTTCTGGAAAAAAATACGAATGATGCAAGGACACGACACACCTACAACAAACTACACAATAGACCCTCAGGGGAACAAAATATATGACATCAAAGAACAGACAAAGATACATAAAGAATATTGGGAAAGTATACTCAATGATGGGGGCAACAATCTACCAAGACATGACTACATTAAAGACTTCATTCAGATAAACAGACACAGAACCATCCCATATGAGGACATAGACATTAACAGACTTGACATTAACGACCCACTGACCAGACCAATAAACACAGAAGACGTAAAAACAATCATAACAAAGCTCAAAAAGACATGCCCAGGACAAAGTGGAATAAACAAAACAATCCTTAAAAACCTACCTGACTCAGCCCTAAACACATTAAAAAGTATCCTAAATGCAGCACTTTCCATAGGATATTTCCCCGACAAATGGAAAGAAGCAACAATAAAACTCATCCCCAAACAAAATAAAAACCCACACCACAAAGAAAACCAAAGACCAATATCACTACTAGAAGTGCCAGGGAAAATATTCGAGAGAATCAAAAACAAAAGACTAAGAACATATCTAATTACACATAACTTATACAACACCGCACAATATGGTTTCAGGGAAAAAAGAGGCACCACACACGCCCTAGCTCTGGCAACAGAAACAATAGCACACAACATGAGCAACAAAGGACAATGCCATGTCATCCTGAGAGACATATCAAAAGCATTTGACAAGGTATGGCACTTAGGGTTGCAATATAAGATACTAAACCTAAATCTCCCAATAATAATAGAAAAGCTACTGAATAATTTCCTAGTAAACCGCTCAGCCTGAATTAAAATAAAAACAACCCTAAGTGACAAAATCAGCATAAGCTGTGGTGTCCCTCAGGGATCAGTACTATCACCAACACTATTCACCATCTACACAAGGGACACCCCTCCCTCACAAACAGGCACAAACATTGCATATGCAGACGATATAACACAGATCGTAGGATATGGAGGGCCATCCAGAGCCATCATGGCTAGAAAGACCCAAAGAGAAGCAGAGATAATAAACAACTATGAGGAAAACTGGAAAATTAAAACAAACGTCAATAAATTCACAGTCATCCAACTTGGAGTACAAAAGAAAACCTATCCCCCCGTACCTACACATACATTGAGTAAAACACAACTCAGAAAACTACAAATAATACAAAATAAAGCACTAAGATTTGCCACTAACCAACGTTACCCATATACGATGACAACTATCCAGATACACGAACACACAAACACTCTACCCCTTAATATACGCATCCACAAACAGGCAACGAAAATATGGAGCAGACTAGAACACCTACACGACCCGATATTCGTAACTATAAAAAATAACCATGAATTACAACAAGACCTCAGACATCACTCCTGGTTCAAAAGTAGTCTAAAGATAATAAATGAAATAGAGGAACCAGATCCAATATATTAATAAAAACAAATACTAAATAAAATTCAAACCAAAAAGAAAAATAGTGAACTCAACTATACACAAACAGTAATAATAATAAAAATAATGATAATAATAACAATCACACCTTCGTCCTTCGCAAGCTACCAAACAACAAACATAAAGAAAATACACCACTTGCCCCAACACAATAACATGTTTCAAACACACTACATAGCAAGGTGGTCTGCCCACCAACTGTTACTCTCCTACTTTCCTTCATACTTTCCTCCTTTCTCTTCCCTCCCCCCCCCCTCTCCTTTCCCCCCCTTAGACCCACCTATGGGTAAAAAAAAAAAATAAAAAAAAAAATAAAAAAAATAAACTATTCACCTGTTTAACTTTTTCAAATTTTATTGACGTAATTAACCTTTACTAATTCTCTTTTAATCTAGATATTTCGAATTTCCTTAACACCTTATGAGCGGCCTAGGCGGTATATAATATGAAGCCACCAGCGGGGTGTTTTTACCCAAAATAGGGCTGTTTATGTGATCATGTTCATGCCTAAATAAGACCCAGAGCGTAAAACAAGTATCTATCCCTGAAAGGGCATAAACAGAGCTTTCCAATGACACCACAACGATCCTTTTATGACCACTAGTTTTCTTGCAACAACCGCGCAACACGAGTGCAAAAAGCATGTTATTCGGTACTTTCCCCATACAATTCAGTATGTAGCGAGTGAGAGAGGGAGGGAGGAGGTGGGATTCATGTCAGTAGGTTCGCCGCGGTGGTCTGGAGCAGTTATACACTCGCTACTCTCCTGCCACCACTTGTCTCTCTCTCTCAGCAACATTACGTGCTGAAATTGCCACACGACCTATGTCGCGCGCCGCCAGATAGTCCAGATTTACTATACTCGACTTATGTTGCGTGCCGATAGTTAGGGGTTAAGAAGGGTCACCGGCTTTATTAATCTTTCTCTCCTTCTCTCTCTTTTCCTGGCTTGTAGTCATTCGGCCCTATTCAGCCAACTGTTTTAAGGCGTCTATCCCCATCCAGGTGTCGATTTCTTCCTGGCGAGCGATAACGAGTCAGCATTGTATGGAGAAATCCGACTTCACCGGAGACAGTTTTCTATCGAATAATATACAAATTTAGCTTTCTATCAGAACAAACATATATATAAGCTGGCTCGCTACCGCTCGCCAGGAAACTATTGACACCTGGATGGGGATAAGCGTCTTAAAACAGTAGGCTGAATGAGGCAGAATGGATACAAGCAAAAGAGAGAGGGAGAGAAAGAGAACAAAAAAAGCGAGATGGGCTCCCTTAACCCCCCCATGTCTTCTACCCCCCCCCCCCCCCCCCCCCCTTCCCTCTACACTGTAACTCTTGGACAGGAGGGTAGTGTAACCTCACCCTGCTCAGGTAATGTTCCAGAAGTGTAACGAAATTAGCAATGTGGCCCCATATGGAGACCGGCACTTTAAACGGCTCTCACCCGAAAACTGATTGATGGATTTTAAATTTCTTGTTACCAATAGAAACTACAATTAATGCTTAGTATTATGTTAAGAGCAAATTACACTACTGTAAATATTAAGTCATATATAAAAAAAAAAAAAAAAAGTAGTGAAAAAAAGGGTCAACAAAAGTGAGGCATATCTCATACATTACATAAGCTGGATTAATTTGGTTGCAGGGCTGTGGAGGGTATGGCTGAGGGTCTAGGGTGACAACAAGGCAGAACTCTGGGGCTAAATAAAAGTTCGATAGGAAGGGGAAATTTGTAGTACACATTTGGTATTATGGACCCCATATGGTGACCGGACAGGTTGGTACAGGAAAGGGGAGGAGAGAGCGGCGGCTCACACCCTCTCCCAGTTGTAGGACGATGCGGACTGACTGCTCGTCTTCAAAATTTCTTGCCATCGGCCTCCGGCCGTGAAATATTTGTAAAAAACCTGTTTTACGCATATTTTTTGGCCCATATGGGGCCAATATGCCTAAGCAGGGTTAAGGGAGCCCACCTCGCTTTTTTTATCTTTCTCTCCCTCTTTCTTTTGCTTGTATTCATTCGGCCCCATTCAGCTTACTGTTTTAAGACGTTTACCCCCATCCAGGTGTCAATAATTTCCTGGCGAGCGGTAGCGAGCCAGCATATATATATTTTTGTTTTGACAGCAAGCTAAATTTGTAAATTTTTCGATAGAATAATGGCTCCGGCGAAGCCGGACTTCTCCATACAATGCTGGCTCACTATCGGTCGCCAGGAAGAAATTGACACCTAGATGGTGATAAACGTCTTAACCCTTGTCTAGCAGGGTGTTTGGGGGATATTTTGGGCATATTCAGGCCCTCCTAAATGATCAATCCAGTATCTGCATGAAAAGAAATGTATTCAGCAAAAAACTAGGCGCTAAAAGCTTCAAAATGAGACCAGAACGAGCTACATTGCACTCGTGGTTCTCATGCAGTGGTGCCACCAACATGGGAGTTTAGCGTATAGCGGCATATTTTTTCCCACTACGCTCACTACTGGTAACACTGCCGGCCTCTCTACAACAGAGGGAGCGTGAGTCAGTGGGTGGCGGTAAGCCCTGGGTGTCGGACGTGTGGCCTGCTGCGCTCCCGGCTATTTGCACTCGATTTTAACCCTTTAAAAGCCTTAATAATGCTCCTAACTTGCTGCAAATTGGTGCACGACTTACTGTAAGTCGAGCCCCGCTCTTTAAGGGTTAAAATAGTTGGCTGAATGGGGCCGAATGGATACAAGCCAGGGAAAGAGAGAAAGATAAAAATATCTGGTGACCCCCTTAAAGTATATAAATTATATATTTTGTTTTAATGTAATGCCTAAACAATGGAGAAGTTTCGTTGTTCCAAGATATTTTAAGGGGAGATTTCCACTTGAGGGATTTTTTTTCTGGACCCCTTTCTCCCGCATGCTTAGCTTCATTGCTTTTGAGATTGCAAGACTTTCGACCCATTAGTTTGGCGATTTTAAGAACTGTCGCCCCATTTTTGTCAATTTTAAGACTTTTCATTACACTTACAGTAGGTGTCGACTTTTTTCTGACGAATGATAGCGAGCCTGACATTAAAGGTGAATCGTAGAAAACTTTTCTACCTAAAAATTTACAAATTTATCTTGAAATGGGGTCTAGGAAGTGTAAGTTTAAGCTTGGTGGAGGTCTAGGGGAGAAACCAAAACCCTCCCCTTAACCCTTTGAGTACCAGCGACGTGTGTTATATTATATTATAGTTGTAATTGTGACGCTCACCGCTTCCCCCAGAACCGCATGGCTTACTCGGTAGGACTCGCCAGGGCAGAGAATGTAGCTACAGTCTACCTATCATTGTGTACTTTCCTTCTCGAGAAAGCTTGTGTTGCAGACAGTTCAGAACTGTTCTTTATTTTCGTCTGTCACAATCCTTTCTATTTTATTTAGTCAATTGAAAGTATTGTGTTAAGTAGTTGAATGATGGGAAGGCGAGCGGGAGAGGGAGAGAGAGAGACAAGGTGGTGTGACTTGGTGGTGAGTGTGGCGTGTGGCTGGCCCCCTTACATAGGCCTCGCGGGATTCGTTGCCTCCTGCCTAACACTGCCTACTACGCGGCTGCTTACTGGGCGACTGTTGCGCGCCCTCGTGCCATTCTTGCGAACTGAGACTCCAGCCAGGAGGTCCATGGGAATATCCTTGTCAGATCCTTCCCAGACAGCATACTCTAAGCATCTCCCTTGAACTGTCCCACACTCTTGTCTTAGAATCTTTCTCTCCTACTGCCTCTATCATTTCCACTACTTCCTCACCTTTTATTAATATCAATTCCCCTCTGGCTCTCTGCATCCACACCTTGAATTGGTGGCCAGACTGTATTATATGCTGGATCTCACATTTCTTATGTACTAGATTAAGGTTGAAGATAGTCATTGTCTTTTTGGGAGATTGTATTGCTCAGACTGTCTCCATCAATCACTAATGTTTCTACAGGGTTAAATAATGCTAGACTAGGGATCAGGTACCTTGCTGTTGGTGTTTTCAATGTGTGTAGGCTACTTTTGAGCTACACGACACTACGGATTCTGTGGGTTACCTGGGTGGATCTTTTGTCTGTGTACCTTGGAGTTTAGACTGTGTAGTGCGTGAGGGCTGCTTGCCTAATCCACCCAACACTGTTCTAACTCTATTTGCTTTTACTTTTGAGGGTCGCCAGGAGGATACTCGATACTTGTGATCGAGAGTCCTCAAGAGAGCACCCCTTCATATTAACGTAATCAGGCCGCACAGACCCAAGGTCCACACTAGGCTAGGAGCTGTCTTGCTCCACCAGAATTCTGTACCGTTGCGCATCCCAGCTAGACTTTATTAACCCGGGTAGACATTAGCTGGATTAGATCATATACTCTTTTATGCATACCCATTATTTTAACTCAAGCATTTTGAGGTCTAGGTTGATGTAGAGAGACACAACCAGCATAGACCGGTTTTATTAATAGGAGTACTACTTTTTCGTGGCGAGCATTATTACAGTTGCACCGCTTATAATATTCTTGTGTCCAATAACATTATATGTCCAGCCTTTTTGTGTATTTAGCCTACACGTGCATTGTCCTGCCTCCTGCTATTTTGTGGTTCCATTTCCGATACGTTCTTCTTAGTAGCATCCGACATTATTCAGAAGATTCCTTGTTCGGTGCTTGAGGACTTTACAACACTTTCTTTCATAAAGGAGTGACAGATATTATTGATTAAAGTAACGTTAAGTAAACCTTCTTGTTTGCATTAGATCACTCTTGTGATTTAATTAAGTTAACTATCTTTTCCTTGTGTACCATAACTAAGCAACCATATGTTATAGGTAATAGGCTGTTTCAGAGAACATCAGCCTATAGTAGAAGCACATAGATACTGAGAGTTAAGATACCCCGCTATCGCAGATATAAATCTGGAGGGTATATGTGTTCTTTGTTCGACGGGATTATATATCAGGGGTTGGATCTAGCGTTTCCGTTGTTGCATTTATGCCAGTCTAGTCCAATGTATAAGAGCCACTGATTTATACGAGACCCGATCGTAACAAATGGCGACCTAGCTCAGGATTTGGTGAACTGACATATAATTGCAGGTTATTGTGCAATTTTTCTCACAAGTTTAGGCAGTGAACATTTGTTGATTTTGTGGAATTTTTTTTGAGGACATGCAAGATTTTTTTTTTTTAGCAAAGTAATATAGCACTTAAGCTGTCTCCGAGAATTTTTTATTGTGAATATTGTGGTATAAGAGTTAGGGGTACTTCTTTCTTGTGTATCAAAGTGAAAACTCTTCAGTGAGCATCATGTCTTATAGCGGATCAGTGCAGGATGAAGACACAATATATACGTGATGTAGAAGCTGAAGAGCAGCAGCATGGGCAGGTTGTTAACTTGGTGAACAGTGAGGAGGATGCAAGGAATTTTTTACAATGGCCTGTTACTTCCGACCGGTTGGTGGGTATGAAACAGTACGGTCTCCAGTGCTTAGCCGCAGCTATCAGTCATGTATGTACTAGTGGCATGACTAAGGATGACCTGATGACGTGTGTGCTGGGTGGGGTGACTGGCGTACGAGGTAGGGTGAGTGCTCAGAGCCCTTTGGCCGAGCTTCCCCTTCACTCGACTCCCAATCCTCCTATTGGAGTACCGACCCTGAGCACGCTTCCGCAGGTGGGTAGTGACTGGCAGGGTGGTTTGCCCCTGGGGGGATCACCGGGTATTTCTAACATCATTGCATCTCCTCCTCCTCCTCAAGGTTTGACCCCGGAGATGCTCTTTCAGCTCGAGATGGCAAAGATGCAACATCAGAGTCAACAGCAGACAGAGCTAGCTAAGATAGAAGAGAGAAAAGAGCTAGCTAAGATAGAAGAGAGAAAAGAGCTAGCTAAGATAGAAGAGAGAAAAGAGCTGGCTAGGATGCAGCAACAGATGAGGGAAGCTGAGCTTAGGACTGAACTAGAATCTACAAGATACTGTGCCGACATGGATTTAGAGAAGTCTCGTGTTGAGACGACGGGACAGCGACTCAGTACTGGAAACCGTGCGCATGATCGGTCTCTGTCGCACCTTCTCAAACTGGTCCCTGTATTTGACGAGTCTGGTGTCACAGAGTTTTTCAATAGATTTGAGAAGAAGTGCCGGGAGCATCAGTGGCCTGAAGTTAAGTGGGCGGCCCTTGTGTTCTCTAGACTCGTAGGTAAGGGGCTCAAGGCTTACGATGAACTGCCTATGGAGTCCTGCATTGTTGATGAGGATCTCAAAGAGGCTGTCCTGCGGGCATACGAGCTACAACCCGAGACATATAGGTTAAAGTTCCGGGGCGTGATTAAGGGGCGAGACAGTACCTTCTTGGAGCATGCCCGGGACCTGTCCGACGCTATGGGAAACTGGCTCAGATCAGAGAAGACAACTACGTTTGATGAGATGAAACAGTTGATGCTTCTAGAGCAGTTTTATAAGTGTACGGGCGGCGACTTGACTTTAAACTTTAAAGAGAAGAACCCAAGAACTCTCGTAGAAGCAGCAGAGATGGCTGATCTTCGGTTGTCACTAATTCAGGGGTGCGGCTCTGCACATATTCCTCCCCGGAATATGGACACACATAAATTTAAAAGCAATGACACCAAGACTGATCACAAACCTAGCACCGCCCCGTTTAAGAAGGGTCAGGGGACCTCAGTATAAGTCCAAGGGGAAATTTGAGTGTTATCACTGTCACAAAGAGGGGCACATGGCAAAAGCTTGTCCGAGCAGACTCCCACGGCGGCTGTGTCATTGGCTCGCAGCATTGGGGTGTTCCAGAAGTCTTCTGTGTTTGCTGGAGGCATAAGATCAGAGGATGGAGCACCGCCAGTGAAGAAGGATCCGGAAGGCTCGAACCCTGTCCGCGATTATCGCGCCTTTTGCGACCATAGAGGGCATGGCTGCGTGAAGTGGGGGGGCAAGAAGCACAGAGTATAGCTTTTGCGTGACACAGGTGCCTCTCAGACACTCTTGAAGAATTTCACTGGTAGACCCATAAACGCGGCGCGGGTAGTTGTGGTGCAGGGAGTTAATGCAACTAGGTCATACCCACTTGTTAGAATGGAGCTTGAAGTTGACGGTGTGACTCGCGAACTGGATGTGGGAATCGTGGAGAAATTGCCTGTTGGGGGCGTCGACCTCCTTCTCGGCAATGACTTTGCGGTGCCTGCTTCTAAGGTTTCACCCTTAGTCATTGCCGAGGAGCCGGCCGAAGTGAGTAGGGAGGAACAGGAGTGGGTTGAGAAATGTCAGGTGCAACCAATGGCGTGTGTTGTAACCAGATCTCTCGCATTCAGGGAGTCACAGCCTAACCAGCAGTCTTCAAATAAGCGGAGGAACGGTCACGAGAAGGTGCTGAAAGCTGATACGGTGGAGAGTCTAGTACCAGCAGCGCTTCTCGGGGACTCAGTATTAACACCGTTATTAGAGTCTGGAGAAGCACCACCACCTGTCACTGAGAGTGTAGAGGCAGGGCTTAAAGAGACTCAGAGGCAGCAACGGTATACACGGAGAGAGCAACGGGATGCAAAGTTCGATGTTGGGGGAGGGCATGAGTTGTTTCGCAAACACTTAGACAGGCTAGCTCCCTCAGATATTCGCAAATTGCAGCTAGAAGACCCAGAGGTTCTAAAGTGTAGTAACGGTGCTGTCGAACTCGAAGAGGACAGGGATGCAAAGTCTGGAGATTTTTTTTTCATTGATGGCATCTTGTATCGGCGATTCCAAGACCCGCAGAGAAGTTGGGAGGGTGGGTCAGGAGTGGTAGACCAGCTGGTCTATACCGAGGGTATGCAGGGATAGCCTACTAAGGTTGGCTCATGATGTACCGCTGGCGGGACACTTGGGTGTCCGTAAGACGGTGGCAGCTTTGGGGAAACTGTTTTGGTGGCCTGGTTTGAGAGCACAAGTGGTGTCATGGGTGGCAATGTGCAGTGTGTGCCAAGAGGTCGGGAAACCTAACCAGTGCATCCCAAAGGCTCCGTTACACCCAATTCCCATCAGCGGGCCTCCCTTTAGTAAAGTAGTAGTCGACATGGTTGGCCCCCTCCCCCCCACAAGTGCCGGAAATAAATATCTCTTGACAGTCATGGACGTAGGAACTCGGTACCCAGACGCATACCCGATGAGAAATGGTTTGGCGAGGACGGTGGTCTGTAACTTGCTATTATACTTCTCTCGGTATGGATACCCGCAGGAGATACAGTCAGACCAAGGAATGAATTTCACCTCCAACTTGTTTGTTCAGACAATGAAGCAGCACGGGATAGTCACTGTAGTGTCATCTGCTTATCACCCAGAGAGTCAGGGGGTGTTAGAGAGGTGGCATTCCACTCTAAAAAGCATACTTCGCTGCTATTGTCTTGAGAACGGCAAGGACTGGGATCTTGGCCTGCCGTATGCGTTATTCGCTGCACGAGAGGTACCTGGGGAGAGTTTGGGGTTTAGCCCTAATGAGCTTGTGTTTGGACACCGCGTGAGAGGGCCTCTCCACATGGTAAAGGAGAATTGGGAAGGTACTGCTAAACCATGTTCTATGCTTAAGTATGTCCTTGAGAGTAGAGAACGAATGTTGCGTAGTCTGGAGTTGGCTGGCCGCAATCTGGTAGGCTCTCAGGCCCTCATGAAGGACAGGTACGACCACAAGGTGAAACTCAGGGAGTTTCACGTGGGTCAGGAGGTGTTGATACTACTCTCTCTTGTAGGTCACCCCTTATCCGCAAAGTACGCTGGTCCTCATAGGGTAGCAGAGAAGCTCTCGGACTTAGATTACCTGGTGGCCACTCCAGACAGGCGTAAGAGGAATCAGTTATGTCATGTCAACCTGATGAAGGAGTATGTGAAGCGCCCACCTGACCCTCTCACTGTCCCCGTGATGACTTTCAGCAGTCAAGGTGGAGAAGGAGAACGGGACAGTCATGCGCAGGTGGATGACAACTGGGATTATCATGTTTCTGCAGATCAGTGGGCGGGAAATACGAGACAGGCGACTCATGAGGCTTTGCAACACCTACCTGAGCAACAGCGTGTGGCTGTCGAGCGCCTATTCTGTTTATACCCTACTGTATTTGCGGAACACCCAGGCCTCACTACTCATGAGGTGCACGACGTTGACGTCGGAGACCACCCACCCTTCAAATTAGTGCCCTATAGGGTGCCCCCTATTATCTTCCGGCCCTCCGGGCGAAGTTGGAGTATATGTTGCAACAGGGACTGATCGAGAAGGGGGCGGTAAAGTGGACATCTCCTGTAACGCTCCAACCTAAGCCGGATGACAAGGTGCGCTTCTGTGTTGATTACCGCAGGCTACACGGCTTGACTCCCACCAACCCATATCCTTTTCCCAGGGTCGATGACTGTGTAGACAAGATTGGCAGGGCCAAGTTCTTGACCAAGGTGGACCTGGTAAAAGGTTACTGGCAGGTGCCCTTGTCTGAACGGGCGAAAGTGGTGTGTGGTTTTGTGGTGGATGGTGCTACATATCGTTGTAATGTCATGCTGTACAGTCTAAAGAACGCACCAGCGACCTTCCAAAGCTTGATGAACGAGTTGGTGGCTGACATTCCGAACTGTACTGTGTACCTGGACGACGTCATTATCTACGATGACGATTTCAAGAGCCACTGTGAACATGTAGAATCCCTATTTAAGAAATTAAGCGAGGCAAACTTGGTGGTCAACCTGGGAAAGTGTGATTTTGTGCGGGCTACCTTGCAGTATCTGGGGTTCATGGTGGGTTTGGGCCAGGTGTGCCCCCCACAGAACAAGACATTGGCTATTAACCACTTCCCCAGGCCGTCCACCAAGAAGCAGATCATGAGGTTTTTGGGCATGATTGGTTATTACCGCCGCTTTATAAAGGGCTATTCTACTGTGCTGGCTCCTCTGAAGGACCTATTGGCCAAAGATAGAAAGTTTAAGTGGGCGCCTGAGTGTGAGAGGGCTTTTTTGCTAGTAAAACATCTGTTGTGTACTCACCCAATCCTCAGGGCCCCGGACTTTAGCCGACCATTCCAACTGGCAACTGATGCCAGTGGTGTGGGGGCTGGTGCCGTTCTGATGCAATCAGACGAAGATGGGCTGGAGCACCCAGTCAGTTTCTTCTCAAAAAAGTTCAACTCCGCGCAGAAGAACTATTCAGTAGTTGAGAAGGAACTGCTGGCGATTGTGCTAGCGCTCAGGCACTTTGAGGTGTATGTTCCAGCCTATGGACCAGTTGTGGTGATCTACACCGACCATCACCCCCTCAAGTTCCTGAATCAATTCCATAACCGGAATATGAGGCTGACCAGGTGGTCATTAACCCCTTCAGACTCATATGACGCAGAGGTTGCCAGATTAGCAATAAGAAATAGAGTTCTCTCACTTTTATAATTTACCTCTCCAAAATTAGTTTTCTGCCCACAGCTAACTCAAAGACAACTGCAGAGGTTGAAGTAACTAAACTAAAGGTTTCTAAATACCCCTGATGGTAACAAAGGCTTTAAAGTATCCCTAATCGGCTCAAAATCGTGTCATATGTCGGAGAGGGTTAATGTTGCAGGAATACAACCTAGACATACGCCATATTGCCGGTTCTGAGAATGTGATTGCAGATTGCTTATCGAGGGTGGAAGACCCGGGGTAGATCATCACAAGGGTAGCCTCCTACTTTGGTTTGATTAGTATGTTTACGTCTGGTGCTTGTTGGCTCGCGTGTGTAGCCCAGCGTATTGGGTCGTAAAGTAGGAGTTGCTGTGTTGGTATAGAAGTAAAAACTAGGCTTGCCCCTGTAGTGCAGCCGCCATAAACATTTTAAAAAAATATAAAAATCATATAAAAACTCTTTCTTTGATAGTTAATTTTTTTTAAAGTATGTTATAGCAGAAATTCTGAGTTGTACTCCTCTCAGAAGGCTGGGCTAGTGAAGCTCGCTCTTATGTGCATAACTATGTAATTTAATCTATTGTGTTGGGAAGGGTTGTTAATTTTTATAATGTGTTATTTTGATGAGAACTGTGCTTTACATTTCATTGTCGCTGGGTGGCTAGGAGTGGCGAATTTTGTATGGGTTCTGCGTGTCAGATTTAGAGCTCATAGTTGGAGCCTCTTAAAAATCTTGGGTGGGGTGTGACGCTCACCGCTTCCCCCAGAACCGCATGGCTTACTCGCTAGGACTCGCCAGGGCAGAGAATATAGCTACAGTCTACCTATCATTGTGTACTTTCCTTCTCGAGAAAGCTTGTGTTGCAGATAGTTCAGAACTGTTCTTTATTTTCGTCTGTCACAATCCTTTCTATTTTATTTAGTCAATTGAAAGTATTGTGTTAAGTAGTTGAATGATGGGAAGGCGAGCGGGAGAGGGAGAGAGAGAGAGAGACAAGGTGTGACTTGGTGGTGAGTGTGGCGCGTGGCTGGGCCCCTTACATAGGCCTCGCGGGATTCGTTGCCTCCTGCCTAACACTGCCTACTACGCGGCTGCTTACTGGGCGACTGTCGTGCGCCCTCGTGCCATTCTTGCGAACTGGGACTCCAGCCAGGAGGTCCATGGGAATATCCTTGTCAGATCCTTCCCAGACAGCATACTCTAAGCATCTCCCTTGAACTGTCCCACACTCTTGTCTTAGAATCTTTCTCTCCTACTGCCTCTATCATTTCCACTACTTCCTCACCTTTTATTAATATCAATTCCCCTCTGGCTCTCTGCATCCACACCTTGAATTGGTGGCCAGACTGTATTATATGCTGGATCTCACATTTCTTATGCACTAGATTAAGGTTGAAGATAATCATTGTCTTTTTGGGAGATTGTATTGCTCAGACTGTCTCCATCAATCACTAATGTTTCTACAGGGTTAAATAATGCTAGACTAGGGATCAGGTACCTTGCTGTTGGTGTTTTCAATGTGTGTAGGCTACTTTTGAGCTACACGACACTACGGATTCTGTGGGTTACCTGGGTGGATATTTTGTCTGTGTACCTTGGAGTTTAGACTGTGTAGTGCATGAGGGCTGCTTGCCTAATCTACCCAATACTGTTCTAACTCTATTTGCTTTTACTTTTGAGGGTCGCCAGGAGGATACTCGATACTTGTGATCGAGAGTCCTCAAGAGAGCACCCCTTCATATTAACGTAATCAGGCCGCACAGACCCAAGGTCCACACTAGGCTAGGAGCTGCCTTGCTCCACCAGAATTCTGTACCTTTGCGCATCCCAGCTAGACTTTATTAACCCGGGTAGATATTAGCTGGATTAGATCATATACTCTTTTATGCATACCCATTATTTTTACACAAACATTTTGAGGTCTAGGTTGATGTAGAGAGACACAACCAGCATAGACCGGTTTTTGTTAATAGGAGTATACTTTTTCATGGCGAGCATTATTACAGTTGCACCGCTTATAATATTCTTGTGTCCAATAACATTATATGTCCAGCCTTTTTGTGTATTTAGCCTACACGTGCATTGTGCTGCCTCCTGCTATTTTGTGGTTCCATTTCCGATACGTTCTTCTTAGTAGCATCCGACATTATTCAGAAGATTCCTTGTTCGGTGCTTAAGGACTTTACAACACTTTCTTTCATAAAGGAGTGACAGATATTATTGATTAAAGTAACGTTAAGTAAACCTTCTTCTTCTTGTTTGCATTAGATCACTCTTGTGATTTAATTAAGTTAACTATCTTTTCCTTGTGTACCATAACTAAGCAACCATATGTTATAGGTAATAGGCTGTTTCAGAGAACATCAGCCTATAGTAGAAGCACATAGATACTGAGAGTTAAGATACCCCGCTATCGCAGATATAACTCTGGAGGGTATATGTGTTCTTTGTTGGACGGGATTATATATCAGGGGTTGGATCTAGCGTTTCCGTTGTTGCATTTATGCCAGTCTAGTCCAATGTATAAGAGCCACTGATTTATACGAGACCCGATCGTAACATAATTAGACGATATTATGTAGCTCAAGAATGATCTGTGGTAGCTAAAAGGGTTGGTTGAGATAGTCTGAAACCTTTATTATCGCTAGAGGTCCTTCCTAAGCTAAATAAAATCGTCTAATCATTGCCAGGTACAGAACGGGTTAAACTTCTTCTGTACTTCAATTTAGGCCGGTTCCTCTTAAATTACAGGCTCGCTATCGCTCGCCAGGAAAAAATCGACACCTAAATGTCACGAAAGGTCTTAAAAGTGACATAAATGGGATGAAAGTTCTTAGATCGCCAAACTATTGGGGCGAACGTCTTAAAATCTCAAAAGTAATGGGGCTAAACATGAGGGAGAAAGGGGTAAAGAAAAAAATCCTTCAAGTGGAAATCTCCCCTTAACTTGGAAGGGGATTGGGAGGTGGGGTAATAGATGAACAATAGCTAAAAGTTAAAATTATAGTTAGAGAAAAGATTCTGTTCTAGACACATTTCTGGGGTAGCTTCCTTGTTAACTGGAAGGGGCAGCTCATACTCTCGTAGGTAGGTTATCCCTTTGAAGATCATGACGGATTTTGACAATATATTCTAGCTATGCTTAGACGATTTTGTGCAATTGAAGCCGGTATCACACAAGCGCTTTTTCCCTAAACATTTATCCTCAACACTGGTCTGGCAGCTTATTAGGGTAACCTTTACAATATTTTTGTCACCTAAGTTCATCGACCAACAGTCTAGTTTTCGTTACCAGTGCAAAATACTCCAGAAATGTGTCTAGAACATTTTTGATCATCGAATGGTGACTGTAAAAGCTCTCGTGTGATACCGGCTTTAGGAAGGATCTGGGGCAATTCTAAGGTTAAAGCCAACTTAACCCTCTGATTTCCATATAGGCCCTACCCTTCCCAATCTGAATAAATTCCTGATAAATAAATTCCTAAATGAATCTACCAGAAAACAGAAAGAAACGCGTCATCGTATCTTCTAGGGGCGTAATAATCTGACTAAGATAATTCATGATTAGCCTGAATAAACTTATAAGCGGGGATGGGCGTATTGATTTGCCTTTTTATTAATCTTTATATTTTTGCATAGTTTCCTCTCTTGACGGATCAAACTTAAAAAAAACATCCCCTAGACCCCCTTCGAGATAAATGTGTACATTTTTCGGTAGAAATTTTTTCCGGCCGAAGGCCGATTCCTCATAAAAAAGTATAGGCTCGCTATCACTCATCAGGAAAAAAAATAGACGCCTAAATGGCACGAAAGGTCCTAATATTGACAACAAAATGGGGGTGAAAGGTCTTAAAATCGCCAAACTAATGGAACAAACGTCTTAAAATCTGGAAACTAATGGGGCTAAATGTGAGAAAGAAAGGGGGCCAGAAAAGTAAGCCATCTCCCCTTAAGCAGACGCCACACTTACTGAGGGAGATAGTTCAATGGTGCCCAAGTCAGCAAAAACGGGGAGAATTTATTATATTATACTATATTTATTAATATTCGTGAATTAATTATATATTTGTGTTATATTATTCTTATATTGATCCCTAGACCTCGATCAAGCTTTAAAAATATACCCAAGACCCACCTTCCAGATATTTTTTTGCCGATTTCGATAGAAAAATGCCTGGGCCGAAGACCGGTTCCTCCTAAATGGTAGGCTCGCATCGCTTGCCAGGATAGATTATCGACACTTAAAATGGCTCAAAGGGTCTATAATAATGGCGAATTAATGGCGCAAAAGGTCTTGAAATAGCCAAACTATATAGTAAAACGTCGTAATATATAATAAATTAATTGAGTCTATGAGTAAAGTTGTTTGGTGGAGGTAACATAATAACACTAATAGGGCTAAACATGAGGGCCTTAATATCTCGCACCAATTTAAATTAAGCTTCAATAATTGTTCAGTTAACTAAGTGTTCTAACTTAGGTCTATTTGCCGAGGCGAATGTAAATACAAGCCCCCAAGTTATGCCAAAGATAGACAATAATAAATACCAGATAAAAGGCTCGCCTGAAATAGACTGTAGTGACTCAGTACTTCTGTATATGAATTGGTAAGCGCATAATGCATACATCTGTTCATCTACGTGTTCTCACATTTTTAGCTTTAACCTCAATATAATGGAATTGTATTGGTTAGTTCCAGATATATGTAATATTGGGAGAGAGGTATGATAACCAGGATTTGAACCCACTCACCCCAGTATAAACTGGGATGAGTGGGTTCGAATCCTGGTCAGGATACCTCTCTCCCAACCTGTCCAACTTATCATAAGATGCGTGTTATTCATATGTATTTAATTTTCTATCTGTGATTTTTAGTAAGAAAATGTTCTTATCCGTTCTCCAACCATCCAGTCCAGTATAGACATTAAAGTATATCCATATATTGTTTTTAATGTATTGCCTAACCAATGGAAAATTCTGGTTGATCGCTGATATTTTTTTAACTTCTACTGTACTTCAATGTATCTACTCAGGATAGGGACTGGAGTTCTCGCAGAGAGGCTCAAGTCCTAACTTTATTCTTGACTTATATTGTGCTGGCTTAACCCTTAATTAGAGGCTCACCACATAAGTCGTATTTAATAAAGCTGGACTATGTGGCGGCGCTCGACATAGATCGAGTGGCAATTTCAGCACGTAATGTTGCTGAGAGAGAGACAAGTGGTGGCAGGAGAGTAGCGAGCGTATGACTGCTCCAGACCACCGCGGCGAACATACTGACACGAATCCCAGCTCCCTCCTCCTTCTCTCACTCGCTATATAAGGAATTGTATCGGGAAAGTGGCTAATTACATGCTTTTTGCACTCGCGTTGCACGGTTATTGCAAGAAAACTAGCCATCATAAAAGGATCGTTATGGTGTCATTCGAAAGCTCTGTTTATGCCCTTTCAGGGATAGGTACTTGTTTTACGTTCTGGGTCTTATTTAGGCATGAAAATGATCACGTAAACAGCCCTATTTTGGCTAAAAACACCCCGCTGGGCGGTACATATAAATAAACCGCATAGGCCGCTCGTAAGGTGTTAATATTCCAATAGGGTTGATAGCCTCTGAAGTCCAAATTTAAAAAAAAAAAAAAAAAAAAAAAAAATATATATATATATAACGTATATATATATATATATATATATAATCCAATCCTGTCTCCACAAACCTCCAATCCACTAAATATATAGCCTAGGCCTATATATATATACTGTATATATATGTTTTCAATCTTTTCTACAGCCACTT
Organism: Paralithodes platypus; assembly: GCA_032716605.1. Lineage (NCBI taxonomy): Eukaryota > Metazoa > Arthropoda > Malacostraca > Decapoda > Lithodidae > Paralithodes > Paralithodes platypus. Next base: position 4,457,427 of record CM064510.1, on the reverse strand, counting down.
AATGAGTGTTAAATTTATTTGTATATTTGGTTATGTATTTACTTAGTATTGTTAGTGTCCTCCCAAGACCTCCATCAAGCTTAGAATATTGCCCCCAAGACCCCTCTTCGAGATGAGTTTGTACATTTTTCGGTAGGAAAATGTCCCAGCCGAAGGATGGTTTCTCCTAAATTACACACTCGCTATTGCTCGCCAGGAAAACAAATAGACACGCTCGCCAGCAATAAATAGAAACCTAAATGGCGCAAACGGTCTTCACCCGTACAGCCCCAGCGACGCGCCTGACGCGTCGGCGATGTATGTAACGCACAGCCCCAGAGACGCGCCTGGCGCGTCACCCTAATTGCGCCGACCGTAACCTCAGGTGTAGCCACTCAAGAGGGCTCAGATTTGTATGGGAACTGTGTACGTATCCCACGCAACCGTGCCGATGGTTGAAAACTCTCAAAGTCTACGTGCGTGCGCGCGAGCGCGCAATAACCTGTTTTTTGGGGATAATTGCCTTCAATTTTTTACTCATGTAAAATCCGTCTGTAGGACCATTTTTTAAGCTTATTGAGCGGTTTTTCGTGGTTTTTCCTTCATTCCTAACCCATTCGCTATTGTTTCTGGAATAAAATCATTTTTTTGAAAACCGGCCGGATTCTGGTGCGCAAACATTACAAAACTAGCCGGGGCTCCACGGGTTAAAATCACCAAACTAATGGGGCAAATGTCTTAAAATGTCAAAACTAATGGTGCTAAACATGAGAGAGAAGAGGGTCCAGAAAAATGATAAACCTCCCCTTAAAGGGGGATCGTTCGTTTGTCTGGTCTCCCTTCTTCCTCATGTTTAGCCTCATTAGTTTTCACATTGTATGACGTTCGGCTCATTAGTTTGGCGATTTTAAGATATATATTAAAAAAATGAAGCTTAGCTATTGCTGCTGATACCATTTATTGATCAACACATACTTGGTGTCGAGACATCACTTATTAGCGCGACTGTACTTGCTCTCAACCAGTATACACACACACGCACTCACACATGATACTACAAACACACTATTGTAACACTCACTTGCTTACTCTCAAAACACACGCAACACGCTCACCCGCACACAGTTCTCTCTCTCTCTCTCTCTCACACACACCTCATTCTACACACACACATACAAACACCTTATTCTACACACATACCTCATTCTACACACACATACAAACACCTTATTCTACACACACACCTCATTCTACACACACATACAAACACCTTATTCTACATACATACACACACACCTCATTGTAGACAAACACACTCACCTCAAGCACCTCAATTATCTCTCTCTCTCTCTCAAAACAAAAAAAACACACACACCTCATTGTAGACAAAAACATACATCTCCTTCTACAAAGAGCTTCTCATTCTACACACACACCTCAATTCTCACACACACACATACCTATTTTGTAAAAGTCTGAGCCTAATATAAAATTCTATTCTATACTATTCTACTCACACACACACACATACACACACACACACACACACACAAACTACCACCTCAAGCTAAGTCATCGGTAACAGTAAGCATTGTCTGACCCCAACATCAAGGTCATGTCGGAGATCACGTCAAGCTGGCCGACATGACATGACGGCCCGTCATTGTTCAGCTGAAATGACTGGGAAAGAGGGGGCGGGGACGACGGGGTTTGAGGGGGGGAAGGGGAAGGGGTTTGAGGGGGGGCAGAAGAGGAGGTGGAAAGGTAGGGGGTTGATGGGGTGGAAGGGGAGGAGGGGGTGGAAGGGAGGGGGTTGATGGGGTGGAAGAAGAGGAGGGGTGGAAGGGGAGGGGGTTGATGGGGTGGAAGAAGAGGAGGGGATGGAAGGGGAGCAGGTTGAGAGGGGGTGGAAGGGGTGGAAGAAGAGGAGGAGGGGGTTGAGAGGGGGTGGAAGGGGAGGGGGTTGAGAGGGGGTGGAAGGGAAGGGGGTTGATGGGGTGGAAGAAGAGGAGGGGTGGAAGGGGAGGGGGTTGATGGGGTGGAAGAAGAGGAGGGGGTTTAGAGGGGGGTGGAAGAAGAGGAGAGGGTTGAGAGGGGGTGGAATGGGAGGGGGTTTGTGGGGTGGAAGAAGAGGAGGGGGTTGATGGGGTGGAAGGAGAGGATGGGGTTGAGGAGGTAGGAAGGGGAGAGGGTTGAGGAGGTAGGAAAGGGAGGGGGTTGAGGAGATAGGAAAGGGAGGGGGTTGAGGAGGTAGGCAAGGGAGGGGGTTGAGGAGGTAGGAAAGGGAGGGGTTTGAGGAGGTAGGAAAGGGAGGGGGTTGAGGAGGTAGGAAAGGGAGGGGGTTGATGAGGTAGGAAAGGGAGGGGTTTGAGGAGGTAGGCAAGGGAGGGGGTTGAGGAGGTAGGAAAGGGAGGGGTTTGAGGAGGTAGGGAAGGGAGGGGGTTGAGGAGGTAGGAAAGGGAGGGGTTTGAGGAGGTAGGCAAGGGAGGGGGTTGAGGAGGTAGGCAAGGGAGGGGTTTGAGGAGGTAGGAAAGGGAGGGGGTTGAGGAGGTAGGAGAGTGAGGGGGTTAAGGAGGTAGGAAAGGGAGTGGGTTGAGGAGGTAGGAAAGGGAGGGGGTTGAGGAGGTAGGCAAGGGAGGGGGTTGAGAAGGTAGGAAAGGGAGTGGGTTGAGGAGGTAGGAAAGGGAGGGGGTTGAGGAGGTAGGCAAGGGAGGGGGTTGAGAAGGTAGGAAAGGGAGTGGGTTGAGGAGGTAGGAAATGGAGTGGGTTGAGGAGGTAGGAAAGGGATTGGGATGAGGAGGTAGGAAAGGGAGTGGGTTGAGGAAGTAGGAAAGGGAGTGGGTTGAGGAGGTAGGAAAGGGAGTGGGTTGAGGAGGTAGGAAAGGGAGGGGGTTGAGGAGGTAGGAAAGGGAGGGGGTTGAGGAGGTAGGAAAGGGAGGGGGTTGAGGAGGTAGGAAAGGGAGTGGGTTGAGGAGGTAGGAAAGGGAGGAGGTAGGCAAGGGAGGGGGTTGAGGAGGTAGGAAAGGGAGAGGGTTGAGGAGGTAGGAAAGGGAGGGGGTAGAAGGGAAGGGTTTGAGGGGGTTTCGAAGAGGAGGCGTTTCAGAGGGGTGGAAGGGTAGAGGGTTGAGGGAGTGGAAGGGGAGGGGGTTGAAAGGGTGGAAGGGAAAGTGTTTGAGGGGGTTTGGAAGAGGAGGGGTTTGAGAGGGGGTGGAATGGTAGGGGTTTGAGGGGGTGTGGAAGGGGAGGGGGTGAAAGGGAAGGGCTTGGGGGGGTAGGAAGGGGCGAGTTTTGTGGGAGGTGGAATGGGAGGGGGTTGATGGGGGTGTGGAAGGGGAGGGGGTTGAAGGGTAGGGACTTGAGGGGGTGGAAGGGGTGGAGTTTGAGGGGGTGGACGGGGAGGGGTTGAGAGGGTGTAGGGGGTGGACGGGGAGGGGTTGAGAGGGTGTAGGGGGTGGAAGGGGAGGGTGTTAATGGGGCTGGAAGGGGAGGGGGTTGAGGGAGGATGGAAGGGGAGGGGTTGAGGGTGGGCGGAATGGGAGGGGGTTGATGGGGGTTGAAGGGGGGGAGGGGAGGGGGTTGTAACATGAGGTGAGGAAGCAAGGGACTGGAGTTCTCGAAATGCCGTTCCAGTCTTGATGCTATTCTTGACTTACAGTGTGCTGGCTTAATAATCCAGAATCTGTTCATTAGGGAGAGGTTATTAGTTTGTTCTCTAGCTTAAAATTACACCCCCTTGAGCCCCCTTTAAGATAAATGCGTAAATGTTTTGGTAGAAAAATATCCCAGCCGACGGCCGGTTCCTTTTAAATTATAGGCTTGCTATCGCTCGCCAGAAATAATCAACACCTAAAAGGCAGGAAAGGTCTTAAAATTTACAGAAATGGGGAGACACTTTTTAAAATCGCCAAACTAATGGGACAAACGTATTAAAATAATATTACACACACCTCAATTCTCTCTCTCTCTCTCTCTCTCTCTCTCTATATATATATATATATATATATATATATATATATATATATATACAGTATATACAGTATATAATCAGTACCTCTTAACCTAACTTTACCTCTTTAGTAATAATTCTAGTTAACATTTAACGATTTTACTCGGCCATCTGGTCTGGGTCGGCTTAGGAAGGACGGGTGTGTTGTCCTAACCTGAATAAAATCGCCTATTGATTGCCATACCAACATTTAAAAAGGTATCGTTGAGCGGAAGGCATAACGTGTATACCTTGATGATGATTTTATGAATGGAGTAGTCTTCCGTACACATATTATTGATGTGGCAACACTGTGTGATTAAAAGGACGAATGAATGAGAATAAACATCCAGCACGTAACATTAAAATCATTGAATGAATCAGTTAAAGATATGATAGTAAACAAAATAATATTTTCTTCTTTCCTACTTTACTCCAGCCATCTGATCTGGAATGAGAGTAGTATTCCATCTTTTCGCCTGTAAACGAATATACTGTTGCAGTCTGAGTATTTGATCAAGTAGATTTAGTATATATGGATCTACAAAACCATATTAGGTTGCTGTAAGCACATGGTTAATGAGTAAAATATGAAAACAAAAATCGGTAGGTTTGCACATGCGCTCTGACATCATACTGACGTCAGAGTGTTGCCATACGACCAGGTCACCATTTAATAGTTGAGGAATAAACTTAAATATAAAATCATTTTGGACAAAATTAGTTAATTCATTTTCTAAATATTTGTTTTTATAATACTGTATGTCCTTATAATTTCTTGACATGCTGTACATAATGCTTAGTGGGCGACAGATAAGTTGATAGTGCGTTCAAGGGACTGGAGTTCTCCAAAGGGGCCTTTATTCCTGGTCGCGAATAAGGCAGACGTCTGGGTTTATATTCCGAGTATACCTGGGGGTATAACACTTGGGGGTCTCGGTGACTCCGGTCACGTTATTCATGACTTATAAGGTGGGCTTAATAATCCTCATGGGTTGATAGCCGCTAAAGTCCTATTTAAACTAACTAAGGCGTACGTTGGTCAAGGGATTGGGGTTCTCGCAGGGGGGCTCCAGTCCTGACGCTATTCTTGACTTACAGTATACTGGCTTAATAATCCAGTAGGGATGATAGCCACTGGAGTTCTTTTTTAACGAAAGGCGTGCATTAATTGGCTAACTATAGACGATTTCATGAAGCTTGAAAGAGATCACTATAGTATAGTATAGTATAGTATAGTAGCTAAAAGGATTAATTGAAATAGTCTACACCCATTTAATTGGTAGACGCCCTGCCTATACCGTATATTCGGTATAATCGTCTAATAGTTGTCAGAATAAATATTCGCGGACTTCACCTATATCGCTTTGAATACCACCGACGTGTGTATTATTACATTATAGCTATATTTAGTCGATATTATGCAGCTTAGGGAGGATCTGTGGTAGTTAAAAGGGTTGGTCGAGATAGTTTGAAGCCTTGTTATTAGCTAGAGGTCCTTCCTAAGCTGAATAAAATCGTCTAGTATTAGCCAGAATAAAGGTCGAAGAACGGCACCGGTACTGAATGGGATATATAATTTATGGAAGTATATCTTTGGAAACAAATTTATTATTGTAATTGTTTATACATCAACTACAACACCAAGTATACTATTTATTCAAAAGTAAGATATATCCTTGAAGCAATCCACATAATTATATTGGCAACAAGAAAATCATAGAGTATCCAGGAATGTTTACGATTGGGGTAGAGACTATAATGGTATCCGAGTGTAGCCCACACACAACGACATTAAGGGGAGATGGGCCGAGTGTTGATATATATATATATATTTTCTTTAATACATACGAGGTTGAAAGAAATGGCAATTTCTGCGTTGGAAATTTTATTATTCAAAGTTTCCAGGTCTCTGATGAGTGTTCGCTGGGTGGCGGGAAGTAGATGAAGGAGATGAGCAAAATTCATGGTGGTACAGGGTTACATTAAAGTACATGAAGATACAGGATATACGACGCGTTTCACTGGACAACCAGCATTATCAAGTAAGGATGGAATGATATAAAAGGTAAACAGGAAGGGTATATATAGAGGGTGGAGGAACAGAGGAGGCGAAAAACAGGGGGCAAAAGTCTGCTATTGGTGGAGGGGTATTCTAGGAGAGAGAAAAAGGGAGAACCGCTTCACGCATGCGCACTGGATGCGGGATGGTGGTCGGTTGGAGGGGTCGAAGCTGATTGGCTGCGTGTCGAGGGGCGTGGCCTAAGTTGTGTGGCGCCTGCGGAAGACGAAGGTGAAGGAGGTAGCGCGGGGGGCTGCGTCAAGGGAACTGGTGGGCGAGGGGGGGTGTTAGGTCCTGTAGGAAAGTGCCTTTTGGCAGAAGGAAGGATCTGAAGGTCCAGAGTTTGGTTGTTGATGTTGGGATGTAAGGCTTGGATATATAAAGCTTCGAGTATAGGTAATCTCCTTGGGTCACTTTCTTTATCGAGTATGGTGGTGTGTTTCTCTAACTCGTTGCGTGTGAGGTGAGGGTGGTTAGGGGTGAGATAGTGGTCTTTGATGGCTCCAGCCTGAAGGTGAAGAGTTAACCGACGTGAAAGACGAGTCTGCGTCATACCAATATAGGAATGAGGTCCACAGTCCTCATAATTAGAGGTATGTTGGTAAATGACGTGATCGTCGGTCATCGGGCTCTTTATCTTGGTGGAGGCTGGTTTGTTGCGGAGAACGAGGTTGGAGGTCTTGGGGGATTTGTAATAAATTATTAATTTGATTTTGTTTTCCGGGTTGGTTGGGTGGACATGCTTGGAGATATTTCTTTTAAGACGGCCTCGTCATTTTTGTGTTCAGAGGACATGTAATTGCGGTAGAAGATCTTAATTTCATTGGGGGGGTCAATGTTGGGAGGGCTTTGGGTGTACCATTTTTCAAGATGGTGGTTGATGGTGCTGGAGATGTCGGAGTTGGAGTATCCGTTATTTACTAAAACTTGGGATAGTCTTTCTAGTTCCTGGTGGGTGTCGGCCCAGGTAGAGCAGTGCGTGAGGGCTCTCCTAACATAGGCGGAGATGGAGGATAGAAGATAACGGCGGGGGCATTCACTATCGCCGTTGAGGCATTGTCCTGTGTTAGTAGGTTTAATGTAGACGGTGGTTTTGAACCCATGGTCGTTCAGGTCGGGCTCAGATAAAGAGCTCGATGACCGATGATCACGTCATTTACCAACATACCTGTAATTATGAGGACTGTGGACCTCATTCCTATATTGGTATGACGCAGACTCGTCTTTCACGTCAGTTAACTCTTCACCTTCAGGCTGGAGCCATCAAAGACCACTATCTCACCCCTAACCACCCTCACCTCACACGCAACAAGTTAGAGAAACACACCACCATACTCGATAAAGAAAGTGACCCAAGGAGATTACCTATACTCGAAGCTTTATATATCCAAGCCTTACATCCCAACATCAACAACCAAACTCTGGACCTTCAGATCCTTCCTTCTGCCAAAAGGCACTTTCCTACAGGACCTAACACCCCCCCTCGCCCCCCGGTGCCCTTAACGCAGCCCCCCGCGCTACCTCCTTCAGCTTCGTCTTCCGCAGGCGCCACACAACTTAGGCCACGCCCCTCGACACGCAGCCAATCAGCTTCGACCCCTCCAACCGACCACCATCCCGCATCCAGTGCGCATGCGTGAAGCGGTTCTCCCTTTTTCTCTCTTCTAGAATACCCCTCCACCAATAGCAGACTTTTGCCCCCTGTTTTTCGCCTCCTCTGATCCTCCACCCTCTATATATACCCTTCCTGTTTACCTTTTATATCATTCCATCCTTACTTGATAATGCTGGTTGTCCAGTGAAATGCGTCGTATATCCTGTATGTACTTTAATGTAACCCTGTACCACCATGAATTTTGCTCATCTCCTTCATCTACTTCCTGCCACCCAGCGAAAACTCATCAGAGACCTGGAAACTTTGAATAATAAAATATCCAACGCAGAAATTGCCATTTCTTTCAACCTCGTATGTATTAAAGAAAATTTATTACCTGGCTTTACTAACATATATATATATATACATATATATTTATATTATATATACATATATACAGTATATATATATATATATATATATATATATATATATATATATATATATATTTGTTTCCTCGGTAGATCTCCATCAAGCTTAAACAAAACTCCATTGAGCCTCCGTCAAAACAAATTTGTATTTTTTTCGTACCGGCTCGCCACACAAAAATCGACACCTAAATAGCACGAAAGGTCCTAATTTTGACAACGAAAAGTCTTAAAATTACCAAACTAATGGGCCGAATGTCTTAAGATCTAAACACCAATGAGGCTAAACATCGGGGAAAAGGTTAGCCAGAAAAACGAACCATACCCCCTTAATCCGGGCCCAATATGAACCCTCGAACAGCAAAATGAACCTCAGAAGTGTAAATATTAGGTAAACAATGTGATGAGAAGATTCGTTTCTTTTCGGGATAGCTTCGAAAATGTAGGTCCTAGCTTAACCCCTTATGTACTGTACAGTACACTCACTCATAAAAGAAGGGTACCCCCCTGAGCGAGAGATCTAAGACCTCACGCTATTTAGCTGTGGTAACACTGGCCCTGAATTATCGACGTCACGAACAGGAGAGAATTAGCAAAACAACTCTCAAATGAAGTGAAGCATTGCTTCGTTCACATCAGTTCCTTACTCCCTCGCACAATTAACAAGTCTCGCTCAGGGAGGGTACCTTTCTTTTATGAGTGAGTGTACAGTACAGGCGACGAATTTGTATGTTTATTGTAGCTACTGTTGGACGATTGTATTCAGTACAAAATGGGCCTTCTGCAGTTAACAGGCTTCGAACTATCTCACTGAATAATTTTTACTTCCACAGATCCGTCCTAAGTTGCACACAATCGTCTAATATTAGCTAGAATAAACATACAATGACGTCGCCGGTACAGAATGGCTTAACAGGCTTCGAACCATCTCACTTAATAATTTTTGCTACCACAGATCCGTCCTAAGTTGCAAACAATCGTCTAATAGTAGCTAGAATAAACATACAACGACGTCGCCGGTACAGAAAGGGTTAAGTCATTGAGTTCACAGCTATCTGGGGACTGTGGTTAAGTTTACAGTCCAGAGCATTAATCCTTTCTGTCCGGCGACGTATTTTTTTATTTTACTCTAGTTACATATAGACGGTGTTGTGCAGTTTAAGAAGGCTCTGTTGTAGTAAAAGGGGTTAAGTGATATAGTTCGCAGCCTGTTAATTGCTGGAGGCCTTTCTTAAGCTGAATAAGTCCGTCTGATAGTAGGACGTCATCGGTACAAAAGAGGTTTATCGCGATGCACCCATTGGAATTATTCTAACTAGAGCAAAATGTGGAAAGTATAACACGTTCAAAATAATGTATAATATGCTAAAGGGAGAAAGAAAGGATGGATAGTTTAGTCGTAGCATCAAATAAAGCTTAAGAGTTAGTTAAAATAGGACTTCAGAGGCTATCAACCCTAATAGATTATTAAGCTAGCACACTGTAAGTCAAGAATAGCGTCAGGACTGAAGCCTCTCTGCGAAAACTCCAGTCCCTTGTAAGCCTATACAATATTGCCGATCGAGTATATTCAAGATTACTGTGCCTGTAAAGTCAGGGAAGAAATAAATAGCTTGATGCAACAATACCTGAGGTTATCTATGTGAACACTGTCTCTATGCCAATTGGCTTCATAGCTTATCTCAATCATTTTCTCACACCTCTACGATCTACCATACAATAACAACCCAATAACGGTGCTCTGCGGGTTCCCCAACGTACTGAAGTGAACTGGAATGTAAGGAAAGAATGCCAAAACAATGAGAAGTAATCTTGGATAAAAATATGAGAAAGGCAGTGCATGGCAAAGGGCGAGGAACGACCAAAGGGTACCATTGTGGGAGGGTGATTTTGGTGATTGTGAAATGTACAGGATCTATACCACTGGACAATGGACATGTGAGGTAACGTAAGCAGAGGGCCAAGGGTCGGTACAGATCACCCGAAAGGAAAAATCAAGCAAGTGGCAAACAGGAAGCAATGTAAAGGAAATTAGAATGGGGAGGCTCGAGCTCGGGTCAGAAGTCGTGAGGCAATTCCGAACTCACTCTTTTCCCAGTTGTTTTAATAAATTTATTATTTAATACACCTGGACAAAGTTGATTTTTTTTTAAAGAACGTATTGAAGATATTTGATAGTAATAATACATTATAATTTATCAAATATATAAATTCAGTCTCTATATAATTCATAATTATATTCCTGTTTTTTATTTTATTTCTCAATGCACATTCCTTTCACTTTCATGCACAGCATAGCGGCAGGTACTGTACAGTCAACTCGTATAATCCGCAGTCTCAGAATATTGTTTAGGATTACGAAAAGCTTAAAAGTCAATGTATACAATAAATGAGCAATATATAAAACGGAAAAGAGATAAATTAAGAAATGTATAAGCAATATTGTTTCCTACAGCAATTCGAACAAATATAATTGCATCACTAAAATTTCCGAGACTGCGGATTCAACGAGTTTACTGTACTGTACCTACAATTTGAAATCCAAGCAAATCCATTATCTGATTATTGACACCCTTCATGCCTTACATGATATTATATGATATTTACTACATAAATCATTGTTCTCTCATTTTTCCTACACATAAATCCTGAAACTAACGTTCAAATCAGTGAAGCCATGCATGAAGATAAAAAATAAACTAGATTTATGTTATCCAGTAATTGAGTTGTCTAGACATTTTATATTATAGTTATTATTTGTTGGCAAAAATATTGACCACTCACCTCTACTGTATAACTAACTAAGAAACGACTAGAGTAATCGTCCTAATATTGCTAACTTGTGAAAAGAGCCAGCTAGGGAATAGGTGTGAAAATGTATAACTCATTTTCTCTAGCCCTTTTTTTAGTTACAGAGGTTAGGATTCACGATTGCTGGCCTACTTATAATGAATTGACTATACTAACCATATCCTTATTCCTCCACAGTATACTTCCAATGCAAAAGCGGGCCCCCAGCTCCCGAGGCCCAAACGCTAACCTCCTTCGTGAACCCCGAGACCGGCGTTCGAGTCGGTGAAGCCGTGTTGGAGGTGGAGAAGAGTCAGGTGGAGGAGGTGGCGAATTACGACCAGGGGGGATTCTCTTGTTACTGCGTTGCTTGGAGTTCCCGCGGAGAGACCAAGAGTGAAGAAGCTAAAGTCTCTACTGCCTGTGAGTACTATAGATATGCGAGTCATTATGATGGGTAAAGTGAAAAAAAGTAAATTATATGATGGATACATGTTTTTCATAATACGTGTTACTAGCCCCAAACGCGCGAGCAACTGTGGCCTTCAACCATCCGATGGTGATGGGCTGGTCTATCAGAATGAGAGTTGAGCGTTCTCTGCCATACCCATAGCTTACTCTGACTGTTCCTTTTACTTATATATTTTCTAGATCTCAAGTGACGGCGTCTTTTCCGTGGATTGACCTCCCTACTGCCAACCCTGGCAGATTGGGAGCCAAAGCGTCACATTTTTCCTTTGCCCCTCAACTTTCCCTCAGGCACAGGGCCTTGGGTGGGGCTTTTGTTTCCCGGGCATTTCCGCACCCTCCTCAGCTCCCCGCCTTTGAGTGGCTTCGGTCACCTGGGCATTATTGGTGGTAAGCTGGGAGGGTTCTGTGGGGGCGCTCGGTTATGGCCTTGGCCTTGCTCGGGACCTTGGGGCTGCTCGGCCAGACAGCCTGAGGAACAGCAACAACAACAACAACCATCCGACACAAGAGCTTGGTTGGATGATATTTATTAACAGCTATGTATGATGTAGGCTATATTTTCCATTTATAACCGAGTCTTCGTCGTATCGTTAAAGTAAGTTTGGTAGTTCACAAGGCAGATATAGTGTCACACGTGTACTACTAGAGTTTCAGAGTTCTCATGAAATACTGTAGAACAGATTGATTTGCCCTTCCCTAGCATAATCTAAATATGATGATCGGTTAGATTGACGTTACGTTTAATTGACCTCTGCGAATTCTAAACTAAAAAGGAATTACATTCAGATTGGACTACGATCATTAATGGGTTGCTAATTTTAATCCGGTTTAGACAAGTATACTCGAAATTATTCGTAACTCTTCTCTTAATGCTTTCCCATTCACTTAAAACTAGGCTACCCTCTCTCTCTCTCTCGCTTAAACTGAATGACTTACCTGGTGAACATATACTCAGGTCCTTGGGCAGAAGCTGATATACACTTGTTGAGCTTATTATTTTGACCTTATCTCAAATCTTAACCCTCTCTCTCTCCTATTTATCAGGGTTTGCTCATGTCTTCCCTCTCTGTTATTTATAAATATTTACCTATGTTCCCGTTAGAATATCCTCAAGTAACCTATTAAAAACTGTTCAGGGGACTGGTTAGAACTTGTAGGATGTTTAATTAAAGCGCAGAAATCAGTATTTCCTGAGAAATAACAGAATTAAAATGGGTAAAAAATTACCTATGGTTCCGTTAAAATATCCTCAAGTAACCTATTAAAAACTGTTCATGGGACTGGTTAGAACTTGTAGGATGTTTAATTGAATGTCGGAAATCAGTATTTACTGAGAAATAAAAAGTCTTAAAATGGTCTATGTTTTACGGGAGGGTCTGTACACGGCCACATACGCGGGGCCCCGCCCACTGCCCAAAATTTACAAATATTATATTCGATTAGATTAACCTAACCTAACCTAACCTAACCTAACCCTAATATAATATAATATAACATAACATAACATTACCTGGGAAAGAGAGGGCAGGCACCCTGGTGACCCATAGCGCATTTTAAGACTGTTATTTCTCAGTAAATACTGATTTCCGACATTCAATTAAACATCCTACAAGTTCTAACCAGTCCCCTGAACAGTTTTTGGAAAAATGTTATTTTAATACCACAAATTTTCCGAGTGTTTTTTATAAACAAAACTGGGTTCAATGTTATTTTAATACCACACATTTTATTGATATATATATTGAATAAATATTGAATCTATATGTTCTAAAGATCATAAGAAAATTTGTTTTAACCCTCGGCAAAACCCAATAAAAAAGTATGGTACTAACATTTATTTTTCGTAACAAGGTTGTCAATACGGTACTTCCAGTTATCGACAGCTCTAAAGATCATATGAAAATGTGTTAAACCCTCGGAAAACCTAATATAAAAGTATGCTACTAAAATTTAATTTTCGTAACAAGGTTGTCAATACGTACTTTCCCGTTATCAATGTACAATCAACGCTGAACATTGCAGAGTAAACACCGTAGACTTCATCGACTTTTATTTCACCTTCGTATAATCGACAGCCAATTTTTTTTTTTTGTATTTACTAAGGGATTAGTACTCAACCAGCGGGGGTGTGGGGGCGGCAGCCCCCACCCATAATACTACGTTAGGTTAGGTAAGGTTGTTAGGTTAGGCTAATGTCTTTTCAAATCACTATCGGGGAACAACATCGATTGATAGGCCTAATGGGGAAAATTGGTTTTCCCGAGATTTCTAATTAATTACAAATACTATATATTGATGCAAATGACCTATTTTGTTTATAAAAAACCTCGGAAAATTCGCGGTATTAAAATAACATTGAACCCAGTTTTTGATAGGTTACTTGAGGATATTTTAACGGGACCATAGGTAAACATTTATCTTAAAATGCGCTATGGGTCCACCCAGGGTACCAGGTAAACAATGTTAATAGTCTGTTAATTGCTGGAAGCCATTATTAAACTGAATAAAATCTTCTAATATTAGCCAGAATAAAGTTACAAGGACGGCACTGGTAGTGAATGGGCTAAACACTATTTTCCTATAACATCACTTTTTAACCATAGTCAAAAGGCTTAGAATTCCCGACATTCACCTAACCTAATCCTTCCTTCAACACGTCGTAACTTAATTGTGTTCTGCCCAATGTTAGATTAATTTAATCAGCTTCAGAAGGAACTTTAGTAAAGAAAGCTATTTACAACCCCAAAGGGCCTAGTGGCTCCCTTAGGTTTTATTTTCTGAAACTTGACAAATTGGTTAATGATCGCCAAATCATTTATACAGCATGACGATACTGTCCAGAACGGGTTAATGGTTACTCCTTCCTCATTACGTTTCTTATTCCTACCACTATCGATTTATCTTAGTTCAGCCTATATTATATATTTATGATGTTCCAGAATTTGTTTAAATATGAAAATCTTGAAAGATTTGAAGGTTATTAGACTATAAATTCACTATTCATTCACCAGCATCCAAATTTCCGACTCGAAAAAAAAGAGGATAATACTAACATTTTGGCTTCATATGCATAGTTTCTTTTCATAATTGATATATAATATATATATATATATATATATATATATATATATATATATATATATATATATAGAGAGAGAGAGAGAGAGAGAGAGAGAGAAGTAAAGGCAAGGCAAAGCTATGGGAAGAGAACAGAGAATGGGGGAAAGGTAGAGGCACTGGAAGTAGGCTCTAAGATATAGTGAAGAGGAGGGGGAGAATAAAAGGGGGAGATGAAGCAAAAAGGGTGATTAGGGGAAAGGGGGCGTGAGACTGGAAACTGGAGAACTAAAATATCGACACCTAAATGGCACGAAAGGTCTTAAAATTGTCAGAAATGGGGCGAAAGTTATTAAAATCGACAAACTAATTGGGCGAATGTCTTAAAATCTCAAAAGCAATAGGGGTAATCATGAGGGATAAATTGGTCCAGAAAAAGATCCCTCTTATGGAAATCTCCTTTTAATGTTTGGTAAGGGAAACGTGCATAGGCCTAGTTCACCAGACTCCCTGCAAAGTCTAAAACACAACTATTAAGGCTCTCATTATTGTCAGTGTTTGTAATTTTCAGTGCCTAATTATATTTTAAGGAGATATGGGTCGTTTTTCTGGTCTCCCTTCTTCATGTTGAACCCCATTAGTTTCATATTATATGACCGTCGGCCCATTTCTTTGGCAATTTTAAGACCTTTCGCCCCATTTGTTTTGTCAATATTAAGACTCGTGTAATTTTTTTCCTGGCGAGCGATAGCCAGCCTGTATTTTAAGAGGAACCGGCCTTCGGCCGAATCCTACAAAAGTTGTGGACAAAGAGGCATAATAAGAAAGACAATCTCACAAAACTAGAAAAAAAACGTTCTATCACATATTATATGCAACCTCAATAGGGGGGGTCCATTGTAAGGTCATCTCCCAGAACTATCACCAGACCAGACTATTTCATAGCTGTTTGTTCTGATCCTTGTCGCACTCTACAACCTTCTGTGCCATTGCTGCATTTGCCCTATCTTTTATATGTTTACCTTCTCAAACCACTGATCTGTGTCCGTCAGCCCAAAACATCTGTATACCCTCTTGTTTTTTTCTCTCTCTCTCCTACCCTCCAGAACCCATTCCTCTCCTTCCTCAAACTGTCCATTGATCTTTTTGACTTGGCTTTTTTCCCGGCTGAATATTATCACCATCTCTGCTCCAAGCCTCGTTCCGCTTTACCCAGACAAAAAAAAAAAAAAAAACACAAACAAAATATGAATTATAACTTATGTACAGTATACAGTATAATTATATATATCTAGGCCTACATCTGAAGGATTATTATTTTCTCTCCACCAACCAACTTCACTCCTAAACTCGATTAATTAAATTAACAAATACATGTGGCAGTCCGGGGATTCGAACCCAGGACACTCACGCCGAAAATCAACACACTTATGCACTGCGCTACGAAGACAGTGAACAAATCAAGCCATCTCACTCCTTGTATTAGTTTATGCATTCAGTTAGATCAGTCTCGCCGAATAAATATCTCTAAAGTCTAAAGTGTGTGTCATTCTTGTTAAATTGTTTAAATTTGTTCAATCAATTGAACCATAATTTAGATAATGATAAATATGTATGAATGCATCAATGTGTTATTTGAGTATTAAATAACCTATATAACAATTATACTAAAGCTAGAGAACATTGATGTACAAAGTTAGTGAAAATAAAGGATTGAAAAATGTTAACCTATTCAGTACCGGTGCTGTCCTTTTAACTTTATTCTGGCTACTATTAAGCAATGTTATTACGTTTTAACAAGGGCCCCCACCAATCAACAGGCTTCAAATGATCTCACTTAACCCTTTTTATTACCTCAGATCCTTAAACTGATAATATTGTCTAAAAATAGCTAGAATAACATTAAAAAGACGTCGCTTGTACAGTAGGGGTAAATATACGAGGAAAGTTGGGATTGAAAAGTGATTATGTAGGCTACTGATCAAGACATATTGCACACCCATCGAAATAGGTTTGCATTTTTCGGTAGAAAAATCACGGGCCGGACGGTTCCTCTTAAATTGCAGGCTCGCTATCGTTCGCCACGCAAAGGTTGACACCTAAATGGGGCAAAAGGGCTTATAATCGCCAAACTAATGTGGCAAATATCTTTAAATCTTAAAACTAATGGTGCTAAACATGAGGGAGAATGGTGTCCAAGAATATCCCTCTTTTTAATACTATATTACTTTGTAAACTTAGAAGGATACTGAACGGAAAATTAAGCTGGTATTATGATCTTTGTAAATATGACAGGAAAAGACTGACTAATTTGATTATTATTATATTTTATATTATAATTATCAACCCCTTCTATACCAGCGACGTCTTATATTTGTGTTTATTCTAGATTAAAACGATTGGGCAGTTAAAAAGGGTATGTGGTAGTAAAATGGGTTAAGTGAGAGAGTTCGAATGTTTTTATCTTGCATCGTCCCAGTTTTGGTTTGTTTATTTTGAAAGTTTTACATTGTAATTGCTCGAGGACCCTTTTAAACTGAACAAGATCGTCTAATAGTAGCCAGAATAACGAAAAAAGGAAAGCACCGGTACTGAGAACGTAAATTTAGCTTCTCTTAATCAACATTATTAAGCCTTTCATGCATATGACGCGATTTTGAGTGTATTGGGGATACTTTAAAGCCTTTGTTACCATCAGGGGTATTTGGAAACCTTTAGTTTAGTTACTTCAACCTCTGCAGTTGTCTTTGAGTTAGCTGTGGGCAGAAAACTAATTTTGGAGAGGTAATTATAAGAGTGAGATCACTCTATTTATTATTGCTAATCTGGCAACCTCTGCGTCATAAATGTGTGAAAGGGTTAAGCCTTTCGTATCTCATTACTAATTATCTATAGTTTATTGTTATTCATTACTCCTGTCTATATTGACTCATATATACTCTTACTGACTCCTATTACTCTTTAGTAATTGCTCTATTAATGATTATTACTTTTTTATATAATATGTTTACTCATATTTACTCCTCATTTTACTCCTTATTAATAACTCTTTATTAATAACTTTATTATTAGTAATTACTATCTTCTCTTTATCTACTCCTATTTACTCTTTATTATTACTCATTACTATGTTATTGTTATCTACTCCTATGTACTCTTTATTCACTCCAGGTGCTCTTTATGTATTACTCTTTATTATTACTCATTATTATCTTACCTCGTTATTTACTCCTATTGCTCTTAATTAATTACTCTGTATTATTACGCATTACTATCTTACCTCTTTATTTATTCCTTATTAATTATCTCTATTATTTCTCATTAGCCTACTATCTCCTCTTTATTTACTCCCATTTGTTCTTTATTCATTACTTGTTATTATCTATGTCCTTCATTCTGATTCGATGATTTTCATCTTAGGAAAGTCTAAGAGGCAATCGATTCTATAGACATAATTATCAGTTGACTACTAATCAGATGAGTTAACCACTGCATAAGAAACTACACTTCAAAATAAAGCTATTAGATTAATCAATAACCCTGCAATCACACAGGAACTCCCTACATTATCCATACGAAGAAACGTTGCATCCCTTGCATTATTCTACAAATATTTTCACAGCAATTGTTCCGAGGAACTTGCTTCAATTGTGCCGCCTCTCCACATCTTTCCCCGTAGAACTAGGGCAGCTGAGAGCGCCCATGAATTTACACGTTCTCCTCCACAATGCAGAACTTCTGCTTATCAGAATTAATTTATCCCCAGAGCTACTACTCTTTGGAATTAACTTCCCTCGAATTGCTTTCCACAAACTTACAATCTACAAATGTTTAAATCCAGTTGTTACAAACATTTTATGAATGGAGGATGCCTTTAGGCACATGGACCTTTTTGTTTTATCTGTTTTTCCTTCCTCCGTTAATTGTCTCTTAAAAAAAAAAAAAAAAATGCAATTCAGTCATGCGCATAATATTTATATGTATAAGACCATGGAGAGGAACAGAACTTATGTGTGCAACTGTACCCCATAGTCGTAAGGTTAAAGAGTTTAGAAGTACACACATATACACGCACAGAGCTAGATTACATACACACACACACACACACACACACACGAGTTCAACATGGAGTTACCAAGATGATACCCTGTCTTCGGAACAAACCATACGAGGAACGTCTTAAAGAACTAACTTTATGTCCATTATCCAAGCACAGATTGAGAGGTGACCTTATTCAAGTTTTCAAGATTATTAAAGGTATCGACAACATGAACTTTTAATAAATATTTTACGATTGACCGATCAAACTACATGTGGGGAAATGGCTGCAAAATCATTGGTAAATCATTCAACTCTAACGAATCCATGAATGTCTTCTTCGATCGAGTCGTTTACTTGTGGAATGGGCTTCCCCGAGATGTCATAGACTGCAACACCGTTGATTCCTTCAAATTTCGCCTAGACAAACACCACCAAGGTTCACTGCACTTGTAATTGAATAAATATTTTTTTTAGTAGTGTTTGTTCAGTAACCAAATAGATTTTAATATAATTTCCTCTGCCATGAACGAAGCCCCAGGGCAGCACTTCCTTCTCACATCTTTCCCACATTCTCTCCGAAATACTGTTGCAACACATGGAGCAGCAGTGCTTTGGAGGGCAAGTAACCTCGAGTGGTCGCATTATCTGTTGTTGGTTGTTTTCCTTTGTACTCACATGTACATACACACACACACATAAATAAGGTTTTACAGAATATACACACACGCACACACTGGCTACCTTAATTACCACACACACACATCTTAATTACTCTGCTCCATCCATTACAGGCAGCCACTGTAATCCGAGACGACCTTTGGATTTTGTGTAATGAGTACGAGAGAGAGAGAGAGAGAGAATTAGAGAGAGAGAGAGGATTAGAGAGGGTAGTTAGAGAATTAGAGTTAGAGATGGTTAAAGTTAGAGATACAGGATTAGTTATATATATATATATATATAATTAGAGCGAGAGAGAGAGAGAGAGAGAGAATTAGAGTTAGTTAGTTACTAGGAGAAACTTAGATTAGTTATGTTGTTCAGATATTTTGACCCAGTCTAGGGATACACTCGACTTGAAGTAGGAGGTTGTGTATTTATAGATCGTAAACAGAAGTGAAGTAACGTTTGAAATAGCATGACCTTAATTTTACTTGCATTTTTCTACGAAGGAGGTTATATAGATAACATTTTGAGATTCAAATAAAAGGATATCGTATTTTAAAATGTAAGGAGATACAAACAAATCTAGACCTCCTTCTCCCTCTTGCTTGGCCATTTTATCACTTCAACACGTAATTTGAATAGCAAGATGTGAAATAAATTGAATATACTATTATTAATTAGATCGCCTTCCCTACAATTATGTTGTTCTGTCGTTAGTCTAATTATTACTTAAAAATGTTTACTTGTAAGGTCTTCCTATTAAGCACTGGAAATATATTTATTTATACCAATTTCCTGAACAAATCCTTTTATTCTAATATTGTGTGTTATTAATATTATTATTATTATTATTATTATTATTATTATTATTATTATATGTTTTTATTATTTTTACCACCATTATTTGTATTATTACTATTATTATTATTATTATTATTATTATTATATTAAAACATTATGAATGATGTGTATTTGTATATAAGAGACAACTAGGAAGCCCACGAAGAAGAAAGTTTGGTATGGGGCCTTTACCTTGAATTTACCTTGAAACGCTTCTGCCTTAACCCGTACAGCCCCAGCGACGCGCCTGACGCGTCGGCGATGTATGTAACGCACAGCCCCAGAGACGCGCCTGGCGCGTCACCCTAATTGCGCCGACCGTAACCTCAGGTGTACCCACTCAAGAGGGTTCAGATTTGTATGGGAACTGTGTATGTATCCCACGCAACCGTGCCGATGGTTGAAAACTCTCAAAGTCCACGTGTGTGCGCGTGAGCGCGCAATAACCTGGTTTTTTGGGGTAATTGCCTTCAATTTTTTACTCTTGTAAAATACGTTTTCGGGGGCTCTGTAGGACCATTCTTTAAGCTTTTTGAACGTTTTTTTGTGGTTTTTCCTTCATTCCTAACCTATTCGCTATTGTTTCTGGAATAAAACCATTTTTTGAAAACCGGCCGGGTTCTGGTGAACAAACATTACAAAACTAGCCGGGGCTGGACGGGTTAAGAGGGTGTTGCTCCCTTGGTGTTCTCTGAGGCAAGGCCACGGCGTCGCCACCACCCTTCACTTCGCTGCTTGTACTCCATCTGGGACGTTATCGAATTGGATGTCGCTGGGCGGGCTGCAGCATAGCCTGGGATGCCTGGTTGATCAGGGATGGTTGAGAGGAATTTGTCCAGTTCCCTCTTCAACACATCTGTGTTCACCTCCTTGATGTTTCTGATGTGTTTTGGGAGATGATTGAACAGCCGGGCTCCCTTTCTCGAGATGCCATTGTGTTGGAGGGTCTTGACTCTTGTTGGGCATTCTGATGGTAGGTGAAATTGGGCACATTTTCTTCCTGTTCTTGTGTATCCTTGCGTGTTGGTGGATATTATTGGCTCTGTCTTTGGAGGGATGATCTGGTCCTCAAGAACTTTCCATGTATATATTATTTGGTATCTTTCTATCCTCCTTTCTATAGAGTATAGTTCATATTCTGCAAGTCTTTTCCAGTAGTCTAGCTTTTCTGCTTCCCCTTGGTGGTCTTGAGGTTTTTGTATGCAGGAGGTGAAAGATCACGGAGACCCTCTAGCTGCATTATATGGGTTTGTTTGTGAGGAGCCCAAAGTTGAGAGCAGTAGTCAATGTGGCGGATAATTAGGGATTTCCATATTGTGATCAGGGTTTTTGAATCTCTTGTTCGGAAAGTTCTTAGTATGTATCCCAGGAGTTGTCTGCATTTTGATACTGTTTTTTCTATGTGGTTATTAAATGTGGCATCTTCTGATATTATTATGCCCAGGTCTCTGATTTGTGATTTTCTTGTGATATTGTTTCCCTTGGGGTCTTTATATGATGTGTTAAAGTTATTTTCTTGTGATATTGTTTCCCTTGGGGTCTTTATATGATGTGTTAAAGTTATTTTCTTGTGATATTGTTTCCCTTGGGGTCTTTATATGATGTGTTAAAGTTATTTTCTTGTGATATTGTTTCCCTTGGGGTCTTTATATGATGTGTTAAAGTTATTTTTGCCAAATTTTATTAGTTAAAATTTATCTTCATTAAAGTTCATGTTGTTCTTTTCTGCCTATTCATAGATTTTCTTGAGGTCTTTTTGTAGTTGTGAACTGTCTTCTACTTTATCAATGGACCTGAAATACCCGGGTGTCATCAGCAAAGGACAGCAATGAGCTGTTAATGTTAGTGTTGATGTCGTTTATCATTATTATGAATAGAATGGGGCCGAGGACGGTGCCTTGTGGGATACCACTAATTACTGCTTCTTTTCTATATGCCGCTCCTTCCACATTTGTTATTTGTTCCCTCTTTGTGAGGGATGCTCTAATCCATCCTCCTATTTTTCCCTGTATACCCAGTCCATTAAGTTTGCGGAGGAGGATCTCGTGGTCGACTTTATTGTATGCTTTTACAAAATCCAGGTATACTGCATCCACACTTTGATTGTCTCCCATGGATTTCAGGATGGAGTTGTGGAAGTCGATCAGTTCAGTTAAACATGACCTCTTATTTCTAAATTCATGTTGGAAATCTCGTATCAGTTGGTTGTCTTCTAGGAATTTTACAATGTGTTTTTTTGTCAATATCCTTTCAAAAACTTTTATGATGTTTGATGTGAGAGCAATGGGTCTGTAGTTCTTTGGCTCTTTTTTTGGATCCTCCTTTGTAGATTGGTGTGATGTTTGGCAATTTGGAAATTTCTGGGATCTCTCCTGTGTCAAGCGAGTTTCTCCAAAGTTTTTGTAATGGAGTTGATAAGGATATTTTACATTCTTTTAAGATCCTGGTCCCAATACCATCTGGTCCAGGTGAAGCTGATGATTTCATTTTTTGTATTGCTTCTTCTATGTCTTTATTTTCTATGTGAATGTCCATAAGGGTCTTTATGTGTTCTTGGTCTGGGATATCTTGAGTTACTGGTACATTTTCATTGGTTGTTGGAGTGCTCCAGGCTTTCACATACTGGGTTTGAAGGATGTTGGCCATGTCTTGGGGTATTGAGGTGGTATGCTGCCCATCTGCCGTGATTAGAGGTCCAATGCTACTTCTTAGGCTAGTTTTCTTCTTAGCGTAACTGAAGAAGAATCTGCTGTTACTTTTTTATTGTTTCTATAGCTTTTCTTTCACTATCTTTATTTTCCTTTTCGTGTGACTCTTTTATTTTTCTTTCCAGCTCACATATTTCCCTTTCAACTCTGTTGGGGTTGCAATATTGTTTTTTGGTGTTACCGGTAAGACTTTTTTCCACTTTTGCTCTTCTTCTCATCAGGATTTTGCTATACCTGTGTTCTTTTGTAGTGTTTTTCTTACTGGGTATCTGCATTTTTTTCTATGGAGAGTTAGCGTACAATGCATTGCTCAGATAGTGCTCTATTTTCCTCCAACATTAATTAGTATTTAGGTTTTCTAATTCTTCTTCCCAGTTTATTCTATTGAGTGCACAATTTACTTCTTTCCAATCTGTTTTGTGTAGGTTAATGTCAGAGAAAGGCATGGATCGTTGTTTGTAACGCACTGGTTCCAGCAGAGATATGTCGGTGTGAGTTTTAATGATGTTGTGATCTGAGTGGATTGTTGGCGATACACTGATGGTATTAAATATCTTGGAGTTGTTGGTCAGTAACAGG
Source organism: Paralithodes platypus (assembly GCA_032716605.1). Taxonomy (NCBI): domain Eukaryota; kingdom Metazoa; phylum Arthropoda; class Malacostraca; order Decapoda; family Lithodidae; genus Paralithodes; species Paralithodes platypus. The sequence goes on along the minus strand of CM064510.1, from coordinate 4,434,230 downwards.
TCTAATATGTGATTTTGTCTTGTGGGTGTGTGTATTGTTTGTGTCAGGAGAAGTAGGCCTTTAGGCCTAGTTAGTTAAACAAGGACTTCCGAGGTTATCAACCCTTCTGGAGTATTAAGACAGCACACTGTAATTCAAGAATAATGTCAGGAAAGGAGCCCCTGTTCGAGAACTCCAGTCCTTTCCTGATGGGGCCTTAATAGTGAACTACTTTGTAACCTTTATTTACTGCAATACAGAGTCTATGTGATTAATAAAGATACTAATTGATATTGTAAATGTTAATCATACAATTATTAATTTAAAATATGACACAAATGATCAAATTCTTGTTCATGTAAAATACGGACCTATTTTAACTGTCTTGATGGTGTAATGGTTAGTGTTATGCCAGGGGTTTTACCAGATTTGTATAATTGGATTTGGTAGGTTCTATTTGACTGGAGAAGGCAAAATCACACAACACATACATAGAAGACAAATAGAGGATACATATAACACAAAGTATATTCATGGGATTAAAAGGCTCTTCTATCTATCTATTGCCTGACGCCGTGATCCCCGAAGGGGTCCCTCCACCTCGCTTTCGTACACCCTCTTAGTCATTCTCTCGCTTTCCATACGTTCCATATGGCCGAACCATCTCAAGTTGTTCCTTTTCACACTTTCCAGCACATCTACCTCCACACCAGTCTGTCTATCCCTCCATGTAACTCCGCACGCACTCCTTAAGTAATTCATTTCCACTGCTCTCACTCTTGGTCTGAGTCTCTCAACCAACGTCCATGCTTCGCTTCCATAAGTCAGTGTCGGGATTACCACACTGTCATGCAAGGACTTCTTCACTTCCATAATGACCACCCTATTTCTTTTTACTGCTTTTAGCGTTCCTACAACCCTCTTCCCCTGTTGTACCCTCTCCCGCACCTCTTCATTTATAGTCCCATCCTTACTCAACACACTGCCCAGATACTTAAGTGTTGACGTTCTCCATAGCCTGACCGTTCAGCTTCACCTCACACTCTGTGACTTCACCCATTTCGAAGACCATAACCTTGCTCTTCCCCGTATTTACCTTCAAATTCCGTTTTTCGCACACTGTTCCAAACTCATTTACCAGACCCTGCAACTCCCATTCATTATCACTCATCAGAACTGTATCATCCGCAAACAGCAGTATAGGTAGCTTCCACTCAATTCCCTCCCGAGCGATACACCAACATCCACTGCTCTTGATAGTATTTCTTTCATAACTCCATCCATATATACAGTAAACAAAAGGCTCTTAAGTATAGTAATACAAATTGAGTTATGTGGACATATGGTTTATACATAAATATACACTTTCCTAGCACGAGCGAGGCTCTGCAACAAGATCAGGAATTAAAATGACTATGTTACCTCAAGATTAAGCCACAAATAGGAATGATAACTCTCACAAGATTCTAAGTCAAAACACTAAGGATTATAATTGGACTCTGAATTAGTATTTACATTTATGTACGGTTAAGAATTATTTGTGGACTCTAACTTATTTAGGTACCTTCGCACAGGTAAGAATTTGGCAGTCAGTATATGTGGACTTTAACCCACTGAGCCCCAGCGACGCAACGTTTGCGTCGGCAATGTATGTAACGCTAGACACCAGCGACGCATACGTTGCGTCACTGTTAATTACTCCTGTTTTATGGCAACTAGAGGGCTCAGATTTGTATGGGAACTGTGTAAGTATCCCACTCAACCATGCCGATGGTTGAAAACTCAAAGTCCAACCGCGTGCGCGTGAGCGCGCAAAAACCTGTTTTTGGGTGTTTTTGCCTTCAATTTTCCCTTCTTGCAACATCGACTTTCGGGCGCACCGTACGACCCCTTTTTGACCTAGGGGATCGTTTTTTTGTGGTTTTTCCTTCATTCCTAACCCATTCCCTATTGTTTCTGGAAAAAAACAAAATCAAAACCTACCAGTCCCTGGTGGTACATTTATTATAAACTAGCTGGGGCTCAGTGGGTTAATGTATTTATCACTTGTTTCTGGGCGTGACTGAACTTGTGGATTTTCAACATTTGTTCCTATTATAGCACTTAGAGTTGAAGTGGTAAGGAGGTGAGGTAACACCAATGGGTGTCTTCTGATTCTACTTTCCATTGGGCCGTCCAGGTTGGCCTGTCGTGTGGATAAGTTGTTTAAGTTACAGATGGATTAGCTGGTTTCGGGTCTTAACCCCTCCAATCCCAGCACCGTATATATACGTCAGTAGATAAGTAACTCCCCAGTCCCAGCGACGTATTTATCCGTCAGTAATGTACTTTCCTTGTAACCGCCTGTATAACCCTGTACCAGTTACCACAACCTTTTGAGCACTGCTATCGTGTTGGCAACACTTCTCAGCTTACATGAGACCCACTGAAGGGTGACAAGAGCAAGTGTTGCTTCATCTCTGGAGGTGGATAGGTGGTCTCTCCTGCCATTTTTTCCACATTGCTTGGGACTGCTGGGGACTTTCATTACTGTATCCTGCGGTACAGTACGGATTTAATGAAGTTCCTTAATGTCATGACATTGGGCACATTCATCGGACGAACGCGAGTATGGTTAGCATATAGCTAGGGTTACTCGACTATCCTGACCGTTATGCTAATCGGTGTTAAAGTTCTGTTCAGGTACTCTTGGTGTGGGGTCTTTAATATGATGTCTCAAATGTTATGACACAGTGCCAACATATCGGGCTAACGCGAGTAGATAATAAGGTCATCACCATTACTATGTTCCTCAATCTGCCAACTGACCTTTATAAGAGGTTCAAAGAACTCGGGGCTGTATTTAAACCTTTTATTTGCAAGTGTCCGCTAATATGTTGTTGGACAGATGCACTAAGGACTTCTATATGCTGAGTGCCAGTTACGGTGTCTCGCAAAGCCCTGAAACTAGTCGAATGACCTTGCCATGTCAAGTATCTCTCGCTAGTTAAGAGTTTGTATTTAATAATAGAAGTAAGGTGGGGACATGTCCGTGAACTTATACTTCCACTAATAAAAGTGCTACCTACTAGGGATTTCAATGTTATTACTATGTCATGACACGTGATAACAACGATTCCCTCAATAGAGAAAAGAACTCCTCAGACCAAGGGAGATATTCAGCATGCCTTCAATCGTCCACTGAATGACATAACACTAGTATGCCAGTGTTATGAAAGCCCTAGAAATGTTTGCCTTGTTCAGGTTTCGTCAGAGTAGTGACGACTTTGGCTGAGATGTCCTGGGGTGGGTGTGCAGGGGTCAAAACGTCATATGTCCAGTAGGGGCGGATCTTATGGGATTAGGAGTACCCCTTACAAGTTTGCGGGCAGGTGATTCGGCTTTTGGGTGGAAGTAGGGCGTAAGTGGCTTCTCTTCTGATGGTGCAGTTGGTCCTTCTGTCCCTGGCTGAATATTATTCTTTTCCTGGGAGTCTCATGTGGTGTTGGTATTATGGGGATATCTTTTCCTGGTGTTGATGGAAGTTCTGGTGTAATGGTGGCAATTCTGGCATCTCGTCTGTTGATCGTAGTGGGCGTGGAAGAAGTAGTAGCTGGTATATATATGCGATATGCGGGTATTATTTGTCGTATGCTGGTGGTGATCCCGTACACGTGGCTTCGCTATGCATATGTCTTTTGTTGTTGTTGATGTTCGTGGCTTCGCTATGCGTGTGTCTTTTGTTGTTGTTGATGTCCTTATCTTCTTGTCTTCTGTCCCGGGTTGAATATTCTTGCTCCCGTTCTTCTTGTGGTTGATGTGGGGTAATTTGGGTATACGGGGCATCGTGTTTATCTTACTTCTTATTATTCCTGTCTTTGGTGTGGTTGGTTTTATTTTAGTTTCTCCTTCGTCTCCTTCCGGGGCACGTTTTCCTATTTGTTTCCTTCCTTGTTACTTGGGGGTTTTCCTTTTGTTTGTTGTGGGGGTCTTCATTAATTTTGTTATTTTATTTAGTGTTTAAAATCTGTGTGTGGCAACCCACATGCTTCCATTAATTTTGTTGTGAGGTGTTTGGTGTTGAAGTTAAATAAATAAAATGGATTTACTCATCCTAAGATTTACACAGACAATAAGATACAGTTTCATGAGAAGATTCCAAGATGTCCTTTCTTAGGAAAAAATGAGAGAGAGAGAGAGAGAGAGAGAGAGAGAGAGAGGTGGTTATTTTTTTTTTATTTTTTTTTTTATTATTTTTTTTGGGGGGGGGTGACTAAACATAAGCTGATCTTTAGATAGTGATATTGTGTAATGCATTTTGTAACTTTGACCAGCATCATACATATCATAATATTTAAATATAAACATAAAAAGCAAGAGGGAGAGGCACTTCTATTTCGTACGCATATTGTTTATTTATTGTTTGTTCCGCTTGATACTGACTTTTAAGTGAGCAGTCGTAAATCGCTCCACTCGTAGGATTGGCAGTTGGTTAGAAACAATGGCATGGAAATTGATACAGGAAAGGGCAGACACATCGTTTATGCACAGACGATGAATACGGTAGCATAGGAAGTGAAGGACGTCGAAGCTTACATATATATTGATGATCATGAATGTTGGTAAACAGGCTGCTTGAAGGGAAGACTTTTTGTTTATTATTATGATTGTTACTATTATTATTATTATTATTAGTAGTAGTAGTAGTAGTAGTATTATTGTTATTTACTTTCTTTCAGTGACCTCCATAAAGCTTAGAAATATATCTCGAACATCCTTCCATCTACATAAATGTACACATATTTTAGTAGAAAAATGTCCTAGCCTGGTTCCTCCTAAATTGCATTTCGCTCGCCAGGAAATGAACCAACATTATGGCCTATTAAAGGTTGTGTAGCAAATTATTCTTGTAAGTCATTTATGCCATGTTTCCTTCCACACATAGAATCACAGCATGTATACATAGTCATCAACAAGTACAGTTCAGAAGCACGGTTTCAAGCCGGAACAAATTTATTTGAAGGTGTGTATGAATATGAGAATGAATACAAGAAAGCTGAAGCCATGAACATCGATATTAAACAGAAATGCAATAATAATGTATGTTTCTGATGGATAAATGGTATGTTGAATTGGGTTTTATGTATTTTTAAACGTATTACGACCGTATTTTAGCTGTAAATTTTGTTAAATGCCGTTGTCTACAGCTCCAACTTCCTTATAGAACGAAACTTGCAAGTATGCAATTGAGTTGTTTTTATACCTAAGCTGCATAAAATTTACCAATAATAGCCAAAATATACTGCTAAAACGCGTCATAATCCTAAAGGGGTGTTAGAGGGATCTGCCTTGTGCGGGCCAATCGGCGTTCTGCAGACTCCCATTTTATTATGTTCTTATGTTCTTAATAAAAACAAATGGGCTTGTCCTTTCTTTAACACCCAGTTCAGAAGCTTGAAAATTCAAATTGCGGAAATATTTTGAGGGAGGTTAAATTTAAGGCGATGTCAAACGAACAGTTTTTCAGTCAATATTTAGAGCAATTGTCTGGTACCTTTAAAATTTAAGTTTCAGAAGGATTAAACTACCTAACCTATTCTACCTTCGAGCTTGTTTCCGATCCCATTGCGAAAGAACCTCAAAATAGCAAGACGAAAAAAAACTTGCTCATCAAAAATTGCCGGAAAATGCGCTCATGTGAGGAGAGTGTCACACGAGCAATTTTTCGGTCAATCTTTAATGGCAATTGTTGTCTGGCAGCTCCAAAATACAAGTTCAACATTAACTACTTCAGACATATTATGTTCCAATAAGTCCGAGGAGGCGGGAGCCCCGGGATCATTGCCACTGCCTCGCACTACACTCACAACAACACTGCGGCCGTTAGAATTATCGGAGGAGGCTGAGGTTGCCACCAACGGTTTTATCGTAAGCTAACTTATCGGACTTACTGTGCTCATGTGACGCAAAATTGCATCATAAACTTATTGGAGAGGCATGGAGATAAGTCCATATGACGCGATCGCGTCATATGAGTTTTTGGTTATAAGTTCCATATGACGCGATCACGTCATATATGTCTGGGGGAGTTAAATAAAGTACCAAACATAATCTACATTGGAAGTAGTTTCCGGTTCCAATGCGAAAGAGCCTCAAAATCTTACGAGAACAAAAATTGCTCTTCGAAATTTGCCAGAAAAAGCGTTCGTGTGACACCGATTTTGCCTTCGCTACTGCTAGCCAGGAAAATAATAGACACCTGGATGGGGATAAACGTCTTAAAACAGTAGGCTGATTGGGGCCGAATGGACGCAACCCAGAGAGAGAGAGAAAGAACAAAAAACAAGGTGGGACCTCCTTAAAGAGACTGCCCTTCTACTTCTTCTTGATGGAGTCACTGTCCTCGCTTGCGTGGGAACAGCTCGCTTAGTTACCGGCTTCTCCAGACAAAAGCTATAGCTAGATTAAGATATAGCTTAGAAAATTAGTAGTCATAGAAGGGATAGTTAAAGAAAAGTAATGAAGGAAAAAGCTTAAGCGGAATATTTTTCTTTGTTGTAATCTCCCTTTGAATATTTTTCTTTGTTGTAATCTCCCTTTGACCGCCTTCTCCGCCCTTTCAATATATTTGTTCCCTCCTTACTGTCCATCTTCTCCACCTCTTTACTATTTAATCTAATTATTCTTCCTCCCCTACTCTGATCACCTTCTCCCCCCTCACTAACCTTTGCCTATCTACCTTCTCCTCTCCTCTCAATAGTGTTTTAACCTCCTTCTCCACCTCTCCTTAGACCTACCATTCTTACCACTTTCTCTACACCTCCCCTCCTCCTTCCATCGCTCTACCCTATTCTACTCTATTTATCCTCTTCCGCCACACCTGCTCCAGGAAGCTTTTTCACTACCTTCATTCTGTTCTCCATTTCCTCGTCTGCCCCCTCTTATGTCCCGAGACCTAATACAAACTTTACTCGATCCTCCTCCTCTTCTTTCTGTTCTTCCCATTCCCTCTCCCCCATCAACCGTTTAAACTCTTCTTCCAACCTATCTCTCTCCTCGTCATACCACTGACACTCTGTCACTATATGTTCTATCGTCTCCTCCACTCTCATCCCTCCTACCGCACACTTCAGAAACTCTTTCACTCCCCCATTCCACCTCCATGTTCTTCTATTCGTCTCCAATGCCCCTGCCCTAGCCTTAAATCACAGTTCAGCTCCCCAACTTCCGTCGCAGAACTCCTCTTTTCTCGGTTTCCCCTTGCTTCTATAAAATTACCAGTGTACCTTTCTTTTCCATATTTCTTTTCCATTCCTGTCTTCCTACTTCCCTCACTCTCGTTCTTATCTCTTTCTCCAACCTCCTTCCCTGACTTATTCCTGCATTTCTCTCTATATCTCTCCATTCCTCTCCTACCATTCTTTGTTTCACCCCTATTTAATTCAATTTTCTCCTACATTCTTTTGCCCATCTACTCTTCCCCTCACCCCATTCATACACTCTCCTTGGCCACCTATCATCCTCCAATCTAATCTTATATCTCAACTTTGCCTTCGCTACTCTTTCCTCAAACGTATTCCACCCCATTTCCCCTCTTACTGCTTCATTCGCTGTCTATCTTGCTCCTGACCCTATTCTTCCTATTGTATTTTGTCCCGCCTCTAGTCCCCCAACCAGCTCGTTCTGCCCTGAAAAATAATCCCCGATACCTTCCGGTTGTGAGCCAAAAGGACCTCAAAATCTTGCGAGCAAAATACTTGCTCTTCGAAAGTTGACAGGAGAAACGCTCGTGTGACACCGATTTTGCTTTCTTGGGTCGATTAAATGGTATTAAGTAATCCGGAAGAGAATTGAAGGTAAAAATTGAAGAGACCCCGGACAGCCTTTTTATTATTATTATTATATATTTTTTTGTTTTGTTAGGTCAGGTTAGGTTAGGTTAGGTAAAAAGGGTATCCTGGGTCTCTTCAATTATTACCGAATTTGACTCATTCAAACAAGATGGAGTAGTTAGTGTAGTCACAATGTTTTTAACGCATATATGTGTCAGAGGGGGGATTTTTTGGACCTCCCCTGCTCCGCACCATTAGTTTGGAGATGCCAACACATTCCACCCCATTCAGGATATATATATATATATATATATATATATATATATATATATATACTGTATATGCAAGCTTTCTTTTTCATTTATTTTTTACTGTAGTTTCCTTTTAAGACACCATGCCAAACCATCATATTTTGTACCTTCTGTATTGTATCTGATTTTTAAATACACTAACTTCGTGCTTAAGTTTTGTCTCTATTACGTATTATAGTAATTTAGAAATATTGTTTCAGTACATTTCTATATATCCAATTTGCAAAACCATAGTGCTATAGAGATCAGCCAGCCAATCAAGATGCCTTATACTCCCAGTGACACCACCAAGCTCACTGGCCACGTTAAGTGGTTCAATGAACTAAAGGGCTTTGGTTGTATCACCTACAGTGGAGGTGACATTTTTGTCCACTCCACTGACACCTCCAAACCCAATCCTCTACATTATGTGCCCTCTCTTGCCACCAATGAGAGGGTATCATTTACCATCAAGAGATGAGGCCATCAATGTCATGGGCCCTGATGGAGAGATCCTGAAGTGTTCCAGGCATGGTAGAAGAGGTAAGAGGGAGGACTACCACCAAGCCACATCAGCAGTCAGTTGTTCAACACCGGACTTGGTCCAGGTTGTTGTTACAACTGCAGTGACCCTCTGCAAAGGGGATCACAAGCTGCTTCAGGAGTATCTTCCAACACTCCTGAAGGCTAATAACCTCCCTCCCATCATCATTCCACCTCTTCCAGGACCATCTGCACCACCCAGCCTCATTCCCACTCAGGTTATGAGGCAAAGAAGCCACCCGAGAAGGAGACTGGACATCCAGAAGCCTCTCTCAAGACCTCCACCACCACCACAAACAGTCTCTGCATCACCACCGCCATCACCAGTCAATGTCGCCGGCCCAGCAGCAGCCTCGACTCCAGCACCTGCCACCCAAGATCCAGTGGCAACCAACTCCTCCGCATCATCTGAGTACTCCGACTCCACCACAGGAGAAGACGTCGATGTAGAGGGGTTGGAGGAGGGAGAAGAAGACATCGACCTAGGAATAACCACCAGCGAGCTGGAGAAAAACATCATCGACTTGACTGCAGAGATCCAGCAGACTGCAGCAGCAGGAAGACGTCCCCCTATAGCGGCCCAGAAGAAGCTGACCAAGTTGCTACACTTATCATTCCAGCAAAAATAGAAAATAGACAATGGAGCACTCTTGGTTGAGCCCGAGAACTTTTCATCTCCTACTGTACTTCGCACTTCTCCACTTTATCTTCCTCTCTCCAAAACTCTCCAATCTCCTACTTTACTCAAGCCATCATCATCATCATAGTGCTACTACAGGTCTCGTATCTAAACTTATTTTTCATAATATATGATTTGTGTCAGAATATCGTTAGTAGATTATCAATTAAATTAGATTTGTGTACCGTATTCTGACCAGCCCTTTATTCGGATTTTTTGTTTTCGGCATGTGTGGCTTGGGAAGGTTTGAAAGATCTGTGGAAATATATATTCAGATCTTTACATACACTAACCTATGTGGCCTATAGGCCACCGCTGGTTGCCTATTTCTGTGTACCGGTATTTCATAATTTTTGTTTTTGGTTATTTTTGTTTTCGGTTAGGGTAGACTATCACCCCTGGTGGCCTATTTCTTTAAATAAAAATAAAAAATAAATCGGTTCGGTTATCACTGCGTATTTAAATTTAATTTTGTTTTGTTTTAATTTTCGGTTAGGCTATCACCGCTGATAACCTATTTGTGCGTATTTCAATTTTTTTGTTTTCGGTTAGGCCTATTTATGTAAGTGAAGTGACCTGAAGTGAGTTAAGTGTCTTTAAAAGGGAGATAAGTGTTTTTTAAAGTGAGTTTAGTGTTTTAAAAGTGAGTTTAGTGTTTTTAAAGTGAGTTAAGTGTTTCTAAGTGAGTGAAGTGATCTGAAGAAACTGACTGTTACCATGCCTCGCACTTATACGAACTGCGCCAGTAGGTTTGGTGAGGCCATGTTTGCTACTGTCGATCTTCAAGTCTGCCGTCTCTGCCAGCAACGAGAGAATTTGACAGTGAAATTAGATGAAGCCTACAACAAGATCAACGTCCTCACCATGAAGCTGGAATCACTCCAAGAGTTTGTAACACTCAATGTTGGAGTACCACAAACTTCAATTGTCACCGCAACTCCAGCAGCCACCAACGCCCCAACGTCAACTGCCAACAATTCAACGCCTGCAGTAGCCATTTCAGCTGATGGTTCCGATACTCAAGAAACAAATGGTGACTCTCTTCCCCCTCAAGATAACTTCCGTGTCGTGAGGAACAACGTTTTCCCCAATACCAGGAAACCCATACCGATTACCGAGTGTCAAAATCGCTTCCAGATACTCACAGACTCGGATGACGAAGCGGAAATAGAAGAAGTCCGGCTCGTGGGAGACTCTATGATACGTGGTCAGCTCAGAGTTTTGCGCCAGAGCACCTAAGACCAGGAAGCGTTTTTGTATCCCTGGTGGTGGTGTGGACGACGTAGTTGCTGCAGTTGACGAAGTATCTAAGCTGGCCCCTGCTAATACAATGTACGTTATCCACGTTGGATCCAACGATGTACAGCGAACCCGGTCGGAAGATTTGCTTTTAAAGTACCAGCAGCTGATCAAGTAATTTAAGGAGAAGTCATCAAGGATCATCGTCTCAGGAATCGTCCCCCGGCTTGGTGTAGAGAGCCGATTTTACAACATAGCCACCAGCACAAATCGTTGTCTAGCAAACCTCTGCAGGAAGGAAAACGTGGGATTCGTCGACACCTGGGACAATTTCTACTACGATGACTATTTGTTTTCGGACGATGGAGTTCATCTGAAGCAGGTGGGAGCAGCACGTTTTGGGCGTTTTCTCAACGATGCGGTGAAGGATTTTCGGAGAAGAAATCGACTCAGCACAGGACAACCAGGAAGGAGGACCGAAGACAGCGAGGGCGGCAACCTGCGAAGGAATTAAATGCTAATCTGTCAAGAACCGCGAATTTGGATAAAGCTCCACCAACACGACCCAAATTCAAAACCGCCAGGGATAACAACCGAGGACCGATGACAGCCATGAATGTAAATGTAGATCCGACCAAAACCAAAAATTTGATTAAAGAACGTTCTGTGAATTCTAAAACCGCAACTTTTAAGGTATTCTATGCAAACGCTCGTAGCATACGCAATAAATTTTCATATTTAGAGGAACTAGTGTTTACTGAAAATTATGATGTGATTGGTATAACAGAATCTTGGCTCAATACAGAATATAGAGACTTTTTAGCAGAGTATTCACTTCACGGTTATGTAATGTTTGAGAAAAGCCGAATAAATAAAAATGGAGGTGGCGTTTTATTTTATATCAAAGAAAGTCTTAACCCGACCCTCTTGTCAAAACCTCAAATTGTGAACGTCGACACATCTTTTGTGCTAATAAAGAATAATAAAGGTACAAAAATAATACTTGCATTAATATAGAGACCTCCAGCTCAATCAGTGCAAACTGATCGAGAAATTTATGAACAAATTGCAGATGTAAGTAACTCACAAGATACCGTATTTGTTGGCGACTTTAATTTACCTGTGACCAAGTGGGGCGATACTCTTACTTCACTCTCCGGACATGACTTGTATACGAACTTGCAAGAGAGTTCGCTTTATCAATTTGTTCGAACACCGACTCGTGGTAATAACGTTCTTGACATTGTACTTGCAACAAAAGAAGAATTAATAGAGAATTTGAATGTTGGTGATGAATTCAGTAACAGCGACCATCGTACGATAACTTTCACTTTAAACTTTACTAGTAACGAACCAAATAGTAGCATCGAAAAAGTCCCTAATTTCAAGAAAGCAAACTTTCATAAACTTAGAGCTATCTTTAAAGAAACTGACTGGAGCTTTTTAATTAACAATAACGACATAAATACATCTTGGAAGTTGTTCGAAACCACTTACCTAAAATCAGTGCAAGACTGCATACCATCGAAAATACGGCGTCCAGGCCATAATAATAAGCCCAAATGGTGGAATAAAGATATTTCAAACTGCCTGCTTGCTAAAAAATTTGCTAATGATAGATTAAAATCCTCACAAAATGACGAAGAACGGGTGAAATTTGTAGAGCTACGACGCAAAGCCAAAAAGTTAATTAAGCAAAGTAAAAAGACCCTAGAGTTACATATTGCGAATCAAAGTAAAACAAACCCGAAAGAATTCTACAGTTATATCAGAAAGAAAAAAGTAGTTACTTCAACTGTTGGACCGTTAGTCGATGAAAATGGATAATACACCAAAGACGAAGTACAAATGAGTAATGCCCTCAATACCTTCTTTGCATCAGTTTTTACAACAGAAGACCTCAGTGATATCCCTACACCATCGCCGATTCAGATTGATAATTCAGATATTCTAAGCAATATCACCGTTACAGAGAGAGAAGTATTGAATTGTTTAGATAAACTCAAGGTAAATAAAACGCCGGGACCTGATACAATCTCGCCTAGAGTTCTAAAGGAAGCTAAGGATGAGCTCTCCAAATCACTGACATTACTATTCAATAAATCCTTGCAGTTTGGAACTATGCCTGATCAGTGGAAGATAGCCAACGTAACACCGATATTAAAAAAAGGCAGCAAATCCCTACCCAGTAACTATCGTCCAATTAGCTTAACCTCAGTTGTATGTAAAATGCTAGAAACGGTCACAAGAGACAGACTCGTAAATCACTTAGAGGAAAATAACATACTTAAAGATACTCAACACGGCTTTCGTAAAAAACGTTCCTGTTTAACAAACTTCTTAGACTTCTTCCATGATATCCTCAACATCTAAGATGAGAGTAAAGCTGTAGATATTATATACCTTGATTTTCAAAAGGCCTTTGACAAAGTTCCCCATAAACATTTACTGCTAAAACTAAAAGCGCATGGAATACAAGACGGTGTGTTGAAATGGATAGAAAATTGGCTCAGCGACAGAAAGCAAAGAGTAGTCATAAACGGTAAGGCATCTAAATGGACCAATGTAAGTAGCGGGGTACCCCAGGGATTGGTACTAGGACCAATTCTCTTTCTAATTTACATCAACGACATAGATGAGGGTCTCACCTGTACAATCTCAAAATTTGCTGACGATACAAAAATTGCAAATAGCGTACTCTCAAAAGAACAAGTTGACAATATGCAACACAATCTAGGTAAATTGTCACATTGGGCCCAAATTTGGCAAATGAGTTTCAATGCGGATAAATGTAAACTACTACATATCGGATACCTAAATGAGAAAGCAAACTATTCGATGAATGGCACTCAGCTTAAGAATGTAAACAGAGAAACCGATCTGGGGAGTAACAATATCGAGTAACCTAAAACCGAGTCAACAATGTTCAGAAGTTGTTAAGAAGGCAAACAAAATAATTGGCTTTATAGGCAGGTCATTTGAGCATAAATCCAAAGACGTTATCCTAACCCTTTACAATTCCTTAGTCCGCCCTCTTCTGGAATACTGCGTTCAATGCTGGTGCCCGTATTACCAAAAAGACATAAACAAGCTAGAACGAGTTCAACGTAGAGTTACCAAAATGATACGTAGCCTAAAGAACAAAACATACGAAGAGCGTTTTAGAGAATTAAATCTATTTCCTTTAACCCAGCGCAGATTAAGAGGTGACTTAATTCAAGTGTTCAAAATCATCAAAGGCATCGACAATATGAACTGTATTAAGTACTTCACTATCGACCAATCTAATTACACGCGGTGAAACGGTTGCAAAATTATTGGTAAATCTTTTAACTCACACGAATCTAAGAATTTCTTCTTCAATCGAGCTGTCAACTTGTGGAATGGGCTTCCCCGAGACGTTATAGACTGCAGCACCGTTGATTCATTTAAACTCCGCCTAGACAAATATCTCGCATCAAACCCGCGACTGACTGCGTTTGTAAATGAATAACTTTATTTTATCCTCCCCTCAGTTACTAACCCTTATGTCCCCTACTAACTTCCTAATCCTGCCACGGACATTAGTTCCAGGGCAGTGGTTCCCTTTCCAATGTTCCCTTACCCCCTCTAAACCACTGTTTGGACACTTGATCCTCAGTGTTTTTGGAGGACAAGCAGCCTAGAAGGGTCACTAGACCTGTTGTTGCTTGATTTCCTTTGTACTCTTTTGTACCTTCAAATATACCTTACCTTGGGGAGGTTTGGTTCCTCATTCAGCGGCCTGGATGAGACCTGCTTCCCCCGAGTCCGTTTGCTGCCGGTGCTTGATGAACCAGGCTATTCGAAGGAGGAGCTCTCTTCCCGGCGAAGTATGACGGATCAGGCACCGTCTTGATATCGTCGTCCAAGGATCTCTTGAAGACTTCCGTTGGCACATCCATCAGGTTTCTCATATTCTCTTGCATTTTGGTGACAAAACTAGGACCCCTATTTATCATTCAGGAGTCCCTCAGTGTTGGCCTACCCAGAACTCCTCTACACTCTTTAGGTTGGATCTCAAACGTTAAATTGCCTCTTTATATTATCTGTAATAAGTAAACTTATATTTTACGAAGAGTGTCTCCCTGGACTGGACTAGCAGAAATGTCTTGCGATTTATAACCTCTCTCTCTCCACTTAGCGTTATCCCCCTTCTCCCTGCTCTACCATTCCTATCATACACTGAACATAGGATACCGGTACTCTCGCCTCCCTCATGCATATTCATATACAAGCACACGTTCATGTTAGCCTACCTACCCAAGGATAAACCTTAACACATACGTATACATATAGGCTATACGACATGATTTTGCACATGGTCTATTAATTTTAGAAACTCGACAACTTGACATTGCTGAAATGCTTGCTAAACTTGGTAAACAAAACGATAGCAAAAACCTCAACTTACACCCCTTCTGTACCGGTGCCGTCCTCTTAACTTTATTCTCGCTACTATTAGAAAGCTTAATCAGTTTAAAAAGGGACTCCAACAATTAACAGGCTTCGAACAATCTCACTTAACCCTTTTTACTGGTGATGGGCTGGTCTATCAGAGTGAGAACTGAGCGATCTCTGCCATACCCATAGCTTACTCTGACTGTTCCTTTTACTTATATATCTTCTAGATCTCAAGTGACGGCGTCTCTTCCGTGGATTGACCTCCCAATCTACCAAGATTGGAAGCCAAAGTGTCACATTTTTCCTTTGCAACTCAACTTTTTCTTCATAATTGCTGAGGGGCACAGGGCCCTGGGTGGGGCTTTGGTTTCCTGGGCGTTTCCGCACCCTCCTCAGCTCTCGCCATGGAGTGGCTTCGGTCACCCAGGCTTTATTGTGGTCGGCAGGGAGGGTTCTGTGGGGGTGCTCGGTTATGGCCTTGGCCTTGCTCGAGGCCATGGGGCTGTTCGGCCAGGCAGCTTGGTGAACAACGACAACAACAACAACCCTTTTTACTACCACAGATCCTTCTTAAACTGCATAACATCGTCTAAATACAGCTAAAATAACGTTAACAAAACGTCGCCGGTGCAGAAGGGGTTAAATAATTCAATGTAACTAAAGTTTAGCCTACCAAGTGTACCAACCAAAGATTTCACCTCTTTAATATATTGAGTTGGGGACCACGAGTATGAACAGTAGTGAGCAGTAAGCTTAATTAGTTAGTTAAAAGAGGACTTCAGAGGCTACCAACCCGTCTGGATTATTAAGCCAGCACACTGTAAGTCAAGAATATTGTCAAGACTGGAGGCCCTTTTCGAGAACGCCAGTACCTTCCTTAACCCATGGACGTCGATCATCCTCATATTAGTCCGTACTGGGCGACGGCGAGCGTGCTCATGTGAGCCGGGTTTTTAAGCGCATACCAAAACCGCGGGTTATGAGTCAGGCGGCAACAAAGTGGTGTGCAAGTAGTGGTAGTTGGCAACTCTTGATACCCCCACCCAACACACTCCAGCCGCGCGTGGGCATGCAGTACACTCGCACTTGCCATGGAGCCTACACGTCGCTCTCCCGCGCCGCCTGATGACACAACCAGCCCTGTTTCGGGTGTTACTGGTGTCCACTCTTCACATGGGTGTACTACAATGTCTGTATGCGTAAATACAAGCATGAAAGTCATCTAAACGAGCGATATATAGCAAAATCTCCATATCATCCCCCCTCCCTCCCTTCTCCTCCTACCCCCGTCTCCCCGACAATAACATCAACACCTGCAGCTGGGCGGGCTGTAAGGGTGAGAATCCCGTAACTTCCCTGTCCTCGGGCGCCTCTACCTCCCTCCTCCCTCCTTCCTTCCCGTTATTGTCATTCATTCAGCGTTTCTCAAGCTACAATTTCACCTATATATATCGTATATTGCTTATATGCGCCTTATTTCTTGCTATGTAATATTCAGAAGGGTCGCCTACATACGTACATGTACACTAGAAGGCTTGAAAGTGCTCAACTTATGATTCATACGCGATATTTCGATCAACCCTCCCTCCCCTCCCCTTGGTTCTACCCCGATATAGCAGAATATATGCGCGGGTAAATCTTGAGCTCGGTGTTTTTCTTGCCGCGCGATGCCGTTCGCACCACATTTTTCAACTACGGACCACCCCCTCAAAAATAATTTTTGGTACACATATATATATATGGCTGGATGCGCGTTTGCATTCCCTACACGCTTAGGTGGTTTTCATCAAGATTCGTAAGGGTCGACCAAATGGTCACACCTTCGCCAGGGATAATGGTGTTCAATTTCCTATGCTAGCGCTTGTTAGGTTAAGTTTGAGTAAACTTTTTGCAGTTTAAGATGAATATGTTGAAGATCAATGGTTGAGATAATTGTTACTAATTTGATTGCAAAAGAATAATAATATTGTCTGTGCACCATAAAATATTCTTTTCTCTTGCTTAATCCTTTCTCTGCGGGCTTATTTGCGCAATTTAGGGCATATTCAGGCACTCCTGAATGATTAATCAAGTATCTGCATTAAATGAACTGTAATGTGCCTAAAACTAGGCAAAAATAGCTTCAAAATGACACCAGAACGAGCTTCGTAGGTGGCGGGGTTCACCCGCAGCGTTGCCATAGACATTCGGGAAAACTCTCTAATTATTAGCTCTCGCTCGCTCGGCAAAACTGTCGAGACAGCCGCGCGAGACCCCAGTCTCCCTCAGTGAGCGGCTGGCTGCTCTGAGGGTCGGACGGAGGTCCCTCACGCTCCCACCCACTGACACTCAATTTCTACGGCTTTTACAGGCTTTTGAAGCCTGGAAATTGCTGTAAATTGCCTATGCATTCCAGAATGTCACCCGCAGGGAAAGGGTTAATCATTATGCAGTTGTGTGCAGTACATGATTTGGTTGATATCCAGCATTCGATAAATGGATATTAATCGTAGTCATGTGCTGTACTTATAACTGTCTTGATGGTGTAATGGTTAAAGCTTTTAAGTTATGTATGAGATATCCTAGGTTCGAATCCTGGGAGAATTACATGCTTTCATTAAATTCATTTGAGGGTTATTGGTGTTAAGAACGGTGGGAAAAAATAACATGCAAACATACATTCGAGTATAGGAGGAAGAGACAAGCCATCATATACGTCTCCGATGGGACTTCTACATCGTCTGTTTACACCGTTCTTATTTATTAATAGGTGAACAGAGAGAGGCATGCGGTGTTAAGGGGGGTGACCTGTTTTTGTTGTCTCATTTTCTCTCTTTCTCTGGCTTGTATCCATTTGGCCCCATTCAGCCAACTGTTATAAGACTTTTATACACATCTAGGCGTTGATGTATTCCTGGCGAGCGATAGCGAGCCAGCATTGTATGAAGAAATCCGGATTCACCGGAGACTTTTTTCTATCGAAAAATATACAAATTTAGCTGCTGTAAAAAGCATTTTGTTTTTCAATATGCTGAGTACTACATTTTTTCTCTGGATTATTAAGCCAGTTATAAGTCAAGAATAACGTCAGTCCTGGGGCCTCTCTGCGAGAACTCCAGTCCCTTGATGATTAGGGCCAAAATATACGAAAACAAATGTAGTACTCATACTGAAACCTGACTTATGACGTCACATGAATCAGCTCTATGGAACAGGTGTGGAAGAGACGACGAGGGCCAGGGAAAAAAAAAAGAAAGGCAGAAGGGGTAGTAAGTGAAAGGGCTGAAATATCCCTCTTAATTATGTAAAGTGAGATAGGAAAACCTTGTTTGTTCACTGTTAAGGTAGTTAGCGAGAGAAGTACAAAGGAGTACAAAGGAGTACAAAGGAAATCAAGCAACAACAGATCTAGTGACCCTTCTAGGCTGCTTGTCCTCCAAAACACTGAGGATCAAGTGTCCAAACAGTGGTTTAGAGTGGGTAAGGGAACTACTGCCCTGCCACTAACGTGCCAGGACTAGGAAGTTAGTAGGGGACATATGGGGGGAGGGGGAGGGAAGAAGCGGCGGAGAGGGAGGAAGGAAGAGGAGGCGGAGAGGGAGGAGGGGAAGGAGTGGGAGAAATGGAAATAGAAGGAAAAATATGGTTGAAGACGAAGAGGAGGTTGGGGAGGAGACGAAGGAGTAGGGGGTAGAAAGAGAAGGAAGGAAAATAGAGAAAGAAATAGTGGTTGAAAGGAAGACGCAAAATGTACATTGTTATTAAACAGAGATACAACAATACTTAAGGTTTTTTGATAATTGTAAAGTATGTTGAAATTGATTATGTATTTATAAATGCATTAAAAACGTATTTTTGTTGTCAATTCTAGTAAATATCGATTCTAGAGGGGCATCTTCCATATAGCCTGAACCTCGCAATTAGTTGTTACAAGGAAAATGTGAAGATGAGGTGGAAAAGGAGTGACAAGGAAGGTGGGAAGGAGTGGAATATATAGAAAAGAAGATGCGACAGTCGTTGATTGCCGGAGAGTATGCAAGAAGGAAAAAGAGAACAAGAGGAAGGCTCGCAGGAAGTGGTATATGTGGAAATAAAGGAGATAATATATGTAAACTTATACCACTGGGGTGGTTTTCTGGACTCCCTTCCCTCAAATGTTTAGCCCCATTACATTAGATATGTTAAGACGTTCTGCCCATGTGCTTGCCAGATTGTTCGCCCAATGTGTCAATTTTAAGACCTGTAGTGTGATTTATAGTAGGTGTCTGTCGTGTGATTTATAGTAGGTGTCTGTCGTGTGATTTATAGTAGGTGTCTGTCGTTTGATTTATAGTAGGTGTCTGTCGTGTGATTTATAGTAGGTGTCTGTCGTTTGATTTATAGTAGGTGTCTGTCGTGTGATTTATAGTAGGTGTCTGTCGTGTGATTTATAGTAGGTGTCTGTCGTGTGATTTATAGTAGGTGTCTGTCGTGTGATTTATAGTAGGTGTCTGTCGTGTGATTTATAGTAGGTGTCTGTCGTGTGATTTATAGTAGGTGTCTGTCGTGTGATTTATAGTAGGTGTCTGTCGTGTGATTTATAGTAGGTGTCTGTCGTGTGATTTATAGTAGGTGTCTGTCGTGTGATTTATAGTAGGTGTCTGTCGTGTGATTTATAGTAGGTGTCTGTCGTGTGATTTATAGTAGGTGTTAAGACCTGTCGTGTGATTTATAGTAGGTGTTAAGACCTGTCGTGTGATTTATAGTAGGTGTCGAGTTGTTTCTGATGAGCGAAAGCAAACCTGTAATTTAGGAGCATATTTGTCTACCAAAAAATGCACAAATCAATCTCGCTGGGGGTCTTGGGGGTATCTTTTTATGCTTGATGGAGGTCTAGGGAGCATTAAGATGGAATAGAATACCTAATAATTAGATCAATAGTCGATCAGCAAGGACTAGCTTACAACAACAAAAATATATAATAATAATATAAAGGCAAAAATGGTAGATGAAGTTCATGGTCAGCTGTATAAAACGCTTATAATATAATAGGAACAAGGTAATATGATAGATTAAATGAAGGCATTCCAATACATTAATAGCACCGTAGTAGGAGGAAGACAAAGGGTGGTAGGTAGGTTATGGGGATTTATTGGTTTTCATTCTTATATTATTTTGTATTGTATTATCTTCGTTTATCGGGTGGATGGGACTGGTATCGGGTGGATGGGACTCGTTAGTCTGGGTCGGCAACCCATCTAGGGTAGATAACCTTATAAACATCCGGGTGGATGGGACTCATCAGCCTTGGTCGGCAACCTGTCTAGGGGAGTAAACCTTATACAAATCAGTACTGCTATCTTAGGGTGAAGCAGGTTAGTGGATGGATTAGCCGCACACCACTGTAGAAAAATAGTGCTAACAAATAGCCTACATAAAAGGCCTCTGAGTCAGACGGACCCTAAATTGAGTGGTCAATCCTGTAAGTCCTTCAGTAAACTGGCATGGGTTGTCCCTCTTACAGGGGATAGGTTTGCTTGGGGGCATTTTGTGTATGGCCACCCCCATTAAGGGGAGTATGGCGTCTGGCAATATATAGATAGATAGATTATCTTCGTAAGCATCCAACAAACAATAGAATAATAGGAAATCAAATATTCACCCGTACTTAAAAAGCCAAGGTTATGTAAGGATAGGATTGAAATATTGGAAAGCCAAGGTTATGTAAGGATAGGATTGAAATATTGGAAAGCCAAGGTTATGTAAGGATAGACTTGAAATATTGGAAAGCCAAGGTTATGTAAGGATAGACTTGAAATATTGGAAAGCCAAGGTTATGTAAGGATAGACTTGAAATATTGGAAAGCCAAGGTTATGTAAGGATAGGATTGAAATATTGGAAAGCCAAGGTTATGTAAGGATAGGATTGAAATATTGGAAAGCCAAGGTTATGTAAGGATAGACTTGAAATATTGGAAAGCCAAGGTTATGTAAGGATAGACTTGAAATATTGGAAAGCCAAGGTTATGTAAGGATAGACTTGAAATATTGGAAAGCCAAGGTTATGTAAGGATAGACTTGAAATATTGGAAAGCCAAGGTTATGTAAGGATAGACTTGAAATATTGGAAAGCCAAGGTTATGTAAGGATAGGATTGAAATATTGGAAAGCCAAGGTTATGTAAGGATAGGATTGAAATATTGGAAAGCCAAGGTTATGTAAGGATAGACTTGAAATATTGGAAAGCCAAGGTTATGTAAGGATAGACTTGAAATATTGGAAAGCCAAGGTTATGTAAGGATAGACTTGAAATATTGGAAAGCCAAGGTTATGTAAGGATAGACTTGAAATATTGGAAAGCCAAGGTTATGTAAGGATAGGACTTGAAATATTGGAAAGCCAAGGTTATGTAAGGATAGACTTGAAATATTGGAAAGCCAAGGTTATGTAAGGATAGACTTGAAATATTGGAAAGCCAAGGTTATGTAAGGATAGACTTGAAATATTGGAAAGCCAAGGTTATGTAAGGATAGACTTGAAATATTGGAAAGCCAAGGTTATGTAAGGATAGACTTGAAATATTGGAAAGCCAAGGTTATGTAAGGATAGACTTGAAATATTGGAAAGCCAAGGTTATGTAAGGATAGACTTGAAATATTGGAAAGCCAAGGTTATGTAAGGATAGACTTGAAATATTGGAAAGCCAAGGTTATGTAAGGATAGACTTGAAATATTGGAAAGCCAAGGTTATGTAAGGATAGACTTGAAATATTGGAAAGCCAAGGTTATGTAAGGATAGACTTGAAATATTGGAAAGCCAAGGTTATGTAAGGATAGACTTGAAATATTGGAAAGCCAAGGTTATGTAAGGATAGGATTGAAATATTGGAAAGCCAAGGTTATGTAAGGATAGATTTGAAATATTGGAAAGCCAAGGTTATGTAAGGATAGACTTGAAATATTGGAAAGCCAAGGTTATGTAAGGATAGACTTGAAATATTGGAAAGCCAAGGTTATGTAAGGATAGACTTGAAATATTGGAAAGCCAAGGTTATGTAAGGATAGACTTGAAATATTGGAAAGCCAAGGTTATGTAAGGATAGACTTGAAATATTGGAAAGCCAAGGTTATGTAAGGATAGACTGGAAATATTGGAAAGCCAAGGTTATGTAAGAATAGACTTGAAATATTGGAAAGCCAAGGTTATGTAAGGATATACTTGAAATATTGGAAAGCCAAGGTTATGTAAGGATAGACTTGAAATATTGGAAAGCCAAGGTTATGTAAGGATAGACTTGAAATATTGGAAAGCAAACCACAAAATTCGTCACAATAAATAATAATAAGAATAAGGCAGGCGGGGGGGGGGGGGGGGGGATTAACCCTTTCAGTACCAGCGACGTGTGCTATATTGTATTCTAGCTATATTTAGACGATATTTTGGAGCGTAAGATGGATGTGTGGTAGTTAAAAGAGTTGGTTGAGATAGTTTGAAGCCTTATTATTGCTAAAGGTCCTTGCTGAGCTGAATACAATCGTATAATAGTTGCCAGAATAGGAAAA
Source organism: Paralithodes platypus (assembly GCA_032716605.1). Classification (NCBI taxonomy): domain Eukaryota; kingdom Metazoa; phylum Arthropoda; class Malacostraca; order Decapoda; family Lithodidae; genus Paralithodes; species Paralithodes platypus. The sequence continues at coordinate 4,411,746 of CM064510.1, read as the reverse complement.
AAAGGACGTCTCTGGTACTTGATGGATTAATGCAGGAAAGCCGGAGAGAAGAGAAGAAATCTTGACATTTGCCGAACAAAAAATTACATCACTTTGGAAAAGATATGAGCGAGAGAGAGAGAGAGAGAGAGAGAGAGATTATATATAACTGAGGAAATGTTAACCCGTTCAGTACCGGTGACGTCCTTATAACTTTATGCTGGCTACTATTAGACAAATATATTAAGGTTTAGACGGATCCTCCAGCAATTAACAGGCTTCGAATGATCTCTCTTAATTTTTTTTTTTTTTTTTTGTATTACCACAGATCCTTCTTAAGCTGCACAAGATCGTCTAGATATAGCTAGAATACAATTAAAAAGACGTCGCCGATACAGAAGGGGTTAACGGGCCCGGAAGTGAATACCGGAAGAAAACTGTTAACCTTTTCTGTACCGGTGATGTACTTTGCATTATATTCTGACAATTATTAGACGATTTTGTACAGCTTAGGAAGGACGTCTACTCATTAAAAGACTACAGACTTTCCCAATTAATCATTTTATTTACCATGTATCCTTCCTAAGCTTCATAAAATCGTCGAAATGTAGCTAGACCAAAATTAAGAAGAGGTCGCTGGTAAGGAAGGGGTTAAGGGGTGTGACCTGCCATTTTCTCTCCTTTTCTCTCTGTCTTGATTGTATTAATTTGGTCCTATTCAGCCTACTGTTTTAAGACGTTTATCCCCATCCAGGTGTCGATTTCTTCCTGGCGAGCGATAGCGAGCCAGCATTTTATGGATAAATCCGGCTTTGCCGGAGAAATTTTTCTATCGAAAAATTTACAAATTTAGAATGCTGTCAAACACGTTTTAAATAATATTCTGGCTCGTTCCCGCTCGCCTGGAAAAAAATCAACACCTGGATGGGGATAAACATCTTAAATCAGTAGGTTGAATGGGGCCGAATGGATACAACCCAACAAGAGAGGGAGAGAGAGAACACAATAACGAGGCGGGCCTCCTTAACACCACACAGAAAAACAAACAATTTAGTCAAGACAGAGCAGTTAAAGAGAGAGAGAGAGAGAGAAGAGAAAAATATATATTTTACCATTCAAGAAAATATGTAAGTAGGAGTGTGTGTGAGTGAGTTTGTGTGTGTGTGTGTGTGAGTGAGTGTGAGAGAGAGATGAGGAAAGAGAGAGAGGTAGAGATTACGGGAAACGACGAAGGTAATGAGAGAGGATTATGAGTAGGACGTGAACAAAGAGGATGATTAGGGAGAGAGAGAGAGAGAGAGAGAGAGAGAGAGAGAGAGAGATGACAAACTACAGACAACGATATAGAAGTGTGAGCCCCAACTTACTGTTCTTCCTCAGTAATATTATATTTTAGATAGATAGAGAGAGAGGTAGAGAGGTGTGTTTGCGTGCAAGTGTATGCCAGACAGATGGAAACTACGGTCCCCGATATAAACGTACAGTATAAAACAAAAGAAAATGAAAGAATAGCATATCCTAGCATTTACCCACTATACTTCCTCATTAATAGTATATTAAGCCTTGGAGACCGATATATTGTTCGTGTGGAGTGAGGGAGAGAGAGAGAGAGTGTGTGTGTGTGTGTGTAGCGAAAGTGTGTATGTGTGTGTATGTGTGTGTGGACTGAGAGTATGTGTGTGTATGTGTATGTATGTGTTGCTCAGCTTGTTTGCTTCACAGCCAGGAGGAGCGGGGTTCGATTTAATTGTGTGTGAATAAATAACCACTTCAACCGTATTTTAGCTGGTACTTCTGCAAAATATCAGTGTTTATAGCCTAGCTCCAACTTCCTTAACCCCTTCTGTACGGGCGACGTCTTATTGATATTACTCTAGCTATATTTAGACGATTTGTTTGCAGTTTGCAGTTTGCAGTTTTTTGCAGATCCATGGTAGTAAAAAGGGTTAAGTGAGATGGTTCGGTGTCTCTTCATTGCTGGAGGCCCCTTTTTAAGCTGAATAAAATCGTCTAATAGTAGCCAGAATAAAATTGAAAAGACGTTGCTGGTACAGAAGGGGTTAAAGCCCAAAAACTTTCGAATGGTTAATTATAAAACTAAACAGAAGTAAATAAATACAAAACATCCTTATAAACCAAACAAGACGACGTACAGTTGCTTACAAAAGTTTTGTTTTTCTTTGAACTGTTATATGGAGTATAATGCGCATGTTTGAATTAAGGATTCAAGGATTGTTAATACATTAGTCATCTAACCGATTTGTCTTTGTGTAAAACGTAAAATTTGCCTTCCTGATTTAGAACTAATGAAAAGATAAGGTAATATATTACGGTGCGACATTGCAAGACTCGTCGATTTGTGTGTGGCCTACGGAATTGTCATAAATATATACCGTATGAAAAAACTCTTGGCTGTCGCACGATAACAAAAATACCAAAGATAATACAATAATCTGAGTGTGTACCAGACCAGACCAGATGGCTGGAGTAAAATAGGAAAGAAGAGTAATTGGACAGAGGAAGAACAAGATAAGTGAGAAGTACAGTAGTAGGCTGAAAGATACAAATATTTAAAACACATTTATGCGAAGTCGCTGGCAATACGTAGACTAACGATCGAAAATATAAATTAAAATATAAATATGAGATCTTATATTTAATATTATTACACTTGCAGTTATTCAGTTGTTGTTGTTGTTCCCCAAGCTGCCTGGCCGAACAGCCCCAAGGCCCCGAGCAATTCCAAAGGCCATAACCGAGTGCCCCTACAGAACCCTCCCCGCCGACCACAATAAAGCCTGGGTGACCGAAGCCACTCCATGGCGGGGGGCTGAGGAGGGTGCGGAAACGCCCGGGAAACCAAAGCCCCACCCAGGGCCCTGTGCCCCTCAGCAATTATGAAGAGAAAGTTGAGGGGCAAGGGGAAAATGTGACGCTTTGGCTTCCAATCTTGGTAGATTGGGAGGTCAATCCACGGAAGAGACGCCGTCACTTGAGATCTTGAGTTATTCAGTAAAGAAATATAGATAGTAAGGATTTTGTTTGTTTTTCATTTCAAATTTCAAGCTTAAAATTTGTGTAAACACTTAACACTTCATCAATACTCAGTTGTTAGTAATAAAAATATCTACAATTAACAATGGCTCAACCAGTAAAGAAATGTGCTAATTATCGTACACCAAATATGAATTGTTCAATCATAAATATAGATCTTGATGAAATAGTGGCCTAACACTTCAGCTTGACAAAATTAATTGGGAGGTGTTTGGTGTTGGGAGTTAAATTAATTGATTATATTATATAATATGAAGGTAATTACACACAATATGAATTGTCCAACCTTTAAAAATAGTTACCCGTGAAAGAATAATAAACTAAGTACATCCAAATAGGCATTGATCAACTATTAAATGAAGAGTACTTATTCCCAGAATAATAATCAAATAAGATACCCCTAAGCAACTCGTGGACAATAAAGAATAATAATAAAACAAGAACACTTTAAACAAATCGTAGGCTATAAAGAAAATAATAATATATCAAGAAAATTCTAAACACCTGGACAATAAAGAAATAATAATAATAATAATAATAATAATAATAATAATAATAATAATAATGATAAAACCCCTTAACAAATCGTGGACAATAAAGACAATAATAATAAACAAGTAGCCCCTAAACAACTCGTGAATAATACATACAATATATGATAATTATAACAATAATAAAACTCGACACTCCTAAACAAATCGTGGGCAATACAAATAAAGAGAGAATACAAATAAATAAAAAATAAACAACTCGTAGACCATAAAGAAAGAGGAGATAATAAGGAAGGGAGCAGAAAACCAAACAGAGACAAAAGGGAAAATCAATCCCCCACTTTTCGCGCTGTCCTCGTAAGCCATAACACCAGAATTTGGCAGATGTACGTGAATGGGGTCTCTCTCTCTCTCTCTCTCTTCTCTTCTCTTCTCTTCTCTTCTCTTCTCTTCTCTTCTCTTCTCTTCTCTTCTCTCTCTTCTCTTCTCTTCTCTTCTCTTCTCTCTTCTCTTCTCTTCTCTTCTCTTCTCTTCTCTTCTCTTCTCTTCTCTTCTCTTCTCTTCTCTTCTCTTCTCTTCTCTTCTCTTCTCATTCTCTCTTCTCTTTCTCTCTCTTCTCTCTTAGGATACCTTATCACATTTAAGTACAGCTGTAGGCCTCTTCCCTTGCAATTACTAGAATAGGTGTATCGGTTTCTGAAATGATATGGTTTCTGAAATGATATGGTGTGATTAAATCTATCCACGTAGATGTACTTCTTTGTTGTGATATATGATTACAGTAGACCTATAATCCGTCTTTCAAATTTACTATGGTTTTACCGCCTTCAGATAAAGTAATGTGTAAAAATATCGCAACATATACTTTCGTTAAGGGGGAGGTAGTCGTTTTTTCTGAACGCCCTTCACCCTCATGTTTAGCATATTAATGTTTTATATTTTAAGACATTAATTTCGTTAGTTTTACGATATTGACCCCTTTCGCCCAATGTATTTGTCAATATTAAGACCTTTCGTGCCATTTAGGTGTCGATTTTTTTCCTGGCGAGCAATAGCGAGCCTGTAATTTTAGAAGGAACCTGAATTCGGCCGGGAAATTTGTCTACCCCAAAAATGTACAAAATTATCTTCAAAGGGGGTCTAAGGGGCGTTTTTTAAGCTTGCTGGAGGTCTATCGAGGAAACTAAACAATAAATACATAAATTAATATACAGACCAAAAAAACAAGCAGTACCTTCTTAATCTGATCTACCTGACTTCCCACGGAAAATATACATACTTCATCTGTAGAGCATTTCAGAGAGAGAGTCGTTCACATTTAACACATTTTGCAACGAGTATGTTAAATGGTATGCAATATTTATATATAATGTAGTGTGGTATGTTGACATATATAAATTCAACATTCTAGTTTACGCCTATATTTTATTAAACTGATCCTTAATATTTATAAGATAACAGCTTCTCTCTTGTTTTGTTTTCTCTCTCTCTCTCTCTCTCTCTGTTTATCCTCGCCCCTCTTCCTTCCTCTATGTTTACTTATAACTCGTGTCCTGTGTGTTTCTCCCTGCCCCGTGTGTGCATAGCGTGTGTGTGTGTACCTTTTGTGTGTGCATTTGTGACTGTTTACTTGAGAAACGAAAGTGAGAAAAAACGCGCTTATGAAGAAAGAATTTTGAACAGGGATCAAGGAAGCTTTACTCCTCTGGTCTTCTCATCGTCGGGAGGTATGGGACCTTCTGCAAGTGTCTTCTATGCCAGATTAGCTGAACAAATATCGGAGAAAAAGCGCCAGCATAGAAGCCAAGTCATAACTTGGATGAGATGCCGGCTCTCTTTCTCTCTTCTCAGGTCTGCACTCCTATGTCTCAGGGGTACAAGGTCCTCCCCGCTACAGAGGACAAGAGTGAGAGACTTGGACTTTGAAATGGTCGTGGCGGAGGGACGAATTGGGGAACAACTAGGTTGATTGTAGGGAGGTACTGGTACAATAAGATAAACTACAATGTAACTAGAATAAGATAGATTGTACACCACTTTGTAACTGTCACCTTAATAACAAAATAAAATAAAATAGAAGGAAACATGCTTACATTACTGAAATGTTTGTGGACATGCAGTAATGCAAGTAATGGTCACTCTTCTGTAAATCTAAAATGGCTTACTTAAGAATGGGAATGGGGTGGGACCTTTTTTTTTTTTTTTTTTTTTTTTTTTTTTTTTTCTTTTTTAAATGTGTGACTGTTTGCTGACACTCAACCCCGCCCACAAACGTTCCTTTAATGTGGTTTTGAAAATCGGGGCCGGCCGCTTGAATATCTTTTACAAACTATTTTCCCCGTCGGCATTATTAAGTTATTAGTTTTTTGTTTTGTTTTAGATATTTGGCAGGCTTAATACACTTAACCCTTTCAGTACCGGTGCCATCCTTTTAACTATATTCTGGCTAATATTAGACGATTTTCTTCAGTTTAAAAAAACATTATCTGGCTTCGAACTATCTCACTTGACCATTTTTACTATTACAGATCCCTCCTAAATTGCACAAAATCTTGTAAATATAGCTAGAACAAAATTAAAAAGGAAGTCGCCGGTATAGACGGGATTACAAATGCTAGACACTCTGGGCACATTTTAAATTATCCCTGTTTAACTCCATTTCCTGTTTTTTTTTATGTTTTCTTTATTTTTTTATAAACAATAGAGTATTATGTAAAGTATTATGTACGAGTAATTACACAGCGAAAAAAGTATATATATTTCTGGAACTATTTTGAAAGTAAATAAAATATTTTTGTTTTGTATTGGATAATTAGTAGATATTTGATTGAGGGTGGTAACTGGGATTGTCTGATAATTAGTTTAGTTAATGCTCTAAATATGACCTAGATACTGTTTTCTTGCAATTATTTTCACTGGTCGATGGCTATTCAACAATATTGATGAATGGACATACAATTGCAAGTATATAGGCTGATCATCGTAAAAGTCTGTACTCTGTAATTTACGTAACATTAGAACGAACATTTAGCTACTGTTGTATTGAATAAAATATCCTGCACCTGTCATTAAATAAACAGTTTAATCAATATCAATCACTTAGTATTGAGCGAGCTTACAAAAGGGACTGGAATTATCGTAAAGGGGCTCTAGTCCTAAAGTTTTTTTTTTTTTTTTTTTTTTTTCTATATTCCAACTACTCTCTCCTGGGCATAGGCTGATAGCCTTTACACTCTACCGTTGAACACGGAGAGGCCCATGAGGTCTTGCTCCAGTCTAGGGAGTGAGACATGTGAAACTTCACGGCTTGAAGCAACTCCATCTTTGAAGCTGCTCCGCCTCTGTGCTTCACAGTGTCATCCCCCAGGCTTGGACCCTTACTCTCAGAACGCCACCTATTGAGCAATTAACTCACTAGGCATTGCCCCCCTGTAGCATATTTTTTAATATGGGAATATTCATTCAATGCTATTAATCAGAGAACAATGAGGGTATTTTTTTGGCATTTCGGTGTGCTGTGATAATGCACTGATACTCTAGGTACATTACAAATTCCATCCCAATAATATTTTTCCATTGACATATTGGGATTCGAACCGGGGTCCATTGGATTACCAGTCCAGTGGCAAGACCACTCCGCCACACCTCCCCTACAGTGTGCTGGCTTAATAATCCAGTAGGGTAGATTGCCTCTGAAGTCCTATTTTAACTACTTTAACTAAAGCGAGTTTATTCATCTTGGGATGATATACACGTCGTCATAGGAAATATTTCATTATCGCCTGACATTTTCCATTGCTAAGGTCATATTTCAGCTCGATATCCTTCTCTAATGCTGCTCTATGACTGCTAATCAAATGACGATGTAAACATGTCGATTGCGAATAGATGACATCTAGAAACAACATCGCGCCACTTACTAAGAAAGATAACATCATTTGGAAGCTTGATGCTATACCCTGTTCCAAATAGGTAGACCGGAAATTGTGAACCCTATCCTCTGTAACTCGTATAGGGCTAGAGCTAATAAACTGTAAATTGACACACCTATTCCCTGGCTAACCCTTCCCAAATGGCAGATACTATTAGCTAAATTATTCAAATTGTTTGTGAGTTATGGAGGTTAAACCTCTCCGATATATGACGCGATTTTGAGCCTATTAGGGATACTTTAAAACCTTTGTTACCATCAGGGGTATTTAGAAACCTTTAGTTTAGTTACTTCAACCTCTGCAGTTGTCCTTGAGTTAGCTGTGGGCAGAAAACTAATTTTGGCGAGGTAATTATAAGAGTGAGAGAACTAATTCTTATTGCTAATCTGGCAACCTCTGTGTCATATGAGTCTGAAAGGGTTAATATTAAAGAGTTTAGGCCTACTATTTGGAATAGGGTATAGTTGTTTTATACGGTAGCAGCTTAACTACGATACAATACTATAATAACAACGCAAGTGATAATAGTAAAGTGGCATTCATCCAATTTTGAGACATTCCCCAGCTCTGGCACGGTATTTGAAGGGTTGTTTTTACATGTTTAAATACCGTTCTTCCGGAAGGACCGTCGCAGTCCCTGGGTTAAGCTAAAATGTAACGATGAAAACAATCACTATGTGACTTTATGTAGCAGAATTAAATAATCAAATCTATACTGTAAGGAAATTAGGAGTTCATGCACATGAATGGTTTTAATCTATGATGTAACTCTAGTTTCAGAGAGAGAGAAAGAGAGAGGGGGGGGAGGCTATTTACAATGTCTAGAAGAATTGATATGAAAAATAAATTAGAGACGATGAAATAGATATGATGGTGGAATATACAGAAACGAGTGACTGTAAAGTAGAGAGAGAGAAAGAGGGAGAGAGATAGAGACTTAAGACTGTCATACTGAGGAAAGTGGCTGCATTAAGAGTAAACAAAAAGGAGGAAGCTGTGAAGGAAGAGGAAGGTCCTGTTAACAATAGCTACCCCCTGACAGACACGAGCTGTAACGAGACGGCTGAGAGAAAGAGAGAGATTCTAAACATTATCTAGAAGAATGATTAGAATAATAAAATAGAGGCGATTGTAGAAGAGAGAGAGAGAGAGAGAGAGAGAGGGAGGTAGGTAAACAGAGAGACTATAAACAATGTCTAGAAGAATTGATACAAAAATAGTAGGCCTATACAGACGATGGTAGAATGAAAAGGAGAAAGAGAGAGAGAGAATGGGAGGGGGAGGAGCTTGACCTGATTCAAGTACCATTATTTATCATCAATATACGCCAGTGTGGGCAGACCTTAAAATGTCATACATTAGGAAAGCATAAACTTGTCCCAGATTTATAGAATCTAGAGAGAGAGAGAGAGAGAGCGAGAGAGAGTTGGGGGGGGGGGGGGGGGAGCGGCTGAGTTGACCTGATTCCAAGAACCTACTGTATTATTATAGGACGCATTTTGACAGTTTTTTCTGGTTATCATTAGACGATGTTATACAATTTGGGGAGGATCTGTGGGAATTATAGGGGTAACTACTATCTCAATTAACCATCTGACTTCCATAAACCCTTCTGTGAAAAATGTCAAATGTGTCATAATATTTGTCAAGCGTTAATCTGCCCTATACAGTGAGTCTGGACCGACCTTAAGATAATTTCTTACATTGGAAAAGCATAAACTTGGGAGCTGTCGTTATGAAGCTAAGGGAGGCACGAACATATTTCATGACTTTATTTACCATCACTTCCTGTAGCGTATAGTTGGACAGACCTTGCACATTTCAAACTGTAAGATGCTGTAAGTATAAGGGGCTATGTATGAGTTACATAGAGTTTCATATATACATAGACTGCACAGACCTTGCGGTCCCTATTAGGCAGTTTGGACTTAATGCTAACACGGAATTTGAAACAAAGTGGAAGGTAAGGATAGCAAAGCAAAACAGTAGAAGGCTCTCTCCCCACCCTCCACACAGAGAGAGAGAGAGAGAGAGAGAGAGAGAGAGAGAGAGAGAGAGAGAGAGAGAGACACACCTAATACTTAACTATGATTAACAGAAAACGCAATCTTGAAATGGGGCAAACAGCAAGCATCTGCCTAGGATATGAACTTTGACATAATGTAATAAAGATTTAGAGAATATAGCCCGAGAGAGGAGAGAACAATGGTGATATTACATTGTACCATCTCAAAGGTCAAGGGGAGATTTCCACTTCAGGGATAATTTGTCTTGACCCCTTTCTCCCTCATATTTAGCCCCATTGCTTTTGAGATTGTAATATATTCGCCCTGTTAGTTTGACGATTGAAAGAACTTTCCCCCATTTTGTTAAAATTTAAGACCTTTCGTGCCATTTATGAGTCGATTTGTTCCTGGCGAGCGATAGCGAGCCTGTAATTTAAGAGGAACCAGCCTTTGGCCAGGATATTTTTCTACCGAAAAATGTACACATTTATCTTGATAGGGGCTCAAGGAGGTGTAATTTTAAGTTTGATGGAGGTCTTGGGAACAAACTAAAAACCTCCCTTTAAAGCCAGTCATGAACCAAACATATCACTCCCCATAACCACAGTACTATATTCTGTTTCATCTGTTGCGCCTTGTCTCTGTTTAGCCTCTGAAACGGTTCCCCCGTCTGTTAACTTCCCTAACTTTGGACAGCTGATGGAGACCCGGGGGGGGGGGGGGGGAGATAATGGGCACGACTGACAGACGTGAGGGATGTCGAGAGAACGGAAATGGAGGCACAGTACGGGAAATTTAAACAAAGAACCTTGTAAATTGTTGTTCACGTGGATTGACTGCGCATGATCCGCCCGAAATATACAGTAAATCATGTTATTATGGGGGTCGGCCTAGTATTCCTACTTCAGCCACGCCTTTATATCGGCTTCCTCCCTTTTAGGGAAAGCTAGGAAAAAGCAGGAAGAAAGATATCAAAATAGGATAAAAACAAAAAAATAAATAAAAGAGGTAGATATAGAAGTAGGATAAACAAAATTAATGTGAAAGAAACAGCTTAACAGGAAACTCCTCTCATCCCTTACACTCTCCTCTCTTTCTCTTATTTGTTTCTCCTCCTCACTCTCCATATATTCTTCAGATACTCTTTAGTACACTCCATCCTCTCCTATGTCCCCTTCCTCCACTCCCTCCAGCCCTAAAATGCAGAATTCATATCTCTTACTTTCCCCCAACAAAGTGAGAGAGCTGGTAGTTGGGTTGATAATACTTATGAGGAAGAAAATGTCTGCGTTCTAACAAACCTCCTCTGTGTCCTCTCCATTGTGCCCTGTGTATGTCTTGATGGTGTAATGGTTAGAGCGTGTAATTTCTGTATAAGATATTCTAGGTTCGAATCCAGGGAGAATCACATGCTTTCATTAATTTAATTTGTGGGTTATTGGTGTTAAGAACAATGTTAAAAATAGTATCCATTATCGAGTTTATTATATAATAAGGCATAAAGCACACATGGAAAATAATGTTTTGATGTATAGGCCCCATCCACTTCTTAAAATATACGATGTAATGTAAATTAACTGCTTGAGGATTATGACTCGCATTGACGTTATATTCTAGCTATCATTAGACAATTATGACTCGCATTGACGTTATATTCTAGCTATCATTAGACAATTATGACTCGCATTGACGTTATATTCTAGCTATCATTAGACAATTATGACTCGCATTGACGTTATATTCTAGCTATCATTAGACAATTATGACTCGCATTGACGTTATATTCTAGCTATCATTAGACAATTATGACTCGCATTGACGTTATATTCTAGCTATCATTAGACAATTATGACTCGCATTGACGTTATATTCTAGCTATCATTAGACAATTATGACTCGCATTGACGTTATATTCTAGCTATCATTAGACAAGTATGACTCGCATTGACGTTATATTCTAGCTATCATTAGACAATTATGACTCGCATTGACGTTATATTCTAGCTATCATTAGACAATTATGACTCGCATTGACGTTATATTCTAGCTATCATTAGACAATTATGACTCGCATTGACGTTATATTCTAGGTATCATTAGACAATTTTATACAGATTATTAAGAAGGGTCTGTGGAAATTATGATGGTAATGGCTAACTTAACCCTTACAGTCCCAGGCCCGAGTATATTCGTCAGTAATGTATTTGTCTTGTAACTGCCTGTACAGTGTACAAGGCTTATTTTGTTTTGTTTTAAGCCTTATAAAAAAAAAAAAAAAAAAAAAAAAATGAGAGATCCAGTCTTGCCTCATCTCTTAAGGTGAAAAGGTGGTCTCTCCTGCCATTTTCGCCACAGTGTTTGGGACTGCTGGGGACTTTTATTACGGATTTCCTATTCTGAATAATTTGCCAAATTGCCAGATATGAGAAAATATATTTACTATATGTAGCGCCAGTGAACTTGACAATAATCTTGATCCCTGGCCTCACTGTAACTCAAAAGGGCCTAGAGCAAACTGGCTGTAAATATACACACCTATATCCTGGTGGACTCTTCCCAAATAATAGAAACGTCATCCCGATTGCTTTCATTAATATCGAGTTGTAAGAAGTTAAGAAGTCAAGATTATTGTCAAGTTCGCTGGCGGTACCAGCTATAGGAATAATATTATTAGAAGTCGGAGGTTCAGTTGCTATCACCCCGACCAGCAAGCGAACCGGTGAATATTACGGCCCTTGCTGGAGCTTTGGTTTCCCGGGCGTTTCCGAACCCTCCTCAGCTCCCCGCCATGGAGTGGCTTCGGTCACCCAGGCTTTATTGTGGTCGGCAGGGAGGGTTCTGAGGGGGCGCTCGGTTATGACCTTGGCCGTGCTCGGGGCCTTGGGGCTGTTCTGCCAGGCAGCTTGGGGAACAACAACAACAACGTATGGAAATAATGAGAAGATTCAATTCCGTTCGTGATAGATTCGAAACATTAAAGGAAGATTTTCACTTGAATATTTTTTTAGTACCCCTTGTCCCTCATGTTTAGCTATATTTGTTTTGAGATTATAAGACGTTCGCCAACATTAGTTTAGTTATTTTGACATTTTGACACATTTCTGTAAATTTAAAGACCTTGCGTGCCATTTAGCGGTCGCTTGTTTTCCTGGCGAGCGATAGCGAGCCTGTATTTTAGGAGGAACCGTCCTTTGGCCGGCACAATTTGCTATCGACGAAATGTACACATTTATCTCGAAGGGTGGGGACCAAACTAAAAACAGTCCCTTAACTCCTTCACCATCATAACGTAATGTTCATCATATTCTGCTTACCATTAGAAGATTTTCTTTAGTTTGCCATCTACATATACGACTCAAAGGGCGGGTGCCCAACCCCGAAAGGGGTTGAAATAGGGGAGCTATACCCCCGCCAAAGGTGGCTTTTAGGGCCATTCCTAGCTGTTGCTGAGAGGATTGAGTTCTAGTCATGTGGTGATGGTCTGGTCTATCAGAGTGAGAACTGAGCGATCTCTGCCATATAGAAAATGAAAATGAAATGAATGACCCATAGCTTACTCTGACTGTTCCTTTTACTTATATATTTTCTAGATCTCAAGAGACGGCGTCTCTTCCGTGGATTGACCTCCCAATCTACCAAGATTGGAAGCCAAAGCGTCACATTTTTCCTTTGCCCCTCAACTTTCTCTTCATAATTGCTGAGGGGGACAGGGCCCTGGGTGGGGCTTTGGTTCCCCGGGCGTTTCTGCACCCTCCTCAGCTCCCGGCCATGGAGTGGCTTCGGTCACCCAGGCTTTATTGTGGTCGGCAGGGAGCGTTCTGTGGGGGCGCTCGGTTATGGCCTTGGCCTTGCTCGGGGCCTTGGGGCTGTTCGGCCAGGCAGCTTGGGGAACAGCAACAACAACAACGACTCAGAAGGGTAGATACGATTTCAATAAACTCTTAGTAGCATAGGTCCTTGCATAGACTACAATATATCTGGAATGGACATGAAAATGGAACTTCGCAGCAAGGGACCCAAAATCGGAGAACGAACCCCCAAGTTCGAACCTCGAAACTGCGAAAACATTATATTTTCGCGGTTTCAAGGTTCGAACTTGGGGGTTCGTTCTCCGATTTTGAGTCCCTTACTGCAAAGTTCCGTTTTCGTGTCCAGTCCAGATCTACTGTAGTCTATGGTCCTTGTTAAAACTGCGTATCATAATTTAATTTTAGCCACGGTACTGAAGGGGATAAGGTCAGTTTAATATAGCCTAGAATGTACTTCCATATGGACACTCGGATACCATACTCATAAATATTCCTGGACTTCGCCTATTTATAATTATGGAAGTATATCTATGGAAGCGATGTTATTAATATAATAGGCCGTACATCAATTACAAAAGTATAAATAGTAGGCCTATTTATTGACAAGCAAGTTCTAGCCAAAAATCAATCCAGGTAATAATAATTGCATAAAGTAAAACATAAGGGGTTCACGAATATTTATGTATGGGCTAGATATAAAGTAAAACATAAGGGGTTCACGAATATTTATGTATGGGTTAGATATTATGGTATCCGAGTGTACCCACAGCATCGTTCATTAACTTTTCAAAGGAATCTTAAATAGGTAAAAACAAAAACAAAAAACGCCATAGACTTTATTAAGGGGATCACCGTTTTGTGTTGTATGTTTATCTTTATCTCCTTTTCTCTCTTTCCCTGGCTTGTATCCACTCTACTCTTCCCCATTCAGCCAACTGTTTTAAGATGTTTATCCCCATCCAGGTGACGTTTTCTTCCTGGCGAGCGGTAGCGATCCAACATTGTATGGAGAGATCCGGCTTCGCCGGAGACATTTTTCTGTCGAAAAATTTACAAATTTAGGTTGCTGTCAAAACAAAAATATATATATGCTGGCTCGCTACCGCTCTCCAGGAAAATATTGACACCTGGATGGGGGTAAAGTCTTAAAACAGGAGGCTGAATGGGGACGAATGGATACAAGCCAAAGAGAGAGGGATAGAAAGAAAAAAAAGAAAGCGAGGTGGGGTCCCCACCTAATTAAGAACAGTTAGGGCGATCATTATAAGGTTCGGCTCGGATAGGCCAGAGAGAGAGAGAAAGATAGAGTTTAAATATATAGGTAGAAAGATATATAAACTAATGCAACATATGGGAATACACAATATAACAATAATAATAAATAGCCTAGGTTTCACAAGTGTTTACCAATGAAATAATCACAAAAGCGAATAATACACCAGGTATATTAAATGGTTAGTGTTCTCTATTAGAATTAAGTCCTGGCCACCTTGCAGGGATCGTAAGATATGTGTGGCCAGTATATATATGTAAATCTATGTAAATTTATATCTCTCTCTTCATCTTGGCTATCCTTTCCTTTCACTTTCCCATACTCTTAGGGTTGTTATTTCTATAAGATTAAGTCCTGGCCACCTCGCAGAGATAGTAAGATATATGCAGCCAGTGTATCTATGTAAATCTATGTATATCTCCTAGCCATACATTTCCGTCTAGGTATCTCATGAATATTCTTTACCTATTCAACTATCAACCTACCTATTCATGTCTCTTTTTATATATCTACCAATGTATGTATTTATCCTGTATGATTATTTATGTATCTTCCTTTTAATCTATCCATCCATCCACCTATCTGTCTATAACCTCATTATGTTCTACATATATATATATATATATATATATATATATATATATATATATAAATATATATATATCGTTATATATATATAGTTCCTCCTTTACTTCCTCCACCAACACATGCTTCACAAACTACTTTCTTATCTATATATTACTTATCTATCTGTCTATATGTATATGTTCATCCATCTATCTGTCTACACCCTCATTCTTCTATATATCGTTCCTCCCTTACTTCCTTCACCTCCACACTCCACCACCACCACCACATTCTTCCCCCCCCCCCCCCCCCTCTTATCCCACCCAAATCCTGCCTTATCCCCTCTCTTCCTCCCTTGCAAAACATCTGCTTCTCATGCAGCCGCTTCCTCCAAGATTGTCTACCCACCATTTTCACGTTTTACAAATTACTTCTTTTTTCGTCTTCTTCTTCGACCTCGCGAAGAAACCTCGATCGAGTTTTCACGATCCTAGCATTATTTTCCTCCTTGCCATGTTTGCTCTTTTCTTTTTCGACTCGGGTGAGGGGCTTTGATCCAACCTAGTTTGCACGACTCAAGCTTTCCCTTTGTTTTTGACCAAGGTAATCCACCCCATTTTACAATGCAAGCCTTTCCTTTCTTTTTGTCCAAGCTAAGCCTCCCCATATTAACAGAATGTTCGCGTTGCTAGGTTTGTTCTGCTTGCTTAACGCCTTCAAGATTATGACGCCTTTTAGCAATTTCTTTTGGCTATCATTCAATGTTTTTTTTTTTAGATTAGGAAGAGTATTAATTTGTAAGTCAGAGGTTTGAGACAGTCTTTATCCTATTTAGTCTCACATATATTGCTAAGCTGTATATAATCGTATAATTAAAGGCAGAATAAACTGTTAAAACGTTTCATAATCCTCATAGGTTTGATTTTTATGTTCGACCGAATTAAAACACATTGATCCAACTGAGTGGTCACGTTTCTAGTTTTCTACCATTCATATATTTTGTTTTCGACCTAGCTAAAGGACTTCGACCTAATGAATATTTCACGTTCGTAGCATAAATATTCCTGATCTAGTTAAGACAATAAATATATCCCACGGAGACTTTTGCACACCTAGCCTAACTTTTTTGCTGATCAAGAGGTAAGGTCTCTATCTAATGGAAATGTTTTCCCTTGAAGCATGACCAGTATATATATATATATATATATATATATATATATATATATATATATATATATATATATATATAAACTAATTAATGGAAATTATTAGTTCAGGGTTTCGCTTCTTTATGAGAAGTTATATATATATATATATATATATATATATATGAAAGCAAATAAACACGCCCATATACCCATAAAATAATGTATTTCTTTTGCCGAGCATTACTCTCTTGGTTCATATTTCAACCCGTATCTTTCTTGAGGCGGTACTTCGATGAAACGCCTTACTCTTTTTTTAGGAGGAAAGGACCGGAGTTCCTTCAGAGAGGCTCCAGTCCTGACGTTATTCTTGACTTACAGTGTGCTGGCTTAATAATCCAATAGGATTGATAGCCTCGGAAGTCCTATTTAACTAACTTTTTTGGTTCATAAATTAACCCTTATCTCTCTCGTGTTCCAGTCTTGAGGCGGTACTTCGATGAGACCCCGTACTCTGAATCAGTGCCGGTGGAGCAGCATGTGGAGCTACGGTGTCTACCTCCCCTGGGTCGACCTCTGCCACAGACCACCTGGCTCAAGAACGGGGTGCCAGTTGAGCTGGATCAGTCACCCAGTTATAAGTTAAGTACACATCTAATATGGTAACATCCCCACTCCTCCACAACATAACAACAATATTACAATTCCTAACTTTACTCTAGCTATCGTATCGTATCGGTAAGAGAAGAAGGGACTGGAATTCTCAAAAAGAGGCTCCGGTCCTGATAATATGCTTGACCTACAGTGTGCTGGCTTAATAATCCAATAGGGTTGATAGCCTCTGAAGTCCTATTTTAACTACATTTTAATAAGTTGAAAAGGGACTGGACTTCTCGGAAAGAGGTTTCAGTCCTGGTCGCCATTAAGCAAGACGTCTGGGGTTCTCGAGCAGGACAACCTCCGGGTTTATATTCCCAGTATACCTGGGGGTATACATTTTGGGGGGTCTTTGGTACTCCGGTCTTACGCTCTTTCTGACTTTATGGTGGGCTTAATAATCCGTATGGGTCGAAAGCCTCTAAAGTCTTATTTTAACTAAGTTAACAATGAAGCTTTCTGGTTGAGCCCAGAATCTTGTATTAACTAAATATATTTCTAACTGCTAGCTATTCTTCATTTATTATTCCACCCCCACCAATCCCCTCCAAGTTAACCCTCCAACAAGTCTTCCATACACTAAAGTCCCAAATTCCTCCAATCCATTATTAGTTTATACTTTTATCAATTATAGTAAATATGGAATATTCATTTCAACATTCATAAAAAATGGCCAAGTGGACAGCCCACTATCTTTTACCTCCACCTTCTTTCCTAACATTTTCTTCCTCTTTGACGTCAAGAGACTGTGTTTTCCCCACACTTTCTATCCCCCACGAAATCCTAAATCCTATACAAAAATTACAAAATAGTTCTCTCGGCTCCCCAACCTGTCTATCCCCCTTTAACTTTAACTTTATAAAGCCCAGATATCCAGATGTCGTCAACGTAAACATGGGGGTGGAGCGAAGTCCTGACTAGCCTTAGGTGACAAAGCCCTTGACCTATCGATCTAGTCACTGAGAAAACAACTGGGTCATTGTTTTCCTGTACAGCATACATATCTGTATATAGTTTATATAGTGTATTTATTTTACTTTTACTAAATGAACCCATCCTCTCCCACTAGCATTAAGTATCGGCCGCATCAAAGACCCATTCATTCCATCACTCGTCAGCATCAATCTCTCCCCTTTCTCAGAACCCCCGTAAAACACTACCACACGCTTTATTGCCCTCGTCCGGCTTAACCCACCGCTTCATTGAGAGAAATGGCACAAGAACCTGGTTTTGCTTACGTTCAGTAGAGTCTACTGTTTAACGAGATATAGTAGCTTTAACCCTGTCTAGTCCGAGTGAGGTATTTTAGTCTCGCTCCTTTAAGTTTGGAGATTTTAAGAAGTTTCACTCAATTAGTTTGATGATAATAAGATGCTTCATTCTATTCCGATTTCGTTTTTATTTTATTTTTATTTTTATTTTATTTGTTTTTATTTATTTATTTTGTTTGGGGGGGAGCGTGCGATAGCGAGCCTGTAACTTTGAAGAAATCAGTCTTCGGCCAGGATATTTATTACTGAATAATGTGCAAATTTAACTTGAACGGAGTGTGGGTGGCCATTCTTTAGTGTGAAGGAAGTTTAAGAAGGCGTTTTTGTTAGCCTAGGGGTCCTTGCTCGAAAATGGCTAAGGCAAACACAATTCTCAATTTAAAATGTATTTATAATATCCCACTAGACGTCGGACCACATAGTGCTAAGTTAGAGTAAGTGACAAGAATTAAAATCCTTGTATTATTTATATATTGCATGTATGTATGTACTGTGTATATACTCAGGCACATACCCCATTGCTGGGGGTGGCCAACACGAGACAGAGCCCGAACAGAAACAAAATTTAAAAGTTCCTATTCTCAGGGTCCGGGACCACTTTTGTGTTCCCTCGCCCGTTTCTCTGTCTCGTCGAATAGGAGAAATATATATTGTACCAGTCGAAATGTTTGGACCAGTATGTTTCTGTATATCTAACACAGCACCCAGTATATTCAGTTTAGCCTGTCAGTCTTGTAGGTTAATTTGAGCGTGTGGGTAAGTGGCGTCATGGTTTATAAAGGTCTATCAATGTTGTTAAATCTGTCAAACCATTCACTCACGCGCTCATGGTAGCCTCATAGTAGGTACTGGTGTGTGTTATAGCCTAAAGATTACGGGATCTTTGTATACAAATCTTCGGAGAGTTCACTCCAGATTCAATCGCGTCGACTATAGGATCGTAGTTCAAAAGTATTTTATTTGTTAAGATACTCTCTAAATATGGTCTATAATATAGGAGCTCCTTCCTAATCATCAATCATCAAAATTATCTGGAATACCTTGTTGATAAATTGCCTGGAAATATAAATCGCGACATATAACTTAACAATTCTGTGACGTGAAACGAAACAAATATTATTCACGGATATTATAAATGCATGAAAACTGCCAAGGAATAATGACCAACTTTGAATTGCAGTTTATGAGTAAGTTTGTTGGAAAAGTATTGATGTTGACTTTTTCTTTCTGATCCGAGATCCGTCATATACTGAATATCAACAAGTATAGGATTATATAGGTCACACATCTGTTAACCCTCTGAAGATTGACGACTCATTTCTTTTCTGTTTTCTGGCTAATATTCGACGATTTTGCTTTGATTAGGAAGAATGTATGGAAGTCAGAGTTTATTGAGATAGTCTTTACCCTATTAATTCTCACAGATCCTTCCCAAGCTGTGTATAATCGTATAATTTATCTATCTATCTATTGCCAGACGCCTTACTCCCCTTAATGAGGGTGGCCATACACAGAATGCCCCCAAGAGGACTTATTCCCTGTAAGAGGGACAACCCGAGCCAGTTTACTGAAGGACTTACAGGATTGACCACTCAATTTAGGAATCGTATAATGAAAGCCAAAAATAACTACTAAAACGCATCATATCCTCAAGGGGTTAATTCAACTATGTCATGTTTTTCCCCAACAGAAAATCCTCTGAGGGTTCCCTGCTGATACTGTCCGCCAGGCCGGAAGACTCCGGTAACTATACCTGTGTGGCCGAGAATGTGGCAGCCAAGAGAGTATCACAGCAGGCAACCCTCAAAGTTTATGGTACGTGGATTGTTGTTGTTGTTGTAGTAGTAGTAGTAATAGTAGTAATTGTTGTTGTAGTAGTAGTAGTAATAGTAGTAATTGTTGTTGTTGTTGTTGTAGGAGTAGTAATAGTAGTAATTGTTGTTGTTGTTGTTGTAGGAGTAGTAATAGTAGTAATTGTTGTTGTTGTTGTTGTAGTAGTAGTAATAGTAGTAATTGTTGTTGTTATTTATAGTAGGATCTATAAATGGTTGTAATAATAGAAAGTCGAATTATACCTGTGCGGCGGAGAATTACGTAGCAGCCAAGATTCTCACAGCCGGCAACCATCATAGTTTACGGTACGTGACAGTGTTATGGGTAATTATTCGTTTGATTTAAAGTTTTAGGAATATAGATTTGATTAATCTATTTTGTGACTGTATAGATAAGTGGGTATTATGGTAGGGGTATTGGCAAGTTTTATATTTTAAAAGATAGATGCTATGCACCGTATAGCAACCATATACCTTTCCCTAGCTACATACATCGTCAAACTGTAGCTTAAATCAATTAAGAGACGTCACCAGTACTGTAAGGGTTAGGCATTAGGCGCTGCGAAGACAAATATTTGTTTAAGAGTCTAAGCCTTAAATTCTTGGTCAGTTACCAGTTTTTTCGTCAATTGTTATGAGCAATTTTAGCCTGCCAGTTTCAAACTTTAAGTTAGGTAATAAATATGCTACCTCATATGATGTTCCTTCGAACTAGTTTCCGATTCCAATGCAAACCAGTCTCTACAGTAAGAGAATGTGCTCAACGAAAATTGCCGGAAAAGGCGCTCGTGTGGCACCGCATTAAGTTAAGGGGGTAATACTCTCTTTTTCTGGACCCCCTTCTCCCTCCTGTTTAGCATATTAGTTTTGAGGTTTTAAGACGTTCGTTCCGTTAGTTTGGCGTTTTTGAGACCTTTCGCCTCATTGTTTTGTCCATATTAAGACGTTTTGTGCCCTTTAGATGTAGTTCTTTTCCTGGCGAGCGATAGCGAGCCTCTAATTTTATAAGGAACCGGCCTTCGGCCGGCAAATTGTTTTACCGAAAAATTTGCACATTTATCTTGATAGGGGGTCTAGGTTTGTTTTTGTCTAAGCTTGATGGCGTTCTAGCGAGGAAACTTATATATATATATGTAAATAAATATATAGCCCAAAAACAAAGCACTACCCCCTTAAGCCAAAACTGTCTTTGCTCCATAGAAGACATTCTACTTGATGTACCACTTAACTATACAGGATGAACTGTTAATGTTAGCTAACATATATTATATATATATATATATATATATATATATATATATATATATATATATATATACTGTATATATATATATATATATATATATATAATATATATATATATATATATATATATATATATATATATATATATATATATATATATATATACACAGTATATATATATAAATGATCGTAATACTACCATTAAAGTCCACGAGAGAGAGAGAGAGAGAGAGAGAGAGAGAGAGAGAGAGACACACACACTTTGGTGATAAGACAGACATACAGATGACCAGGGTAATGTGAATAAGAGTCATTAGTAGAGAAGTGCAGTGCAGTTTAAAGTCAGCTTACTAACTCCTCTGTACCGGCGCCGTCCTTTCAACTATATTCTGGCTACTTCTAGACAATGTTTTTCAGTTTTAAAAGGTCCTTCATCAGTTAACAGGCTTCGAACTATCTCACTTAACCCTTTGTACTTCCATAGATCCTTCTTATACTGCACAACATCGTCTAAATATAGCTAGAATAAATTGGAATGACGTCCCCGGTACAGTAAGGGTTAAGGTAAGCTTATTGAATGACTACAATTGGGGGCAAATGACTGGAGTTTCCGAAAAGGGGCTCCACTCCTGACACTATTCTTGACTTACAGTGTGCTGGCTTAATAATCCAGAAGAGTGGATAGCCTTTGAAGTTCTATTTTAATTAACTAACTAAGCAATATGGGAAACAACCTTATAAAAATCCGGGTGCATGGAACTCGTCAGCCTTGGTTGGCAACATGTCATGTCGTTATTGCTAATTTCCGGGTGAAGCAGGTTGGTAGAATTATTTAGTCTATTAGCTGTAAGTAGGCGAGAAATCATTACCTCTAACCTCTGTAACTAAGACACAACTAGGGTAATCGAGCTAATATTTCTATTATTTGAAAAGAGTCAGTCAAGGAATAGATGTGGAAATTTACAGCCAATATGCTCTAGCTATTTTTGAGTTACAGAGGATAGAGGTCATGATTTCTCGCCTACTTGCAGCGAATAGACTATAATCACCCACCACTATAGACAAGATAGTGCTAACATTTTCTATAGAGGGGCTTGGAGTGAGACAAACAGGTTGGTAGATGGACTAGCCACCCACCACTGTTGTATAAATAGTGTTAGCCCTCTCCGACATATGACGCGATTTTGAGCCTATTGGCGATACTTTAAAGCCTTTGTTACCATCAGGGGTATTTAGAAACCTTTAGTTTAGTTACTTCAGGGGGTGTTGTCTTTGAGTTAGCTGTGGGCAGAAAACTAATTTTGGAGAGGTAATTATAAGAGTGAGAGAACTCTATTTCTTATTGCTAATCTGGCAGCCTCTGTGTCATAAATGCGTGAAAGGGTTAACATGGTGCATAGAGGACCTTGGTATCATACAGACCATAAGTTGAGTGCTCAATCTTTTAACGGGGTACTACTCGCTTTTTTCTGGACCCCCTTCTCCCTCATGTTTAGTATATTAGTTTTGAGGTTTTAAGACGTTTTTTCCGTTAGTTTGGCGATTTGAGACCTTTCGCCTCAGTTGGTAAATTTTAAGACTTTTCGTGGCCTTTAGGTGTCGATTTTTTCCTGGCGAGCTGGAGCGAGCCTCTAATTTTAGAAATAACCGGTCTTCGGCCGGGATATTTTTCTACCGAAAAATGTACAAATATATCTTGAAAGGGGTCTAGGGGGTGTTTTTCTAAGCTTGATGGAGGTCTAGCGAGGAAACTCAAAAATAAATAAACAAATAAATATATAGACCAAAGACCAAGCTCTACCCCCTTTAGTCTTTGAATAAACCGGGACGGGTTATTCTTGTGGGGGACACGTCCGCTTGAAGGCGGTTTGTGTGTGGCCACCCTTATAACGGGGAGTAAGGCGTCCGGCAATAGATAGATATAGATATATATCGATAGATAGATAGATAGATAAATACTGTAGATGGAATAGGTCTTTCTTAAACTGGCATGTCATAGCATGAATATAGGACAGGTGACACAAGGGATAATTGTGATCACTGTAATGCCTTGAACTTTATATTAATATAGGACAGGTGACACAAGGGATAATTGTGATCACTGTAATGCCTTGAACTTTATATTAATATAGGACAGGTGACACAAGGGAAAATTGTGATCACTGTAATGCCTTGAACTTTATATTAATATAGGACAGGTGACACAAGGGATAATTGTGATCACTGTAATGCCTTGAACTTTATATTAATATAGGACAGGTGACACAAGGGATAATTGTAATCACTGTAATGCCTTGAACTTTATATTAATATAGGACAGGTGACACAAGGGATAATTGTGATCACTGTAATGCCTTGAACTTTATATTAATATAGGACAGGTGACACAAGGGATAATTGTGATCACTGTAATGCCTTGAACTTTATATTAATATAGGACAGGTGACACAAGGGATAATTGTGATCACTGTAATGCCTTGAACTTTATATTAATATAGGACAGGTGACACAAGGGATAATTGTGATCACTGTAATGCCTTGAACTTTATATTAATATAGGACAGGTGACACAAGGGATAATTGTGATCACTGTAATGCCTTGAACTTTATATTAATATAGGACAGGTGACACAAGGAATAATTGTGATCACTGTAATGCCTTGAACTTTATTAATATAGGACAGGTGACACAAGGGATAATTGTGATCACTGTAATGCCTTGAACTTTATATTAATATAGGACAGGTGACACAAGGGATAATTGTGATCACTGTAATGCCTTGAACTTTATATTAATATAGGACAGGTGACACAAGGGATAATTGTGATCACTGTAATGCCTTGAACTTTATATTAATATAGGACAGGTGACACAAGGGATAATTGTGATCACTGTAATGCCTTGAACTATATATTAATATAGGACAGGTGACACAAGGGATAATTGTGATCACTGTAATGCCTTGAACTATATATTAATATAGGACAGGTGACACAAGGGATAATTGTGATCACTGTAATGCCTTGAACTATATATTAATATAGGACAGGTGACACAAGGGATAATTGTGATCACTGTAATGCCTTGAACTTTATATTAATATAGGACAGGTGACACAAGGGATAATTGTGATCACTGTAATGCCTTGAACTATATATTAATATAGGACAGGTGACACAAGGGATAATTGTGATCACTGTAATGCCTTGAACTATATATTAATATAGGACAGGTGACACAAGGGATAATTGTGATCACTGTAATGCCTTGAACTTTATATTAATATAGGACAGGTGACACAAGGGATAATTGTGATCACTGTAATGCCTTGAACTTTATATTAATATAGGACAGGTGACACAAGGGATAATTGTGATCACTGTAATGCCTTGAACTTTATATTAATATAGGACAGGTGACACAAGGGATAATTGTGATCACTGTAATGCCTTGAACTTATATTAATATAGGACAGGTGACACAAGGGATAATTGTGATCACTGTAATGCCTTGAACTTTATATTAATATAGGACAGGTGACACAAGGGATAATTGTGATCACTGTAATGCCTTGAACTATATATTAATATAGGACAGGTGACACAAGGGATAATTGTGATCACTGTAATGCCTTGAACTATATATTAATATAGGACAGGTGACACAAGGGATAATTGTGATCACTGTAATGCCTTGAACTATATATTAATATAGGACAGGTGACACAAGGGATAATTGTGATCACTGTAATGCCTTGAACTTTATATTAATATAGGACAGGTGACACAAGGGATAATTGTGATCACTGTAATGCCTTGAACTTTATATTAATATAGGACAGGTGACACAAGGGATAATTGTGATCACTGTAATGCCTTGAACTTTATATTAATATAGGACAGGTGACACAAGGGATAATTGTGATCACTGTAATGCCTTGAACTTTATATTAATATAGGACAGGTGACACAAGGGATAATTGTGATCACTGTAATGCCTTGAACTTTATATTAATATAGGACAGGTGACACAAGGGATAATTGTGATCACTGTAATGCCTTGAACTTTATATTAATATAGGACAGGTGACACAAGGGATAATTGTGATCACTGTAATGCCTTGAACTATATTAATATAGGACAGGTGACACAAGGGATAATTGTGATCACTGTAATGCCTTGAACTATATTAATATAGGACAGGTGACACAAGGGATAATTGTGATCACTGTAATGCCTTGAACTTTATATTAATATAGGACAGGTGACACAAGGGATAATTGTGATCACTGTAATGCCTTGAACTATATATTAATATAGGACAGGTGACACAAGGGATAATTGTGATCACTGTAATGCCTTGAACTATATATTAATATAGGACAGGTGACACAAGGGATAATTGTGATCACTGTAATGCCTTGAACTTTATATTAATATAGGACAGGTGACACAAGGGATAATTGTGATCACTGTAATGCCTTGAACTTTATATTAATATAGGACAGGTGACACAAGGGATAATTGTGATCACTGTAATGCCTTGAACTTTATATTAATATAGGACAGGTGACACAAGGGATAATTGTGATCACTGTAATGCCTTGAACTTTATATTAATATAGGACAGGTGACACAAGGGATAATTGTGATCACTGTAATGCCTTGAACTATATATTAATATAGGACAGGTGACACAAGGGATAATTGTGATCACTGTAATGCCTTGAACTATATATTAATATAGGACAGGTGACACAAGGGATAATTGTGATCACTGTAATGCCTTGAACTATATATTAATATAGGACAGGTGACACAAGGGATAATTGTGATCACTGTAATGCCTTGAACTTTATATTAATATAGGACAGGTGACACAAGGGATAATTGTGATCACTGTAATGCCTTGAAACTATATATTAATATAGGACAGGTGACACAAGGGATAATTGTGATCACTGTAATGCCTTGAACTTTATATTAATATAGGACAGGTGACACAAGGGATAATTGTGATCACTGTAATGCCTTGAACTTTATATTAATATAGGACAGGTGACACAAGGGATAATTGTGATCACTGTAATGCCTTGAACTATATATTAATATAGGACAGGTGACACAAGGGATAATTGTGATCACTGTAATGCCTTGAACTTTATATTCGCATCTGATTAGAGGTTAGGTTTGGCAGGTTAAGGGGGATGGTTCACTTTTTGGTCGATTTTTTCATTGATTTGTTTATTTTTCTAATTTCCTCCCTATAACTCCATCAAACTAAAAAAAAACAAAAAAAAAAAAAAAAAAAAAAACACACAGATCCCCCTTTAAGATATATTTGTACATTTTATCGGTAGAAAAATGTCCCGGCCAAAGGCTGGTTCCTCCTAAATTACAGGCTCGCTATCGCTCGCCAGGAGAAAATCGACACTTAAATGACACGAATTCTTAATATTGATAATGACAAGGGGCAAACGTTCTTAACATCGCCAAACTAATGGGCTGAACGTCTTAAAATCTGAAAATTAAAGTGGCTATTTAAGCATGAGGGAGAAGGGTGACCAGAACAAAACAGCCCACCTCCCCTTCAGTAGGATAGATTAGATTATTTCTCTCCTCCCTTGAAACAGTTTATATTCGGGTAACTTAATTATGGCATGGTAAAGGTAGATTATGTTATTATACTTGATTAGGACAATTTGAACTAGATTGTGTTGGCTAGCTACATTAATTAGACGATTTGTTGAAGCTTATGAAGGATATATGGTAGCTAAAGGAATGAATAGAGATAATCTGTAGCTGTTTAATTGGTAGACATTCTTCCTAAGCTGAATAAGAGCGTCGCCGGTACAGAAGGGGTTAAACAGGATAGCAAGATATATTAACGCCTTCTGTACCGGGACGTCTTTTATACTGTATTCTTGATATATAAAGCCAATTGTGTGCAGTTTAAGAAGGATCTGTTGTAGTAAAAAGGATTAAGGGAGATAGTGCGAAGCCTGTTAATTGCTGGAGACTCTTTTTAAACTTAATAAAGTCGTCTAATAGTAGCCAGAATAAAGTAAAAAAGACGTCACCGGCAAAGAAGGGGTTAATGGCAAAGTTATATTATTTACTGTGTTTAAGAAAGCGTGAACATTAACCCTTTCAGTACCGGTGACGTCCTTTTAATTATATTCAAACAACTCTTAGACCTTAGTCCTTTTAGCTACCATATTTCTTTCCCAAGCTTCACATAATCGTCTAAATGTAGCTGAAATCAAATATAATAGACGTCACCGGCACTGTTCGGGTTAACCCCTGTAACTAGAAAAGGGCTAGAGCAAATGGGCTGTACATTTCCACACCTATTGCATGGCAGATCCTTCCCAAATGGTGGTAATATTAACTCTATTACTCCAGCCGTTTGTGAGTTGTAGAGGTTAATGTTCAAAAGTTTTGACTTACTTATTTGGAACAGGGCATAGTAATCAAGAGCGAGATAGAGAGCGAGAATTACATCGATTTACATAAATACACTGGCTACACAGATTTTACGATCCCTGCGAGGTGGCCAGGACTTAGCAACCCCGAGAGTAAGGGAAAGTAAAAGGAAAGGATTGCAAATGAGAGAGAGAGAGCGCGCGCATCCAGTGAACTAACAAAGAGTGGTAGCCCTCAATCCCTCCCCCTATACATCCCACACGGTACCGGTAATATGAAGAGGTTATCAATTGGCAGTGACCGACAGGCGGTGCTGCTGTCTTGTCGGGTCTATTTGTCTGTCTGTATAGAGAGGTACGCCTACTTGGTTTTCATAGAGGCGTTCGGTTGCATAATTAGTGTGATGTGCTGTTGTTGTTGATCTGGTGTTATGATTTTCTTGTTGCGTATCTTGTGTCATGCCTCTTTTACATAATTTGTAGTGTTTTGTTTGTCCAGAGAGTTGCTCCTACTTGGTTTTCATAGAGGCGCCTCGTTGCATAATTCGTGTGATGGGCTGTTGTTGGTTATCTGGTGTTATGGTTTTCTTGTTGCGTATCTTGTTTCGTGCCTCGTTTACATAATTAGTACGATGATCTGTGTGTCTAGATAATTGTGAAGGTCTTGGGTTCATTAAGGCGCTCTGGTGTATGATTTATGTTATGTACTGGTGTTGCCTATCTAATTGTTCTGTTTATCAGGTTGCGTATCTTGTCCCATACCTCTTTCGTACGATATTCTGTGTGTCTAGAGAGTTTGGGCGCCCCTACTTGGCTTTCATTGAGGTGTTGCGTTGTACGTTTCGTGTGATGTTTTGTTGCATATATCTAATTGTTCTATTTATCATGTTGCACATCTCGTTCCGTACCTCTTTTACATAATTCGTACGATGTTCTGCGAGTCTAGAGTTTCACATGTTTGGTTCTAATAGAGAAGCGCATATTGTGGGATGGGCTTTTTGTTGTCTAGTTGCTGAATGGGTAGTTTATTTTCGTTAGCATGTGTTAAATCTTGTTTGGTTTGCCATGTAACATAACATGTCACGAATATGTTTGGCAGTCTCTACCATCATTTTTGCGATGTTCTATCTATCTAAAGCTATGTCTTCTTAATAAAAAAGTCGCTCGGTTGCATAAGTTGTAAGTTGCTTTTCATGTAGTGTTATAATGATCTAATGCTCTATATTGCATATACCATATATAAACTACTGTTGCATATTCAGTGTTGTATTCTGTCTGGCAGGTTGCAAATCTAGTGTTAGGTTACATCTGCAGTGTTGAATGACTCGCGATTTCTACGGTGTCCTTTGTTCAATATCTTGCAATCTCTTACTTTCTGCCTTGGTGCACATCTCGCTACCAGTCTTTATATTGAGTTACGCTTACTTACTTTCCCTACAGATGTTTTCTTACACAATGTGTGCGATTTTTGTCGTCTGCCTTATTGCTAGTGATATAATTATATCCTGAATTACAGAGGGCCTTCCTAATATTAAGAACATTGTCTATAGCAAGCAAAATAACAACGCAGAATAAATAAATAGCTGTTATGGCAAATGTAAGCAATATAGAAGTCAAAATTGAAAAGGAAACGGAAAGAATTAAGAAGAAAATGGAGTGCCAAAAAAAAAAAAAAATAGAGACAAGCGTAGGCGGAACGTGGATAGGAAATCCAATTGCATGATCAGTTCCAATATTTTTAAATTGGGTTTCTCGATTTGTTTTGCCTGCTTATTGACCTCTCTCTCTCTCTCTCTCTCTCTCTCTCTCTCTCTCTCTCTCTCTCTCTCTCTCTCTCTCTCTCTCTCTCGTACGAATACAAGACGGTGTGTTGAAATGGCTAGAAAATTGGCTCCGCGACAGAAAGCAATGAGTAGTCATAAACGGTAAGGCATCTAAATGGACCAATGTAAGTAGCGGGGTACCCCAGGGATCGGTACTAGGACCGATTCTCTTTCTAATTTACATCAACGACATAGATGAGGGTCTCGCCTGTACAATCTCAACATTTGCTGACGATACAAAAATTGCAAATAGCGTAATCTCAAAAGAACAACTTGACGATATGCAACACAATCTAGATAAGTTGTCACGTTAGGCCCAAATTTGGCAAATGAGTTTCAATGCGGATAAATGTAAAGTACTACATATCGGATACCAAAATGAGAAAGCAAACTATTTGATGAATGGCACTCAGCTTAAGAATGGAAACAGAGAAACCGATCTGTGAGTAACAATATCGAGTACCTAAAACCGAGTCAACAATGTTCAGAAGTTGTTAAGAAGGAAAACTAAATAATTGGCTTTATAGGCAGGTCATTTGAGCATAAATCCAAAGACGTTATCCTAACCCTTTACAATTCCTTAGTACGCCCTCTTCTGGAATACTGCGTTCAATCCTGGTGCCCTTATTACCAAAAAGATATAGACAAGCTAGAACGAGTTCAACGTAGAGTTACCAAAATGATACCTAGCCTAAAGAACAAACCATACGAGGAGCGTCTTAGAGAATTAAATCCATTTCCTTTAACCCAGCGCAGATTAAGAGGCGACTTAATTCAAGTGTAAAAAATCATCAAAGGCATCGACAATATAAACTGTAGTAAGTACTTCACTATCGACCAGTCTAATTACACGCGGGGAAACGGTTGCAAAATTATCGGTAAATCTTTTAACTCGCACGAATCTAAGAATTTCTTCTTCAATAGAGTTGTCAACTTGTGGAATGGGCTTCCCTGAGACGTTATTGACTGCAGCAGCGTTGATTCTTTTAAACTTCGCATAGACAAATATCTTGCATCAAACCCGCGACTGACTGCGTTTGTAAATGAATAACTTTATTTTATTCTCCCCTCAGATTCATCAAGGATTATTGCGTATATACAGTATACAGTACTAAGACGTTATCCTCTTTTTCCCAGATATATGAAAGATCACTTATAACTGCGTTATGTTACTAACCCATCTGTCCCCTACAAACTTCCTAATCCTGCCACGGACATTAGTTCCATGGCAGTAGTTCCCTTTCCAATTTTCCCTTACCCACTCTAAAGCACTGTTTGGACACTTGATCCTCAGTGTTTTGGAGGACAAGCAGCCTAGAGGGGTCACTAGACCTATTGTTGCTTGATTTCCTTTGTACTCTCTCTGTTGAAGGTGAGGAGAGAGTTTTTGCTTGTACTATAATTTGTTCTCACTTTCCTTATTTGGAGTGCTGCTATTCTACTAGAATTATGACCTGATCACCTTGCTTGGATCATATGTTCTGTGTGGTCAGTGTTTCTATGTAAATATATATAGCTCTCTCTCTCTCTCTCTTGGGACTGGAGTTCTCGTAAAGGAGCTCCAGTCCTTATGTTATCCTTGATTTACAGTGTGCTGGCTAAATAATCCAGAAGGGTTGATTGCCTCTGAAGTCCTATTTCAAGTGGGTCATAATTGTGTCGTATAAGTAGTATATTTCACCTATTAGCATTATCCTTTAATGGAAAACTTCTGATGTCCACAAATATTTATGAATAACTGTGCCGCAAATATCGATCTGAAAGTGTATCTGCTGCCCCAAACGTCTAGGAATAATAATATCTAATTAAATAAACAAACTATAGCCTCCATCTCTGAGTCACTCTTCCCACTTCCTCGGCCCCTCTTCCTGTGTTCTTATCTTCCTCTTTCCTCCTGTCTTATCTTGCCTTCTTATCTACTTCCATTTGTTACCTGTTTTCTTATTGTACTCTTTTCCTCCTGTCCTGTGTGTCCTTCGCATCTCCTTCTTTTCTTTTGGGCATTTATTGGGGGTGCGTATTCTGGAATTCATTTTTGCAGTACTGTATTAGTATGTTTGCTCATTTATCCTTTCTGTTTCTCGTCTATCCTGTTTACTTCTCTCTCTCTCTCTCTCTCTCTCTCTCTCTCTCTCTCTCTCTCTCTCTCTCTCTCTCTCTCTCTCTCTCTCTCTCTCCTGAGTAGAACCTCGACCCCCTGGTGTGAGTCGGAGTCACTCTAATGATCAGACAACCATGGAGAGAGAGAGAGAGAGAGAGAGAGAGAGAGAGCAGTTAGACACGATCGAAATTCCCTCTGAACTATTTTAAAAACTGAATTGAGAATTGATTGAGTAAGGAGGCGAACGAAAAAGATAAAGAAACTAATTAGAGACAATTAAATTTGTCTTAATGATTGTAAGAGGCTGAGAAGAGGTAAGCTAAAGAGCGGAGGGCGAAAAACAATCAGAGAGAGAGAGAGAGAGTGTGTGTGTGTGTATCACCTCTTGGGCAAAACGCTGGCAAGTGAACCTTGCTCTGGAGAAAACTCAAGTAATGCTAATCTCTCGGAGACAAGATATTCCAACATATACACCACCAGATATTCAGCTTGATGGGAGGAAGGTTCAGATGCAGAGTCAAGTGACAATTCTAGGAGTAAAATTTAATGATAATCTGTCTTTCACCAGCCATGTAAAGGACATCACAAAGAATGCTGCATGGAAACTTGGTTGCATTCGACGTGTATCACATCTCCTGGACTCTAAAGGTGTTGCTAGTCTGTATAAGTCTCAAGTTCGTCCATTGATGGAATACTCTCCACTTGCATGGGAATCATGTCCCCCCTCATACTTGAAACTTTTGGACCATATACAGAAAAGAGCTGAACAGTTGATCCAACTCAAAGAACAAGAACATCATGCCCCCAGGTTTCAGCCTCTACAACAGTGTCGGGATGTGGCAGGTTTGTGTGTAACATACAAAACCCAAAAAATGCACACTCCACACCTGGCAGCCTTACATCTACAACCTGCCCAACCAACATCATATGCAACAAGAACCGCATCCACAAGGTATCATCAGGTCAGTGTTCCATTTGCTAGGACAGAACACTACCTTCGTTCCTACTTACCAAAGTACGCAAGACTGTGGAATCACCTGGTTCAGCACACTGACCTGCATCACTTAACCTCAGTACAACAGTTCAAGTCGGAGGTTAATAACTGGCTCAGGAATATCACAGTTCCGTACTAAATCTTGGTAATATCATTATTAATTATCATACTTCATAAAGAGGGATCTTTGATAAAATATATAAGAACATAAGAACATAAGAAAATGGGAGTCTGCAGAAAGCCGATTGGCCTAAGCAAGGCAGATCCCTGTCCCACACAACCCCAATTACAAAGCCCAATTATAGGCTCAACACTCTAATACCCTGAGGATCATCTTACCAAACCGGTTAAAGATTAACGCAGGATTACAGGGGTCTGCAGAGCGCTGATTGGCCCAACCCGGCTGATCCCCCTTCACACCCAACCCTTCTCGTCCATATGCTTATCCAATTTTTTCTTAAAGCTCCCTATCGTTCTTGATCCCACTATATCACTTGGTAGCCTATTCCACCCATCTACAACTCTGTTACCAAACCAAAATTTGCCTATATCTTTTCTGAAACGAAATTTATCTAATTTGAAACCATTGGTACGAGTTCTTTCGCTATCACTGAGCTTTAGTACATTTGTCATGTCCCCTTTGTTAATCCCACTAACCCACTTGAACACCTCTATCATATCCCCTCTAACTCTGCGTCTCTCTAACGAATGTAAACCTAATTTCTTCAACCTTTCTTCATACGGAAAATTTCTAATATTATGGATCATTTTTGTCATTCTACGCTGAATTCTCTCCAATGAATCTATGTCAATTCTGTAATAAGGACACCAAAATTGGACAGCATAATCCATATGGGGTCTCACTAATGACAAGTAAAGTTTTAAGATAACTTCAGCAGTTCTGTTACTCACACTCCTAGAGATGAACCCGAGAATCCTGTTTGCCTTATTACGAACGCTTATACACTGTTTTCTAGGCTTCAAATCATTGCTAACAAACACACCTAGATCTTTCTCGCAGTCTGAATTTTCTAATTCTAAATTAGCTAGTTTATATTTAACATTTGTTTGCATCTTCCCTATCTTTAATACCTTGCATTTGTCAATGTTAAACTTCATCTGCCAATTTACTGACCATTCATGTAAGGTATCTAGATCCCTTTGGAGGCACTCTATATCGCTATCTGAATCAATTGATCTCCCCATTTTAGTATCGTCTGCGAATTTACTTATCCTACTAGTTATACCTAAATCTAGGTCATTTATGTATATAAGAAACAACAGGGGACCTAATACCGATCCCTGGGGGACACCACTTTTGACTGCTCCCCACTCTGACTTGGTACCATTTATGCTGACTCTCTGTTTCCTACCAATTAGCCATGACCTAATCCATCCCAACAACGACCCTCCTATTCCATGTGCCTCAACCTTTCTCATCAATCTCTCATGAGGGACTCTGTCGAAAGCTTTACTGAAATCTAAATATATAATATCATATGACTTGTCACTATCTACTGCTTCATATACCTCTGAGAAAAAGCTAAGCAAATTAGTAAGGCACGAACGTCCCTGAGTGAATCCATGCTGAGAAGAATTTATTAAGTTAAATTTTACTAAGTGGCTTCTAATTTTCCTAGCAATAATAGACTCTAGCAACTTTCCTATGATTGATGTGAGACTAATGGGACGGTAATTGGATGCTATCGATTTATCACCTTTTTTGAAGATCGGAACTACATTTGCAAGCTTCCAAGCTTCTGGAACTAAACCTGTTTCTAATGACTTGTTAAATATAAATGCTAATGGACTACTTAACTCATCTCTGCATTCTTTTAATACTCTAGCATATACCTCGTCAGGACCAGGCGATTTTTGAGGTTTCAGTCTGTCAATTTCCTTAAGCACATCATTTCTACTTATACTAACTGTACTTAACATATTTTCTATACTATCACTATATACCATATTGACTTCTGGAATCTGTGCCAAATTTTCATTAGTGAAAACGGAAAGAAACTGACTATTTAATGTACTGCACATTTCTAAATCATTTTCTGTTATTTCTCCTATTGAAGTTTTTAGGGGGCCTATTACATCTCTAACTTTAGATTTATATAGTTGGTAAAAAGCTTTAGGGTTATTTTTTGAGTCGCTGGCTATCCTTATTTCATAATTTCTTTTTGCTTTCCTGATTTCCTTTTTGACCTGTCTTGATAGAGTCTGATAGTATATATGTAAATGATTTTCACCTTTCTTTATTTTTCGATATATTCCTTTCTTTTTTCCTATAAGATCTATTAGCTTATTAGTCATCCATTTTGGTTGGTTCTGCGTCGATCTAAATCTTCTTTTAGGGATATATTTATTTTGAGCATTGTGGAGTGAAGCAATAAACTGGTTATATGTAGGTGGCAAGTTTAACTCTGGCATATCCTGACTTAATCGCTTAACAATAATAGTAATAGATACTGGTATCTATTACCGTATATATAAATATATCAATGCTATATATTTTTTGCATTTTAAATGTGTTTCGCTATAGATAATTCCACGTTTCACACTGGAATTTTAGCTGTAAGAACACCATATAATGTCGAAGTTTAGAGAAAAAAAAAAAAAGAGAGAGAGAGAGAGAGAGAGGAAGGGGTGGATAATAGGTACTGTACGTAGGGATTATCAACTATATATCATGAATTATAGGAAACTAGAAATTGCAATAGATGGTGAAAGAGCGAGAGATAAGTGGGCGATTACCAAATGTAGATATAATAATTGAAGGGTGAAAAGCAAAATAGAGAGAGAGAGGGGGAGAGGGATAGGGAGAGGGATAGGGAGAGGGAGAAAGAGAGAGATGGAGGCTAGCCGCAAGATAAGCTAGAAGGGTGAGAGACAGACAATAGGACCTGCTGGCTGGGAGATAAACACAGATAGGGTCCTACAAATGGTGGCTGGTTAGTTACGAAAAATAGGTCTACAAATATGGATACAGACAACCTAAACAAATAATTGAATACGTAAGAACAGAGTAAGAAATATATGCACCATTATGTTTTTTCATCTTATAACTGTTATCAGTAGAAGCACCAACATGATGGAGTACGTTGTCTGTTGATTATGCAAATTATGAGATGAATGAAGTTTCACGTTAATAGGCTATAATGATAGCCTCAAGAATATAGCCCTTCCCACGCGAAGTAAACATGTGTAGTTTTAGTCATAGTGACTAAAAATGAAATTAATGGTATCCCAACAACCCGAAACACTTTCCCCGACTCTCTTTTAGTGATTTTGTCTGGCCATGTTGTTTGCTGGAATCTTGCTTCTTTTTGACAACCCAGTAAACTCCCTTTCCCTTTTGCTTCTGCTCCAGTGGGTGGATCTTGATTACCGTATCTGCTTGGTCTCTGAGGACTAGCTAACCCTGAACCGCTCAATCACACTAGAGTACCATGGGTCGGCAACCTGCGGCTCAGAAGCTGCATGCGGCTCTTTCAGGACACTTGTGTGGCTCCAGAATCTTCAGAAATAATCATTCTTCCTTCAAAATGAAGCCATCATAGGCCCATAACACATTCAATGCAACATTAGATTTGTTTATTCAACTTCGAAAAGATGTATAGGTATCAATTGTTAAGATTACTAGAAATGTGACACATGTCTTTCATAAGCTTGTGAATACCAGGATATTAAACAATATCACTATAATTTGTTTAGTTCAGAAATAGGGTATATTCTCTTATTTCTGAAGTACTGCAGATTTTGGTTGATGAGACCAATTTTTTCGTATTGTGGCTCCGACAGTACAACATTTTTATGAAACTTTAAAAAAATGGCTCTTCTAGCTTTAAGAGTTGCTGACCACTGCACTAGACCATCATTCAGAATAGGTTGCCTTAACTTGCTCAGACAGCGAGTCCATTTTCCATTGACGTCTTATTAACAATCATTGTTCTTTCTCCCACAGTGGATGGATCTTGGTCGCCATGGTCACCTTGGTCCCAGTGCACCAGTAGATGTGGACGAGGCAGTCAACGTAGGATCCGGACTTGCTCTGCTCCCAAGCCACAGAATGGAGGGGCGGCCTGCCAGGGATCCGCAGTACAGAGAACGGACTGCTCTCACCTCTGTCCAGGTGGGTGTCAGAGAAGTTGCTGAATGAATTACTTGAAAACTCAATATATTTAGATTATGTTAAGCATATTTAGTAGTGAAATAAAACCTTGCTTACTCAGACTACACCAAGCTGGCAATCAACATTTAGTGGATAATGTGATAATATCAAAGTGAAGGGAATTAAGAATCCTGAAAACTAAGAAACTGACCAACGCATTATTAGAATTTTGAAATTTAGATCTGAAAGGCATATGTGGTTCTTGAGAATCTATTTCAAATTCAGTTACTTAGAAACTAATGCCTGATTCCCTTATGAGGGAGTAAAGGTGAACTAATTAACAATCCTTATGATTATAAAGAGAGGTCATGTAATGATGAAGACAACAAAAGGATTAGATGCCTTTAAAAGAAAGCAACACCTCATTCAGCACCATTTATTTATCAGCACCAACAATATTTGGTGACAATATTTGGTGCCCACCCCAGTAAGAAAATCAAAGTATTATTAGGCTAATTAACCACTCCATTACACTCTCAAAAATACCTGTGTTCAACTGTCGTTGAAATAGTATACACAAATGAGTATTAATTGGTTTATATGTTTATAACATTGCATGTAAACCAGTTGACAACTCTGGATATACTGTACACACTGTTTTGCTGCAATTGAACACGGACTACCTACTTTCAGTTCAAATTTGGCGTCTTTAAACAGTTTTCACAAAAATATCAGTAGTTTTGATATGTATTTAATTGGAATTCAACATTATGTAAATATTTAAAAAAAAAAAACATAGCAAACTCAAATGAGAAATATATTAAAAATATTTGCCTGAAATTGTTGACTAAAACATCGATTCGATTCGGACTAAAGCTAGGGTCAGTAGAACCTTGACGATCCAGAGTAATTGGGGGAAACCCTCTTCTTGAAGTCTGAAAATTCCGGATCTGCAAAAAGTCTGAACTTATTATTCCGACTTTCGGAAAAGTCTGGAAGTCTGAGTAACATAGCCTGGACAAGATCTTACATTTCCAGACTATACAACTCAGACTTCTGAAAAAATCCATATGTCTGATAAATATAGTCCAATCAAGATCTTGCATATCTGGACCATATTACTCAGAGTTTCAGACTTTTCCGGAAGTCTTGAGTGAGGAAATCTGTATGGAAATGCTCGTCCGGAAGTCTTGGGTTTCTGGATCGGCGGGTTCCGGATGGGCAAGGTTTTACTGTGTGAACGGTGTAGCACTCCTGATCTCCCAATAACAAATACTTAGCTTGAGCAACAACCCCCTGCTAGCACTCTCTCAGCTTCCCGTAAAAGTGTCCAGCGTACTAACTCCCCTCGTCCGTCTCTCCCTCCTTTCCCCTCCCCCTCCCTCCACCCATCGTCGACCACAGGCGGGGAGTGTGAGGAGGGTGAGTTATGAGATATGGATGCCTCACGAGTAGTTCATTCTTCCCCTCACACTTTATTAAATGCATCCCTCTTTATTAACCCTCTCACGTTCTTGACGCAATTTTGAGCCTATTAGGGATACTTTAAAGCCTTTGTTACCATCAGGGGTATTTAGAAACCTTTAGTTTAGTTACTTTAACCTCTGCAGTTGTCTTTGAGTTAGCTGTGGGCAGACAACTAATTTTGGAGAGGTAATTATAAGAGTGAGATAACTCTATTTCGTATTGCTAATCTGGTAACCTCTGCGTCATATGGTCGTGAGAGGGTTAAAATCCCATTCACACCGATATAAATAGCACCACTTCTCTCACTTCCCACTCACTGCGTTCAATTAGTACTCTTCTGCTCCTTGAAACTACTCTTTAGGTGCTTCTTTTCTGCTTCTTCTCTCCTTTGCGAGTAGTTAATTCTGACCCTCACACTTTGTTAAATGCACCCCACGTTGATAAAGTCCTGTTCACACCGATTTAAATACCACTTAGTTAAAATAGGACTTCAGAGGCTATCAACCCTATTGGATTATTAAGCCAGCACACTGTAAGTCAAGAATAGCTTCAAGACTGGAGCCTCTCTGCGAAAACTCCAGTCCCTTGAAAATAGCACTTAGCCTACCCGCTCACTGCGTTTAATTAGTAATGTTCTGCTACTCTGTAGGTGTTTCCTCTCCCCTTCACAAGTAGATAATTCTTCCCAACATACAATTATATGCATCCCCCTCTACAGTCCCGTTCACACCGATATAAATAGCACTTTTCTTCTCACTGCGTTCAAACTGTACTTTGCTGCTACTTTTAACTTCTATATAAGTGCCTCTTTTTCTCCTCACTATTTAATTCTTCCCGTCACACTATATCCAATGCATGATCCCTCTAAAACCCCGTTCACAACATTATATAAAGCACTTCTCTCAAATAGCACCACTCCTCTCACTTCTCACTCAGTGTAAAATTAGTGCTTACTTAAAATTATTCTTGCACATTACTTCTCTTAATGCCCTGATCATGTCGATTTCAATAGTACATCAGTCAATTTTGTAATATATTAGCATATCCTTGTCTTCTTTTCATGCTGTGCACATCTTCATAAATACTCCAACTGGGTTGCTAAACTTGATCATGCTAAGGTGTATTATCAAGTATTTATTTACACCCTTATTCACAAGACACCTGCATGTACCAACATTTTTTTGTCAAATAGTTATTCTGGAGGCCTCAGGTATAGTATTTGTAAACACTAAAGGCATTTGTTCTCGACCAATGCAATTCCTTTCACTCTTTTGGCATTTCGAACTGTATCCAAGTGACAAACACTGCCTATATCTTCTTTACATATCGAGGCTAGCATGAGTAACTAAAACCAACTCTCCAGTAAAACTTATCCTCATTTGTAAACTAGTTGTTCAAAGTTTTGATGTAAAATGCACACATCGTTTTACCCCAATAATCAGTACGCTACACACTCACTTCAGATTCTTCATTTACGTCCTTACAAACTATAGTTTATTTATTATAATTAGGTCAAACATCTTGAACTAAAAAAAGGCTAGAGCAAATTGGTTGTAAATTTGACTTATAGAGGTTAGTGGTCAAGGTCTTTGGCCTACCTGTAATGAATGAACTATAACAACCTCCACAATGTTTCTAGAGCACTACCTCCTTCGAACACCACCTCTCGCACTTCTCACCTTCACTAAATATGGACAGAATAATCTAATTCTTATATACTTTCAGTCCATTATGTGAACCTGTTTCTCATAGAGTAATCAAGATTTGTAAATGTGTTTAATGTATAACCCTCGCACGTCAGTTTCATCGTCTTCTTTATTTTACACACATTTGTATATAAGTATCTTATCCTTAACCTCATATAAGTAGGATTTCCTAATTTGGAATATTTAATGGTAATTATACTTTTTGTTTTGAAGTTTATATTATATACCCGGTACCACACTTGTAATGACTCCGTAGGTTATATTTCTTTAGGCATCTGGTTTCTATCCCCTTGATGTTGAAAGATTGTAGAACTTCTGCTATTGGGGTCCCAGACAAGTCAACCAGGAGACCTAGATCTAAACCAGTATATCTCAACCGGTGTCAACCAAATCACTGTTGTTGCCTAATCTAACCTATCCGACTATAACCCATATATTATAGGTAGGTCAGCAATTATCAACCCTTACCTCTGTAACTCAAATAGGGTTAGAGGAAATGGGCTGTAAATTCCCACACCTCTTCCCTGGCCGACCCTTCCCAAACCATACAAATATTAGCTCGAATACTCTAGTCGTTTGTGAGTTATAGAGGTTAATGTTCAAGACTTTTGGGACTACTTACTTAGAACAGGGAATAGTATTGGTTGAGGGGGCACAGGTTGAGAGCTAATGGTGGAAATGGTCTTCTGGTTGAGTCGTTCCGTTACTCTGCAATTAGTGTAATCTTTTGTCCACTCCTGTGTATCTTGTCTTGTAGTCTGTCTTAATGTTTCACGTATTTGTAACTTACATATTTATTGTTTGTGTTGTATATTATTGTAGATAGAACATAAATATTATGAAGGATATGATTTTGTTTATATTGCTGTAATTTACATGTGTTTCCTAAATGGCTAAAGTAAGGTAAGTTAAAACAAATAACTCTACGTATTAATGTGTTGGACATTTTTATGTTTGCAATGCATTGTTTATCGTACATGAAGTAGTATTCCAAGCTTATTTTAAATTATAATTATATATATTTATAGGAATAATTTGTTAGTGTGAGTATTTACACTGAAATGTCTTGTTCTAAGATTTTTTTTTTTTTTTACTTTTATTTCAACCATTTAAATTTATAAACTAATGATAACTTCCACTCTCGTACTTTTCTCCAACTACTCTTTAACACCAACTCATTTCAACAGCCTCCTTTTTTATCAGGTCAGTATTCATCAAATATTGATAATCTTTGTCCTCAGCTATTTGCATCTACACTAGTGCTTGGGAAACGCTATGTTCAGTCTTCACTGTTTTATTGGTGAATATTATTGCCGCTATTTTTTTCTCAAGGGACTTGAGTTCTCGAAAAGGGGCTCCAGCCCTGACGCTATTCTGGATTAATATTGTGCTGGCTAAATAATCCAGAAGAGTTGATAGCCTCTGAAGTCCAATTTTAACTCAAATGTGTGTATGTTATCGTATTATATTTCTTTATATACCGATTGTCTTCAATCTTGTTTCCTACATCGCAACATTTCTGACTCCAGTTTTCATTTGATCTTACCCCTTAACACTTACAATGCCAAATTCAGACACAATGTTGATTTCTTCCTTTATTTTGCTTCAAAGGAACACTTGCTACAGGTATTTATGCAAACTTTACTATATGTTATCAGCCTTGGACGACTTCAAACATGGATAAGAATTCCTTGGGGTGTTTCAGGTTATCTTCCCTAGTTCCCGGACAGCTCGACCAATAAATAATTTCAACCACTTGATCTAACACCAACTAAACCTTTACAATATAAAGTCCTAACTTATCCAAAACTATCCTACTAATCCTAACTATCTAACCTAACCATAACTATCTTAACAGTATTGGTTTGGTTGGCATTGGTCGAAATCTATTGTTCGAAATGTTCTACAGGTTAAATGTCTGGTCTTACCCAATTTGGGAATGAAGAATATAATCAGCAAACAGGTGAATGATTACAAACTCATTCAAGTATTGCACACCTTTCATTACTGAAGGCTATGTTCCCTCCTTTTAGTCCATTCATTATAGGCAGGCCATAAATCGTGACCTCTAACCTCTAGGACTAGAATAAATGGGCTATACAATTCCACACCTATCAAACACCCTGGCTGATACTTCCTAAATGATAATAATATTATCTCAATATCTCTAGTCGTTTAGGAGTTATAGAGCTAGGTTAGTGGTGAAGATTATTGGCCTACCTATAATGAATGGGCTATACATATGATTGCTTTGCTTTTACATCGATGTGCAGTATTTTTCATAAAGTGTTGAGTATTTAGTTTTTCCGTATAATTTTAGCTTGTCCGGCGCCATATGAAATTCTTGCGTTGCCATGTTTTCTATCAAACGGTCAATCGACCTCCCTCTCCATCTCTTCCTACTCCAACAGCTGAGGATGGGTCGTGGTCCTTGTCTATGTGATCAAACTGCAGAATATAATTAGCGAACATATGAATGATTATACACCTATTTCTGTATCGTACATCCTGTATCACTGGATACCATGGAATAAATTTCTATCTTCCCTCCCTCTCCATCTCCTACTTCACAGCTGAGGATGGGTCGTGGTCCACCTGGTCTACATGGTCAGCCTGCGGGCCCGACTGCCGCTACCACCGCCAGAGGTCCTGCAATTCGCCGCCGCCGTTCCGTGGTGGCCGCTACTGCCAAGGGGACGACTTTACCACTGCAAACTGTACTGGGGGCATGTGCAGAGGTTAGCAGCGGGGACTAATGATGGTTGTTGTATATATGGTTCAGAGATGTTGAAATTTTGTTATTGTCTCAGCCACTCTCGTACATGCTAAGTAATGAATCGTGGCCTTAGATTTTTTTACCGATGCCGAACTTAATGAAATCGTCTCCTAAGTGTTTTTACAAATTATTTACATTTCGGAGATTCGTTTTGCTGCTCAAGGTTTAATAATGGGCTTCGATTTCTTTTGTAGTGTCCACAAACCATGTACAGAACACAATATGGGAGTTTCTCATGATGTGTTGCTAAGTCAGTTTGGGATACTTGAAGGCTGCTTTGATTTCCACTTTCGTACATAATTCACACATTTAGGGCAGTTTTATGGATGAGTGTCATTTACATTCTGTCGAATTTCTAGCTAGTTCACCTGCATGTGTCAATTTGTTTATATAATCTGACTTTACTTTACCAATGCTTGATGCAATTTTTTTTTTTAAATGGCAATCTTATCTCCATCAGAAGAACATCATAGGTTCCCTTGGGATTGTGTTAATTAACGTACCGGTACTGTACAATATATATATTTGTTGTTCACATTGGCAATTATCTGTAGGTTTATTGTTCAAGGATAAAAGAAGC
Organism: Paralithodes platypus; assembly: GCA_032716605.1. Lineage (NCBI taxonomy): Eukaryota > Metazoa > Arthropoda > Malacostraca > Decapoda > Lithodidae > Paralithodes > Paralithodes platypus. The sequence continues at coordinate 4,368,498 of CM064510.1, read as the reverse complement.
TTTACATTTCTGCTTGATAACCGATGCTCAGAACTAACCTGTGGCGTGAATACAATCTAGAGATACCTCGAATAAACTGTAGACTTTTTTTTTTTTTTTTTTTGAAGAGACAATGAACGGAGGAAGGAAAAACACAGATAAAACAAAAAGGTCCATGTGCCTAAAGGCATCCTCCATTCATAAAATGTTTGTAACAACTGGATTTAAACATTTGTTGATTGTAAGTTTGTGGAAAGCAATTCGAGGGAAGTGAATTCCAAAGAGTAGTAGCTCTGGGGATAAATGAATTCTGATAAGCAGAAGTTCTGCATTGTGGAGGAGAAAGTGTAAATTCATGGGCGCTCTCAGCTGCCCTAGTTCTACGGGGAAAGATGTGGAGAGGCGGCACAATTGAAGCAAGTTCCTCGGAACAATTGCTGTGAAAATATCTGTAGAATAATGCAAGGGATGCAACGTTTCTTCGTATGGCTAATGTAGGAAGGTCCTGTGTGATTGCAGGGTTATTGATTAATCTAATAGCTTTATTTTGAATTTTGTCCAACTGCCTCAATGCAACCACTCCACTTCCACCCCACAGAGGTGAACAGTAATCCATCTGAGAGCGCACATGACTTTTATATATTACGGCCAACTGCTCGTCAGTGAAGAATTCTCGAACTCTGTACAGGAGTCCCAGTTTTTTAGAGGCATTCTTAGCAATGCTTCTAACATAATGTGTCCAGCTCAAGTTAGTAGTTAATGTTACACCGAGAATGTCAATACTAGGGGAAGTGGGAATATTTACATCATTAAAAAATATATGGGAGTCAGTGAGATTCTGTCGGTTAGAAAATTGAATGTACTTGGTTTTCTGTGCATTAAAGGAAACTAGATTATCTTGTCCCCATCCATTAATTCTAGAAAGGTCCTGGTTCAGAGAAATTGCAGTGTTTATTTTTGAATGTATAAGATCGGGTTGGGTGAAAGAATTGGTAAATGTGAAGGAACTGTGGAGTGTTGAGTCATCTGCGTAGGAATGTATTGGATTATGAGTGGTAGATATGAGATCATTGATATGAATGAGGAACAGAGTTGGGGCCAAAACTGATCCCTGGGGAACACCAGCATTTATTGAGTGAAATTGAGAATAAAGGCCATCTACCATTACACGTATTTTTCTGTTATGAAGATAAGAAGAAATTAGTGGAACTAATGATGCAAGGCCGTAGTGTGACATCTTCGACAATAAGGATTGATGCCAGACTCTATCAAATGCCTTTGATATATCCAGTGCTATTGTATGTGTTTCACCATGTTGGTCTGTAGCTTGGTTGATTTGATGCGTAAGAAGGCAAAGAATGTCTGCAGTTGATCGACATCGTCTAAAACCATATTGCCTATCACTGATTAATTTATTATTCTCCAGATGCTTAATTATGTGATTATTTAATATAATTTCAAAAACTTTGCCAAGAGTGGAAGTTATAGCTATTGGTCTGTAGTTTGATGGATCTGAAGAGGCACCTTTTTTAGGAACTGGATGGATGTTTGCTTCTTTCCAGGGTACTGGGAAGCATGAGGTATGAGTACACAGACGGAAAAATTTTGCCAATACAGGAGCGAGCACCAAGGAGCAATTCTTAAGTACTATTGGAGGAATTTCATCTGGACCAGGAGCCTTATCTACCGAGAGATTCTGCAAAATAGTTTTGACATGTCTGGTGTGGATCTTAAGTGAGGGAATTTCAGGTGAATTAAAATTAAGTACAGGGACATCTTGATTTATTTCATCTAAGGTTGAGTTGGTGGAGAAAATATCTGCAAGAAGGTTAGCTTTACCTCGTGGGTCACTTACAAGATTGCCAGTCGGAGATTTTAAAGGTGGAATGGATGAAGCAGTTGTGAAGTTGGATTTGAATGAGTTAAGAGTAGACCAAAATATTTTGTTATCATTTGGATTATTTAGAAGTTTATTTGCCTGCTTATGGAGAAAGTTTGATTTAGTTAGGTTTAATACAGTTTTGGCATGATTTCTGATGTTTCTAAAGTAATTAAAGGCTTCATGTGTTTTTGATCTTGTGTATGCATTGTAGGCTATTGCTTTTTGTTCAGTTACTCTAGCACAATTATGGTCAAACCATTTAGGTGAATTAGATCTTTTACTGTACTTTTGATGAGGAACAAAAGTTTCCATTCCAATTTTTACAAAATCTTGTATGTGGCTCAAGGTGGAGTGTGCATCATTAGAAAAGAAAGAGGTCCAGGGAATATCAATAAAGAAACCTTGAAGACCCTCCCAGTCTGCCCTATCGTAATGCCATTTAGTCACCAAAACAGGTTCAGAGTGGGAAGGTGTGGTAGGTGATAGACAGGTGGCCTGTATCAGACAGTGATCAGAAGATCCAAGTGGGGACCTCACTGTAACATCATAATTTTCTGAATTGGTTGTTAAAAATAAGTCCAGTAGGTGGGAATTATGATTAGGATTATCTGGTACACGGGTGGGTTGGTTGACTAGTTGAATGAGATTAAATGAGTCTGCAAATAGCTCACATTCAAGACCAGCATCATCAGTCCTGGCTGAATGAGTGAGCCATTCAACATTATGGACATTAAAATCACCCAACACAGTGATTTCAGAAGAAGCATTTAAGTTGAGGACACTGAGTTGTGAGGACAGAGAATCAAAAAGACTTTGCTCTGGAGGAGTATTTGGGGAACGGTAGATGCAACATATGTATTTAAATTTACCAGCAGAAATTAATTTGTATATAGAATAATCAAAATAGGGACAATTGAAACTAGTAACCTCCTCCAGGGCAATATATACACAGACATACATACACACTCTTATAATAACCTGCATGTATAAATTAACCATGTATGTATGTGTTTCTATACTAACCCCTCCTTCCCCTCCTCCCCAGGTGGTCGAGGGTCTTCAATCAGTATGTATGGCGACGGAAGAACTATTGAGGAAGGTGAGCCCTCTCCGTTTCTTTCCCTGCCTCTCCCCTCTCTCTCTCTCTCTCTCTCTCTCTCTCTCTCTCTCTCTCTCTCTCTCTCTCTGATGAGTGCTACTTTACAATATCTAGTGTTTCTCCAATAGCTTGCTTATTAACCCCTAACTGGCGGCGCGCAACATATGTCGAGTGAAAGACATTTGGACTATGTGGCGGCTCACAACATAAGTCGTGTGCCATTTTCACCACGTAATGTTGCTGAGAGAGAGAGATAAGTGGTGGCAGGAGAGTAGCGAGCGTATGACTGCTCCAGACCACCGCGGTGGACCAACTGACATGAATCACACCCTCCTCCACCCTCTCGCACTCGCTACACAGGGAATTATGTAGGGAAAGTACCGAATTACATGGTTTTTGCACTCGTGTTGCGCGATTGTTGCAAGAAAACTAGCGGTCGTACAAGGATCGTTGGGGTGTCATTGGAACGCTCTGTTTATGCCCTTTCAGGGATAGATACTTGTTTTACGCTCTGGGTCTTATTTAGGCATGAAAATGGTCACGTAAACAACCCTATTTTGGATAAAAACACCCCGCTGGGCGGTACATATTATTTACCGCCTAGGCCGCTCGTTAGGTGTTAAGTGGTAACAATATCCATTAACATTAAGATTTTCTTCATTAATGAGATATTTCTAAAAAAACATTTTGAAACTGTACAGGAGCTGATCCTTGAAATAGTGTTCAGAGAATCCTTTTTGCTACATTATTTGATGAAAAGAAGCCGAATTGCTCCAGTGATATGTTTTAGGGTAAACTCACAGGCCATAATAACTAGCTATATATCTAAACTTTAGAACCTTTATGCCCAATCTCTGAAGCATATGGGGTGATATATAGCACTATCATGTTGACTGGGTTCCATATAACAGATTTAGAGTGTATCCATTTGTTGTTGCTCACAGATGTATTTACTATAGCCTATACTAATCATTGTGTTATTCAGCGAGAGCAGCAGTGGTGGAACAGGATGTTACGCTGATCGTGGTGCTGGCGGTGCTGGTCCCTCTTGTGTTGGTGCTGCTGTTGGTGGTGTTCCGCAGGGTCAGCCGTAAGGACCGCACCCATGCACCTATGTATGAGATCGCTGCCTCAGGTATGTCCAAGCAAAAGAAGGTTTTGAAAGTACAATCGTGCAATTGTTGTGTAACATTTCTACAAGATTATTATTAATATTTATTTATTTTTATTTTTTTATTTTTTTTTGGTTTTCATTAAATTGCAAAACTTATGGTAAATAGATTGCAATGAAAAACATTAATATTTTAGTATATCTATTTAATCTGACTGTAGTAGCCCTGTCATTTGAAACAAATAAATAGACACATAGGTGACTATGGAGATAATGTACCAACATATAAGAAAGAGAGCCGTTTCATTGATGGTTAAACATGTTCATGTACTATATCTTTTATGTAGCCAGAAATGATATTCTTATATCTACGCAATGAAGCAATTTGGTTGAGCCCGTGAACGTTCAGTCTTCTACTTTACTTCTCACTTCTCAGCTTGTTCTTCCTCTGTCCAATTGCTCTTCTTTCCTACTTTACTCCAGCCATCTTGTATGGTCTGGTATAAACTACAGAGCTCAAATTTATCCTGCAGATTATCCACTGCCCTTCTACTCAGACTCTGGGAAGAAGGTGAAGGGTGGCCTAACTAACGATCTGACCCAGGGTGCAGCGGGCCTTGCTCCCTTGCTCCCAGCCCCGACCCTACCTCTCTGCTACGACCATCCCTATAGTGACCCCCCCTTGTCCTCCAGCGTTGACAAGCCCAACTGTCAGCCAGGCTCATACGATGGTCAGGGTGGGTCATACGAAGGTCAGATCGGGTCTTATGATGGTCCAGTGGGTTCATATGATGAGCACTTCTCGGCCCCTGTCAGCGGTCAGGGCGAGGAGAGCATAACATCAACCTCCGAACACCACTACGACGTATCCCACCTCAGACTAATTCACCCAGACTCCCCACAACCCTCAGACGCTTCACACCTCTTGCTGACCCCACAACACAGGAGTCAGGATGGCAGCAGTACAGGTGGGCTCGATTCCAATGCTTCCTCACTGGAGAAGCCGCTCAGAAGTGAATCGCCAGCTTCGATATCTGCCAGCGAAGCCACCTCAAGTGAGTCACTAACTTTGTATTTGAAACATTTGCCTACAACCTCGATGAGACTAATCGTAAATTAAAATACATGCTTCCAGCTTTGAGGAACTAATTTTAAGGTTTCTAAAGTTACTGTGCTTCATTAAATCGTCTAAGTAAGCTGCTGTATTTATCCACTCATGTTTCTTATTGAGCTGGTAGGGAATCTTTTCAATGTGGCTGCAATTGAGTGTATTAAAAATTAAGTGACAACACATCAGTTTTGTGTGTATGTGTATGTGGGAAGTATGGAAAGCATATATCAATTACTCGTGTTGCGCAGGGTGAAGGTAATAATATATAGTCCAAGGAGCCAGTGTGGTTGAGTGGTACCACATTCACCTTGTGTTGCACAGGGTGAAGGTAATAATATATAGTCCAAGGAGCCAGTGTGGTTGAGCGGTACCACATTCACCTTGTGTTGCGCAGGGTGAAGGTAATAATATATAGTCCAAGGAGCCAGTGTGGTTGAGCGGTACCACATTCACCTTGTGTTGCGCAGGGTGAAGGTAATAATATATAGTCCAAGGAGCCAGTGTGGTTGAGCGGTACCACATTCACCTTGTGTTGCGCAGGGTGAAGGTAATAATATATAGTCCAAGGAGCCAGTGTGGTTGAGCGGTACCACATTCACCTTGTGCATGGGAGGCCCATATTCAATTCCCCACCGGAGCACCACAGGTTTATGGACCTTCGGGCAGGCTTTCCATATCCTTAGGTTGTTGTTGTTGTTCCCCAAGCTGCCTGGCCGAACAGCCCGAGCAAGGCAAAGGCCATAACTGAGCGCCCTCACGGAACCCTCCCTGCCGACCACAATAAAGCCTGGGTGACCGAAGCCACTCCATGGCGGGGAGCGGAGACGGGTGCGGAAACGCCTGGTAAACCAAAGCCCCACCCAGGGCCCTGTGCCCCTCAACAATTATGAAGAGAAAGTTGAAGAGTAAAGGAAAAATGTGACGCTTTGGCTTCCAATCTTAATAGATTGGGAAATCAATCCACGGAAGAGACGCCGTCACTTGAGATTTAGAAAATATATAAGTAAAAGGAACAGTCAGAGTAAGCTATGGGTATGGCAGAGATCGCTCAGTTCTCACTCTGACAGACCAGCCCATCACCATAGGTACTCTCAGATGCCATAATCTCTAGCCCACTCATAAATAATTGTAAACTTAACTTATTTCTATTTATGATTTTTTTTCTTTTTTCCAACTACTCCCTCTCGGGCATAGGCTGATAGCCTTTACACTCTACCGCTGAACACGGTGAGGTCAGTGAGGTCTTGTTCCAGTCTAGGGAGTGAGACATGCGAAGCACCTATTCATGGCTCGAACCCAACTCCATCTCTGAAGCTGCTTCGCCTCTGTGCTTCACAGTCTCACTCCCCAGGCTCGGACCCTCACTCTCAGAACGCCACCTATTGAGCAATTAACTCACTAGGCATTGCCCCCCTGTAGCATATTTTGAATATGGGAATATTCATACAGTGCTATTTAATCGGGGAACAATGAGGGTATTTTGTTTTGGCATTTCGGTGTGCTATGGTAATGCACTGATACTAGGTACAGCACAAATTCCATCCCAATAATAGCTTCCCATTGACATATTGGGATTCGAAACCGGGTCCATTGGATTACCAGTCCAGTGGCAAGACCACTCTGCCACATCTCTGGAAACAAATTTATGAATGTAACTTTCCATAAATCGACTACAAAACTATATATATACTATTTAATGACAAGCATGTTCTACCCAACAATCAATCCAGATAGTTATAATTGCATAAAGAAAAACATAGGGGTCCACCAATTCTTTGAGTGAGCTAGAGACTACGGTATACGAGTGTACATTGGCAGGTATTAGAGGTGAGGTAAACCAATGTCGCATGGACACAGGTATATGCTAGCACCTGATCAGCAAGGGCGACGAGCTGATTACACTGGTTACAGACTATATTCACATCCACAGACATTCTAACAGTACAATAGTATTCTATGTACATCCCCACACACACTATACATACCAATGGGCGGTTGCACTTAATCGACCCTCCCCCGTGAACAAGTACAAGCTAGATAATCGAGTGAGTTGCCTCGGCATATGGAAGCTTATGAAGGCGATTCATTCGCGTCCACCCCATCTTGGGGATTACAGTGTCTGAAGATAGAAGTAACAGAGGAGTGAAGACAAGGAGAAACAAGGGGGTGGACAACAAAACTGAGAGACTGAGAAGCGATACCAAATTATAATGCATATACTGTAATGGGTAAAACAGAAAAACAAAACCTTAAGTGAAGTAAAATATGAGTAACAAGACAAATTAAAGCAAAAACGAGGAGAAACGAAAGAGCAGCGGATAAATGGTGAAGGTCAGGTCAGGTGAAGGTATTGAGGGATAAGCCTTTACAACGGCACCTCGTATCTACATTATAATTTTCCTATTTTTCTGAAGAGTGTAGAGAGAGGAGAATGGGTGTTGGAGAGAGAGGAAGCTGTTGGATTGGCTTTGTTGTGTGTGTTATTGAGGGATATAAACACTAGTAGAGACGGAAGGGGAGGGGAGGGTCGGTAAAACGGCGAGAAAGCTTAATTGTGTTAAGTTGAGCTAACATGTTTATGATAGAGGGGAAGAACAAGGGCGGGGTACTGGACTGTGTGGTAAAAGAGAGAAGGTGAGGGAGGGCACTAGTTAACAAATGCAATTATAAGTTCATGTGGAACACCTTTGTTTATCTACTGTCCTTGTGTTTCCCCTGGTCTTCCGTTTTCTTTCCCATCTTATTAACTCGGACTATATCATATTTTTCGTTATTGTTTCACCCTTTATTATGGTATCGTTTCTCCAGCTCTATTAGTTTCAATTTAGCTTCTGCCCTTTTGTTTCTCCTGATTTCCGTGTTTTTCTCCTTCTCTTTAGTAACTTTGACTATATGTTGCATTATTTTTGTTTTCATTTATTATGATATCGTCTCTCCACCTTTAGTAGTTTTTTGTTTACAAGGCCTGGTAGCGTAAGTGGTAGAGCGCTCGATTCACAATCGAGAGGTCAGGGATTCGAATCCACAGCCGGGTGGAGACAATTTGGGTTTGTCTCCTTCCATGTGGTAGTCTCAGTTCACCTAGCTGTAAATAGGTACCGGACGTAATTCGAGGAGTTGTGACCTCGCTGCCCGGGTGTGTGGTGTGTGAAAAGGTCTCAGCCTTACCCAATGCTCGGACAATGCGAGCTCTAAGCTCAATTCCGGGAGGATGATAGCTGGCGAGAGATCCTCAAGTATCCTCAAGATCGTAAGTGATTGTTTAGTCTTTACCCGCTTTTTGTTCTCGGATGTTCTGTTCTGTTACTAGATTATCTAGAGTTATTTATTCTGACTCTAATTTGTTTTAGTATTATATACTGTATTTTGGTATCGTTTCTCTTATTCCATTATCCTTTGCAGTTTTGCTTTGCACGTTCTATAATTTGTTTTAGTATTATATACTGTATTTTGGTATCGTTTCTCTTATTATATACTGTATTTGTTTTAGTATTATATACTGTATTTTGGTATCGTTTCTCTTATTCCATTATCCTTTGCAGTTTTGCTTTGCACGTTCTATAATTTTTCTCTTTTCTTCTCGTCTGTTATAATTATTACTCAAGTTAGTATTTCATAATTTGTTTCATGTGCATCGTACTGCAACATCTTTCTTTTTTGTTATTGTTCTCGCTTCCCCATGTTTGTTTTATTCTTACCCTTTACATGTATTGTCCAGGGTGATTGCAAAATTTACAAACATAGCTTGGAAGGAAACAAATTGAAATAGGAAAAGTAGGGATTGGGCCTGAGTATATAGAATATAATAGAATATGTTAGTTTTAAGTAAATCTGGGAAGGCGTTTTTGTTAGCCTAGGGGGCAAACTTAAATACATTGCTTGAAAATGGCAGAACCAAGCAAAATCCTTAAGGGGACCGGCCGGTTTTTAGGCTTAAAAAGCTCGAAATCCTGAAAATACCATTAGTATTAAAATGTGTTTACTCAACATCGCTTCATATGCCAGTGAAATGTTATTAGTGAAAACCCATTGAATTTTTTTTTTTTTTTCCAAACTTTTCCGGTATTTCTAAAAACGTTATATAGCGAACTTTGAAATTGACAGGCTCAGTAACTACTGGTGGTACGAGGATCGTACATACTGTATATACTTGGAAAGAGCGTACACTACTATACAACCTCCCAAGAGCTGTATCTTCTACTCTGCCGTGTTCCTGCGTAAAATATTGTAAACCAAAACAAAAAAAGTTAAACATTTTCACCCAATTACTTTGGACTTTCACATGTTTTTCTCAACACCTGTTTTGTCGCACTTTGGGATCTAATAATAACTGTATTATTGGGCCTCTAGGAATGTTTTTTATACCATTGGAAAGCGCGGGAAATGCTCTATAAAGCTATTGTCTCCTTGTGTTTGCATTTGAGACACAGCCCCTTGGCATAGGTAGCTATATATACCACCGAGTACAAAATCATTACCTAATTTCCGAGTCACCTAATTCCGCAATTAGATAAAAAAATACAAAAATAAAACAATAGAGTTGTAAAACCACCTGTCCTGAGTTGTCTGATCCCTCTGGAAATATTATACAGTGCTTGGGCTTCGAACTATTCAACTTCAGATTTTATTTTTATTTTCGAGCTAATTTCCACCCTAATTCAGGAACTAATTGACCTAGAATAAAAAAAAAAAAAAAAATCCTTGTTACATCATCCTTTATACGTGTGCGAAATCTCATTGAAATCGGACGAAGTTCAGTGTCACCCCCTATTAAAAAGCGGGCGGTCCCCTTAAGACGTCGGACCAGAGAGTGTTATTTGTTATGATTTTGCTTTTCCATCTAATTGTTATTTTGTGTCTATCCTTCCTGTCTCTCTCTCTCTCTCTCTCTCTCTCTCTCTCTCTCTCTCTCTCTCTCTCTCTCTCTCTCATCTCATTTCGTCTCCTCTTCTCTTTTTCATCTTATATTTTCCTCTGCTCTTCTCTTCTCCTCTTTTCTTTATATTTTCTTCCTCTTCTCTTCTTTTCTCCTCTTGTCTTCCTCTTATCTTCTGTTTTCCTCTTTTCTTTCTCTTATGATCTGTTTTCCTCTTTTCTTTCTCTTCTCTTCTGATCTCTTTTCTTTCTTTTTTCTTCATCTTCTCTTCATATGTTTTTCTCTGTTCTTCCTCTTCTCTTCTCTTTTCTCCTTCTCTTTTATTCCTCGTTTTATCTTATCTCTTTTCGTCTCTTCTCTTCTCTTCCCTATTTCTAGACCATCGCGAGGCACCCCAAGTGTCTTGGTTTAATGAGTATCGTTTCCTTTTTATCAGCCATGTGTCCTCTCCTCTCCTCTTTCCTCTATTCTCCTATCCCTTCTCCTTTTCTCTACTCTTCCCTCTATCTTCCATCCTCTCCTCCCCTTCATTCTATTATATTCTCATTTCCCCTCCTCTCTATTCTCCTCTCCCTCTATTCTCGTTTCCTTTCTATTTTCCTCTCCCCTCTTCCCTTCTCCTTTCTCCCCTCTCCTCTATTCTCCTTCCTCGCCCCTCCTTTTTCCCCTCCCCTTCCCTTCTCTTCCCAGCTCTCTATCTACCGCCCATCGCGAGGCAACCCAACAAGTGTCTTGGGTTAATGACTGTTTCGTGTTTCAAGAAGCTCAGTCAAACGATCCCCCTTCTCCTTACCTCCCATCTCTTTTCTTCTCTCCTCTCTTATCCCATCTTTTACCTTATTCTCTCTTCTTCATCTCTTATCTTATCCTTCTTTCATCTATTTACATTCCCTATCTTCATCTCTCCTTCCTTCTCTCTTTACATTCCCTATCTTCATCTCTCCTTCCTTCTCTCTTTACATTCCCTATCTTCATCTCCCCTCCCTTCTTCATCTTTCATCCTTTGTAATTTCTCCTTCCCTTCATTATTTTCTCGTCTCTTCTTCAATTCTTCTTACTTTCCCTCTCCTCTTCTCTCATCTCCTTGCCTTCCATCCCTTTCTTCTGCCTCTCCTTCTTGCATCTTTTCTCCTCACCCTGTCCTCTTTTCATTTCCACTCCTTTCATCTATTCCCTCTCCTCCTACCTCCTCTCTCCTCTCCTATCCTATCCCTCCGCCCCCAACAAATGTCTGGGTTTATTGACTATTTCGTGTTTGAAGCAGGTCCGTCAAACAATCCCTCTTGTCTCTCCTCCTCTCTCCTTCCCTTCTCATTCCCCTTCATTCCTCTTCCTCTTTCATCTATGTTCGTCCCTTCCCTTCCCTCTCCTACCCCCCCCCCCCCCCCCAAACAACAAATATCTGGGTTTAATTAGTGTATAGTGTTTCAAGCAGCTCAGTCAAACAATCCTCTCCTATCCTCATAATTTCTCCTTTCCTTACCTCGATCCCTTCTCCTCTCCTCATCTCTCCTTCCCTTCCCTTTTCCCTTCATTCCGTCTCCTCTCCTTTCATATATTCTCCTTCCCTCTCCTATCCTCACATCTCCCAGGCAAATATCTGTTTTTAAGGGAAGATGGTTCACTTTTTGGGCGATTTTTGCATGTATTCGTTATTTTTCTAGTTTCCTCCCTAAACCTCCATCAAATTAAAAAAAAAAAAAAAAACAGCCATTAGATCTCCCTTCTAGATTAATTTGTACATTTTTTGGTAGAAAAATTTCCTGGCTGAAGGCCGGTTCTTCCAACATTACAGGCTCACTATCGTTCGCCAGGGAAAAAAATCGACACCAAAATAGCTCGAAAGGTGCTAATGGGGCGAAAGGTCTTAAAATCGACTAAATAATGGGGCAAACATCTTAACATCTGAAAACTAATGGGGCTAAACATGAGGGAGAATGTGGTCCAGAAAACCGGCCCATCCCCCCTTAATGAGTGTTTCATGTTTGAAGCAGCTCCGTCGGTGCCGCTAGGAGAGTGGCGAACACAACCTTAATTATTGTAACAACAACCTTAGAGCGGGTATCCTTCTCCAAGAGTGCGTTCATATAGTGGAGTCACGTGTTGGTTACTCCATGTTGTGTGTTGTATATTCGGGCAGTTTATGCTGGCTATAGTGGAGTCACGTGTTGGTTACTCCATGGTGTGTGTTGCATACTCGGGCAGTTTATGCTGGCTATAGTGGAGTCACGTGTTGGTTTCTCCATGGTGTGTGTTGTATACTCGGGCAGTTTATGCTGGCTATAGTGGAGTCACGTGTTGGTTACTCCATGGTGTGTGTTGCATACTCGGGCAGTTTATGCTGGCTATAGTGGAGTCACGTGTTGGTTTCTCCATGGTGTGTGTTGTATACTCGGGCAGTTTATGCTGGCTATAGTGGAGTCACGTGTTGGTTACTCCATGGTGTGTGTTGTATAATCGGGCAGTTTATGCTGGCTATAGTGGAGTCACGTGTTGGTTACTCCATGGTGTGTGTTGTATACTCTGACAGTTTATGCTGGCTATAGTGGAGTCACGTGTTGGTTACTCCATGGTGTGTGTTGTATACTTGGGCAGTTTATGCTGGCTATAGTGGAGTCACGTGTTGGTTACTCCATGGTGTGTGTTGTATACTCGGGCAGTTTATGCTGGCTATAGTGGAGTCACGTGTTGGTTACTCCATGGTGTGTGTTGTATACTCGGACAGTTTATGCTGGCTATAGTGGAGTCACGTGTTGGTCACTCTATGGTTTGTGTTGTATACTTGGGCAGTTTATGCTGGGTATTATTGGATTCTTTTATTCGGCTTAGGAATAACTTGGGGGTGATAGAGAGTTAACCTCTCCAAGTTGCGATTATGCATTTCTTTTCTGTTTTCTTACTATTATTATAATATTTTATTTATAGTGGGAAGGGTATGTGGAAGTAAGAGGGTTAATTGATATAGTGTTCACCTTTTCAAGTGTCATAAATTCTTCCTAATCTATAAAATCGTCCTATAATAGTCAAACTAAACGGTCATTATGATTCATAATCTTCAAAGAGTGAATTGAGAGTTTTTATGTATTTGATTCATAAATATCCTTCCTAAATTACATACCATCATCTACTGATAACCAAAATATAGTGTAAACATGCGTCCTCATATGCTGTACAGAAAGGGTTAAGCTGAACATGGGTACGGGTCTAACACTCGCCTTCCACACAGGGAAGGAGCGAGGTAATGTCTTTTCCGTGTTTTATACTTAAAGGTGTAAGTAGCTTAAGGTGCTGAGATTGCATAATGTGGTTCGTAGACTATATATATAGCCTGTGGAAAATGTAATAAAAGATGTGTGTGGTGTAAAACATTCTATTAGAATAATAAAGTAAGATAATGTTATATAAGAGTGTATGGCTTTATGTCTAAAATAAACTTAGTGTTGAATAGGGTGTTAGTAATTTTAATTCAAGGTAGAGGAACACATCTGGTGAATGAGTGTGTCCATGGCTGCTGAATAGATTAAGCAATTATTATTTTTTTCCAAAATTATAGGTATGGATGAAGAGAGATTATACAGGGGAGTGCATTAAGGTTTTGTGCATGACTAACTAGGCAACCCTAAAAGGTCTTCATCACAGATGTTTTCGTGAAAATATGCTGTTGTGGAAAATGTTCTGCATGTGAATTAGGGGCTAATAGATGAAAAGTGATAGACTAAAGAGCACCTAATTTTGGCAAGTATCTTTTTGTTGTTGTTCCCTTTCTCATCACATTGTCTCCCTACCCTCTTCTCTTTTCTATGGAATGTTGTCAAATATTAGATTTGGCTACAAATTGAATGTCATTAGTAATCTTATTGTGAATCCTCATCACTTTCCAGCTTCTCGGCCTACCTCAGCCGCCTCCGAGTCGTCGCCCCACCCGCCCAAGGAGGTGATGGGTGGTGTGGGGGCGGGGGGCGAGGGGTGCGCCTGGGGGGTGGTGACATCACCGGGAGGTCGATTGGAGGTGGCAGGTCACGGGGTGGTACTGACTATACCCAGCGGTGCCTTGCCTCCTGACACCAAACACACACTCTACGTTACCATATGGATTATGCTGTCCAATTTTGGTGTCCTTATTACAGAATGGACATAGATTCATTGGAGAGAGTACAGCATAGAATGACAAAAATGATCCATAATATTAGAAATCTTCCGTATGAAGAAAGGTTGAAGAAATTAGGTTTACATTCGTTAGAGAGACGCAGAGTTAGAGGGGATATGATAGAGGTGTTCAAGTGGGTTAGTGGGATTAACAAAGGGGACATGACAAATGTACTAAAGCTCAGTGATAGCGAAAGAACTCGTACCAATGGTTTCAAATTAGATCAATTTCGTTTCAGAAAAGATATAGGCAAATATTGGTTTGGTAACAGAGTTGTAGATGGGTGGAATGGACTACCAAGTGCTATAGTGGGATCTAAAACTGTAGGGAGCTTTAAGATAAACTTGGATAAGCATATGGACGAGAAGGGTTGGGTGTGAAGGGGGATCAGCCGGGTTGGGCCAATCAGCGCTCTGCAGACCCCCATAATCCTGCGTTAATCTCTAACCGTTTTGGTAAGATGATCCTCAGGGTATTAGAGTGTTGAGCCTATAATTGGGCTTTGTAATTGATTTGGGGTTGTGTGGGACAGGGATCTGCCTTACTTAGGCCAATCGGCTTTCTGCAGACTCCCATTTTCTTATGTTCTTTTCTTATGTAGCAGTCCAACCCACCAATTTAAGGGCTCCGAAGCTCACCGAAAGAGAGCTAAAATATGTTTCAAGTTTTATAGGAAGAGATTTATATAAAGTATTTCATTATGAATATATTGCGATTGGGATTCAACATTCAGCAACAGATGTGTAAGATACAGTACTTCTTTGTATTTTGCTTAAAGGCAATCACAATCATGAAGGGATAATATACAAATGGATTTTTTAAGGCAAGTTGATCATTAATGAGTGGTGCTGACTATACTTTGCCTCCCAACATCAGACATACAGACATGCACCATAATCTTGCCTGACCCAGCACAATGCAGTTCATGTCTCCCTCACTATCCGATGCCCCGATTACGATATTATTATAGGTTTTTAGGTGTTTGTGTTTTTGCTGGTCTGAGAACGCATCTCCATTTACCACATTAATCTTAGGGTTTGCTGTACAATTTTTCTATTAAAGATTGTGTTTTCAGGAACGTAACCCAATCGTATATCGATTGAGTCCTGTACATGTCTCAGGCTAATGGAGGTTTGGTGAGCATTTTTTCCAAGGAGTCATGATTTCTAACTTGTTACAAAAACTTTTGGTAGATTTGAAAATTCCTCTCATAGTCTAGGGACTATATATATGCCTTTCCTTGCTTTCTTCCCCAGACCTTGCTAAGTCCCATTGTATGGTGTGGCCCAAGTAACGTGTCGCTACTGAAGCCAGCCGTCTTGTCCTTCGAGCACTGCGCCTCCCTCACCCATGCAGCTTGGCAACTCTATGTCTTCGCCTCCACCCCATCGCCCTCCACCGCTAACTCCTCTGGGTCCTCTAATAACACCTCCACCACATCCTCGAATGCCTCGTCTTCATCTGCGCCAACCTCTTCATCGGCGTGGGGTGAAGAGAATTGGAGCCGTATCATCACAATGGGGGAAGAGAGAATTGATACGCCAGTCTTCACGCAATTGGATGGAGCTCAGGTGAGTGTGTATGTGTGTTAGAAAGAGAGCGAAATGTACTGTACATTTATTCATCCCAATTTTATTTGTGGTATACAGCACAATTGGTTTACCGTTAAAAAGTTACGGGTTTGATTCCCATGCAGGATTGAAATGGACAGGTGGTTTATTCACTTGATCAACACTATTGACTAAGTAGATGAGTTGGTGTTTGGTGTAAGATGACCATTGAGGATTTTCTTTTCATGTGACAATGGCTAGTAGATTTAGATAGTACTGTAGCTCCCTAGGTTGAATTGTCCAGTGAGTCCATTAGTCGTAGGAATGGTTACTTATAATAGAGTAAAATTGACATGTTTACACTTTGGAGAAATCCTTTGAGCCAGCTGCCATGTCTCGTAAAATTCATCACCTATCTTCAGATATATAAAAAGAGTGGTCCTTTAACACTCCACGAGCGGCTAGGTTAATAACTTCTACTAGCTGCCCAGCGGGCATACTTACCCTAAACGAGCTTCATTCCATGCGCTTTTTCATGCATAAAGAAGAGCCAGAGCGTAATACAATTATGTATCCCTGAAAGGGCGTTAATTGAGCTTTCCAATGACACCTGAACCATCCTTCTACGATCACAGGTTGTCTTGCAACGATCGTGCAACACGAAGGAAAAATCCCTAAAATACGGTAATTTTCTGACATATTTCCCTGTCTAGGGAGGCAGTGGGTGTGGATGTGTGTGGAGGTAGGCCCAGTCGCGGCGCGGGAGCTGTGCCAAAAGGTCAGAGCCAACCTACGCTCCTCCCACCGCTCGGACTCTCTCTCGGAGCCAATTATGTGCTCAACATCGCATACGACTTAAGGCGGGCCCTGCTCTTTAGGTAGGTGTTCTCTAGACCACCTAAAGTCGGTCCCCGATAGACAAGGGTTAACCCATGGACTGTTAATAAATGGACATAATGATAGGTCAAGTTGAGGGATGGAGGGAGGGTATGTGAGGCATAAAGGGGGGAGGAGTGGAGGATGTGGTACAGGGAGATACTGTTATAATCTATGTGTCATCCAATTTTGAGACATTTCCTGGCATCGACTCCGTATTTAAAGGGTTCTTTACATATGTTTAAATACTGTGCCTTCCGTGAGGCATATCACACTTCCAGTATGATCAATGACCTTTACCTATAAAATATTTACTGTGCCGCACAGCCGAGCTAGGCTACGGCGGCGACAATTATGTTTTAGACCAAAACTACGATCAGCGCATAAACCTGCACTAAAACCTACTTTATCTGACTCCCGTCCACATACTAATGCCTCTATTATGCCTTTCCGCTGACAGGTTCATATGATGACAGAGACGCTACAAAGGTTTGTGTTGGTGGGTGAGAGTGCGGGTTCGAGTGCCACCGTGAAGCAGGTACAGGTGGTGGCAGCGGTACCCCCTCCTTCACCAGCTGGCACCCTTACTGTTACTCTTCACGTCATCCACCACACAGCTGCAGCACTTGCGCGTAAGTTTCTGTTTATTTTAAGTCAATATATTCACCTATGTACTGGTGTATATCCTTGGATTCTACTTATTATCAATCCTTACTCTTTCATTTACTTTGCCACTGTCTTGTCTGTCTTTTATGTAGTCTCTTGTGTTACTATGTTGGTCTACTGTCCTTAAAAAAACTCTTCCGTTTTTTGTTATCTTTCGCTGTTTGTCCTGTTCTTTACTTTCTTTTATCACCCCAATCTAACCATATTGTCCATACGTTGCAGGTGTGAGGCGACAGGAACGAGAAAGAGGGGCAAGTCTTTTAGATAAGCCGAAGGTTTTGCTACTCCAGGACTGTGGTTCCAACCATTGCCTCACCCTGGACGAGCTGGCACCGGGCTGGTTCATCAGGCCTGGCACACACTACAAGGTTGGTTATACTTATACTTACTTACTTACTTACTTTTGATGTGTTCGCCACTCTTCTAGCGGCACCAAGGAGCGCGGCGCCCCTCATTATGGGTGGTGATTTTGGTGTAGTAGACTGTTTGAAGCGACACCTGTATCCCTCGCGAGGATGGGCTCGTCTGGCACTTTTTGCAGTTCGACATCGAGGGCTCTCTTGAAGTTGTCTAATGAGACGTCCCTCATGTCTCTTACTCGCCGTGGGAGTTTGTTGTCATAGGTCATCTTACAATACTAACATGTTGGTAGATAAGTAAGCACTCTGAGAAATATCTATAAACTTGATGAACGTCATAATATTTAAGTTAACAGTGATTTATTTATGTTTTACTTAGATATATTATGCATTAGATAGATACAATTACACTGAAAATGCTCCCATTTTTCAAAAACATTCCATAACCCTAACAAGAGAGTGCTCCTGAATGAGTTTTATTTTTGTAATTCACTGGCATTTATAATTGATATATACAGTATAGATGCAGGTAACATCTACTACTTTTCCCTTTCTTTTTTCTTTGTCATGTGATTTTCCTAAAACATTCACACTAATCACCCTATCTTTGCTCATTGTTTTTCCCTCTTCTCCAAGGAAATCCCCTTCGAGTCCTTGTGGGGATCAAGAGGGGCGCCAGTGAGTGTGTCGTTCATGGTGAGTCGGGACGAGGGTAGCGGGGCCTCAGCTCTTTCGTGCCGGGTGGTGGCGCAGCAGAAGGGGTCGGCCACCACGCAGCGGCAAGTCATACGCATCAACTCAGATTTCCCTTACAACCCTGTCACCGCCCCATAGCCCTCCACCCCACTCGGAGCTCCCAGGACATCCACAGGTTGGTTGCTTCTTCTCATTCTTCCCCTTAGGATATCGTCAGGTGCTTAACTCTTTTAATCCCGATTGTTAACCTAAAATAGGTGTTAAGGCTATGGCAGGTCTATGTGTGCTATGCAGCATGCGGAAAGGTAATTTTATAAAATAATTGTTTTATTTACTGTATAAATCAATAAAAGCCACATGTGCATGGTTTTCAGAGAAAGGGCATATGTGAGGAATAAACTACCTGTACTATTAAATGTACATTCTAATGTAAACAAAACCAAATTTTGATGAAGGGGAGGCTGGCTGGTCTCTTGTGAGCAGCGACACACTCCCACTTTGTCTGCTGCCTCAGGGCTTACTGGTGGTCTGTCACGAGTCAGTCACACACTGTGTGAGGGAGGGGTGGTAGTACATGGATGGAGGGGAAAGATTGTAGTGGAGGAAATGGGGTAGGTAGGCAGTAGAGCAGGGTATGGGAGGGGGGTGGAATTAGATGGAGGGAGGGGTAAATGGGAGTAGAGGGAGGGTTTCGAGAGAAGGTAGTGGTATGGAGAGATGCCATTTTGTCCAATGTCACCCCATATCCCATCAATTGTGCAATTTTTATAAGTGTATAATACTGTGCCTTATCACCCCAGCCGCGGGGCCCGACATATGTCGATCGAGAGAACCATGGCCATCCCTGCGGGGTCCGACATATGTCGGAAGGAATGTTGAGCACATTTTCGGCTCTAAGAGAGAGTCCACGCATTGAGAGGACAATAGGCGGGCTCTGACCGCTCGGCATGGACCTAGTCCCACCACTGACGTTACCTCCGCACCATCCCACACCCCAGTCCTCGCGAGAACAAGGAAAAACTGGGGAATTTACCGTATTTTATGGTTTTTCCCCTCGTGTTGCAAAATCGTTGCAAAAGAACCCGTGGTCGTACAAGGATGATTCAGGTGTCATTGGAAAGCTCTATTATCGCCTTTTCACGGATACATATAGTTGTATTACTCTCTGGCTCTTGTTTATGGATGAAAAAGAGCATGCAGAATTGAAAGGGAACTGGTGGAATATAGTTTGGAGGGTTTTGAGTTATATGAGAGAAATGCTATTAGAGCAGAGGTTGGAAGAGGACTGTTTATTTATGTAAGAAAAGAGCTCAAGGTTAATGAGGTGGATATGAGACAGCAGTATTGTGAGTATTTGTGTATTGAAGTAAAATGTGTAAGAGGATCAATTCTAATTGCCTCTATATATAGAAGCCCAAATAATAGCAGGGTAGAGGATGATAACCTACTGAAAGCAATGGAGGAGATAGATAATAGAGAGAACAAATATAAAATTTTGATTGGAGATTTCAATTTGCCAAGGATCAACTGGGCAAATTGTACTACTCCAGCGGGACAGGGTAGCCTGGAAAATAAGTTTATAGAGAAAGTGAGAGATTGTTTTTTAACGCAACATATTGTAGAGATGACAAGATATAGAGATGGGACGCAGGGGAGTGTACTTGATTTGATTTTTAGCAATGAAGAGGATATAGTGGAACATGTTAATGTGGATAGCCCTATAGGTCGTAGTGACCATGCCTGTATAAGCTTTAGTTGTAACATTAAATCGGAGAGGGATAATAGAAGCAATAGAAAAATATACATGTATGATAGAGCAGATTATGAGCTGCTGAGACGGTGTTTGGACATTGACTGGGGGGAATATTTGAACGGTGAAGACGCTGAAGGAATGTGGAGGAAAATTAGAGTCAAACTGGAGAATGCTGTATCCAAAAGTGTACCAGTAAGGGAATATAAGGATAAAACAAAATTGAGGAAAAGAACTAACCCAGAATTGCCAATGAAAAGAAAGCTTTGGATATTGATTAGAAGAAAGAAACGATTGTGGGAAAGATTAAAATTGTTAAAAAAGAACAGGGGGTCTAGTATAGAGGCTAAGGAAGTGGATCTGGAACGCAGACAAATAAACAATAACATAAGGTGGGAAACAAGGAGGGGGGTGAAGGAGAGGGAGAGAGAGATAGCTAGAAATGTGAAGGATAATCCAAAAATATTCTGGAAGTACATTCAGGAAAAGTTAACAAGAAGAGTAGGGATCCCAGAGCTGGTGGGGGGGTTGAATGATGGGAGTAGAGCGGAGACTGATAAGGAGAAAGCAGAGGTGCTGGGGAAATACTTTGGGGGGGTACTAACAGTGGAGTCGGAGGATGCAGTGCCTACTATTCCCATCAAACAGGCACCGGCACTAGAACTAATAGAGTTTTCCCATGCTAGAATAAGAAGGGCTATAGAAAAAATGAACAGAAGTAAGTCACCGGGACCCGATGGGATACACCCAAGAATCATAAAGGAAGGAGGGGAGATGTTAGTAGAGCCATTGAAAATGTTATTTGAGGTATCGTTTAATACAGGACAAATCCCGATGGACTGGAGATAGGCGAACATAACAGCTATATTTAAGAAGGGAAAGAGAAATGACCCATGGAATTATAGACCAGTCAGTTTGACAAGTGTTGTGTGTAAACTAATGGAAACGGTAATTAGAGAAGGAATAATGGATCATATGAAGTCAAACCAACTTTTCAGTGGGAGACAGTTCGGATTCTTGCCGGGGAGGTCGACGGTACTACAGCTAATTAAGGTGGTAGATGATTGGATGCAAATTCTAGAAGATGGTGATGTAATAGACGTGGTATATTGCGATTTTATGAAGGCCTTCGATAAGGTCCCACATAAAAGGTTAATAGAGAAAGTTAGAAGCTATAATATAGGGGAGAAATGTGTGAAATGGATAGAAGCATTCCTGAAAGATCGGAGACAGAGGGTACTGGTGAATGGAATAGGCTCGGGGTGGAGGGAAATTACAAGTGGGGTACCTCAGGGATCTGTGTTGGGACCACTGCTGTTCGTTATATTTATCAACGACTTGCCTGAAGTTATAACTAATGGAAGTGAGGTATACCTGTATGCGGATGACACTAAACTGTATAGAAGAGTGAGGAGTAAGGAAGATATGGGTTTGCTTCAAGGAGATGTGGAGGGCATGAAGGGATGGTCTGAGCATTGGTTAATGCCTTTTCATCCAAAAAAATGCAAGTACATGCGGATTGGGACCAGCAAGATAGACAAGGTAGGATACAGTATGTATGAAGCGATGGAGGAAGTGAGTGCAGAAAAGGATATAGGAGTAGTGATAGACAATAAGTTAAATTTCTCAGAACATTTAGCGGAAAAGATAAACAAAGCCAATAGAATTGTAGGGCTGATAAGGAGGACATTTGTGTCACTTGACTAAGAAATCTTCAGGAATCTATATACAGCGCTGGTTAGGCCGCACCTGGAATATGCAAACCAGGTGTGGGCTCCATATATGGTAAAGGATATAGAAGCAGTGGAGAAAGTGCAGAGGAGAGCTAGCAAGCTGGTACCAACGTTGAAGAACGCGGGCTATGAGCAGAGGTTGAGGACACTGGGGCTTCCGACACTGGCATATAGGAGAAAGAGAGGGGATATGATAGAGACTTTTAAGATAGTGTCAGGAAAGTACGATGAGGATGTGTGTGAAGGTATCTTCTTGATGCGGGAGGGAACAAGAACGAGAGGACACTCTAAGAAAATTTACAAAGAAAGAAATAGGCTTGAGAAGGCAAAGAACTCATTTTGTGATATAGTGGTAAATGAGTGGAACGCACTGCCCCAGTATGTAGTCGATTCCGAATCAATAAGGGAGTTTGAAAGTAATCTTGATAAAGCATGGGGAAGACAAGATTTGAAGTTTGATTATAAAACAAAAATACAGAATAGTAAAAATGTTGCGTCTGCTACCGCCGCCGCCAACACCGTGAACGACCGCAGCAGTGCAAGTACTGGTACTGAGCTGGATACACAGGCATAGTTTGCCTTTTTCCAGAGGATCTACTGTAAGAAACTGTAAGAAACTGTAAGAAACTGTACTGTAAGAAAATGCAATGAAGCTCGTTTAGGGTAAATATGCCCGCCAGGCAGGTAGTAGAAGATACAAACATCCCCGTCCGTAAAGGGTAAAGTGTAGCTTATCAAGCCTTCCAACAAAGCCTCAAGTGTGGCTTGCCGCAGTCCTTTGGTTAATTAAATTATCAAAGTTAGTCCTCTCTTAACAAATGCTAATGTCATCAATGGCGTATTTTCAGAGTGAAAGCTCTAATTCGGTATGACATCAGTACCAGCCATTTTGGCCAAAATGATTCATCCGCGGTGAAACATGAATCATGATGCTCCCTCCACGATAGCCGAGAGGTGACTGAGTCTGGTTAGTTAGTGGCGTGCAGTGTTACCAGCACCTAGCAGTATTGCCTTGAAGTCATGTTAGCGGGTCCGGCTCAATACTAGAGAGAACAAGGCTTCAGTATAAGTGACGGATGACTTTCGTCGCCCATACTAGTCTATGCCTTTTATACTAACGGATTAGGATCGGCGCTGAGACAACATGGTTTAACTTCTAATCTAAGAAAAATAGATCTGCAAACCTATTGAAAATTGTAAATTACCAGTCTTAAACTAATTGTTTCAAACCCATTATACATGTTGAACTACCAGAACATAACTAACCCTATAAATTTGAATCATCCACAGTAACTTCCAGTAGTGGGTGTTCGTCCTTGGTGGAGTTGACCCCTGAGACTGGTGTATTCCGACTACCCCAGCGCTTGAGAACAGAACTTTGCCGCTGCCTTGATCCTCCCAACGCCCGGGGCAATGACTGGCGGGTGTTGGCCGCTCGCCTCAATGTTGACAGGTGATTATTTTGTTCTTGATATTTCCCAAATTTCCATTTTTATTAATATATATATATTTTTGTATAACCAGTTTTCTTTTTTGGGATATGTGTGTGTTTTGTGTGTATATTGGCAAGGATGTACAGACTTTCTTCTTTCTTTTTGTTGGGGTGGGTAGGTTGACCAAAAATAATCACGCTTTTGATGAATGCTCTGATAAAACTTTGAGACTATCTGATAAATATTCATAACTTCAATCATGTGATTTGTTTTGTGTGTGTATGTATGTAATCAACCTGGGGTTAAGGAATTCACATTTATTGGAGGAAAACAATAAGGCTAATGTATCCTACTACATGCCGTACAAGACGACTAAAAGGGGGCGATGACGTAACATAGACCTATGGTCATCTTACAGAGCATGCTGTCTTGATACAGTGCAGTTAATTCAGGTCTCATTGTAGATACTGCAGGTGCAGGTGTAATAGGGGAACATTGTTGAGTCTTGCTGAGGAATTGTTAGCACTATACCAACATCAGCTACAGTAATGGCTGGATATAAGCTGTAATAACTGGACTTGATTTTACAACACTCCAACTGCTAATAGGCAACCCTGCCTGAGCTGTTACAATGTGTAGTATGTAAAAGAAAGCGATGCTAAATCATTGAATGTCTGTATATACAATATTTTAACATCTGTCAATACACACAGATTCTTCCTATTGGTGAGGACACATTTTCTGATCAACCTCTGTGGTAAACTATCAATGGAAGTTAAATATCTATAAGATATAATCCAAATAAAATCAATCTAAATCGAATTTCTCTATATCTAAATTGAATTGGATCTGAAAAAAGCTAATTTATATCCAAAGGTCTCACATAATAAATTTATATATAAGGTAAGGTTATAAGGGTTAATATTAGCCAGGAATTAACTCCCCAATAGTTCCACGTGGCAATGAAGCAAGGGAGAACCTTTTACCCAATATGATGGTGGACAATGGGGAACGAGACTTCGGTCCCGAGACACGAGTCAAGTTAAAGAAAGAATAAATGATTACATGGGAATGGACATGATTATTATGCTTATCTGTCAGTCAGTCATGGCGTCGATGAGAGCGTCGTGATGGTGTAGCTGGTTGTATTGCTGACAGTGTATTGTGAATAGAGGCTTAAAAGCACGATCAACTGAGGGCGGAAAATAGATGTTAACTGGTTGGTGTTCGTGAAGGCTCTGCTCTTCCTCAAAGGCACACCTTGCTGCCTTGGCAAACGCCAGGAGCCTAAATTATCGTACCGCCCTACTATTCGTCCTACGTCGTGCTGCAGGAGCGATCGTGACGTCACAGAGACACAAGATCACAAATGAGTCATAGCCTATCGTATTTACGATAACCTCCAAGATCACTTAATAGTCAGCCTTCAGAAAGTCAACCCCTTGTGAATCGGTGACGTCCCTTTTATCATATTCTTACAACTATGACACAATATTTTTTCAGCTTACAAAGGATCTGTGGTAGTTAAAGGGATTAAATTATATAGTCTGTAGCCTTTTCTTTACTAGAGGTCATTCCTAAGCTGAATGCAATCATCTATTAGTTGCCAGAATATAACAATGAGGACGCCACCTTTCCAGAAGGGGTTAAACATACCTTGATAAGCAACTTCTATCGCTTCTCCCTTCATCTCTCCCACCCAGGTACCTGAACTACTTCGCGTGTAAGGCCAGTCCGACGGAGCACATCCTGGACCTGTGGGAGGCACGTCACCGGCAGCCCACAGCCTTGACCGACCTGACCAATGTGCTGCGGGTCATGGGTCGCCCTGATGCCGCACACGTCCTTGAAAGTCATGCTGGGGCGTGGTTATGAGACTCAGCAAAGCCATTCTATATTTCCCCTTGAATCTTCGCTATTTTATCTTTTTTCAACTTGTGTAAATGTGTTTAGCCTTTTCCTTGTTATATCTATTATACAGTACAGTAAATGGAACCAGAATTCTCCCCCATCGTTAATTTTTCACAGTACCCCCTGAAACCCTGCTCTACAGCTTACTCATTGGTAAGTTACCATCTGTCTGCAATCAACACACCTCATGATCTACTCAGTGCCACGACCTGCAGTACTGTCACACTCAAGAATATTGTCTTAACTTTAGCCATATCTCTAGTTAATAGAAAGAATACATAGACAACTTAACACCATATAGCATAGCCTCTATTATAAAGATATTTTTAGGAGGATGCTTTCACTATTACTGCTATAAGAGGTACTAAGTTTTTAACACATAAGGAAAGGCTGCATTTTTTAGATTTTGTCAGTTTTAAAAAGGACCCCTTTCAACTTGCATCAAGAGGTGAAAAAATAATGGATGTTGCGAAGGTGGGACACGATTTTTGAGCATGGCAGTATCATATTTTCCCTCTGGCACCCTGGCGGAACCCCTTGCCTGGTGCTGTGACTGAATTTGGTGCCTTGAGACTACCTGGTGCCTTGACACTCTCTTTGCACTGCCCTTAAGTACAGTCAACTAATGTATGCATCTGAGGTGCACCCAGTGCTAGGATATAATATTGTGCAATCTTGACTAGGTCCGAAAATATTGTTTGAACTTTACATTTAACAAATTGTTTAAAAACTCCAAACTCTTAACTATTCCTTTGTGAACGAAAATCTATATGCACTTTAATTTAACCTCGAGACAGTGTATAAAAGTATGAAATACCTGTACTTACTCCGATACTGAACTATGTTGCATTGCAGGTAATTGTTTGAGTGAAGAGCAAACCTGTGCACAATGTGTATAATTAGACCTGTGTTAGTGGAAAGTGCATCAATATTTGTGAACTGAAGCCAATGCAAGGGTCCAAATGGAACTCTGAAGTGCAATATGAACTAGGACTTGTGGTGTGCTAAAGGCCGGATCACACAAGAGTTGTTTTCAATCTACTTTCCTTGGCATCTCTGGTCTGGAGGCTCCGGAATTCAAATATCTTTAAAAGATTTCAGCCAATTTATAACGATCATAAGCCTGTAAAGTAGTTGATACAAATGTTTGCCCTGTGGTAGTTCTTTTGGGAAACTCAGTGGTCTGGTTAAACTAAATATATGTATGTGTATATATATATAATATATATATATATATATATATATATATATATAAACAAAATTATATCCATGTATAAGTGCCTCCAAAATGCTTACAAGTATAAAGTTGTTGATCGAAAGTCGTTGGCAAAAGTACTTGCGAGATTCCGCCTTTAGAAAATGCAAGGATGAAAACCTTGGTAAATACTCTTGAGTACAGGAAAGCCTCAATAACTACAAGTACCACGAGCTTTCTGGATGCTGTTTGTTGTGTAAAACGTAAACATAAGACAAAAATAGAACATGTAGACAATTAAAAGGTGTATTTAGTATTGATCGCAGTTCGTCCACACTCGTTTAGAAGTAAAGAAGCCTGATAGTCGTTACCTCCCCTTAAGATATACAGTATTTGTAGGCCCATTGTTATAATCCTCGTGGTTTTGTACATAGAAGAGACCTGGTTCTATGAGGAAGCATGTGAAGTCCTCAAGCCAGCGAGATATAATTTAGTGCGTGACAGATGCTGAATAGTCTATTGATTTACCAGTGGGTGATAATGCCATATATAGCGGTAATTTTAAGAGAAACTAGTGGAGGTGCTGGGATCGTGCTCCTCCGGACGATTTACACTCGAGGTGCCTACAGTAACGTCATACATACTTGCTGTCCTCCACCCACCGCGATCCATTATAAGAATCTATGGGTCGTTGAATGCATCCCACATTTAAACACTTAAAGCATCATTGCAATTTTCCCCAATAATGCTCAAGGCATTCGTGACTCATGATGTATATGCAGATAATCAGATTTTCTCTCAGAAATCTCCAAATTGGGATTATGTGATGTGTCTCCAGTAATTATTACAAAATCACATTATTGGCAACCAGTAATACAATTTTCAATTACCATATAATGTGCAATATCTTTCTATATATTGCTTAGGACTCGCTAATTAATATTTAAGGCATTTACTCATTATCAGATTTAAAAGTGTTGACACAGATTTTTCTTTCATCTAAATGACACATGGAAACCTCTGGTACATGAACACTAGCATAAAATGTAAATTTACATTATTTTGGGAGGCATATGAAGCTGGAAAGATATTATTACTAACAATCAATACGCTAATGTTAAACAATATTACTATCTAGTAATCGAGACCATCAGCTACCATTCGTTTTGTTTATAATTTTTCAGTCGAAAATTATGTGTGTCGTGAATGGGAATTAAAATGAGCAAAGTACCTCAGACACTCTACAACTCGCGTAACTGTAGCCTTACCCCCTTCTAAAAGGTATCCAATGCATGTTGGAGCTTTATTAAGGAGGTACTCTAGTCTCCACATACGACCACACATCTCATCTTGCCCGCAGATTAGCCTTTAGATTGTGAGCGTACCTGACTGTGACTGGTTTGTGTATATAACTAGATAGAAATGTGCCAGTGTGCTGCCAGGTGGTTTGCAAGTGCTGACTGATTAAGCTTAGATACTGTGAAGGTAATAAAACTGTGATGGTGTAATGTTACCAATACAGGTCCCCCTCGATTTACGATTGGGTTACGTTCCTGAATACCGGATCTTAAAAGGAAAAATTGTATCGCGAACCCTAAGATTAATGGTGTAAATGGGGATGCATTCTGGGACCAGCCAAAACACAAACACAAACTCCTTAAAACCTATAATAATATCGTAAATTGGGGTATCGGATAGTGAGGGAGACCTGTACTAAAGTTGCTACTATATGAATGTTGACAACTATTCTTAGTAAATCACCATAAAAGTACCTATAGCTGACATTAGAGGAATGACAATTATTGTAAATTACTAAAGCTGTGTAGTTTATTAAATTATACTGGTGATTGATAGAACATATGGAGACAATGACATAGTGGCACCTTTACTTATTTTTGCGTAAAGATTTGCGTGGGTACTTGTGGATATGTTTGGATATTCGGCAAACACCTTACGGATCAAATGGGAAAAGACAATTAGAGTTCTTCATCGTTTAATGGAGCAAGTTGAGCAGATGACGAAGATGGGCATGTGTAGGTGTCGTAGGGTGTGTTTGGGAAAGCGTGCGAATGTGTGTGAATGTGGGTGCGTCAATCCTATGGGTGCGTCTAAACTTTGGGTACCTCCCTGCCGTCCAACTCTGAAGCATCCCACATTAAGCATCTTTGGCTGTACATAGTGCTTCAATTTTTGTACATTAACTAGGGTTCTATGGAAGGATGTGCAGTTTCTAAGGACAACTCCCAGTAAAGGAAGTCCCTCCGAGATGTGCCCGAAGAGGAACCAAGAAGAAACAACTGTGTTTAGATTTTAGGTTAAGGGGAGACACTGAGGCCTAAGCAACCACTTAAAAATATAGATATATTATAAATGAACTCTCCAAGTGTTCCTAGTGCTGTTTTGTGAGCACCGTTGAAGTCTATGTTGTAAATTCTGAATCAGATTTTGCTCTGAATACTAAAGAATGCTGATCTGCCATTGATCACTTGATGTGATTTGAGTCAGTATGTTTCTGTTAATAAAAAAGTTTCTGCCCATTTTCCTAAAAGTGAACCTTCCCAATACAGGTACTTCTAATTCCCTTCTCCACTTAAGTTATTTTTTTCTTGACCCCTTTCTCCCTCATGTTTAGCCCCATTGCTTTTGATATTATAAAATGTTTGCCCCATTACTTTAGCGATTTTAAGAACTTTCACCCCATATTAATACCTTTCGCACAATACAGGTGTCGATTATATCCAGGCGAGCGATAGCGAGCCTGTAATTTAAGAGGAACCGGCCTTCGGCCGGGAAATTTTTCTACCGAAAAATGTACAAATTTATCTTGAAAGGGACTCAAGGGGGTTTAATTTTAAGCTTGATGGAGGTCTAGGGAACAAACTAAATACCTCCCCTTAACACCTAAAGAGCGGCCTAGGCGGTATATAATATGTAGCCACCAGCGGGGTGTTTTTACCCAAAATAGGGCTGTTTACGTGATAATTTTCATGCCTAAATAAGACCCAGAGCGTAAAACAAGTATCTATCCCTGAAAGGGCATAAACAGAGCTTTCCAATGACACCACAACGATCCTTGTATGACCGCTAGTTTTCTTGCAACAACCGCGCCTCCAAAACAGCAACACATCTGATATAGTCATGATAGGTTTCGATATTGTTTATATGAATTTTTCTATGTACAGAGTTAGATAGTATTCTTGTTTTTGTTTTCTTTCCGTGTACATAGTCTTCCGTGGAGTCTCGGAAAATACTTTACCATAAGTGCTTGATCTATTATGAACCAGTAGATGAAATGTTTGGAAGGGATACAAAGGAAACTGCTTGATTTCTCTCAACTTCAACGTTTTGGGCTGGCAGACTCATCCTCCGAGCGACTGAGGATTAGTTCTGTGCTGCTCGAAACACAACAGAAATTAAGAAGTTCAACTCTTTCATACATTTCCCTTCGACCCAATTCCTCTACTTTAGCATAAGGCCAAGTGAGGCCGCCACAAAGTCGCTCGCTCGGCTTGGTGGGTTCTTATGCTGCACTGTTTTGTTAAGAGTACATTTAACACCATCCAACAGAACTCCTCAGCCAGTTTGTATTCTTATGCATACGCTTCAGTAGAAATCTAAAGCTAAATAGAGCATTACATAAATTATGCTTGATATTCGGGAACCCGGTGAGCAAAACTAAAATTGACTAGTCATTAATTAATGAAAACAGCGTTAGATTACCATTGTACTTTCTATTCATAGCAAGATTGAGGTTGGTGGAAGTAACTGGCTGTACATTGTTTCTAATATCATCTTGAAGAGCCAGTTCATAGCCTCCAAGTCTGGGAAATCGAAGTGTGATAGATGCATAAGAAGTAATTGTCGACTACTCTAACTAAACATCACCCCGCCGTTGGGGAGCCACCTTGTCGTGGTGGCGGGGCTCGAAGCGGGAACGCTGTCATCCACTCTTCGGAGCAGGGATTACAGCGGCGTCGTGGACGAAGTACCCCCCCCGTCGTCTTTGGGATACGCGGAACCTTCCGGTGACGGCGTTTTTCTGGTTCCCGATTTTGACCTCGCTTTGCGGAGGGTTTCCTCCTCCTTTTTCACTAAATTGTGCCGGCTAGGCTCAAGACGCCTTCCCTCGCTCAGTGGGGAGTTCTGACTCCTACCCGTTTACAGGGGCAGTGGCAGCTAGCTCACTGCACGTGGGGGTTGGTACCGGGGGCAGCGGCGCGGTCGCCCGTGCTGTCGCTCCATGGACCGCCCATCAGTGAGGCCCGGTCTCGGTTTCCGGGGGTCCGGTCTACCTTCCTGGTGGGTTTCCTGGCTTCTGTCCGGCTGCCCTCCATTACGTACAGATTGGGGATGTTTGCAATTAATTTTGCCCTCAGTCCCAGTATAGCGTTTTTGCCTAAGCTAGGCCTCTCTGTACGTAGTGGTGCTATCCCCCCTTGTCTAGGGGGGTAGGGTATGGGGATGAAACCCCCTAGGTCCTGCCCCTGTTTGTGCTGTCGGTGTGGGGGTCGGAGCTTCCTGACTCACGACGGGGGGCTCTGTTAGCTCTTATGGTACGCTCTTTATTTTTGCTTTGTTTCTGATTTTTCTTTTTCTTTCTTTTTCTTCCCCTTGGTTAGTTTTTCTTTCCTTTTTCGTTTTCCGACAAACCGAAATTAGAATAGTAAAAACAACTTGGGTCATCATGGTCCATCCATGCAACCCCACTACCCCGGAACAAGCTAAGGCGCACCCTGTCCCCGTCCCACGCGATCTCACGGACTCTCCACCTGACCTTTCTCAACTCTCTGGGGCTTCCGCCCTAGACGCATCCGTACCTACTAGTACCGTACCAGCTCAAACCTCTGACTCTCTCCTCATTGACCGCTCTCCGGCGCCTTCCTCGGCTTCGACTTTGGTAGACGTGGAGTGTGTCGCCTCTCTTTCTGATTCTTCATTAGTTCAGCCTGCTCTTTCTTCTACAGCTTCCTCTTCCATATCCCTCCCCGCTCCGCCAGTTCAGCCCTCTTCTCTTCCGTCGTTTGCTGTCCCTTCTACTGCATCTGCCACTCTTCCTTCCTCGTCTTCTTCCTCCATTGCTTCCTCATCTCACATCGTCACTTTCGAACCATATTCTCCTTCTTTTTCTTCAGTTCCTTCTCCTTCGGTTCCATCTCCTTCAGTTTCTTCTCCTTCAGTTGCTTCTTCTGCTCGCCCTCGTTCTTCTATTCTTCCTCTCTCCGATCTCTTTGCCCCTGCCGATTTTGTTAAATTCTTTTCTATCCCCGCCTCAGCCCCTCTTGCCGGAGATGACCTTCTGTTCCACCTCAGTCTCCTTCAGAAGGTGGGCAAGGATGTCACTTTCCACTCTCGTCATGATCATTCCCATCTAGTTACAGTGCAAAACGAGAGTCAGGCTGCTGCTATGGCGGCCTTTGCAGACCCCAACGGTACTCCCATCCCTGCTTTTAAAGACCAAAGAATGAACTCGTGCACAGGTACTGTCCTGATCCCTTCTTATATCCAACTCGGTGATCGGGACTTCAAAGATTGCGCCGACCTTATTGGGAAGGCCGTTGTTGCTCAAGACCATGTTGTAATTAATATTGTCTGTTACACCATCCAACCTCGCCACAATCGCCGCTATCCCTCTAATATCGCTAAAATAACGTTCGATGGTAATATTCTCCCTTCTCACGTTATTGTCGGTGGTACTCCCATCGACGTCTTAGAATCCCTTCCCCGCCCTCAGCAGTGCAAGGGTTGCTGGCGTTTTGGCCATCCCGTAAAATACTGTCGCTCTCTCAACCCCGACTACCCTACATGCCCGTACTGTGCGCAACCTGGCCATATTGCTGATGAATGCCCGTCTACGACCCCCTGCTGCCTCAACTGTAAAGCCTCCCATCCTGCCTATTCCCATGATTGCCCCATTTACAAATTTGAATCTGAAGTTACAATTCTTAAAGCAAATCAAGGCCTTGCTCACTCTACTGCCCGTAAGGAAGCTCTTCGCCTGGGCTTCTCACCTCGTCCGATTTCTGCACTTATCTCTCACCCTCCCGTCTCTTCTTCCACTCCCTCCGTTCCGCTTCCCTTGTCCTCGTCCTCCTCTTTCTCTCCTTCCTCTGTCCCTTCTTCCCTTACTTCTCCGCCTTCGGTTTCTTCTGTCTCCACTACTCCTATTACTGTCTCTTCGTCTTCTATCCCTTTGTCTAACTCTTTCTCTGTGCTTGACTCTTCTACTCCTACTTCCGTTTCCACTCCTTCCACTTCGTCTACTCGCCCTCGCCCCTCTTCTTCTGGTTTGGCTCAACGCCCCACCCGCCAGCGGTCCCATCCCAAGCCTTCCTCTAGTTCTTCTCCTCCTCCCTCGTCTCGTGGTTCCCTTTCCTTCCGATCTCCTGTCTCTACCAAACGGATTTCCAAAATTCCTTCCCGTCCCTCCCGTTCTCCCCACTCCTCTTCTAAACGCAGGGACTTCCACCGTAATGTCCGGAGTCCGAGTCCCGGTGAGAAGAAGAAAAAGAGGTTGCCTCCTTCCTCCGCCCCTCCTTCCTCCTCCTCTCCATCTCTTTCTTCTTCCTGCCTTCGCCCTCCCTCTGACTTAAACATTTCCTTTGAGTCCATTCCCAAGATTCAAGACTTTCTCGATTCTTCTCGTCCCCCCGCCTCTTACCGTTTCAGCTGACATTCATCCCGTCCCCTCTACACTGCCCCTTACCCCTCAACCACCTCCTCCTTCCCCTGTCCCCCCCTCTTCCGTCTCTTCCCCTTCCCAACCTTCTTCTCTTCCTTCTGTCTCTCTTTCGTCCTCTGCCCTTCCCTCCTCTCACTCTGGCCCTCCTCTTTCTTCTTCTCTTTCGCTGTCAAGCCTCCCTATGCCCCCCAGTTTTCGGTCCTCCCCTCTGCCTCCTTCTCTTCTGTCTCCCCGTTAACCCATCCACCTCTTCATTGTTGTACATCAGTGTGTATTTTTCCCTTTATCATTATTTGTATTTATCTGTCTCCCCGTTCACCCATCCGACTCTTCATTGTTGTGCATAAGTGTGTATTCTTCCCTTTCTTTTTTTGTTGGCTTTTGCCTCCTTTTAATTCTCCACGTTATCCTCATTCACCTTTTCTTAGTTGTACATAAGTGTGTTTGTTTTACCTTTATTGTTATTTGTGTATATTTCTTTCCTTCTATGTGTGTCCTTCCTCTTTTTCTGTGCGTTCTTATTTTCGGTGGCTTTTGCCTCCTTTTATGGTTTTCTTTTGTCTGTTTTCGTTGTTTTTTCGTCCTTTAGTCTCCTCTTAGTTTTTTTATTCTTTTTGTTTTATTATATCCATTTTGCAGTGGAATCTTCGTAGTCTTAATGCTCAAAGGATTGACTTACGTTTTTTTCTTTCTCTTCACTCCCCTTAGGTCGTTTGTCTTCAGGAGACTCGTCTTTTCTCTCCTCCTGTTCCCTTTCCTCATTACTCTTTTTATAGTTCTCCCCGCTCTCTCCATGATACTTGTCTTCTTATTCGTCGTTCTGTCCCTTTTGAAGAGCTGCCCTTTTCTACTCATTTCCCTTGCACCTTTGCTAGAGTCTATCTTGACCGCTGGTTAACAGTGGTTTCTGTGTATTTGTCGCCTTCTCTTCCCATCGATTTTACCGAATTCTCCGAGATTTTATCTAAGTTGCCCACTCCATTCTTAGTCCTTGGTGATTTTAATGGTCGGCACACCTTGTGGGGTGACAATGTTATTTCACCCCGGGGTCGTCGGCTTGAACCTTTTCTCTCGGACCGTAATCTTTTTATCCTTAATTCTGGTGCTCCTACTCATTTTGATGCTCGGACTCGTACGTTTTCCTGTATCGATCTTTCCCTGTGTTCCCCTTCAGTTTCACTTGATTTTCATTGGTCAGTTCTCGAGAATTCTCACAATTCCGACCATTTTCCCTTTCTCCTTTCTCTGACTACCTACTCTCCTACTCCTAACTCCCCTCGTTGGTGCTTCCAGCGGGCGGACTGGTCTTCTTTCGCTTCCCTTACTGTTCCTTCTTTGCTTCCTCCTCCTTTCTCATCGGTCCATGTCATGCTCTCGTTTTTTCTGGATCTGGTTTTCGGTGCTGCTTTGACGTCCATTCCCCGGACGTCTCGCCCTTTCTCGTCTAAATGCGTCCCTTGGTGGTCTCCTGAGTGTTCCAGGGCCCTCCGGGTTAAACGGGCGGCTTGGAAAAGTTTTTGCCGTAAGCGTCTCACCCCTGCTTATCAGGAGTCATTTTTTCTCTTTCGCCGTGCATCTGCTCTTTTCCGTCGTACTACCAAAACCGCTAAACGCCGGAGATGGGAGTCCTATGTTTCTTCTATTACGTCTCGCACTCCTGTCGCTTCGGTTTGGAAACGTATTCGTAAGATCTCTGGTAAACGTCTTCCCTTCCGTGCTCCAGTTCTCCGCATTGATGGTGTTTCTGTGGCAGACTCCGAAACAATTGCTAATCGATTGGGCTCGTACTTTAGCTCAGTTAGCAGTGGTTCTCATCTCTCTGCTGAATTTCACTCGCTTAAAGTCGTTGCGGAAAGTACTCCAATTACTTTTAGTCTTTCCTCTGACGAATCCTATAATGCTCCTTTTTCCTCAACTGAGTTACGCACCGCTCTCCATGCCTGTAAGAACACTTCTGAGGGTCCTGATGGTATCCATTATCTCCTGCTCAAACATCTTTCCTCGCAAGCTCTGGTCTTCTTGTTAGCTCTCTATAACAAGATTTGGTCTTCTGGTGTTTTCCCTCCCTCTTGGAGTACTGCCCTGACCATACCTTTTCTTAAACCTGGCAAGTCTGGGTTCTCCCCACAGGCCTATGATTCTACCTGGAAGTACCACATTTTGCGTCAGCTCCGTTCTTGTGGCATTTACGGTAATCTAGGAGTCTTTATTCAGAATTTTCTTTCTTCTCGGTCCTTTCGTGTCCGAGTCGCTTCCCACTTATCTCGTCTTTATCCTCAGTTGGAAGGTGTCCCTCAGGGTTGTGTCCTGAGTACCATCCTTTTTCTCATTGCTATCAACAGTATCGTGTCTTCTCTTCCTGTCGGGGTTCGGTCTTCCTTGTATGTCGACGACTTTGCGATTTACGCAGCCGACTCAGATATTGCCGCTTTACATCTTCTTATCCAATTCGCTATTCTGGCTGTTTCTTCATGGGCAACCCGCCACGGGTTCCGTTTTTCCACCTCCAAATCCTGCGCGATGTCCTTTACTCGTTGCCATTCTATTCCTCATCCTCCTCTTACTCTTTATGGTACTGCCCTCCCTTATCGTTCCTCTACTACTTTTTTGGGTCTTGCTTTTGATTCCCGTCTTAATTGGTCCGCTCATGTTTCTTCTCTCAAGGTTGCTGCCTTACTCCGCCTCCGCCTTCTTCAGTCCATGTCCCACCTCACTTGGGGTGCTGATCGATCGCTTCTTCTTCGGCTTCATACGGTTCTAGTCCTCTCTAAGTTGGATTATGGCTGTCAAGTTTACTCTTCAGCCTCTGATTCTGTTCTCCATGCTCTTGATTCTGTTCATCACTCTGGTCTTCGTCTTGCCCTTGGTGCTTTTCGTTCCTCTCCTGTTGAAAGCCTCTATGCTGAGTCTGGTTTCCCTTCTCTTTATCGCCGTCGGGCTCTCCTGTCCCTTCGTTCTTACGCTCGCCTTCAACAATTCCCATCTTCCCATCTTTCCCTTCCCCCTTCGGTTGTTGCTACTTTTTCGTCTCGCCCCCGTTTTGGTTCTCCGTTTTCTGTCCGCATGCTCTCGCTGCTCGCATCGTGCTCTTTCCCTGTTTCTAACGTCCTCCCTTTCCGCTTTTGCTCTTTTCCCCCCTGGCTTTTCCCTCGTCCTTCGGTTTGCCCTTCCATCCTCCCTTGTTCCAAGTCTTCTACTTCTCCCCTCGTTCTTCGGTTTCGTTTCTTAGATCACCTCTGTCTTCACGCTACAACCACTCCTGTGTTTACTGATGGCTCCAAGACGTCGGTAGGCGTGGGGTTTGCCGTCCTTTTTCCCACTTGCTCGTATCAATATTCTTTACCTCCCGTTGCCAGTATTTTAACTGCTGAACTTTATGCTATTTTTATTGCCCTCCGTTTTATGTGTTCCTTCCCCTCCTTGTCCTTTACTTTGTTCTCTGATTCTCTCAGTGCTCTACTTATCTTACAGTCCTCCCCTGCTCTACACCCTTTAGTTCTTTCCATTCAGGAATGGCTTTTCCGCCTTTCCGTCCGCAAAAAGCTTGTCCATTTTTGCTGGGTTCCCAGTCACGTTGGCGTTTGCGGTAATGAGCGGGTTGATTGCCTTGCTCGTTCTGCTGCCGTGCGGGGTACCCGCTCCTCACTTGCTGTCCCGGCCTCTGATTTCTTCCCTGCCTTGTCCAGGTTTCTTTGGTCGAGGTGGCAGACTCAGTGGTCCACTACCTCCGTTAATAAACTTCGTTCTGTCAAACCGTCCGTTTCTGGGTGGTCTGATCCCTCCCACCGTAATCGCCAATGGGAGACGGCTTTGGCCCGTCTCCGCATTGGCCACACCAGACTTACCCATTCGTTTTTAATGTCCCGTTCTCCTCCGCCTCTTTGCTCGCGCTGTACCGTTCAGCTTTCTGTCTCCCATCTTTTCCTCGATTGCCCCTTATTTTCCGTTGCCCGCACGCGTTTCTTCCCTTTTCAGGCTTAGCTCCGCCGGCCGCCATGTCTTGCTGATTTTCTCTCTGAATCTCCCTCGTTTTCTATCTCCCGTATTATGTCCTTCCTTCATCATGTTCGAGTTCTCGATGATATTTAGTTAACTTCCTTCCCATCTTTAAATATTTCGTGTCATATGGCCTTTGTCGCCTGGTGCGTTGACTTCATTAGTGTAATGTAATGTAACTAAACATCATGGATATTGGGATAGAGTTGGTCATTTCAAATATCAGAACCTAATATGATATGGCCAAGGAGTTCTAAGTGGACGGTGAAACAGTGTACCAAAAGTTAAATGCAGAAGTTTTATATATTATGTTCTTTTTCCCCCAGGCCGCACATCACTCACACGTTCAGTAAAACAATCTAATACAATTGTCTGGAATTGGCTGGATATTATCAAAGTTGCGTATGTTTTGCGAGTGTGAGGGTGTGGTCTGGGGGCATGGTGTGCTGGTGGTGTGAGTGCTGGTGACACTGGCTGAAAATATAGTTCAGACTCGCTGTCCTCCTGGCCAAAATTAGTCTTTAACAGTTGTCCTAATTCACTGCCTACATAGTAAAGTCTTGAAACACAGTCTTAATTAAGTTTGGTTAATAGTTTAAATATGGGTAAAGCATAAAGATAGGTAGGTAAGTGAAAGTACTCAATTCCAGTTGTAATTGGTAATGAATATACTATGCAATGTTATTCCGGTATTTTACTGGTCGTATATTCATAGCAAATGCAACAGTTTAGTCCTATGTTTGTGACTGCTTTCACGGCCTTTGCATATCTAAGTTTTCATGATACAAGTGAAGTATAATCAATGCTAAGTAATATCTAACAACTTCCAGAAGGAATAATTGGAATCACACTGTTTTCAAAGGTCTGCTTAGCTAAGTATTCAAAATGCAAGTGAAATGTAATCAATGTCGAGTAATAACTAACAACATCACAAAATGTACAATTACAGCCGTATTCTTAGACGTGTGGGGTGGGCGTCATCTTGCCCATAATGAACGAAGATATCGGAACTCAGTGCTAATAAATCAAAGAGAACTTGAAATCTCCTTAGTTTTAAAATCTAACAATTCATCTTGTCTTATATCGTTCATTAAGGAGTAGGGTTTCATGGTGGGAAGGTTTAAGAATACGGCTGATAGAACTACAGATTGCAGGAGGACAGCAAACCCTGAGGCCGTGACACTGGATTGCATTGTGGTGTGTTCTGTGCTGGTGCTTCCACTGTTTACACTGAGCGGGTCACTCAGAGTTTGTATCACGCAGGGGCTGATAAGTGGAGTGTTGTGTGGGTGTCATCCGAGGCTGGATTTTACATGCGCAATTTGTCCAGCATCTTATTATCAGTAAATCTGATCTGGCAGCTACTAAATTAGAAGTTATATTGAAACTATTCTGTTTATAGTCATCCACCTTCAGATACAGCTTCTGATTTAAAACCTATTACAATTGTATCCACTATAGCTATCTACCTTCAATTTAGAATCTACATTGAAGGTAGATTGCAGCATCTACATTTTACATGCAGTATGGTAAACTATCAATGGAAGTTAAATATTACTAAGCTATAATGAATCAAATCAAATCAATCTAAATGAATACTCTATATCTAAATTGAATTCAATCTGAAACAAGCTAATTTATATCCAAAGGTCTCACATAATAAATTTATATAATTATAGGGTAAGGTTATAAGGGTTAATATTAGCCAGGAATTAACTCACCAATAGTTCCACGTGGCAATGAGGCAAGGGAGAACGTTTTACCCAATATGGCGGTGGACAATGGGGAACGAGACTTCGGTCCCAAGACTCGAGTCAAGTTAAAGAAAGAATAAATGATTACATGGGAAGGGACATGATTATTATAATTTATGCTTATCTATCAGTCAGTCATGATGTCGATGAGAGCGTCGTGATGGTGTAGCTGTGTGTATTGCTGTATGTGTATTGTGATTAGAGGCACAAAAGCACGATCAACTGAGGGCGGAAAATTAGATGTTAACTGGTTGGTGTTCGTGAAGGCTCTGGCGTACCTCAAAAGCACACCTTGCTGCCTTGGCAAACCGCCAGGAGCCCAAATTATCGTACCGCATTTAGGTTGCTCTATACGATAAATTATATTAATATATACGATAAATTCATATATACTACATAAGACCATGGCAATATTGCTTAATAGCATATTAGGCCTTTTATAACTTAACTTATTTACAATCTTATAATATACGATCTACTCGTCCTACGTCGTGCTGTAGGAGAGATCGTGACGTCACAGAGACATACGAGATCACAAAAGAGTCATATTCTATCATATTTATACGATACACTCCCCCCACAAAAAAGACCTGAACCCCACCTTAAACCTAAAGTTGCCCAGAGGCTATCTTCTGATGCCACAAGTCGACGGCGCCAGCAGCAGCGCGTCTGGGACGCGTCCCGGTCCGAGAATGATCACCATCAGTATGAGGCGAGTCGTTCCTTTGAGAATCCTCGGACCCAGCAATAACAGGTGGAGCCTCAGATTGCAATGCGGAATTGAGCTCCAAAGCGTACAAACGTGCGATAGGCCGAACAGTAGTTCCAGTGGCTGTCTTCAATAGCGCCACCCGCTCTACAGAGTCTGCCCCCTTGTATACCTCTAACACGCGGCCTAATTTCCAGTATAAACGAGGACTATCTTCTTTAATTAAAACAACTTCGCCAACTGTAGGTGCCGTTGGTCTACCAGAGGGAGTAACACTCCTTTCCCTCAATCTATCTATCTATCTATTGCCTGACGCCGTGATCCCCGAAGGGGTGGCCACGAACGAACCGCCCCCATGCACCTCTGTCCCCAGTCAGTCGACGCCCCTCCCCCCAACCAGCACCGCCTTCGTTCATGTAGTTCCTCACTCCATCCTTCCACCTCATATTCGGTCTACCTCTACCCCTCTGTCCCTCCACCTCACTCTCGTACACCCTCTTAGTCATTCTCTCGCTTTCCATACGTTCCATATGGCCGAACCATCTCAAGTTGTTCCTTTTCACACTTTCCAGCACATCTACCTCCACACCACACCTCCTTCTTACTTCCTCATTAGTCTGTCTATCCCTCCATGTAACTCCACACGCACTCCTTAAGTAATTAATTTCCACTGCTCTCACTCTTGGTCTGAGTCTCTCAACCAACGTCCATGCTTCGCTTCCGTAAGTCAGTGTCGGGATTACCACACTGTCATGCAAGGACTTCTTCACTTCCATACTGACCACCCTATTTCTTGTTACTGCTTTTAGCGTTCCTACAACCCTCTTCCCCTGTTGTACCCTCTCCCGTACCTCTTCATCCATAGTCCCATCTTTACTCAACACACTGCCCAGATACTTAAAAGAGTTGACGATCTCCATAGCCTGACCGTTCAGCTTCACCTCACACTCTGTGACTTCACCCCTTTCCCTCAATGCTAGCAGATATTCACTAATCCACCGTTTCCTAAAATCCTCGATTATCCTGGATATATAGTGGTATCTCTTAGACACCGCTACCTCAGAGTACAACGAGGGATCCTCTAACTCTACTATGGATTGGAAATCAGATGGAAACGCAGTCAATGGTTTCCCATATAGCAAGTGAGCTGGCGTTAATGGTAGTGGTTCTTGCAGGTCGGTGTACACGTATGTAAGCGGGCGATCATTCACGACTGCCTCTATCTCTGTGAGGACTGTCGTCAACTCACTCTTCTTTAATAGAGCACGTCCTACAACCGCTCTTAGTCCTGACTTTACTATGCCGACACATCGTTCCCACATTCCACCAAACCAAGGTGCCTTAACTGTAATGAACCTCCATTCGCACTTCTTCTCTCCCAAAAAAGTGATGATAGTAGGATCACTACTCATATCCTTTAGATAGTTTGATGCTTGGACATAAGTGGGAGCATTGTCGCTAAGAATGAGTTGAGGGAATGAACGACGGGCACAAAACCGTCTGAACGCCAGCATAAATTCTTCGCTAGACATATTATCACATAGTTCTAGGTGTACCGCTCGAGACGTTGCACAGGTAAACAATAATATATAAACCTTCTCACTCTCCCTCGTCTTCAATGCCCCTGTGTAATCTAATCCTACCGCTTGGAAAGGTTCTACGTGCTTTACACGGCATTCAGGTAGGGGTGGAGCTGGTCCAGTTGCATATGGTTTACCCTTTAGTCTCTGGCATATTACACACTTTCTCACTACGCGTCGAGCTACTTGTCGAACTCTGGGTATCCACCATGTGAGACGTAAATTTGATATAATATGACATACCCTGTAGTGTTTTACTTCCCTATGTGCACGTATGATCAATAGATCAGTAACGTGATGTCTTGTTGGCATAAGTATAGGTCGGTTTGTGCCGTCTGGTACACCCGACCACTTCAGGCGACCCTCACACCTGATGAGGCCATTGTCTAGGTGCAACCTTAGTTGACGCACTATATTAGTCATTAATGTCTTATTCGAGCTTTTCAAGGATTCTAATTCATTGGAAAAGGTTTCTATTTGAACCTATTTGATCAAAGTTACTTCAGCTGCTTTAAATTCACGAGCATCAATGTTGTGACCCCTGTTGCAGAGTTGGCCCGTTACTTTAAGCTTAAGATTGGATACATATCGCAACACCCAAGCTACAACTCTGACTAGTTTATTATAGTCACCGAATCTTGCCCACTTCATGATAGGACCCGGTGGCTCATTTGGTTGGGCTGTAACTGCCACTGTTTCCAGTGGCAGAAGTCCCTCACCAACAGCATGCCATATAGTCCATTCACTTTCATGGAGCAGCCACTTTGGACCATGCCACCACAATTCGGACTTCATTAACTGGCTAGCCGTTATACCCCTAGTTATGAGATCACTAGGGTTTTCCTTTGTATTTACATAATGATAAGCAACGTCTGGCAAAAGGGCTCTAATCTCATCTACCCTATTCCGCACATAAACTGGCAGAGACTTCTTGCTATGTATCCAGTTGAGTGCGACCTGACTATCGCACCATACATGAACGATTTCAATATTTAATTCGCTCTCGTATGCTGCGCGTACATGTTGCACCAGACGTGCTAATAGCAGCATGGCAGTCAATTCCATTTTAGGAATAGTTACCTTTTTAACCGGGGCTACCTTGGCCCGGGCTGTAACTAAATGTGCCCCAAATGAAGTAACAACATTTATGGCTACCCCGTATGCCGTGGCGCTAGCATCGCAAAACGTGTGTAACGTAACGTCACCGAACGCCGCCACTTTACGAGGTATAGGTTTAGTACATAGGATGGCATATTCATTCAACAACAATGTCCCTTGGTCATTCAGGTCCTCGGGCAAACTGTCATCCCATCCTATTTTACGTCTCCAAACTTCCTGCATTAGAATCCTAGCTCTTATGGTAACAGGTAATGCTAGACCCAAAGGATCAAAAAATTGCGCAACTTTGCTCAACAGACTTCTTTTTGTGTGCGCTCCTGTCTGCTGAGCAAAAGACCTTCTTAGAAAAGTTAGTATGTCATGTTTAGGTTGCCAGATCATCCCCAAATTTTTGGACTTTTCCTGGTTAAGAGATGCCGTACCATCCACCTGTATTAAACTCTGAAGATCTTCACTATTAGTAACCCACTCGCGGAGAAATAGATGTGCATCCGCAAACAATCTGCGTGCTTGCCAGTATGCATATAACAAATCATCTTGACTATCGCTAGTACCCTGCAAATTGTCAATGTATAATCCGCGAGATAGTTTACTTGTGTCCTCATGAGTGTCAGCTAGATGTTTTCTGATTGTGGCATTTAACAAAAACTGCGAGCAAGTGGCCCCAAAGAGTACAACCCGAAAACGGTATATTATGATGGGACTTTCAGAGTCGCTAATGTCGCTGAACCAAAGAAAGCGGGTAACATCTCTATCTTCCTCCTTTAGCTTGACCATCAAGAATGCTTTCTCGATGTCACTGGTATAGGCGTACTTTCCCAGCCTAAACCGCAATAGATGTTGGGACAGGTCCGACACCATGGACGGACCTGTCAATAGGCAGTCATTCAGACTGGGTTGTTGACCTTGGTGGGCAGAACAGTCATACACCACCCGTATTGGTGTGGTGACGCTGTCTTTCTTTACCCCATGATGGACCAGATAGTGAACCCTACCCTTCTTACACGGTTCCTTGACATCGACTCTCTCTATAAAGCCCCTATCCTCATAACCAGAGCTGGGCACCACAAACAAAAAGTCAAGTCAGCAAACACAAATCAGCAAACCCAGAACATAACTTCAGCAAACACAAATGTGCAAACCTTGTGAAATTTCTAGTCCTCAAATGCAAATATGCAAACGCAAACCGTTTTTTATTTATTTTAAATTTAAACTACAGAATCAAGGGTAAATCAATAAATTCAAACTCTAAATGTCAATAAATATATATATTTACTTAAATATAATGTTTCCCAACTTCCACGGACCTCAAGGATATACATGCAGGCTTTTAAAGCTTGGAAATTGCTGTAAATTGCCAAAACATTCCAGAACGTCACCCGCATTGAAAGGGTTAATATATATAGCATAGGCCACTTAGTTTGTCCACATGGGCAGTAAAACGTTGGGGCAACTTGTTTATGGGGAGAGTGCTTCAGTAATAATCAGTATTCGCAATTCCGCACCATCAGGAGGTACGCCGTATCACAGAGGTGCAAGGAGGCGATTTATTCGTGGTCCCCACTTTGGGAATGGCAATAGGCTATATATGCCTAGATAGGTCTACTTTAGATAGATTAAGTAATTTAATAGAAAGTAGCCTAGACCTATTAATTTTAATGCTCAGAATAAAGGCCTAGCTTCAGATCAAAATTGATTAACATTTTATTGTAGGCTAAATTTAGTCTAGGCCTATATGATACTTTCAAAATTAACACTTTCTACTTGACAATAATAAATTGAGTGTGATTATAGGCCTAGGCCTATACATAGAACATAAGAACATAAGAACATAAGAAAATGGGAGTCTGCAGAAAGCCGATTGGGCTAAGCAAGGCAGATCCCTGTCCCACACAACCCCAATTACAAAGCCCAATTATAGGCTCAACACTCTAATACCCTTAGGATCATCTTACCAAACCGGTTAGAGATTAACGCAGGATTACGGGGGTCTGCAGAGCGCTGATTGGCCCAACCCGGCTGATCCCCCTTCACACCCAACCCTTCTCGTCCATATGCTTATCCAATTTTTTCTTAAAGCTCCCTATCGTTCTTGATCCCACTATATCACTTGGTAGCCTATTCCACCCATCTACAACTCTGTTACCAAACCAATATTTGCCTATATCTTTTCTGAAACGAAATTTATCTAATTTGAAACCATTGGTACGAGTTCTTTCGCTATCACTGAGCTTTAGTACATTTGTCATGTCCCCTTTGTTAATCCCACTAACCCACTTGAACACCTCTATCATATCCCCTCTAACTCTGCGTCTCTCTAACGAATGTAAACCTAATTTCTTCAACCTTTCTTCATACGGAAAATTTCTAATATTATGGATCATTTTTGTCATTCTACGCTGAATTCTCCAATGAATCTATGTCCATTCTGTAATAAGGACACCAAAATTGGA
The DNA here is from genome assembly GCA_032716605.1 of Paralithodes platypus. Lineage (NCBI taxonomy): Eukaryota > Metazoa > Arthropoda > Malacostraca > Decapoda > Lithodidae > Paralithodes > Paralithodes platypus. The sequence goes on along the minus strand of CM064510.1, from coordinate 4,323,834 downwards.
CAGCATAATCCATATGGGGTCTCACTAATGACAAGTAAAGTTTAAGATAACATCAGCAGTTCTGTTACTCACACTCCTAGAGATGAACCCGAGAATCCTGTTTGCCTTATTACGAACGCTTATACACTGTTTCTAGGCTTCAAATCATTGCTAACAAACACACCTAGATCTTTCTCGCAGTCTGAATTTTCTAATTCTAAATTAGCTAGTTTATATTTAACATTTGTTTGCATCTTCCCTATCTTTAATACCTTGCATTTGTCAATGTTAAACTTCATCTGCCAATTTACTGACCATTCATGTAAGGTATCTAGATCCCTTTGGAGGCACTCTATATCGCTATCTGAATCAATTGATCTCCCCATTTTAGTATCGTCTGCGAATTTACTTATCCTACTAGTTATACCTAAATCTAGGTCATTTATGTATATAAGAAACAACAGGGGACCTAATACCGATCCCTGGGGGACACCACTTTTGACTGCTCCCCACTCTGACTTGGTACCATTTATGCTGACTCTCTGTTTCCTACCAATTAGCCATGACCTAGAAGTTAGAACATGCAATATTTAGCCTAGGCCTACATGCTTTGAGGCATTTTGATGGAATTAGTGATTATAGCCTAGACCTAAGCTATATATATAGAAGTTAGAACATGCAATATTTAGCCTACATGCTTTGAGGCATTTTGATGGAATTAGTGACTGATTATAGCCTAGACCTAGGCCTAGGCTATATATTAAAGTTAGAACATGCAATATTTAGCCTACATGCTTTGAGGCATTTTGATGGAATTAGTGATTATAGCCTAGACCTAGGCTATATATATATAGAAGTTAGAACATGCAATATTTAGCCTACATGCTTTGAGGCATTTTGATGGAATTAGTGATTGATTGATTATAGCCTAGACCTAGGCCTAGGCTAGCCTATATATATATATATATATATAGAAGTTAGAAAATGCAATATTATTTAGCCTACATGCTTTGAGGCATTTTGATAGGATAGGGTAGCCTAGGCCTAGCCTAATAAAATTACTTATATTAGTAATTAGCCTATAGGCCTAGCCAGCCGTCCGGCTGGCTCAGTTGATAGCGTGCCTGATTCCCATCTTGAAGGTCTCGCGTTCAATCCCCGCTCAGATTGAAAAGTTTTTCTGGGATATAGCCGGCGGTTACCATCACCCCATGAGCAAGAGGGATGGGTAATGGTCTCTGGTAGACTAAAGAAAGCCAAGCGCTTGTGAATCCTCGAAGGAGGAGATACAGGCGCTATATAAGTAACCAGAAGATTATTATTATTATTATTATATTTAGAAGTTAGAACATGCAATATTTAGCCTACATGCTTTGAGGCATTTTGATGGGTTTAGTGATTATAGACCTAGCCTATATAGAAGTTAGACTTAGCCTAGGCCTACATGCTTTGAGGCATTTTAATGGGATTAGGGTAGCCTAATAACATTAGTTTAGGTTAAAAATTAACAGGCTATCAATCAAATTAACGATAGCCTAACTTTATAATCTTAAATTAGGCTAGATTATAAAGTTATAAAGCCCTTCTCCAGAGACATCTTCTAGGTGGGGCCAGGGGTGGCTTAGGTCCTGGATTTCTGCATGCTCTGCAGCATCACTGTCGGATGATGGTGGTGAACTGCTCCCCATGCTGTTGGCAGCTGCGGTAGGCATGATGGTAGACTCCATGTTCACTTCAATAGGCCGAAAATATAAACAAAGTTGAAGTGCTAGCAGGTTGGAACTCTTGGATTGCTGTGTGTTGTAGGTGTTAGCTCGACGCTTGCTACTAATTAAGTGAACATTGAACAAACGTGAAGAGCCGATGTATAGGCCTAGATTCCAGAACACAGGTAATTGGCTTGGTCACATGACTTTTTTTGGCTGGAGCTGCAGGAGCGGCCCAGGGCTGGCTGGCGGCTGGAATTTTTATTTTGCGGACTCGAGGTTTGCAACATGGAGGTACTTTCCAGAGCTTCAAACCCGCAAATAGGCAGCCATTTTGGCGCCAACGCTAATTCGCCAACAAAATGACACTTCCGCCATGGCGGAATTGGCTATTTGCGGAAGTGTTGGCTAAAGTGCCCAGCTCTGCTCATAACTCCGAAATACATCGTCATACGCCTGGCGCGTGCTCGGTTCGTTAGACAATTTCCGCTGCAATGCGCTCAAGCGACCTAATGCCAAACCATAATTGGTAGGCAGGCTTATCTCACTGTTCTTCCAGGGTAAACTAACTTTATATTGCTTGTCTGAGGCACAGTAGCACACAGACTCGTCAAACCTTTGTAGCGCAACTTCCGAGTCATAATCAGTCTCCATAGGATTAATGCCTATGTGATCCAATCTCCACAGTCGTTCCAGGTCGAACTCGGCAGCCATCTTAGGGTCACTAGGTTGGGAATCCTCCCTTCCCAACTCCTCCGCCGCGGTTACATTGACTCTATATATCGAGACCGTGTCGACCAGGACCTTTGACTGTGTAGTATGCACCTTTCCGCTCATGCAGTATCCAAATTTAGTGGGGATTAAAATTACACCACACATCTTTTTAAATCCAGGGTATACTACTTCATAATAATGATCCACACCAAGTAGAACATGCACCTCACTCTGATTTCCCATGGGATCTGACAAGTTAACCCCTTTGCTACGTAATGCGTGTTCCACCTTCTTCACACCCACAGATACATATTCTGGTAGGGTGTCTACTACGATACAAGTCATAAAGTACCGGTTTTTACGATAGAAATATGAAATCTCCGCTATCTCGTAGTCTTGTTTATCAGTAACCCCTGTGAAGCCCTGTAACCGAAGAGTCTCAGCCCCTACGATTCGGTGCTTCAGTCCCACTAGTACGGACCTCTTTATAAAGGAACGTTGAGACCCTTGATCTAGAAGTACCCGACAAACTTTGTTACTGTCATTACCTTCCATGGGAATCTGTATTGTGGGCAATATAGTGGTGTCTTGCGTGCTACCTAGTGCCACAGTTGTAGTACCCTCATTTTTGACGTCTTTGACTTTATCTGCTGTAGGACACAACTTATCAAAGTGATGTCCTTTGCAGTGCCGACAGGGCCTTAAGTATGTAGCAGTACATTGTCCCTGTTTACCATGTTCCCCACTTAGACAACCTACACATAGCTTCAATCTTTTCGCCTGTGCTAGTTTTGTCTCATTTGTCGGGTATTTTATGCAGAAACTCCATTTATGTTTGTTGTTACATAGCTTACATAAAATCTGAGCAGGTTTCTTATACACACCCTCTTTCTTTACTTTAGTCCCCACTGTCATGCTTACTGTTCCCCTCTTCTCCACATTCTCACTCCCTCCCGACACATACATTCTTCCTTTGTTCAACTGTAGATTATTGATCTCCTTACTGAACTGAGTTTTGAATTCCCCCAGCTCAAATGATCTTACCTAATCAAGTATTGCCATAGGAAGCTTCTGACGCAAGATAATGACTATCATTTCCTGCGTGGTAAGCCCTAGGGTGTCTAGCGATCGAGTATGGCACTCCATATTTGCCCTGAAGTTTGTCAACTCATCAACCTTATACTGTGGTTCTGCGAGCCCCAACAAGGCAACGACATGGGCCATCTTCAACTGCTCTCTATCCCCGTATGTGGACTCTAATAAGTGTACCGCTTCAAGATAACTACCACCCACTACTGCAAAACCCTCTATTAAATGTAAGGCCTCTCCTTCCATTTGTCCCTTCAGATAGTGAAACTTGCGGACATTATCCAAAGAGGATTCATGAACCGTAGATCGAAATACGTCCCAAAAAGCTAACCACTCAGTTAACTTGCCCCCAAATGTAGGAAGATTGAGCTTTGGGAGGTGTACAGTATATTTTGGGTCAGCCCTTCTATGGGCCTCATTATCGCCTCCCTTCTTACTCGCGATTGCACGCTGTAATAGGTACTTCGCTCTAAAGACAGGTTCGTCATAGAGGGCGCGATTATCACACTCTGTAACTATCTCTTCCTCCTCTATCATGTCAGCCACAATCACCTTACTCAGAGCCGTAATACGACCGTGGGTAGCCTGGACGTTTTCTAATCTAGCCTCCAATTCCTCTAGTTCAGCAGTAGTGATGAAAGTGTTGACGTCCACAATTAGCCTACTTAATACTCCCCGAAGTCCCGCCCTTTGATTTTTAGGGGCTTTGATCAGCACCCCACTAGACGGTGTCTCTTTATCGTTTTTATCCATTTTGCATTTGAGCCTATAGGCTATGTATCTAAATGTTACGTTACAAAAACAACGGCCAAATAATAGTCTAATTAAGAGACGCCAACCGGCGGACTTCTATGTTATGGAGAAAAAATAGTACACTAAATAGCAATACCTACTAATGGATCATATAGAACAAGAAAAAAATGTTAGGTCAGGTCATATGTCACAGGAAGTCTGAAACGGAAAAGAAAATTATTGGGGAAAGATGATGGGTGGGATGCAGAACTTGGGCAGGTGCAACGATGTGACCCTGCATTCCGGCTCTAACCATCGCTTGGCTAGCCTTGCCAGTTTATCATAGAGTTGTTCCTGCATCCTGTTATATGTCCCCTTGTTCATTGCCTTAACCCTCCTCTAGCGGGTGCTCTGTGGCCGTTTTGGGCCTTTCTGGGACGTTCTGACTGCTATATCAACCATCAGTATGAAAGAAACTGTATTGCGCCGAAAACTAGGTGGAAATCGCTACACAATGACGCCACATACAGCTACGTAGCACTCGTGGAGCACTGACAGTGTTACCTCGAAGATGGAAGTTTAGCTGATTTTGCTACCTTGCTCACTTTTAGCGAACTATTGGTTACACTGTCATCCTCATGCGCGGTGGGGGAACTGGAGTTAGTGTGGGCCGGGAGGCCACAGATGTCGGACGTATGGATCATTACTATCCCACCCATTTTCACTCGATTTCCACCCTTTTTTCACCCGTTTTTTGCCAGTTTTTTCAACTCGACTTAAGTGGTGAGCCGCTTTTTAAGGGTTAAAATCCCTTACTGGTAGCTAATTCCCGGGTCTGGGCACCAATATGGTAAACTATCAATGGAAGTTAAATATTACTAAGCTATAATGAATCAAATAAAATCAATTAAATGAATACTCTATATCTAAATTGAATTCAATCTGAAACAAGCTAATTTATATCCAAAGGTCTCGCATAATAAATGTATATAATTATAGGGTAAGGTTATAAGGGTTAATATTAGCCAGGAATTAACTCACCAATAGTTCCACGTGGCAATGAGGCAAGGGAGAACGTTTTACCCAATATGGCGGTGGACAATGGGGAACGAGACTTCGGTCCCAAGACTCGAGTCAAGTTAAAGAAAGAATAAATGATTACATGGGAAGGGACATGATTATTATAATTTATGCTTATCTATCAGTCAGTTATGATGTCGATGAGAGCGTCGTGATGGTGTAGCTGTGTGTATTGCTGTATGTGTATTGTGATTAGAGGCACAAAAGCACGATCAACTGAGGGCAGAAAATTAGATGTTAACTGGTTGGTGTTCGTGAAGGCTCTGGCGTACCTCAAATTTCAAAAGCACACCTTGCTGCCTTGGCAAACCGCCAGGAGCCCAAATTATCGTACCGCATTTAGGTTGCTCTATACGATAAATTATATTTAATATATACGATAAATTCATATATACTACATAAGACCATGGCAATATTGCTTAATAGCATATTAGGCCTTTTATAACTTAACTTATTTACAATCTTATAATATACGATCTACTCGTCCTACGTCGTGCTGTAGGAGAGATCGTGACGTCACAGAGACATACGAGATCACAAAAGAGTCATATTCTATCGTATTTATACGATATGCAGCTTACGATGCACAAGAGCATAAAAAATGCTCCCGGAAGTAAGGATGCCAATCATAATTCGACGGACAAAACGCTTGTGGGATTTGGCTTATATTGGCAATGTCCACACACAATTTAACAATCTCAGGGGGATTCTGCACATGCAATGTTATCTCGGGTATCTCTGCTTACTATAGTTTACTATAACAAACAAAAATATTCTACTATAGCCCAGCCTAACCTAATTATTTTAGGTTAGATTAAGTTATTGCAGACTAGGTTGTTGAATAAGTTGAGTCATTGAAGTAAGCACAGCTGACCAGGGATAAAATTGTGGAAGTGGAAATTTGTCTGAAGATTTAAAAAAATATGCAGCCCCGGCTCTGTTTTGAGTAGTTGATACTGTAAAAATGTAGATCATGAAAATTATTGTATATGGAAAGAATGTGAATCACAGTATGTGAGTGAATGCACTGTATATGAACTTGTATTGGTGTGTATGAGTCTGTGTGTCTGGTTACAGTTGTGAGGCTAATTACAATGAAAAAGAAGAGAATTGGTGCATGACTTTTATTAGTTCTTCATTTATAGGTAGATTTACACGAGGACTTTTTTCTGGCAACTACCGATTCGCAGCTTCACTCTGACATTATGTTTAACCCCTTCTCTACCATGACTTCTTTCTGCCATTTATTCTGGCAATCATTAGAGGATTATGTCAAGTTTAGAATTAGTTTGTGGGAGCTCGGGAATGGAGATTGGATATAATGTTTTGATTCCTAGAGGCTCTTTCTAAACTGAGTAAAATCGTGTAATGGTAACTCAAATTAGATGGAAATTACGTCATCGTGCTGAAGGGGTTACACTACTTTGCACTGGTATCCGCAACTAGATTGAGGGATGATTATTGGAAGTCACAGAATTATTATAGATGTATAGTTGTGGGTACTAATCAAGATACACCCATCTGAATCTTTGAAGCCGTGTTCTGAAGCATTTGGGATGTCATAAAGCATTGTATTGTCTCATTTGGCTTTTATACTGATTGAACTGGGTGTGTAGCTGTTTGTGTTCAATGCTATACAGTCGCCAGCAGTGAAAGTGTTAAAAATTTAATAAACGGGTCTGACACGATAACAAATATTTTAAAATACTCGTTAATCATGATTATAATACCCTAAACAGTATTTTTCCCTATTCAATGTTCACTGTCCTTGATCAAGTTTATCCAAGTTGTGTAGGCTACCAGCTACTAGTGCAGGTGATAATACCCATTCCGGAACATAAGCTGTGGACTTAAGTTTTTGAAACTATTCCAAACTGAATCAAATCTTATTAATATTACTTAGTGAAGTATATGTGATTCGTGAGTTCAGTGGAGTAGTTTGAGGATTCAGAAAGGGCCATGACTTATGTGACTCAAGGGTACTACTAACAACAAGTTTGTTCACCCAACCTGCCACTGTGCGAATCCAAATCACCTGGGAGTCGAAAAACGAAGCATTTATTGGGTATAAATGACACGTTTTACAGATGCTTAGTTTGTCGACCCTCAGGTGTTTCGGAATCACTCAATGGCTGGTTGGGGGAACGAACTTTTGTCGTTGATATTATGTTTTAGAAGTTGTCAGATAAAATTTGCGGATAAAAGTTGCGGGAAAAAAGCCTTCTTGTGAATCCACCACGCAAGTTACACAATGTCTGAGTCACCCCCTAACTTGTGTTGCTCTTCCACGAGACTCCATGTATGGAAGGACAACCCACATATTCGGAGACAGACAATAAAGGTGATATTGATGTAAGTGACTCGTGTTTCATTTCACATATAGTTGTCCGTGTTGTATGCCAATCTTTTGAGTGGTAGGTGATTGCATCATTAACTTGGTTCCAATGCTATTAGTTAACTTTCATTTTTTGGAATTTCGATGAGGCTGGGGTTTTTTTTTAGTATGGAGGAGACAAAAGGCAGGCTGCCTGTAATGAGTGTCTCTCTCAAAGCCAGAAAAGTGACATGAGAGAGCCAATTTCAAGAGACGTTGGGGTCAAAATGCCTTGACACATAAAGTTTAAAGCAGTCTAAATCATAGGATGAAGGAAAGACTGATTGAGGGAGAGAGTTCCAGATGGTATAAGCGTCCATCTGTTACAAGACTATCATTTTGCTACACTTATTATCTCAGAGGTAAAAGCATGTCCGCCCTTCATCATATTGTCTTAACCCATAACTAGCGGCGCGCAACATAAGTCGAGTATAATAAATCTGGACTATCTGGCGGCGCTCGACATAGGTCGTGTGGCAATTTCAGCACGTAATGTTGCTGAGAGAGAGAGAGACAAGTGGTGGCAGGAGAGTAGCGAGCGTATGACTGCTCCAGACCACCGCGGCGAACCTACTGACACGAATCCCACCTCCTCCCTCCCTCTCTCACTCGCTACATACGGAATTGTATGGGGAAAGTGCCGAATTACATGCTTTTTGCACTCGCGTTGCGCGGTTGTTGCAAGAAAACTAGCCATCATAAAAGGATCGTTATGGTGTCATTGGAAAGCTCTGTTTATGCCCTTTCAGGGATAGATACTTGTTTTACGTTCTGGGTCTTATTTAGGCATGAAAATGATCACGTAAACAGCCCTATTTTGGCTAAAAACACCCCACTGGGCGGTACATATAAATAAACCGCTAGCCCGCTAATCTAGTGTTAATGATCTATAATTCCCTTCTTTGTTTTATTTGTTCTTTATTCTGATTCAGTGCTATACGGTCTCTGTTACCTGGCGCTAGGGGTTCCTTAATGTTTGATGTTCAGTGGTAGTGGAAAACCAAACAAGAAAAAAAGTAAAAGGAGACATTAATCATTCGTATAGTTAGTTTAGGTGTCTTGTTTTTCTTTATATAACCTTAAAAAAGCTAACATAGTGCCCTATAAAATGTTCTTTCCTCTTGCTTAAGCATTAGGCTATTTATAGTGCAGTTGGGTACAGTACATGATGAGATAACTGTCCAGTATTCGATCGATGGATATCAATCGTAGTCATGTGCTGTACTTATAACGGTCTTGATGGTGTAATGGTTAGAGCGTGTAAGTTATGTATGTGATGTCCTAGGTTCGAATCCTGGGAGAATGACATGCTTTCATTAATTTCATTGGGGGTGTTATTGGTGTTAAGAATGATAAACAAATAATACCATAATTAAATATGTCTCTGTAACAGCTGTCTGTGTTGGCAATAATTATATTATAGAGTAATTATAAATATACCCCTTCTTTATAGCTGCATACACAGTAGTTGCCTACAGTATTACCTGTACGCTGGCTTGAAACCATCGAACACAAACGAAACCACAGAAAGCATGGTTCAATAAAAGATTCAAAAGGTCATTTACACGTGTATAAGTCTCAGAAGCGTTCAGGTTATACTACAGGCAGCTGAACAAATAACAAAAGAAGTGAAGCATTCACGAATGTAGTAATATTCAACCATTCAACACCTAGTGCTTTGTAAATACCAGAACAGAAAACAGTAGGGGAGAATGGAACTAGATTTTAAAAGTCTCCTTTCGTTTACTGACATGCAAGTCCGTATTCCTGATAATAGAAATTTGTAACTATGGAAGTTTTACTGTTTTTGATTGAAGCTTCGATACAGGTGGTTAGGAGATAGATAGGATCTGTAAAGGTCCCAGGTTTTGCAGACAAATTGGTGAAACACCTATGGGCCTCAGCAGACGTGCCCAAAACATCCTCATAAAGATGAAAAGATAAACTTGTAGTTTCTATTAAATAATCACAATTACAAGGTTACAAATAGTGTTGAAAGCGACTTGATCAAATCAGCTCGATTAGATGCAAAATAGCAGCTGTACGGAAACATTTGAACTCTCCAATCAAATAAGGTAAGTAAGAATTCCTATTGTGATTTCCTCTTAATCATGTATGTCTTAACTTTCTTATATTCATATATTTACTGTTTTATTTTCCTCAGTCGCCGATCGACATAATTTTTCTAATGATCTCTCTCTCTCTCCCTCTCTCTCTCTCTCTCTCTCTCTCTCTCTCTCTCTCTCTCTCTCTCTCTCTCTCTCTCTCTCTCTCTTAGTCACTTATCGTTTCTCTAACATGTTTGTCCAGGTTTTTTTGTTGTGTATTTACAAAACGGGAATAAATAGCTCCATCTCTCACGCGCGGCTGTCCCAACCGCACCTTATATTTATTTTACCTTTGCATAAACACAAGGTAAATTAAGGGTTGATTATCACGCTTTGGGACTCGACCCCCTCCCCCCCCCCTCTCTCTCTCTCTCTCTCTCTCTCTCATACAGTATATCTTGTCAGAAGTAGAGGGTACACTACTTTATCAATTGCACATGCATATCAGTATATAACACAGCACACAATTAAATCCTTACTTAGTTTTTAAAATAATTAGAAATGCATACACGCTCGCTTCCTACTATTCTGCACACACACACACACACACACACACATAGTCACACACACACGCACACATACAGTATATCCAGTTTCATGAATTCACAATCACAAGTATAATCACACACACACACACACATACAGTCAAAAGCGTAGAGTATAACCAGTCACAAGAGAACACAATAACAAGTACAACCATACACAAACTCTGTCACACCCACACCCACACACACACTCTCTCACACCCCCTCCCCCACACACAAACACCCTCACACATCTCCTCACATACCTTCCCGTGCCCATACTGACACCTACAAAGGAGTCAAGAACACTTACACAATCATGTACAAACACTCACGTACACACCTACCCTTAACCCTTTACGAGAGGTATCATATACTCAGCCTGCCCAAATATAAAATACCGCTAGAATATATAATTATACAGTATATATACTGTACAAGGAGGGGTACCCGGCGTTGCCCGGGTATAAATTATACTACCATAATCACCATCATCAATCACTACTACCACAATCATCACAATACTACTACTACCATAATCACCGGCCTCGACCTCCCTGTGCCTCATTAAACGGCGACCTTGATTTCGGCCGCTAAATGACCTCCGATTTTGGATCTGACCTCATCCGTACCCCCATTTTGGGGAGCTGCGAACAACTTTCGTTCCATACACCTTTTCGATCGGAGGCCTCCTTCTGCCCCAAACGGCCACTTTGTTCGCTCCCGTTTACTACACAAGTTCTGCCGAAAGTTCTGCCGAAAATTTTATTAAACAAAAGTGTCTCTGATTTCCACTAAACTCGCCTAAAACCATCTCCAAAGCCTGGACTTTCCAACGGTGCCCCACACTCCCACCTGGCACCAAAACTGTGGGAGGAGTTTAGTAACGAAGGTCGGGTAACTGACAAACAGACAGACAAACATTGACCTTTATTTATTAAGATATATATATATATATCAAATTAAACATGCGGTACCGCTAGATTAGTTCCATAAATTAGCTCCAATATCACTAGAACTTACAAAAGGCAGAATATTGCTTACATTTAAACTGTCTTGATAGCCTAGAGCTTAGTGTGCGGAATTTCGGTGTGAGTATCCTAGGTTCGAGTCCCTAGAGTACCTCTTGTATTCATTACTTCATTGATTTCATTAGTTAGGTTTATTTGTAAATTAATTGGGGAGTTGATGAAAACAAATATTTATTTACAACCGATTAGCACCACTTCATACTATACTAGCCTTTCCGGTATTCACATAGGATAGGTCGTTTGGTTACAAGCAGCCTCGTACGGATCAATAATTCTGTTGTTGCTTTGTTGTCCTTTGTACTGTCTATACTCCCTTGTAAGTCAGTGTGCTATTTATGGGTTATTCATAAGTCAGGCCCTTATATACATTGTTACGTATCTTGATCCTCAAGTGGTTAACTTGATGAATCTAAATAGCACAGAGATATATATTAAGGTATCAGTCAGCTGAAGGCAAAACAAAAGTAAAATCTAATAAAATTATTTCCTGTTGTTGCTTCCTTTCCATTTGGATCTTAGGACTTAGTATCCTTTATTGACTGATACTCTTTAATTATGAAAAATACTGAAACTAATTAAAGTCATGTAGTATTTATAAAGAATTATTATTTAACCGAAGCTTAGTAGGCTATGGTTATGAACCGAAGAAGTTATATCTAAAGATGGAATATTAATTCTATAAAAAGTCCTGAAAGATAAATATTAAAGTAAGAATATTTCCGTCTCTTACCCTTTTTGGAATGAATAGATAGTTTTCTTATATGTCCTTTTATTTATATTTAATGTAATTATTCTTGGTTCTTGTCATACGTTAACAGTATTATATTATTATTATCATCAGGAGTAATATCAAAGTCACATAAAAAGTTAGATATATATATTTAATAATTAGTTAAATGTATTTCTTAACCACGTAACATTGAGGTTTGATTATGAGTAAATAAAGTTACAGGATCGCTTCATAGATTCGATTCAGGTCTCACTCAAATAATATGAAAAGCAAAAATAATATTTTGAAACTAAAAGAATTTTCTTCAGCTTAGGAAATCACTAGAAGTAATATTAACACAGCCATGTTAGTCTAAGGCGATATTACTAATATGAGACAATAGCATCACCGTACTAAGCACCGTTAAGCAATGTAAGCTTATTAAAAGAAAATGAAAGAACTCGTAAGTATTAATATAAAACAATAGTGTTACTTTCATCATAACCCAATTACTTAAAGAGTTGCTTTAGTCCACAAGTTAGTCAACTAAAATAGTTAAGTACATAATAATAGCGTTAACGTTAATTCCCAAACACATATCTCACTAACCAACATAACGTAAGTGTTTACACCGAACACACTTAACACACACTTATATAATCTGACTGACAGTCACAATCCCATTATAATACTTCACCCCGTCTTCCTCCAGCTGCAAGTTCACCTTCCCCAACTCCAAATGAGACTGATTTGAATGCCCACTACTCGGGTCTTATATAAGGGGAGGTGTGGTGGAGTGGTCTTGCCACTGGCCTGGTAATCCAAAGGTCCCGGGTTCAAATCCCGATGTATCAATGGGAAGATATTATTGGGATGGCATTTGTGCTGTACCTAGTATCAGTGCATTACCACAAGCCCACCGAAACGTCAATAAAATACCCTCTTTGTTCCCTGATTAAATAGCACTGTATGAATATTCCCATATTCAAAATATGCTATATGGGTGCAATGCCTGGTGAGTTATCTGCTCAACAGGTGGTGTTGTGTGTAAGTGTGAGAGTCCGAGTGTAGACAGTGAAGCACGGGAACGAGGTTGCTTCAGAGATGGGGTCGTTTCGGGCCATGAGTGAGCACCATGCCTCATGTGAAGGCAAGATGGCAGGTGCTCGTTGTACTCTACGTGCTTCACATGTCTCACTCCCTAGACTGGAACAAGACCTCACGGGCTTCACTGTTCATTGTAAAGCGGTGAATGTTAAGGCTCTCAGCCTATGCCCGAGAGGAAGTAAGTTGGAATATAGAAAAAAAGAAAAAAAAATACTAAACAATGATGGTGTAGGAACGAATCAGGAGGCGAGTGATGGTGCGCGCCCCTATCATAGCTCCTTGAGTTGCATAGCAGGTGCGTCGTCCAATGGGGGCTCCTGGCGTCGATCATACGTCATAGCGTCGGGTCATCGAAGTAGTTTGCAGGGTCCCCTATGACGCACGCAGGTGTGAAGGCTTGTTTGCTGGTATGCGGACGAGCTGGTTTCCCACTCGCTGGTTCGCTCGCTAGTCTGCTTCGCCGCTTGGGTAGTTTGACACTCCTTCAACTCTAATTCTAACTCTTAAATTAACATACAGGGCTCCGTATGTCAGAACATCCTTGCCTCCTTCCTTCTTTCCTTCCTTCCTTCCGCCCGTCCTTCCATCCGTCCTTCCTTCCTTCCTTCCATCCGTCCTTCCTTCCTTCCCTCCTTCCTTCCGTCCTTCCTTCCTTCCTTCCGTCCGTCCTTCCTTCCTTCCTTTCAACAGTACTTCCTTCTTTGCTTCCCTTGAACAGCCCTTTCCTTCCTATCCTTCCTTCCTGTCTTCCTCCCTTTCGTCTGTCCTTCTCTCTTTCCATCCTTTTTATTGCCTTCCTTCCTTCCGTCTGTCCTCCCTTCTTTCCTTCCGTCCTTCCTTCCTTCCTTTCAACAGTACTTCCTTCTTTCCTTCCCTTGAACAGCCCTTTCCTTCCTATCCTTCCTTCCTTTCGTCTGTCCTTCTCTCTTTCCATCCTTTTTATTGCCTTCCTTCCGTCCTTCCTTCCGTCCTTCCTTTCAATAGTCCTTCCGTCCATCTTTTTTCTTTCCTACTTTCCTTCCTTCCTTCTTTTTCTTATCACTTTCCTCTATCTCCTCCTTCATTTACATTTCGTCTTACTTTCCTGCTATATTGTTCTTCACCCCCTCCTTCTCATCTTCCTCTTCCCTTTGCTCCATCTTCTGCTTAATTTTTCTCCTTTTCGTTCTCTACTTCTTCATATTTTCCTTCCTTACTTTCTTCTCATTCTCCTAGTTCACCATTACTATTTTCATCCTCTCTCTCTCTCTCTCTCTCTCTCTGTTTGTGTCATACAAAAATAAAAATAAAACAATCGTAGAAAAAGAAAAAGATGCAATTTGTCAGCTTTTACTATTAAATACAAAAACCTCATAAGTTTAGTTGAGTAAAAAAATAAATAAAATAATATATGGTTGTTACATCCCTACACGACTCCTAATATATGGTTGTTACATCCCTACACGACTCCTAATATATGGTTGTTACATCCCTACACGACTCCTAATATATGGTTGTTACATCCCTACACGACTCCTAATATATGGTTGATACATCCCTACACGACTCCTAATATATGGTTGTTACATCCCTACACGACTCCTAATATATGGTTGTTACATCCCTACACGACTCCTAATATATGGTTGTTACATCCCTACACGACTCCTAATATATGGTTGTTACATCCCTACACGACTCCTAATATATGGTTGTTACATCCCTACACGACTCCTAATATATGGTTGTTACATCCCTACACGACTCCTAATATATGGTTGTTACATCCCTACACGACTCCTAATATATGGTTGTTACATCCCTACACGACTCCTATATGGTTGTTACATCCCTACACGACTCCTAATATATGGTTGTTACATCCCTACACGACTCCTAATATATGGTTGTTACATCCCTACACGACTCCTAATATATGGTTGTTACATCCCTACACGACTCCTAATATATGGTTGTTACATCCCTACACGACTCCTAATATATGGTTGTTACATCCCTACACGACTCCTAATATATGGTTGTTACATCCCTACACGACTCCTAATATATGGTTGTTACATCCCCACACGACTCCTAATATATGGTTGTTACATCCCCACACGACTCCTAATATATGGTTGTTACATCCCCACACGACTCCTAATATATGGTTGTTACATCCCTACACGACTCCTAATATATGGTTGTTACATCCCTACACGACTCCTAATATATGGTTGTTACATCCCTACACGACTCCTAATATATGGTTGTTACATCCCTACACGACTCCTAATATATGGTTGTTACATCCCTACACGACTCCTAATATATGGTTGTTACATCCCTACACGACTCCTAATATATGGTTGTTACATCCCTACACGACTCCTAATATATGGTTGTTACATCCCTACACGACTCCTAATATATGGTTGTTACATCCCTACACGACTCCTAATATATGGTTGTTACATCCCTACACGACTCCTAATATATGGTTGTTACATCCCTACACGACTCCTAATATATGGTTGTTACATCCCTACACGACTCCTAATATATGGTTGTTACATCCCTACACGACTCCTAATATATGGTTGTTACATCCCTACACGACTCCTAATATATGGTTGTTACATCCCTACACGACTCCTAATATATGGTTGTTACATCCCTACACGACTCCTAATATATGGTTGTTACATCCCTACACGACTCCTAATATATGGTTGTTACATCCCTACACGACTCCTAATATATGGTTGTTACATCCCTACACGACTCCTAATATATGGTTGTTACATCCCTACACGACTCCTAATATATGGTTGTTACATCCCTACACGACTCCTAATATATGGTTGTTACATCCCTACACGACTCCTAATATATGGTTGTTACATCCCTACACGACTCCTAATATATGGTTGTTACATCCCTACACGACTCCTAATATATGGTTGTTACATCCCTACACGACTCCTAATATATGGTTGTTACATCCCTACACGACTCCTAATATATGGTTGTTACATCCCTACACGACTCCTAATATATGGTTGTTACATCCCTACACGACTCCTAATATATGGTTGTTACATCCCTACACGACTCCTAATATATGGTTGTTACATCCCTACACGACTCCTAATATATGGTTGTTACATCCCTACACGACTCCTAATATATGGTTGTTACATCCCTACACGACTCCTAATATATGGTTGTACATCCCTACACGACTCCTAATATATGGTTGTTACATCCCTACACGACTCCTAATATATGGTTGGTACATCCCTACACGACTCCTAATATATGGTTGTTACATCCCTACACGACTCCTAATATATGGTTGTTACATCCCTACACGACTCCTAATATATGGTTGTTACATCCCTACACGACTCCTAATATATGGTTGTTACATCCCTACACGACTCCTAATATATGGTTGTTACATCCCTACACGACTCCTAATATATGGTTGTTACATCCCTACACGACTCCTAATATATGGTTGTTACATCCCTACACGACTCCTAATATATGGTTGTTACATCCCTACACGACTCCTAATATATGGTTGTTACATCCCTACACGACTCCTAATATATGGTTGTTACATCCCTACACGACTCCTAATATATGGTTGATACATCCCTACACGACTCCTAATATATGGTTGTTACATCCCTACACGACTCCTAATATATGGTTGTTACATCCCTACACACTCCTAATATATGGTTGTTACATCCCTACACGACTCCTATATATGGTTGTTACATCCCTACACGACTCCTAATATATGGTTGTTACATCCCTACACGACTCCTAATATATGGTTGTTACATCCCTACACGACTCCTAATATATGGTTGTTACATCCCTACACGACTCCTAATATATGGTTGTTACATCCCTACACGACTCCTAATATGGTTGTTACATCCCTACACGACTCCTAATATATGGTTGTTACATCCCTACACGACTCCTAATATATGGTTGTTACATCCCTACACGACTCCTAATATATGGTTGTTACATCCCTACACGACTCCTAATATATGGTTGTTACATCCCTACACGACTCCTAATATATGGTTGTTACATCCCTACACGACTCCTAATATATGGTTGTTACATCCCTACACGACTCCTAATATATGGTTGTTACATCCCTACACGACTCCTAATATATGGTTGTTACATCCCTACACGACTCCTAAAATATGGTTGTTACATCCCTACACGACTCCTAATATATGGTTGTTACATCCCTACACGACTCCTAATATATGGTTGTTACATCCCTACACGACTCCTAATATATGGTTGTTACATCCCTACACGACTCCTAATATATGGTTGTTACATCCCTACACGACTCCTAATATGGTTGTTACATCCCTACACGACTCCTAATATATGGTTGTTACATCCCTACACGACTCCTAATATATGGTTGTTACATCCCTACACGACTCCTAATATATGGTTGTTACATCCCTACACGACTCCTAATATATGGTTTTTACATCCCTACACGACTCCTAATATATGGTTGTTACATCCCTACACGACTCCTAATATATGGTTGTTACATCCCAACACGACTCCTAATATATGGTTGTTACATCCCTACACGACTCCTAATATATGGTTGTTACATCCCTACACGACTCCTAATATATGGTTGTTACATCCCTACACGACTCCTAATATATGGTTGTTACATCCCTACACGACTCCTAATATATGGTTGTTACATCCCTACACGACTCCTAATATATGGTTGTTACATCCCTACACGACTCCTAATATATGGTTGTTACATCCCTACACGACTCCTAATATATGGTTGTTACATCCCTACACGACTCCTAATATATGGTTGTTACATCCCTACACGACTCCTAATATATGGTTGTTACATCCCTACACGACTCCTAATATATGGTTGTTACATCCCTACACGACTCCTAATATATGGGTGTTACATCCCTACACGACTCCTAATATATGGTTGTTACATCCCTACACGACTCCTAATATATGGTTGTTACATCCCTACACGACTCCTAATATATGGTTGTTACATCCCTACACGACTCCTAATATATGGTTGTTACATCCCTACACGACTCCTAATAGATGGTTGTTACATCCCTACACGACTCCTAATATATGGTTGTTACATCCCTACACGACTCCTAATATATGGTTGTTACATCCCTACACGACTCCTAATATATGGTTGTTACATCCCTACACAACTCCTAATATATGGTTGTTACATCCCTACACGACTCCTAATATATGGTTGTTACATCCCTACACGACTCCTAATATATGGTTGTTACATCCCTACACGACTCCTAATATATGGTTGTTACATCCCTACACGACAACTAATATATGGTTGTTACATCCCTACACGACTCCTAATATATGGTTGTTACATCCCTACACGACTCCTAATATATGGTTGTTACATCCCTACACGACTCCTAATATATGGTTGTTACATCCCTACACGACTCCTAATATATGGTTGTTACATCCCTACACGACTCCTAATATATGGTTGTTACATCCCTACACGACTCCTAATATATGGTTGTTACATCCCTACACGACTCCTAATATATGGTTGTTACATCCCTACACGACTCCTAATATATGGTTGGTACATCCCTACACGACTCCTAATATATGGTTGTTACATCCCTACACGACTCCTAATATATGGTTGTTACATCCCTACACGACTCTTAATATATGGTTGTTACATCCCTACACGACTCCTAATATATGGTTGTTACATCCCTACACGACTCCTAATATATGGTTGTTACATCCCTACACGACTCCTAATATATGGTTGTTACATCCCTACACGACTCCTAATATATGGTTGTACATCCCTACACGACTCCTAATATATGGTTGTTACATCCCTACACGACTCCTAATATATGGTTGTTACATCCCTACACGACTCCTAATATATGGTTGTTACATCCCTACACGACTCCTAATATATGGTTGATACATCCCTACACGACTCCTAATATATGGTTGTTACATCCCTACACGACTCCTAATATATGGTTGTTACATCCCTACACGACTCCTAATATATGGTTGTTACATCCCTACACGACTCCTAATATATGGTTGTTACATCCCTACACGACTCCTAATATATGGTTGTTACATCCCTACACGACTCCTAATATATGGTTGTTACATCCCTACACGACTCCTAATATATGGTTGTTACATCCCTACACGACTCCTAATATATGGTTGTTACATCCCTACACGACTCCTAATATATGGTTGATACATCCCTACACGACTCCTAATATATGGTTGTTACATCCCTACACGACTCCTAATATATGGTTGTTACATCCCTACACGACTCCTAATATATGGTTGTTACATCCCTACACGACTCCTAATATATGGTTGTTACATCCCTACACGACTCCTAATATATGGTTGTTACATCCCTACACGACTCCTAATATATGGTTGTTACATCCCTACACGACTCCTAATATATGGTTGTTACATCCCTACACGACTCCTAATATATGGTTGTTACATCCCTACACGACTCCTAATATATGGTTGTTACATCCCTACACGACTCCTAATATATGGTTGTTACATCCCTACACGACTCCTAATATATGGTTGTTACATCCCTACACGACTCCTAATATATGGTTGTTACATCCCTACACGACTCCTAATATATGGTTGTTACATCCCTACACGACTCCTAATATATGGTTGTTACATCCCTACACGACTCCTAATATATGGTTGTTACATCCCTACACGACTCCTAATATATGGTTGTTACATCCCTACACGACTCCTAATATATGGTTGTTACATCCCTACACGACTCCTAAAATATGGTTGTTACATCCCTACACGACTCCTAATATATGGTTGTTACATCCCTACACGACTCCTAATATATGGTTGTTACATCCCTACACGACTCCTAATATGGTTGTTACATCCCTACACGACTCCTAATATATGGTTGTTACATCCCTACACGACTCCTAATATATGGTTGTTACATCCCTACACGACTCCTAATATATGGTTGTTACATCCCTACACGACTCCTAATATATGGTTGTTACATCCCTACACGACTCCTAATATATGGTGTTACATCCCTACACGACTCCTAATATATGGTTGTTACATCCCTACACGACTCCTAATATATGGTTTTTACATCCCTACACGACTCCTAATATATGGTTGTTACATCCCTACACGACTCCTAATATATGGTTGTTACATCCCAACACGACTCCTAATATATGGTTGTTACATCCCTACACGACTCCTAATATATGGTTGTTACATCCCTACACGACTCCTAATATATGGTTGTTACATCCCTACACGACTCCTAATATATGGTTGTTACATCCCTACACGACTCCTAATATATGGTTGTTACATCCCTACACGACTCCTAATATATGGTTGTTACATCCCTACACGACTCCTAATATATGGTTGTTACATCCCTACACGACTCCTAATATATGGTTGTTACATCCCTACAACGACTCCTAATATATGGTTGTTACATCCCTACACGACTCCTAATATATGGTTGTTACATCCCTACACGACTCCTAATATATGGTTGTTACATCCCTACACGACTCCTAATATATGGGTGTTACATCCCTACACGACTCCTAATATATGGTGTTACATCCCTACACGACTCCTAATATATGGTTGTTACATCCCTACACGACTCCTAATATATGGTTGTTACATCCCTACACGACTCCTAATATATGGTTGTTACATCCCTACACGACTCCTAATAGATGGTTGTTACATCCCTACACGACTCCTAATATATGGTTGTTACATCCCTACACGACTCCTAATATATGGTTGTTACATCCCTACACGACTCCTAATATATGGTTGTTACATCCCTACACAACTCCTAATATATGGTTGTTACATCCCTACACGACTCCTAATATATGGTTGTTACATCCCTACACGACTCCTAATATGGTTGTTACATCCCTACACGACTCCTAATATATGGTTGTTACATCCCTACACGACTCCTAATATATGGTTGTTACATCCCTACACGACTCCTAATATATGGTTGATACATCCCTACACGACTCCTAATATATGGTTGTTACATCCCTACACGACTCCTAATATATGGTTGTTACATCCCTACACGACTCCTAATATATGGTTGTTACATCCCTACACGACTCCTAATATATGGTTGTTACATCCCTACACGACTCCTAATATATGGTTGTTACATCCCTACACGACTCCTAATATATGGTTGTTACATCCCTACACGACTCCTAATATATGGTTGATACATCCCTACACGACTCCTAATATATGGTTGTTACATCCCTACACGACTCCTAATATATGGTTGTTACATCCCTACACGACTCCTAATATATGGTTGTTACATCCCTACACGACTCCTAATATATGGTTGTTACATCCCTACACGACTCCTAATAATGGTTGTTACATCCCTACACGACTCCTAATATATGGTTGTTACATCCCTACACGACTCCTAATATATGGTTGTTACATCCCTACACGACTCCTAATATATGGTTGATACATCCCTACACGACTCCTAATATATGGTTGTTACATCCCTACACGACTCCTAATATATGGGTGTTACATCCTTACACGACTCCTAATATATGGTTGTTACATCCCTACACGACTCCTAATATATGGTTGTTACATCCCTACACGACTCCTAATATATGGTTGTTACATCCCTACACGACTCCTAATATATGGTTGTTACATCCCTACACGACTCCTAATATATGGTTGTTACAGCCCTACACGACTCCTAATATATGGTTTTTACAGCCCTACACGACTCCTAATATATGGTTGTTACATCCCTACACGACTCCTAATATATGGTTGTTACATCCCTACACGACTCCTAATCTGGTTGTTACATCCCTACACGACTCCTAATATATGGTTGTTACATCCCTACACGACTCCTAATATATGGTTGTTACATCCCTACACGACTCCTAATATATGGTTGTTACATCCCTACACGACTCCTAATATATGGTTGTTACATCCCTACACGACTCCTAATATATGGTTGTTACATCCCTACACGACTCCTAATATATGGTTGTTACATCCCTACACGACTCCTAATATATGGTTGTTACATCCCTACACGACTCCTAATATATGGTTGTTACATCCCTACACTCCTAATATATGGTTGTTACATCCCTACACGACTCCTAATATATGGTTGTTACATCCCTACACGACTCCTAATATATGGGTGTTACATCCCTACACGACTCCTAATATATGGTTGTTACATCCCTACACGACTCCTAATATATGGTTGTTACATCCCTACACGACTCCTAATATATGGTTGTTACATCCCTACACGACTCCTAATATATGGTTGTTACATCCTTACACGACTCCTAATATATGGTTGTTACATCCCTACACGACTCCTAATATATGGTTGTTACATCCCTACACGACTCCTAAGATATGGGTGTTACATCCCTACACGACTCCTAATATATGGGTGTTACATCCCTACACGACTCCTAATATATGGGTGTTACATCCCTACACGACTCCTAATATATGGTTGTTACATCCCTACACGACTCCTAATATATGGTTGATACATCCCTACACGACTCCTAATATATGGTTGTTACATCCCTACACGACTCCTAATATATGGGTGTTACATCCCTACACGACCTCTAATATATGGTTGTTACATCCCTACACGACTCCTAATATATGGTTGTTACATCCCTACACGACTCCTAATATATGGTTGTTACATCCATACACGACTCCTAATTTTCCCAAGGCATAATTCCCAGAATATGTCGCGTCTGCTCTCGCGTTATCTTGTAAAATCTCGGGATATCTCGTTTTGTTTTGTTTTGGCGTCGTAAAATTACCGTGTTATCTCCTAAGGTTATCGCAGTCTCAATTCCCATGGCTCGCTCACCTCTGAACTATTGTTGCGAGAGAGAGTGCGAGAGATTGTGTGTGTGTGTGTGTGTGTGTGTGTGTTGGTGTCTTTGAGTGTGTGCGTATGTGTATGTAGCATGTGTCTGTTTGAGGGTTACACAGAGTTACACAGATACTCAGACCACACAGACCTTGCAGTCCCAACTAGGTGGTTCGGCCTTAATACTACAAGACAGGGACAGTTTATAGTGGAAGAATAGGACAGTAAAGTAGAGGGCTCTCTCCCCACCCTCTGCTCACTCTGGCTAATAAGCTGTACAGGAAAATAGGATGAAGTGTAACCTTATGGGTCAGGATATGCTCACAAGGAAAGTTTGTATATAGGATAGGAAGACATTAATTTGAAAAGGAAATTACACAGGGTGTTTCTTGTTGAGAGAGAGTGAGTGAGTGAGTGAGTGAGAGTGAGTGAGAGAAAGGGGAACTTGATTTTTACTTAACCCCTTCAGACTCATATGACGCAGAGGTTGCCAGATTAGCAGTAAGAAATAGAGTTCTCTCACTCTTATAATTACCTCTCCAAAATTATTTTCTGCCCACAGCTAACTCAAAGACAACTGCAGAGGTTGAAGTAACTAAACTATAGGTTTCTAAATACCCCTGATGGTAACAAAGGCTTTAAAGTATCCCTAATCGGCTCAAAATCGCGTCATATGTCGGAGAGGGTTAATAACCTTTATTTATCGACCCACAAAATGGATGCGGGCAGACAATTATACATTTCGATACAATAAGTTCAGTTACAATTGGGCACAGAACGTCAATAGGGAGAGAGAGAGAGAGAGACTGACGCGCGTGTATTATAAAACCTAATCTTTCCTTCGCAGACCCTGATACCGAACGGATGCTGTAGGGATGAGTGTTGTTTGAAGATAATGCATAGATTACCATTCTTATTTCTAGAGGTAACGTAATTGTTCAAGTTAATTCGTCCAAAAACGGCGCTACGAAGGGAAAGATCTGTTTAAGGGGTCACCTGCTTTTTTCTCTTTCTCTGGCTTTTATCAATTCGGCCCCATTTAACCAACTGTTTTAAGACGTTTATCCCCATCCGGGTGTTGATTTCTTCCTGGCGAGCGATAGCGAGCCAGCATTGTATGTAGAAATCCGGCTTCGCCGGAGAAATTTGTCTATCGAAAAATGTACAAATATAGCTTACTGTCAAAACAAAACAAATATATAAGCTGGCTCGCTACCGCTCGCCAGGAAAATATTGACACCTGGATGGGGGTAAACGTCTTATAACAGTACGCTGAATGGGGCCAAAGGGATACAAGCCAAATAGAGAGAGAGAGAAAGAGAAAAAAAGGCAAGGTGGCCTCCCTTAAGAATACAAACATTGATGTCTTTGAGTGTGTGCGCGTGTGTCTGTAGCCTGTGTTTGAGTGTGTTTATGAAAAAGAGGGAATATGTGTGTGAGTATGTGTGTTTGGCCTGATATAATCTGTCCCCATGTTCTGCTAGCTAGGACTGTTGTGTGGCTCTATATAATCTGTGCCTATGTTCTGCTAGCTAGGACTGTTGTGTGGCTCTATATAATCTGTCCCCATGTTCTGCCAGCTAGGACTGTTGTGTGGCTCTATATAATCTGTCCCCTTGTTCTGCTAGCTAGGACTGTTGTGTGGCTCTATATAATCTGTCCCCATGTTCTGCTAGCTAGGACTGTTGTGTGGCTCTTTATAATCTGTCCCCATGTTCTGCCAGCTAGGACTGTTGTGTGGCTCTATATAATCTGTCCCCATGTTCTGCTAGCTAGGACTGTTGTGTGGCTCTATATAATCTGTCCCCATGTTCTGCTAGCTAGGACTGTTGTGTGGCTCTATATAATATGTCCCCATGTTCTGCCAGCTAGGACTGTTGTGTGGCTCTATATAATCTGTCCCCATGTTCTGCTAGCTAGGACTTGTGTGGATCTATATAATCTGTCCCCATGTTCTGCTAGCTAGGACTGTTGTGTGGCTCTATATAATATGTCCCCATGTTCTGCTAGCTAGGACTTGTGTGGATCTATATAATCTGTCCCCATGTTCTGCTAGCTAGGACTGTTGTGTGGCTCTATATAATCTGTCCCCACGTTCTGTCAGCTAGGACTGTTGTGTGGCTCTATATAATCTGTCCCCATGTGCTGCTAGCTAGAACTGTTGTGTGGCTCTATATAATCTGTCCCCATGTTCTGCTAGCTAGGACTGTTGTGTGGCTCTATATAATCTGTCCCCATGTGCTGCTAGCTAGAACTGTTGTGTGGCTCTATATAATATGTCCCCATGTTCTGCTAGCTAGGACTGTTGTGTGGCTCTATATAATCTGTCCCCATGTGCTGCTAGCTAGAACTGTTGTGTGGCTCTATATAATCTGTCCCCATGTTCTGCTAGCTAGGACTGTTGTGTGGCTCTATATAATCTGTCCCCATGTTCTGCTAGCTAGGACTGTTGTGTGGCTCTATATAATCTGTCCCCATGTTCTGCTAGCTAGGACTGTTGTGTGGATCTATATAATCTGTCCCCATGTTCTGCTAGCTTGGACTGTTGTGTGGCTCTATATAATCTGTCCCCATGTTCTGCTAGCTAGGACTGTTGTGTGGCTCTATATAATCTGTCCCCATGTTCTGCTAGCTAGGACTGTTGTGTGGCTCTATATAATCTGTCCCCATGTTCTGCCAGCTAGGACTGTTGTGTGGCTCTATATAATCTGTCCCCACGTTCTGTCAGCTAGGACTGTTGTGTGGCTCTATATAATCTGTCCCCATGTGCTGCTAGCTAGAACTGTTGTGTGGCTCTATATAATCTGTCCCCATGTTCTGCTAGCTAGGACTGTTGTGTGGCTCTATATAATCTGTCCCCATGTGCTGCTAGCTAGAACTGTTGTGTGGCTCTATATAATCTATCCCCATGTTCTGCTAGCTAGAACTGTTGTGTGGCTCTATATAATCTGTCCCCATGTGCTGCTAGCTAGAACTGTTGTGTGGCTCTATATAATCTGTCCCCATGTTCTGCCAGCTAGGACTGTTGTGTGGCTCTATATAATCTGTCCCCATGTTCTGCTAGCTAGGACTGTTGTCTGGCTCTATATAATCTGTCCCCATGTTCTGCAAGCTAGGACTGTTGTGTGGCTCTATACTCACTTGCTCTGTTGTTTTTATTATAATTAACCCCTTCTGTACCGGCGACGTCTTTTTAATTATATGCTGGCTACTTTTTAGATAATTTTATTCAGCTTAATTAGGGCCTCCATTATTTAACAGGCTTCGAACTATCTCACTTGACTATTTCTATTACCCCAAATCCTTCTTAAAATGCACAAAATCGTCTAAATTTTGTTAGAAAATGTATTGATAGATTGGTGATAATTACGAAGTTATACAACAAAATGCCTGTTTATGTTAGCTAAGCCAAAAATCTCCCAACTTCTGTAACTGAAAAGGGACTAAAGCAAATGGGTTGTCAATTCCACACCTATGGCTAACTCTGCCCAAGTGGTAGAAACATTAGCTCAATAATTTAGGACAGCTTTGTGGCTCTATATGCACTTGCTTCGTTGATAATATGAACAGTCTAAGTTAAGCCGGTGTTACACGAGCGATTTTTCCGTCAATTTCTACGAGCAATTGTAGTTGGGCAGGCTTAAAATTTCAGTTATATCTGAAATCTGCCACCAAACATAATCTACCTTCAGTCTACTTTCCGATCTCAAAGTGAAAAAGCCTCAAAATATCACGAGAAAAAACTTGCTCATTGAAATTGCCGAAAAAAGCGTTCGTGTGACACCGGCTTTAATTGGTGGGTTGGTAATATTACGAAGTTATAAACAAAAAGTATTTATGATTTCCAAGCCAGAAAACCTGACTCCTAACTTCTGTAACTCAAAAGGGACTAGAACAAATGGATTGCAAATGTTCATACCTATTACCTGGCTGATTCTTCCCAAGTGGTAAAACATTAGCTCAATAATTACTCTAGTTCTTCCTGAGTTATAGAGGATAGCGGTCAAACTTGTTGGCCTTTTCACAATGGATGGAGTATAGTTATCTTATGTGTGTGTGTTCGGGCTCTGTCTCAAGTCGGCCACCCCCACAAAAAAAAAAAAAATAATGAATATAAAAATAACTGTGGAAGGTGCCAGAGTATAAACATACATATGTGTGTGTATGGGTTGCAATATGTGAGTGCCAAATGACACCAGCTGATATTCGGATTAGGTTGATTTCACTCTGAGTAATGTTTTATCACCATGATATGTATTTGTATATGTATTATTTGCAGTTCGAGAGCGTCACTCAGTGGGTTTCCCAACGTAAACGATGTGTGTGTGTGTGTGTCTGTCTGTCTGTCCGTGTGTGTGTGTGTATATATAATATATGTATAAAAGAGTATTATATGTGTGTAAATGTGAGTATATACAGTATGTGTGTATTCATGCATGTCTGTATGTGTAAATCGGCCGTGACATTTTTCTATCGAAAAATTTAAAAATATATCTTGAAGGGGGACCCTGGTGTTGAATTTTTTAAAGTTTAAAGAACGTCTAGGGAGGAAAATAAATATATAATTAATTAAATAATTGACCAAAAAAATTTGCCATTTCCTCTTACACCTTTGAGGGAGCCAGACAATTCGCCCTTGTTGGCCCGCACAGACATTTCTACCCCACCGCCGCCTAATTCTGCTTTGCATATTTCGGAGGCTTCTTTTCTTGGGATGAGAGTCTTGAGATTTGCTAATGCGTTGTTTGTTTGTATTATTTGAACAATCTTAAATATTCTATTCCATATACAACCTTTGAATGGAACAAGTTTAGCTCAATATTAGGGTAACATAATTATTGAGATACTACTTTTCATTGCTTGCAACAGGTTTAATTTGACTATTTTATGTTCTATAGGGGACGCTCATTTTGTTCGTACAATTCCATGTCATAAATATTTGTTCTTGCTTTTCCTCATTAGTCTTTCATTCTCTTGCTTTCGCCTCATTTATTTACCTTTAGCCAAGAGTCAAGCCTCGACTTCCTTAATTACAAACACCTCTTCTCCCCTAACTTTTCCCTTGCCCGAGTTCTCTTTCATTAGCCTGGACTTCTCTTCCTAATTTTGTCCTAGTTTACTTGCCTCCATTCGGTTCCACACGTCTCCTTCTTGCTGTATTTTGTTGTTACGTCTTCTTCTTCTTCTTGGACTGGATCAGCCGAAAGAGTTGTCAGGGGGAAGAGAGACTCTAGGAAGGAAAAGGTTTTGGAGCAGCTGAGTGATTGAAACGGTTCGAAAGAGACCTTTGATGCTCATCTCTTCGCACATTTGCCTTCCTTTACATCTTAGTCCTGAATCTCTCTCTCTCTCTCTCTTCTTTTCTCACATTCCTCAACCTATAATTACTCCTCTTGTTCTCCTGTTTCCTCTCCTCCTCCATTCCCCTTCTTCCCTCTCTTCTACTTTTGTTCTCCTCTCCTCTCCTTTACCCTCGGGCTAGGGTTCAATACAAGATCTAGCCTACCTGTCTCCAATAATCACGTCAGGGGTTCATCTAATCTAATCCGATGTAGCCTACTCCAACATCTCCCCTCTTGATTGTCATTAATCTTCTTGCCTCACTTTTAATTACGTATACTCTTCTATAAGCCTCCATTTTCTCATTCTTCGCTTCTCTCATTATCTTCCTCCCTTCTTTTTTCTTTCTTCTCTTTCCCCACATTATGTCGTTTATAATTATGGTCGTAATGGTTAGAGTGTTTAAGATCTGTATATGTGGTAACCCAGGTTCGAATCCTGGGAGGATCACGTACTTTCATTAATTTCAGTGGGAGGTGTTTGGAGTTTGGAGTGAAATGAATGAATTAGATTGTATTTTGTTTGTTATTCTCTCAGCGTCATTCCTTTTTCATCCCTCATTCTCCTCCTTCCCTCTCCTTTCCCTCACCTCTTCACCAATACAAGACCTAGCCAACCTGTCTCCAATAATCACGTCAGGGGTTGATCTAATCTAATCCGTTCTGCTCCAACATCTTCCTTTCTCTATTATCGTTAACCTCTTGCTTTACTTTTAATTACTTCTTGTTCATATGCATCCATTCTCTCATTTTCGCTTCTCTCTTTTTCTTCCATCATATTCCATCTTCTCTTTCCCCACATTCTATCATTTATATCTTATATTGTCTGCCCTCAACGTTATTCTTTCCTCTCATTTTATCCTTCATTCTCCTCCTTCCCTCTCCTTTCTCTCAGCTCTTCTTCAATACAAGACCTAGCCTACCTGTTTCCAATAATCACGTTTGGTGTTGATCTAATATAATCCGATCCGCTCCAACACTTCGTCTCTCCACCCATATATCTCAATCCCACCCTTAAGGGGGGAAGGGCCGGGTTTCTGGACCACTTTCTCCCTCATGTTTAGCCCCATTAGTTTTCAGATGTTAAGAGGTTTGCCCCATTAGTTAGTCGATTTTAAGACCTTTCGCCCCATTTCTTTGTCAATATTTAGACCTTTCGTGCTATTTAGATGTCGATTTTTTCCCTGGCAAACGATAGTGAGCCTGTAATGTTGGAAGAACCGGCCTTCGGCCGGGAAATTGTTCTACCTAAAAATGTACAAATTAATCAAGAAGGGGGAACTAATAGATGTTTTTTTTTTTAATTTGATGGAGGTCTAGGGAGGAAACTAGAAAAATAATGAATACATGCAAAAAACGCCCAAAAAGTGAACCAATACCCCTTAACCTTCTACCGGGAGACTCTGGCTTCCTTTGTTGTTGGATGGGCCATTTGTATAGTACCGAACCGTCCTTTTAACTTTATTCTAGCTATTATTAGACGATTTTATTCAATTTATAAAGGGCCTCCAGCAATTAACAGGCTTCGAACTATCTCTGTTAACCCTTTGTTACTACCTCAAATCTTTCTTAAACTGCACAAAATCGTCTAGCTATAGCAAGAAGATAATTAAAAAGACGTTGCCGGTACAGAAGTGGTTAAGTAGGTAGTGGTTATTCTTCTATCTATCTATTTCCTGACGCCGTGATCCCCAAAGGGGTGGCCACGAAAGAACCGCCCCCATGCACCTCTGTCCCCAGTCAGTCGACGCCCCTCCCCCCAACCAGCACCGCCTTCGTTCATATACTTCCTCACTCCATCCTTCCACCTCTCCTTCGGTCTACCTCTCCCTCTCTGTCCTTCCACCTCGCTCTCGTACACCCTCTTAGTCATTCTCTCGCTTTCCATACGTTCCATATGGCCGAACCATCTCAAGTTGTTCCTTTTCACACTTTCCAGCACATCTACTTTCACAACACACCTCCTTCTTACTTCTTCACTAGTCTGTCTATACGTCCATGTAACTCCGCACGCATTTCTTAAGTAATTCATTTCCGCTGCCCTCACTCTTGGTCTGAGTCTCTCAACCAACGTCCATGCTTCACTTCCGTAAGTCAGTGTCGGGATTACCACACTGTCATGCAAGGACTTCTTCACTTCCATACTGACCACCCTATTTCTTGTTACTGTTTTCAGCATTCCTACAACCCTCTTCCCCTGTTGTACCCTCTTCCGCACTTCTTCATCCATAATCCCATCTTTACTCAACACACTGCCCAGATACTTAAAAGAGTTGACGATCTTGAGCCATTGTAACAAGTTTTGTCGGTTTAAGTATATTATGTGGTTTGCTTATCGACTTTATATACATGAGCAACATTTATCCTTTACGCTCGAAATATAGATAAAGATTGACAATTGCTAGTGGTTCAAGTTCTTAGTGCCTCAGCTGTTTAGATGCCAGTAATGCCCCCTGTTGAGAATTAGAGACAGTGTCATTTCTATTCGTAAAAAATGGGATGTCTAACACGAAGAGAAAACTGTATCTGTTGGTCTTAGTTTGATTGATTTAATATAATTATACACACTCAACACAAGAAACAATGGAACGGTACATAATAGATACATATACTAGATCGCTTGATTATACTATAGTATAGTAACTTGTGAAGAGTCTATAGAAGCCGATCCTCAATCCTCATCTTAAGTCAGGAAGAGACGTCAACCTTGGTAGATACATACGATAATTTTATCAAGTCAGTATTCAATGCACAAAATAAATACATCCCCAAAAGAAAATTTAGATCAACACAGAACCAACCCAAATGGATGAATAATAGACTATTAGATCTTCTAGGACAAAAGAGAGGAATATATAGAAAAATTAGAAAAGGCGAAATTCACCTACTTGCTTACTATCAGAATCTATCAAGACAGGTAAAAAAGGATATTAGGAAAGAAAAAAGAAATTATGAAATTAAGGTTGCCAATGACTCAAAAAATAATCCTAAAGCTTTTTACCAACTATATAAATCCAAGGTTAGAGATGTAATTGGTCCCCTTAAAACTTCGATAGGAGAAATGACAGAAAATGATTTAGAAATGTGCAGTACATTAAATGGTCAATTTCTTTCCGTTTTCACTAATGAAAATTTGGCACAGTTTCCAGAAGTCCGTAAGGTATATAGCGATAGTATAGAAAATAGGTTAAGTACGGTTACTATAAGTAGAAATGATGTGCTTAAGGAAATTGACAGATTGAAACCTCATAAATCGCCTGGTCCTGATGAGGTATATGCTAGAGTATTAAAAGAATGTAGGGATGAGTTAAGTTACCCATTAACATTTTTATTTAACAAGTCATTGGAGACAGGTATAGTTCCAGAAGCTTGGAAGCTTGCAAACGTAGTTCCGATCTTCAAAAAAGGTGACAAATCAATAGCATCCAATTACCGTCCCATTAGTCTTACATCAATCATAGGAAAGCTACTAGAGTCAATTATTGCTAGTAAAATTAGAAACCACTTAGATACATTTAATTTAATAAATTCTTCTCAGCATGGATTCACTCAGGGACGTTCTTGCCTTACTAATTTGCTTAGTTTTTCTCAGAGGTATATGAAGCAGTAGATAATGACAAGTCATATGATATAATATATTTAGATTTCAGTAAAGCTTTCGACAGAGTCCCCCACGAGAGATTGATGAGAAAGGTTGAGGCGCATGGAATAGGTGGGGCGTTGTTGGGATGGATTAGGTCATGGCTAATTGGTAGGAAGCAGAGAGTCAGCATAAATGGTACGAAGTCAGAATGGGGAGCAGTCAAAAGTGGTGTCCCCCAGGGATCTGTATTAGGTCCTCTGTTGTTTGTTATATACATAAATGACCTTGATTTAGGTATAACTAGTAGGATAAGTAAATTTGCAGACGATACCAAGATGGGGAGAGAACAATTGATTCAGATAGAGATATAGAGTGCCTCCAAAGGGATCTAGATACCTTACACGAATGGTCAGTAAATTGGCAGATGAAGTTTAACATTGACAATGCAAGGTATTAAAGATAGGGAAGATGCATACAAATGTTAAATATAAACTAGCTAATGTGGAATTAGAAAACTCGAATTGTGAGAAAGATCTAGGTGTGTTTGTTAGCAATGATTTGAAGCCTAGACAACAGTGTATAAGCGTTCGAAACAAGGCAAACAGGATTCTCGGGTTCATCTCAAGGAGTGTGAGTAACAGAACTGCTGATGTTATCTTAAAACTTTACTTGTCATTAGTGAGACCCCATATGGATTATGCTGTTCAATTTTGGTGTCCTTATTACAGAATGGACATAGATTCATTGGAGAGAGTACAACGTAGAATGACAAAAATGATCCATAATATTAGAAATCTTCCGTATAAAGAAAGGTTGAAGAAATTAGGCTTACATTCGTTAGAGAGACGCAGAGTTAGAGGGGATATGATAGAGGTGTTCAAGTGGGTTAGTGGGATTAACAAAGGGGACATGACAAATGTACTAAAGCTCAGTGATAGCGAAAGAACTCGTACCAATGGTTTCAAAT
Organism: Paralithodes platypus; assembly: GCA_032716605.1. Taxonomy (NCBI): domain Eukaryota; kingdom Metazoa; phylum Arthropoda; class Malacostraca; order Decapoda; family Lithodidae; genus Paralithodes; species Paralithodes platypus. Next base: position 4,290,690 of record CM064510.1, on the reverse strand, counting down.
TAGATAAATTTCGTTTCAGAAAAGATATAGGCAAATATTGGTTTGGTAACAGAGTTGTAGATGGGTGGAATGGACTACCAAGTGCTATAGTGGGATTAAAAACGATAGGGAGCTTTAAGATAAAATTGGATAAGCATATGGACGAGAAGGGTTGGGTGTGAAGGGGGATCAGCAGGGTTGGGCCAATCAGCGCTCTGCAGACCCCGTAATCCTGCGTTAATCTCTAACCGTTTTGGTAAGATGATCCTCAGGGTATTAGAGTGTTGAGCCTATAATTGGGCTTTGTAATTGGGGTTGTGTGGGACAGGGATCTGCCTTGCTTAGGCCAATCGGCTTTCTGCAGACTCCCATTTTCTTATGTTCTTATGTTCTTAATACATATACTAGATCGCTTGATTATACTATAGTATAGTAACTTGTGAAGAGTCTATACATAATCAACACAAGAAACAATGGAACGGTACATAATAGATACATATACTAGATCGCTTGATTATACTATAGTATAGTAACTTGTGAAGAGTCTATAGATACATATACTAGATCGCTTGATTATACTATAGTATAGTAACTTGTGAAGAGTCTATAGATACATATACTAGATCGCTTGATTATACTATAGTATAGTAACTTGTGAAGAGTCTATAGATACATATACTAGATCGCTTGATTATACTATAGTATAGTAACTTGTGAAGAGTCTATAGATACATATACTAGATCGCTTGATTATACTATAGTATAGTAACTTGTGAAGAGTCTATAGATACATATACTAGATCGCTTGATTATACTATAGTATAGTAACTTGTGAAGAGTCTATAGATACATATACTAGATCGCTTGATTATACTATAGTATAGTAACTTGTGAAGAGTCTATAGATACATATACTAGATCGCTTGATTATACTATAGTATAGTAACTTGTGAAGAGTCTATAGAAGCCGATCCTCAATATCGAATAACTCTAAAAGGACTTACACAATGGGGGCGGGAACCTAGGAATCCTCCTCCCCTTGAAAAACTCACCTACTAGACGAGTCAGAGAAAAGTACGACGGAACGCAAAAGTGGTCCCAAACTCTAAGAATAAGAATAATAAGAAATACCGAGGGTGTTTTTTTCTGGACCCCCCTCTCCTTCATGTATACCCCATTAGCTTTGAGATTTTAAGACGTTGTCCCCGTTAGTTTGGTGATTCTAAGAACTTTTACCCCAGTCTCTTGCCATTTAAGTGTCGATGTTTCCACAATTCTGTTCTTCTCCCCCAAACTGCCTCCTTCCCGGCCCCACGTCCTTGAAGAATTACGTAATAAGAGCAAACCAGGTTATAAGGAAGTTGGAGCCGTATACATCGATATTAAGCAGATGTGCAATAATAATGTAGGTTTCTGATGGATCGAAAGTAGGTTGAAATACATTTCCTGTGTATATAAATGAACTACAACCGTATTTTAGCTGGCAATTTTGCTTATTATCGATGTCTACGGCTCCAACTTACTTATAGACCGACACTCGCAAATGGTCACTGCTCAAACAACGGAATATTTAATATCTGAACTTGTTGAACACATCCGGTGACGAAACAAATAATCTTCAACAGTTTTCCCGAATGTTTATTATGGGTATGGACAACATTGAGTGTAAAGCGAGGCTAGTGAAATTATTGCCTACCGTTCCAAATAAGTATACCAAAACTCTTGAACATGAACCTCTATAACTCACAAACGACTAGAGTAATCCAGCAAATATTTCTACCATTTGGGAAGGGTCAGCCAGGGAATAGGTGTGGATATTTACAGCTCATTTGTTCTAGCCATTTTTGAGTTACAGTGGTCAGGGTTAGGTAATTTCTAGCCTACCTATATTATTATTATTATTATTATTATTATTATTATTATTAAAATAGGGATTCGCACCAAGCCTAAAAAGACTATGTGGCACCAAAATAAACTTTGTGTAAAAAACATCGGAGTTGTTGTGGGGCTGGGCGTAATGCGTAGTAGAGGATAAGAAGAATAGGAAACACTAATTAAAGAAGCTGGAGGAGACGGGTATGGAGGAGAAACCGCATAAGATGTGGGAGGGAGAAAGTGGGGGACTCTCCAAGCATATCGGCTAAGACGGGGGGGGGGGGGGGGGGCGATTAAGGAAGTATATGAAGGGGAATGCCTACCGTCGGGCATTGGAGAAACGCGGACAGTCTATCAGGATGTGCTGGACAGACACTGGAATATGGCAGCAAGGACAGAGCGTGGGGACATCACAGGACATCAAATGACCATGCGTGAGCCTGGTGTGGCCGAGCCGAAGACTGTCTCCAAACGACGATTGCGATGAGAGGAATAATAGGACTTCCAAGGTAGGACGGAAGGTTTGATAGAACGCAGTTTGACATCAGACACCCTCATGGAGGTCCACCCCTACCTATATGGAAAAGGGTATAGTAGTGCCAATATGGCGGAGGTTGACCGATCTCTGCTACTCCTCCGTCTCAAACCCCTTCCAATCCTCTTTCCACCCAGCACCACCACCACCAACAACAACAACGCTACCTTATGTGCTATAGGTCACTTCGCCTATATGTCCGTTCACCTGCTATTATTTTCGTCTACCTCAGGTCAGGTGAAAGTATTGAGGGATAAGCCTTTACAACTGCACCTAATAGCTACTTTCTACTTTCCTATTTTCTGAAGAGGGTTGAGAGGGGAAAAGGGGTGTTGGAGAGAGGAAGCTGTTGGATTGGCTGTGTTGCGTGTATTATTAGTCTGTATACAGTACGTCGTCCTCCCTTATCCACCTCCCCTCTCCCCCCCCCCCCCCCCATCCATCACTACCACCTCCTCCTCGCATACACCACCACTACCTCCCATCCAATACCGCCACCTCCTCCCCTCTCCCCCCCCCCCCCATCCACCACTACAACTACCTCCTCCCATCCACCTCCTTCTCGCATACACCACCACCACCTCCCATCCACTACCGCCAACTCCTCTCCATACACCACCACCACCTCCTCCTATCCAATACCTAGTAATGTTATTGAGTGTAGTACTGTTGAATCTTCAACAACATTGATTAGATACATATCTCGCTTTGATTAACTGTGTTTGCAAACGAATAGTACCACTCTTTATTGTGCTACAAATACCTATTTTACCACAGGTTAAATAGTATTGGTTACAAGCAGCCTCGTAAGGATCAATCGATATGTTATTCAAGTACATTGGGGTTTGTGATTGATGATTAATGTTAAGAACGCGGTGTTAATTATTTGATTTCCTCTGTACTGGCCGTTCTGGCTGTAACCATTTAGGTGTGTGGCCGTTCTGGTTGTGACCGTTTAAGAGTGGCTGTCCTAACTGTAGCGGTTTAGGAATGTGGCCGTTCTGGTTGTGACCTTTTATCAGTGTGGCTGTTCAGGTAGTTGCCATTTTTATTTTGATCGCTCTGGTTTTGGCCGTTTAGGAGTGGGGCTTTCTTGGTTGTGGCCGTTTAGGAGTGCGGCTTTCTTGGTTGTGGTCGGTTAAGAGTGCGGTTTTCTCGGCTGTGGCCGTTCAGGATCGCGGCCGTTATGCCCCACTCTCCACGCAACACCACCAGCCTCCCAGGGCCTCAGGAGGGATCACAACAAAACAACCTGGGGAGCTGGATCCAACACTCTTTGTCCAAGGCCCGTGTGGTGGCTGGAGGCTATGGACTTTTTACCCAATAATCTTTTCTCCAACGACCGAGTATTTATGATCACTAGTCTGTAAAAATATTCGAGGATATATGCAATTAAGGTAGGGCTTACTCATGCATTGGCCTAATTAACCTATTAATATCCATACTGTTCAACGGTGTAGAATTCATTTTTGGGAACTGTAGGCTAGTTTGGAGGATTCGTCTATACCTTACACTAACCTAGCCTAACCTACATATTTCTATCTATCTATTGCCAGACAGCGAAATACCCGAGAGGCGTTAGCCGCTAATAATATATAACCTCAATATAACCTAAATTTACCTAGTCAAACCTACTGCTAATTGCATATAAGGACATTTAGTGGGTGTGGTAGTACAGTCAGAAGCCGCAGTTTCTGAGACACCTGGATAAGGCCCGGACATTGGGAGCGTATTGTTTCTGGACGACATTCCACTTTAACTATCACAAGGCCGCACACGTACGAACACACGTTTTAAACCAATTGATGCTTCACTCAGTCTGCCATATCAAATTATTTTGCTGTTGTTATGCTACGATACAATTCATACTACAGAATCTGATATATAAATGACAAAAATACCATTGTTATTCCCTCCTGTATCTACATTAAACACGGGTAGCTATTAAAGAGTTAAGAATGTAAAGAAACACTACCAAACTGCAGTGAATGGACAGGCTTTCGTTGTGTGTGTGTGTGAGAGAGAGAGATTCATCAGACGTCATCCATATCAGTTACTATTAAACACATACCGGTACTCACATATAATTCCTCCATTTTATATCATGCTATTAACCTTGTTGCACTATGTAAACATTGTAATATATCAGATACTATAATACTAACATCAAAAAGGTATCTATAGCCATTGCTAGGCGTAATGCCATGATACGATGCATTATAGCCTTTACCCTTTAGAGTGTTACATACAGTTTTTTAACTAAATTAATACCGAATATATAAACCTATCAGCGTCCGAAGGTTAACTTTGTGTGGTAATACATAATACCCCCCCATATATCACTACTGATAACTCATTGCCTTTTCACACCTGAATTTCATAACCAGATTTTAACATGTAATATTACATTGCATTGTTCGTTGTGTTGTATGCCATGAAGCAGACACTTCTGTTTTCAGTGTTTGACACCTACTGTAGAGCATTATGTCTATTACAACACACGTCACACATTGGTTCATTTATATACACACACACATACACACATTCGAATAATCGTATCTAGCAATTCACGTCATAATTTCCATCGTTACTTTACACAACAACTATTTATTACACACCAATGTAAGGTAAACATTTACACTGGAATACTGAACATGATCTCCTCTTCAAAATTAATACAAATATGCAGAACGTGGTGACTGGGAACACGGCAATGAAGACAGCTCTCTGTGGGGTGGTGACGAGAGAGTGAACTTAAACTACCAAATTTCGTAACAGCCAATGAAACGTTTAAGGTTGGAACCCAAGCCATTCTCGTAGGGCAGCAATTTGGAAGTATTTATTTTCATGTTTATCTTCTTAAAACCTATGGTAATATTCGTGTCTGTATTTACTGTAGATACGTAAGGGAATATGCAATAAATCCATAAATATATGAATGCGGACCATAGCATAGCAGCAGCATTATAATTTTACATGGCAGACTGAGTGAAGCATCTATTGGTTCCAAACGTGTGTTCATAGGTATGCGGCCTTGTGATAGTTTAAGTGGGTTGTCGTCCAGAAACGATGCACTCCACATGTCCGGGCCCTATCAAAGTGTCTCAGAAATTGCGGTTTCTGACTGTACGTCCTAGCGTGTATCACATGCTTGCACCCAGTCGGGGAACACCTCGACGACGTACTGTATACAGACTAATAATACACGCAACACAGCCAATCCAACAGCTTCCTCTCTCCAACACCCCTTTTCCCCTCTCAACCCTCTTCAGAAAATAGGAAAGTAGAAAGTAGCTATTAGGTGCAGTTGTAAAGGCTTATCCCTCAATACTTTCACCTGACCTGAGGTAGACGAAAATAATAGCAGGTGAACGGACATATAGGCGAAGTGACCTATAGCACATAAGGTAGCGTTGTTGTTGTTGGTGGTGGTGGTGCTGGGTGGAAAGAGGATTGGAAGGGGTTTGAGACGGAGGAGTAGCAGAGATCGGTCAACCTCCGCCATATTGGCACTACTATACCCTTTTCCATATAGGTAGGGGTGGACCTCCATGAGGGTGTCTGATGTCAAACTGCGTTCTATCAAACCTTCCGTCCTACCTTGGAAGTCCTATTATTCCTCTCATCGCAATCGTCGTTTGGAGACAGTCTTCGGCTCGGCCACACCAGGCTCACGCATGGTCATTTGATGTCCTGTGATGTCCCCACGCTCTGTCCTTGCTGCCATATTCCAGTGTCTGTCCAGCACATCCTGATAGACTGTCCGCGTTTCTCCAATGCCCGACGGTAGGCATTCCCCTTCATATACTTCCTTAATCGCCCCCCCCCCCCCCCCCCCCCCCGTCTTAGCCGATATGCTTGGAGAGTCCCCCACTTTCTCCCTCCCACATCTTATGCGGTTTCTCCTCCATACCCGTCTCCTCCAGCTTCTTTAATTAGTGTTTCCTATTCTTCTTATCCTCTACTACGCATTACGCCCAGCCCCACAACAACTCCGATGTTTTTTACACAAAGTTTATTTTGGTGCCACATAGTCTTTTTAGGCTTGGTGCGAATCCCTATTTTAATAATAATAATAATAATAATAATAATAATATAGGTAGGCTAGAAATTACCTAACCCTGACCACTGTAACTCAAAAATGGCTAGAACAAATGAGCTGTAAATATCCACACCTATTCCCTGGCTGACCCTTCCCAAATGGTAGAAATATTTGCTGGATTACTCTAGTCGTTTGTGAGTTATAGAGGTTCATGTTCAAGAGTTTTGGTATACTTATTTGGAACGGTAGGCAATAATTTCACTAGCCTCGCTTTACACTCAATGTTGTCCATACCCATAATAAACATTCGGGAAAACTGTTGAAGATTATTTGTTTCGTCACCGGATGTGTTCAACAAGTTCAGATATTAAATATTCCGTTGTTTGAGCAGTGACCATTTGCGAGTGTCGGTCTATAAGTAAGTTGGAGCCGTAGACATCGATAATAAGCAAAATTGCCAGCTAAAATACGGTTGTAGTTCATTTATATACACAGGAAATGTATTTCAACCTACATTCGATCCATCAGAAACTTACATTATTATTGCACATCTGCTTAATATCGATGTATACGGCTCCAACTTCCTTATAACCTGGTTTGCTCTTATTACGTAATTCTTCAAGGACGTGGGGCCGGGAAGGAGGCAGTTTGGGGGAGAAGAACAGAATTGTGGAAACATCGACACTTAAATGGCAAGAGACTGGGGTAAAAGTTCTTAGAATCACCAAACTAACGGGGACAACGTCTTAAAATCTCAAAGCTAATGGGGTATACATGAAGGAGAGGGGGGTCCAGAAAAAAACACACTCGGTATTTCTTATTATTCTTATTCTTAGATTTGGGATCACTTTTGCGTTCCGTCGTACTTTTCTCTGACTCGTCTAGTAGGTGAGTTTTTCAAGGGGAGGAGGATTCCTAGGTTCCCGCCCCCATTGTGTAAGTCCTTTTAGAGTTATTCGATATTGAGGATCGGCTTCTATAGACTCTTCACAAGTTACTATACTATAGTATAATCAAGCGATCAAGTATATGTATCTATTATGTACCGTTCCATTGTTTCTTGTGTTGAGTGTGTATAATTATATTAAATCAATCAAACTTAGACCAACAGATACAGTTTTCTCTTCGTGTTAGACATCCCATTTTTTACGAATAGAAATGACACTGTCTCTAATTCTCAACAGGGGGCATTACTGGCATCTAAACAGCTGAGGCACTAAGAACTTGAACCACTAGCAATTTTCAATCTTTATCTATATTTCGAGCGTAAAGGATAAATGTTGCTCCTGTATATAAAGTCGATAAGCAAACCACATAATATACTTAAACCGACAAAACTTGTTACAATGGCTCAATCACGCAACATAAATACACCCATAATTGCTTCATCGGCACCTGTATCTTGCGCATTGTCACGTGACCTAGCAAGCAACCCTCATGCGGCCTCATTCCTGAGTGATGATGGCCGTGTGGCGAGTGGGCGTGCGCGGCGGCTTACATAATTCGTGTTTTCGTTCGCGTGTGATAGTGAAGTATGCGATATGCTTGTTCGTGGGGATAGGTGGAGAACAGAGTAGAGAGGAGCCATGCAGAAAGGTGGGTGGTATTGCTTGATTGATGTTTATATGGGGTGTTTTTGATAGCTTCCCGGCTGATTGTTCGAGTCTGTGTCCTCCCTACCCTACCCGAGTTTTCTCCAACCTCCTCGCCACCCCCTCCCGTTGCCCGATCTATCCAATGCAATTGGAATTAAACCTAGGGTCATTAAGAAATAGAATTGAAGAGGTAAATATTATAGCTGCTATTAGACATACAAGATCAGGAGGTGGGATTAAATTATCAAATAACCTTACTGAACGTATACATAACTTCCGAACCTTTAGGAAACTAGGCAAGCAAGAGTATTAAAAGGACTGATTGCGAATGTTAGGATGTATAATTTATCAAATGCTTGTGTAGTCCCTCAATCTATATCTCAACTTCCACCCTGGGAGGAGCAAATAACTGAAATAGATATAATACCTTTGTTAAAGAAAAAATGTATGTATGAAATTATAGAACTCAAAACAATAGTAGAAGAACATATAAGTAAGTTGTATGAGGCTGATGTAGCCCACGTGTATTGTGATGGCTCAGTAGCAGAAAATGGAAGAGCAGGGTGTGGTGTCTTGGTGATAGACAAGGCAAATAATGAACAAATTGAGAGTGAATATTGTTATAGAATAGCTGATAACGTATCTTCAACCCTAGCAGAAATGTGTGCCCTTTTCTATGGACTACTAGAAATTAGAAATGGAGAGGGAGATGTTTGTTTTTTCGTCGATAGTCGAAGTGCCCTGGAATCCTTAAATAGCAAGCACCCAGTATGTAAGGACATAGTTGATCAGTGTAAGATTATTATACATAATCTTCGTAATAAACACAGGAAAATTACCGGAATTTTTTTATTTTAATACCACGAATTTTTCGAGTGTTTTTTATAAACAAAATTGTTCATTTGCATCAATATATAGAGTTTGTAATTAATTAGAAATCTCAGGAAAACCTATTTTCCCCATAAGGCCTATCGATCGATGTTGTTCCCCGATAGTGATTTGAAAAGACATTAGCCTAACCTAACAACCTTACCTAACCTAACCTAACCTAGTATTATGGGTGGGGGCTGCCGCCCCCACACCCCCGCTGGTTGACTACTAATCCCTTAGTAAATAAAAACAAAAAAAATTGGCTGTCGATTATACGAAGGTGAAATTAAAAGTCGATGAAGTCTACGGTGTTTGCTCTGCAATATTCAGCTTTGATTGTACATTGAAAACGGGAAAGTACCGTATTGACAACCTTTTTACGAAAATTAAATTATAGTAGCATACTTTTATATTAGGTTTTCCGAGGGTTTAACACATTTTCATATGATCTTTAGAGCTGTCTATAACTGGAAGTACCGTATTGACAACCTTGTTACGAAAAATAAATGTTAGTACCATACTTTTTTATTAGGTTTTGCCGAGGGTTAAAACAAATTTTCTTATGATCTTTAGAGCATATAGATTCAATATTTATCTTCAAATATATCAATAAAATTTGTGGTATTAAAATAACATTGAACCTATTATTTTTATTATAATAATTATTATTATTATTATTTTTTTTACTATTACTACTTTTCATTTTATTTATTTATTAGTTATTATTTTTATTTATATTATAATTATTATTATTATACTTATTGTGTTAACTTTATAATTTTATTACTATAGTGATGTACTATAATTAACTAGCTACTATCTACAAGACACCACAATATAGATACTCTAGCTAAATTAGTTTGCCATAAATGTGTGAATCTTTGCTAATGACACCAGGTGGGCTGGGGGGCGGTCCGGTTTCCTCGTTAAGAGATAATCTGACCGTTTTCCAGCCCACTGGGGATTGGCAGGGATTAACCCTCTCACGTTGTTGACGCAATTTTGAGCCTAATAGGGATACTGTAAAGCCTTTGTTAACATCAGGGGTATTTAGAAACCTTTAGTTTAGTTACTTCAACCTCTGCAGTTGTCTTTGACTTAGCTGTGGGCAGAACACTAATTTTGGAGAGGTAATTATAAGAGTGAGATAACTCTATTTCGTATTGCTAATCTGGCAACCTCTGCGTCATATGGTCGTGAGAGGGTTAACTAACTGCCCCTGTATCAAAGTCTAGACAGGAGGTCATATACATTCCATGTACTTTAGTTGATTTACTGCATTGTATGTAAGTAAATTTTTGATATATACTTTATATATATACTGTATATATATATATATATATATATATATATATATATATATATATATATGTATACCGGTGTATATATATATATATATATATATATATATATATATATATATATATTACAATATAGACTGGGGGGAAAGAAGCCCAAGCATCTTCACCCTTTTGAGTCTCCGTGTATTCACATACCTATATGCAACATTTGTATATCCTGTATTTATACGAACTTAATAAAATAATCAAATAAAACAAAAACAATCCCGTTGCTCCCTCCCCCCCCCCCCCCCCCCTCGTCCTCCCTTGCTTTTCGCCTCCCTACCGTCATCGCTTCCCATCATTATCACTCCTACCCCGCTGTTTCCATCCCATTCCCATCCCTCCTTTTCTTCTAGCCTCGAGCCCTACCTACATTGCCGGATTTTGAGTCCCTCTGAGTTCGTCTCCTGTGTCCAATCAAATCTCTTTCCTTTTCTACTCCTTTCCCGTGTTAATGTTCACCTCCCTCTACATCTTTCACCCTCTTCCTCCTTCCCCTTTTATCTCCTTGCCTTATGTTCTTTCCTTCTACTCCATGTCTTCCCTCTCCACCTCCCTCCATTCCTCACCATCGGTTCTGTGTCCTCCCCTCCCCTTCCTCTGTTTCTCCCAATATCACTCCTCCCTTCCCACCTCCCTTTCTTACCAATTATCTCCTCCTCTCCGCTTGCCCCTCCCTCTTCCCACCTACACCTCCCTCTTCGCCCCCATCCACCTCCCGCTTTCCCTCCCAACCTCTCTCCTTAACCCCCCTCCCTCATCCACCCACCTACCTCCTCCTTCCCTCGTTCTCCCCCCTCCCACATCCTCTCCAGTTCGCCCTCCCCCACACCTCCCTCTTCCCCCCACCCAGCCTTTCCCCCCCGACCCACCACCCTCTTCACTCCGCACTTCCCTCGTCTTCTCCCTCCCCCCACCTCCCTCTCCCCCCCAACCCACCTCCCTCTTCCCCTGATTGTTTCTTTCCGATCTTATTGTTTCTTTGTGTCATTTTACTCGTCTGTATAATATGTGTAGTTTGTTTAAGGCAACACTTATATGGCTGCGTTCATTATATTGTCCTATGCAATATAAGTTACTGGTGTTTTTAATTTGATAACCCCGATGTTTTTAAGTCAAGATTAATTTGTTCCGATGGTAATATATCTAGATCACTTATTATATATTATGGCATTCAAAGTTGATTGGTAGTATTACGATTATATGAGGTTCATGCTAATATATCTAGATCACTTATTATATATTATATGAGGTTCATGCTAATATATCTAGATCACTTATTATATATTATGGCATTCAAAGTTGATTGGTAGTATTACGATTATATGAGGTTCATGCTAAGTAGGATGACTATGGATTGTGTTAACCGAGATTTATTAATTATATTGGAGTTAATTAAGGTGAAGGATAATTAAGCTATACAGATCAGCTAAATTATTTTGATTTACTTTAGTTATTTCAAATCAAAGGTCAATTAAGATAGCATACAGTAAATAAGGCTACTTAAGATACCGTAGAGGTTAGGCCTATCGATAATTGAGTTTAGTCAGTGTTATAAGGAATTTGATGCATATCTTTTCGGCAGCAACATTATATCCTGTAAATCAATATTACTATATGGCAATATTAGTTAACTGGATTCACTGGAGTTCTATTATTATAAGGGGGTAGTGCTTGGTGTTTGGTCTATATAGTTAGTTATATTTTTGAGTTTCCTCGTTTGACCTCAAGTTTAACAAAAAATCCGTTGACCTCAACCCCCTTTCACGAAAGGTATTCATACTGACAAAGAAATGAGACGAAAAGTCTCAAAATCACCATACTAACAAACTTCGTAAAATGTCAAAACTAGTATGCTAAACATGAGGGAGATGGGGGTCCAGAAAAAGCGAGTACCTCCCACTTAACTGGTGTTCAATGATTATAATTAGTTTGGCGTGACCCAATTTTATAGAGATTGATTACGGTTATATGAATATTAGAACATAAGAAAATAAGATAAATAACTATTTAATTATCAACAATATTAATAAACTAGGCTTGACATTAGGGTTTTCAGATGGATTGAGTTGAAAGTAAAATAATTTTAATTAAATTTACCTGAAGTGGAGTACGGTAAACATAATTGGATCACATTTTAATGAAATGGATTAAATTTTAGTAGGTGGAATATCGTTAACTGGGGTGGACTAGGGTTAAATGAGGTGGATTATGGTTAACTGAGGTAGATTATGATTAATTAGGGTGGATTATGGTTAACTGAGGTGGAATATGGTTAACTGAGGTGGATTATAGTTAATTGAGGTGGATTATGGTTAATTGAGGTGGATTATGGTTAATTGAGGTGGATTATAGTTAATTGAGGTGGATTATAGTTAATTGAGGTGGATTATGGTTAACTGAGGTGGATTATGGTTAACTGAGGTGGATTATGGTTAACTGAGGTGGATTATGGTTAACTGAGGTGGATTATGGTTAACTGAGGTGGATTATGGATAACTGTGGTGGATTATGGTTAATTGAGGTGGATTATGGTTAACTAAGGTGGATTATGGTTAATTGAGGTGGATTATGGTTAACTGAGGTGGATTATGGTTAACTAAGGTGGATTATGGTTAATTGAGGTGGATTATGGTTAACAAGTTGATTATGGTTAACTGAGGTGGGTTATGGTTAACTGAGATGGATTATTTTGTTTGTTGATTGATTGAAATTGTTTATTTTGCCAAAAATAGTATACAATATATACATATGTAGAATATAATATATGGTTGTGCCCTTTGAGAGAAATACTCTCTTTAAAAGGCACCTCAATATCAGTCTTACTCACATGCTCCGACAACAAAATTGTATACACATACACATATATAATTATACACACATGCACAAATTTACACATATGCAAACATATACATACACTTACATATATATATAAGACAATAGAACCTTTTGCATGATATTATATTCCACCTACATTAATTTGGCAATGCACGCCCACATAAACACACTACAGTATAGCAGCAATACACCCCTTCACAACCATGACAAAAAAATACACACATCTACTCAAATTCAACCTATTATACTTGTATATAAAATCAAACACATTAATTTATAGACACAAATATAGTCCTCATTAATACTCACTAAAGATTATGGTTAATTAGGGTGGACTATGGTTAATTAGGATGGATTATGGTTAATTAGGGTAGATTAAGGCTAACGGATGGATTATGGTTGATTAATGTGAATTATGGTTAATTAGTATGAATTATGGTTATTTTGAGTGGATTAGGGTTAAATGAGGTGGATCATGGTTAATTAGGGTTAACTGAGGTGGATTATGGTTAATTAGGGATAACTGAGGTGGATTAAGACTAATTGAGGTATATTCGGGTTAAAATGGGTCGATTAATAATACATGTATTATAGTTACATATAAATTAAGTTTCTCAGGTAGATTATCAACAACATAATCAACATCAATCAGGAGCAACATACCAGTGATAAGAATTACAAAACATAATCAACAACATAGTAAAGTTAGTAATATAATCAACACAATCAATATATAAAACAATAAGTAACAACATAAACAATAACAGTATTGACAACAACAATGAAAACAACAATGCCATCAACAGAAACATCAAAGGATTTTTCCACCCTCCTTTAGATCCGAATCCAATTCCAACGAAATAAGTTTTCTTTAACTTTAAACACAGAGTACAGGGGCAGAAATACCAAAACACACAAAAGTATAACAAGCCAAACTACAAGAAAACACCGCAAACACAAGTATTTTATCATATCGTCAAACAGGAACAACAATGCTGCAGCTTGAATACGATAACATAACAATTTGATATCTAATTAATCTAACGAAACGAGAATAACATACAAACCATCATTGATAAGCATAATAATTATACCATGCTCAATTTTATTAATCACAACAAGCATGAATACCTATGCACAAATCAACATGTATAGGCATAACAAACACACCATGCTTATCTCTAAATGCTCTCACCAAACAAGAATGATACAAAAGCCAACATTAATAGCTTACTAAACACGTCATTCCTATTTCGAATTACTCACACCAAACTAGAATAACAATCAAAACAACATTAATAAGCAAAATAGACACACCATGCTCATCTTTAATTGCTCACACCAAACAAGAATACACAAACCAGCATTAACCCGGGAACTACGGGGAGACTCTTAAGAGTTCCCCCGGTGGACTGCGGGAAGACTCTTAAGAGTAAGGGGAAAAAAGAAATCCATTTAAAACACCCAATTTTGTTTTGTTTTGTTTTTGTTTTTTGCCCCTGGGCCATGCCAAATATCACTCCTCCACCTCCCCTCCTTCCCCACTTTCCTCCCCTCCTTCAGTTATCACCTATTTTTCCTGTTATTCCCTTATTCTGTGGTTTATTTTCGTGGTAACATTAGCGAGTTGGTAGCAGGGCGTTGTCATCACTGTTACCAAGCGTGGGAAAGAGCGAGAGAGAGACTATTGCGGAACAGTGTCTCTCCAGGCAAGGGGAGGGGTGGAGGGCAGGGAGGTTTCCTCAACCATACATTATGTAACTCCTGGCCTGTATCGACGATTTTGACCATCCAAACACTGTTTCCACTTGTTTTATTGTTGTAACAGGTTAATACCTTTATAATCAACCTATAATAGGCACATATGGTTAAGTATTAATGCTATTTATGGTAAAATAACGATGTTAGTGATGGGAACAGCTCAAATACGTCAGCACAGGAGTGTGGTGTCTCATACCCCCCATGCGCACTTCTTAGGTTAATAGGCATGCTAAAGATACGATGCACCTCTCTATTAACTCGAACCAAACAAGAATAACACACAACCCAACATAATTAGCATAAGAAACACAATATGCTCATCTAACTTTAACCAAACAAGAACCAAACACAATCTAACAATAACAATCAGAATAACAATCGCAATAAACATAAAACCCTAGCAACATCATTGTCAGAGAGATCAAAACCACCTCCACCCTTTCCTCCCCAAGGGCGCCGAAACCAATCCAACTCGTACACTCTCGATTTCTCTTTTCTCGGAGTTGTAGTGGGTTTGGAGATCGCGTTAGCTGCAGACTTTACACGAGTGCCTCTTCAATCAACTTGTTTTCGTGAATATCGATCTGGCAGCTGGGTGTGCTCAACCGCCTTAGGGGGTTCTTTTCCCCTGCACAGCTTCTTGCTCTGTACAGGGGCATAGTGCGCCCTTGTATTGAGTATTGTCCACATGAGTGGGGAGGTTCCTCTCACACCGCTCTTCTAGACAAAGTTGAAAGGAAGGCCTTTCGTATCATTAACTCCCGTCCACTCACCAACTCTCTGCAATCTCTCTCTCTCCGCCGCAATGTTGCATCTCTCTCGCTATTCTATCGCTACTATAATAATCAGTGTTCCTCAGAGCTATACCAATGCATACCACCTCCTTTACGTAGGGCACGTGGTACCCGTCTTGCAACTCAATCCCACCCCTACTCTGTGCAACTCTCCAACCCAAGAGTGAAACGTTACTCTCAAACTTTCTCCTACTCAACAGCTGAGCTCTGGAACTTTCTCCCAGAATCAGTCTTTCCCTCTTCCTATGACTTAAATTGCTTCAAACTCCATGTGTCCAGGCATTTTGGCTCGAACATCCCTTGATTTTGGCCCTGTCACTCTTTCAACTATGGGGGAGGCACTCGCTATAGGCAGTTATGCATTTTGCCTCGCTCAATCACATAGACAAAAAAAATAAAAAATAAATAAATAAATAAAACCTTGTAGGGATTCTGGAAAGTATATGATAGTCTACCCTCAGGCTAGTCGTCTAAAATAGGTCAAATAGCCTTCAGCTGCAGACTTCAAGGGGCTTCTATTTCGTTTCTAGTGGCCTGAGCTGGTGCTGAGAGAGTGGCCTTTGTGGAGCCGACGTGATACAAGTGAAATAACTTTTTACCGAGGCGGGATGAGGGGAACAGGATGATGGCTGGGAGAATGGAGAGGTGGAAGCATTTAGTTATTGGTATATAATAATGATTGGGAAAATTATGTAGAGGATGCTGGGAGAATGTAGAGGTGGAAGAATGCAGTTAAGGGGGGATGGGCGTATTTATTTGCTCATTTATACATATATTTTTCATTTGTATTTAGTTTCCTCCCTAGACTTCCATCAAGCTTAAAATATACCCGCCCAAGATACATTTTTCTACCGAAAAATTTACCGGCCAAAGGCCGGTTTCTTTTAGCCTAAATTGCAGGCTCGGCATCGTCGCCAGGGAAAAATAGACCCCTAAATGACACGGAGAGTCTTAATATTGGCAAAGAAATGGGGCGAAAGGTCTTAAAATCGCCAAACTAATGGGACGAACGTCTTATAATCTGAAAACTAATGAGGGAAAAGGGAGACCAGAAAAACAGCCTATCTCTTCTTAAAGGTATGAAAGATGATTGGGAAAATGATGAGGAGAATGGCTGGGAGTATCAGGGTGGTGGAAGAATGTAGTGAAAGGTATGAACTCTAGCTCTTCCCAAGCTTTCTGGCATTTAGCCAAAAACCTCTCCAACAACTTTTCTTCTTCAACTTTCCCTCCCCTTTTCCACTCTGATGGCACAACCATCACTTCTTCCTCTGACAAAGATGAACTCTATGCTCAAACATTTGCCAGAAGCTCTACCTTGGATGATTCCGGTGCTATTCCTCCTTCTCCACCCCCCTCTCTCCTACTTATGCCTAATATCCTAATCTCTTCTAAAGATGTACTTTTTACCCTCTCTGGGCTTAATACTAAGAAGGCGTATGGTCCGGACAGTGTTCCTCCTGTTGTCCTTAAAAACTGTGCTTCAGTGCTGACCCCCTGCCTAGGCAGACTCTTTTGTCTCTGTCTCTCCTTTAACGTCTTTCCTTCTTGCTGGAAGTTTGCTCTCATTCAACCTGTCCCAAAGAAGGGTGACCACTCTCAACCCTCCAACTATCGTCCAATTGCTCTCATCTCTTGTATCTCTAAAGTTTTTAAAACTAATCTTGCTTCCAAATTTCTTAAGCATTTCTCTTCTCATAATCTGCTCTCAGATCGCCAGTATGGCTTCCTTAATGGTCGCTCTACTGGTGATCTTCTTTCATATCTTACTAATTCTTGGTCATCCAACTTTCGGGACTTCGGTGAGACTTTTTCTGTTGCACTAGACATATCAAAGGCCTTCGATAGAGTCTGGCACAAATCTTTAATTTCCAAACTGCCCTCCTTCGGTTTCTGTCCCTCCATATGTACCTTTGTCTCTAATTTCCTTTCCGGCCATTCCATAGCTGCGGTTGTGGACGGCCATCGCTCAATTCCTCATCCCATCAACTCCAGTGTTCCTCAGGGTTCTCTACTATCTCCTATTCTCTTTCTAATTTTCATAAATGATCTTCTCAACTGTACATCTAGTCCCATCCATTCATATGCAGACGACTCTACTTTACACCACTCAATTAGTTTTCCAGAACGCCCCAGCCAGCAGTCCCTCAAAAGTAATCGTAATGAAGCCATAAAATGCTTATCTTCTGATCTAGCTACTATTTCCAATTGGGGTAGAGAAAACCTTGTTACGTTTAATACTTCCAAAACTTAATTTATCTTTCTTACTACCCGTCAGGAATCTCCAGAGGACTATCCCTTATTCTTCAACAATACAAAAATCAACCTTTCATCTTCCCTCAATGTTCTCGGTGTCTCTTTTTCTTCTGCTCTCACTTGGAAAGACCATATTACCAGTCTCGCTAAGGCAGCCTCCCAGAAGCTGGGTGTGCTCAACCGCCTCAAGAGGTTCTTTACCCCTGCGCAGCTACTTGCTCTGTACACGGGCACAGTGCGTCCTTGTATTGAGTATTGTTCACATGTGTGGGGAGGATCCTCTCACACCGCACTCCAAGATAAAGTAGAAAGGAAAGCTTTTCATATCATTAACTCCAGTCCACTCGCCAATTCTCTTCAATCTCTCTCTCTTCGCCGCAATTTTGCATCTCTCTCACTATTCTATCGCTACTACAATAATCAGTGTTCCTCGGAGCTTTCCCAGTGTATACCACCTCCTCTACGTAGGTTACGTAGTACCCGCCTTGCAACACAATCCCACCCCTACTCTGTGCAACTCTCCAACCAGAGTGAGACGCTATTCTCAGACTTTCTTCTATTCAACTGCCGAGCTCTGGAACTCTCTCCCACAATCAGTCTTTCCCTCTTCCTATGACTTAAATTGCTTCAAACTCACTGTGTCCACGCATTTTAGCTCCAACGTCCCTTGATTTCGGCCCTGTCTCTCTTTGAAATCTGGGGGAGGCACTCGCTGCAGGCAGTTGTGCCTTTTGTCTCCCTCATTCACATAGAAAAAAAAAAAAAAAAACACATATCCGATTACCTACCTTCCCCCCCTGCCCTACATGTTAAAATGATATCCCCCTCCTAACTGTCTTCGTGGCGCAATGCATAAGGTGTTGATTTTTGGTGTGAGCGTCCTGGGTTCGAATCCACGGACTGCCACATGTGTTTGTTAAATTTCATTAATCGATTTTAGGAGTAGAGTTGGTTGTTGGATAGAACATAATAATACATTACAACCCTACCCCTGCAATTCCAACCCGAATCAGCTTATCCACCTCTCCTCCCTGCCCCACCACCCCTACCCTCCAATTTGCCCATGCTGAATTCCCTCCTTCCCCCCCCCCCCCCCCTACTCCACAAGCCTATCCCTGCAATCCCCACCCATTTCGGATAATCTACCTCTCTTATACCTAGCTACCAGAACTCAACCCCAGTCAATCGTAATTATCAGATTCGTGTTAATTCCCCTAATCAGACCACTAATTTGACGTCTAGCTGCTGTTCTTCCAGGACCGGCCCTTCCTCTGTGATTAGACGGGGTAGGAAGTGTTTTTTTTAACCTCTGAAGTGCGCATGGGGGTAATTGGAAACGTCCCCCTGTGCTGACGTATTTGAGGTGTTTCCGTCACTAAAATATTCATTGTGCCATTAATAGCATTAATATTTATCCATATGCGCCTATTATGGGTTGATTATAAAGGTATTAACCTGAAACAACAATAAAACGAGTGAAAACAGCGTTTGGATGGTCAGATTCGGAGATATAGCCCGCGAGTTGTATAATGTATGGGTGAGGCAATCTGCTTTCCCGCCAATTTCCCCCAAGGCCACTGAGACACAGTCGATCGATACTCTCTCTCTCTCTCTTGCACTCGCTTGCTATCAGTGATGACCACACCCTCCAATCGGATTTCTAATGTTAGCACGAAAATATACCTCAGAATAAGGGAATAACAGGGAAAATAGGTGATAACTGAAGGAGAGGAGGAAAGTGGGGAAGGAGGGGAGGTAGAGGACTGAGATTTTGCATGGCCCAGGGGCCAAAAAAAATAAAAAAATAAAAAAAAAATAAAAAAATTCGATGTCAAAAGTTGATTTTTTTTTTCTCTGACTCTTAAGAGTCTTCCCGCAGTGCGCCGGGGGAACTCTTAAGAGTCTCCCCGCAGCTCCCGGGTTAAGGAGAGAGAGAGAGAGAGAGAGAGAGAGAGAGAGAGAGAGAGAGAGAGAGAGAGAGGGGAGAGAGGGGAGGAGTACAAAAGAGTACAAAGGAAATCAAGCAACAAAAGTTCTAGTGATCCTTCTAGGCTGCTTGTCCTCCAAAACACTGAGGATCAAGTGTCCAAACAGTGTTTTAGAGTCGGTAAGGGAACATTGGAAAGGGAACTACTTCCCTGGAACTAATGTCCATGGCAGGATTAGGAAGTTAGTAGGGGACAGAGGGGTTAGTAACTGAGGGGGGTATCCTGTTTATTATTCCTAGGGGGTAGAGGAGAAACGGATATAACTTAACACTAGATTAGCGGGCTAGCGGTTTATTTATATGTACCGCCCAGCGGGGTGTTTTTAGCCAAAATAGGGCTGTTTACGTGATCATTTTCATGCCTAAATAAGACCCAGAGCGTAAAACAAGTATCTATCCCTGAAAGGGCATAAACAGAGCTTTCCAATGACACCATAACGATCCTTTTATGACAGCTAGTTTTCTTGCAACAACCGCGCAACGCGAGTGCAAAAAGCATGTAATTCGGTACTTTCCCCATACAATTCAGTATGTAGCGAGTGAGAGAGGGAGGGAAGAGGTGGGATTCGTGACAGTAGGTTCGCCGCGGTGGTCTGGAGCAGTCATACGCTCGCTACTCTCCTGCCACCACTTGTCTCTCTCTCTCAGCAACATTACGTGCTGAAATTGCCACACGACCTATGTCGCGCGCCGCCAGATAGTCCAGATTTATTATACTCTACTTATGTTGCGCGCCGACACTTAGGGGTTAAATAACTAAACCTTGAAAGATGAATTGGCTTAGGCTATACAAAATTTACCGGGTCGGCGGTTGACTTACATGTTAAAATGTATATGTAGGTTATCTGTGGTAGTCCCAGTAATATCTATGAAGTACTTCTAGTATTAAAGGAACTTAGCTGTGATGCAAAGAGTGTAGATTAGATGATGGACATTTCGGTAGGTGAATATCAGGGAAGTTCTGGTGTTATGTGGCAGCAGCTGGTGGTCTGTAGTTGGCGGGAACAAGTCTGTGTGAAGTGTGTCTGAGATTCCCTTTTGTCGTGACAATATAAAATATATTTAAGGGTTTCATATCGTCCCCCGTGATTAAATAATAAGGGAAAATCAACTAAGATATAATTCGTGCAACCACAGTAATATTTATCCACAAAGATAAATAAAGTAATGCGTATAAACAAAAAGGAACCAGCTGTCGTGAACCCGGGAAATTTAAACTACGGTATCTATACCAGGATTCACGACATACTCCGCCACCAGCTATACAAATTATTTACAATTGTCCCGTCCCGATCATGGATCGCCACAATTGGGAGGAACCCAAAGCAGCCCGACGTGACGTCCTCTGAGGGGTATCACCTTGGTCCGCTCTAGTAGCAGGATGGATATTATCAGAGTTCAGCTTGCTGTCGCCATCCACTACCTCTAAATCTATCTCTAGTGGGTATAGCTTAACCACCGGTCTGGTAGTCAAACCGGCTCCTGTTTTTACCTGAACTACCCTACATTCGTGGTCAGGACCACGAAGAAGTTTCATTATCCGACCTATACGCCAAAAAGGTTGGGGGCTGTCATCATGTACTAGAACGACGTCCCCAACTTGCGGCGATGCTATCCCTCTTTTTACCATTAAGTGACGATGTTGCTCCCTGAGTGATATTAAATAATCAGTGCTCCACCTTTTCCACAGGTCATGTGAGAGTTTTGTTACATATTGGAGCGTTGAGTGACGGAATCGTTGTTACGCCACGTTGTGTCCTTGAGATCTTCATCCGTGACTTCTCGCCTTGGAAAGCTTCTGATCCGCCTCCCATGAACCAGTTGTGAAGGAGTGATGGGTAGAGGGTCTTCAAGATCACTGTACGTGTAGCCAAGCGGGCAATCATTGACTGTGGCCTCGAGCTCCAGTAATACCATATTCAGTTCCTCTGAGGTAACCAATGCTCGACCCAGTACCTTCTTCAAGCCAGCCTTTAGGATGCCAATGACCCGTTCCCATATGGCACCGAACCATGGCGCCCTGGCCGGTATAAACCGCCACTCTCACTTGTCTGCCGCTATAGTACCTTTTAACCTTGCATCATCTATCAATTCCCGTAATGTACTGGCTCCGCTAACAAATGTGGTGGCATTATCACTCATCATAATCTCAGGGTAACCCCTCCTGCTACTAAACCTACGGAACACATGCAAAAATTATTCGCAGGAAAGATTAGACACCGTCTCTACATGGACCGCTCTAGTAACTGCACAGGTAAATAAGACTACATATAATTTATTTACAGTACCCCCCTTCTCTTTTACTGGTAAGCACCTGTGTAGTCAACCCCCGTTACCTGGAAAGGACTCACTTCCTGAACCCTAAACTCCGGCAATGGAGGGGCCTGTACAGCACGGTATGATGTACCTTGCAATCTCTTGCAGATGATACATCCCCTTAAGGCTTTCTTTACTACCTGTCTAATCTTGGGGATCCACCATCTTTGCCTTATATCATTTACAACATAACTAACACCACTATGGTTACACACTTTGTGGCAGTAATTACTAAGGAGAGTGGCTATACGATGTATATTAGGGATAAGGATAGGGTACTTGACGCTATCATGTAAAGCTGACAAGTGTAGCCTACCTCTACAGTGTATCATGCCTCCCTCCATATAGAGGTCTAACTGCTTCACTATATTGCTTGGTGTGCCCTGTCCTTTTGACATCTAGTGGTGTTCCTCAGAGTAAGCTTATCTCTGAGCTACCTTAATCATGGCTGACTCTGCTGCTCTTAATTCCGGCACTGTCAAGTATGCCGGTTTTGCCTGATAGTTCCCTTGTGTCTTCTCTCTAAGAGTCCTAATAAACCTAAGGACCAATGCCATTACATGCCATGACTTCATATAGGAGCCATACCGGTCCCAATTCAATATGGCAGTAAGGGCAACCGGTACCGGCAATGACAGGGTTCCTTCTTGACTCATGTTACAACCCACGGTGGTGTCCCCTCCTATTGGGCCATGATCAGGCCATAGCATTTGGTGAGGTAGCCATGTGGGCCCTCCCCACCAAAGCCAAGAAGCAACTAAGGACACATATGAAATCCCTCTGGTGACTAAGTCACTGGGGTTGTCCTCTGTGGACACATAATGAAAATGAGCGCTGGGGACTAATGACTTTATCTCATCAACTCTATTCTGAACATAGATAGGCAAATTCTTCTTACTAGACAACCAGCATAGGGTTATCTGGCTGTCCGACCAGAGGTATATATTCTCTATAATCAGCTCGTCCGCGTAGGCCTCACATAATTATATAACATGTGAGACGAGCTGCGAGAAGAACAGCAGTCCATTCCATCTTAGGTATGGTGAGGAACTTAATAGGCGCCACCTTAGCTTTGGCCATTACTAACCTACTCACCTCATCACCAACTGCATAGGCCGCTACACCATATGCTACTGAGCTAGCGTCACTAAATAGGTGCAGCGTAACCCTCTTAGAATTAGTGACCTGACGGGGAAACATGATACCTGTACTATCTATCATATCGTCATAAATACCCTGCCAGTTAGCTCTCATGTCATCTGGAATGGGTACATCCCACCCACACTCTAATCTCCACAAGTCCTGTACGAACCTCCGCGCCCGGATGGTTACCGGTAGCAACACTCCTAGAGGATCGAACACACTCGCGGTTAGACTTAGAGCCTTGCGTTTAGTAACCAATGCAGGGCTACTTCCGCGGCAATAAACCTGTAACATATCCTTATCAGTTAGCCACGCAATGCCAAGTACCTTAACCCCATCTTGTTTTGCGGAAGCTATATCCTTCAGGTGCAACAGATCCCGCAAACTCTCATTATTTGTGACCCACTCACATAAAGACAGGTTAGCGCTGGAAAATATTCTACGGGCATCCCAACATTGCTATTGCAAATCACTTACAGTACATTATCACCAGTCCCCTGCAAGTTATCAATATACAACCCCTTTTTTAGCTTATCAACTACCTCACTGTTCTCCTGTATCATAGACAGGTGTTTTTGAATGGTAGCATTAATTAAGGAGGAACTGGGAGCAGGTGGCCCCGAACATAACTTCACGGAACCGGTAGACAATGTAAGGACTTGCAACATCCAAGGGATCAATGGACCACAGAAACCTAGTAGCATCCCTATCCTTCTCACTCAACCCCACCATGAGAAATGCTTTCTCAATATCACTCACCCAGGCAAATTGATGGCATCTAAAGCGTAGAGGTACCTGGGTGAGGTCAGCCACTAGCGATGGACCTGTATGGAGACAGTCATTCAGACTGAACGCCCTCTCGTCCATCCTAGCCGAACAGTAAAACACTATCCGTACAGGCGTAGTAACACTATCCTTAGTAATACCATGGTGAGCTAAGTAGTGAATGGGATGACCAGCTTGATTCCTGTTTTCTACCCTTTCAATAAACCCCCTTTCTACCTGATCATCCAGAACCCTTGTATACTGTTGACAGTAGTTGGGATCTTTTATAAATTTATGCTACATTCCTCTCATTCTGCCCAGGGCTAACTTAAAGTTATCAGGTAATTTATCTATGTTATCTCTCCATGGCAGTTCCACTATTACGTATACTGTCCCTGTGCTTCGGAATACTGTACCGTTTCAGAAAATTTATTTAAGACTCTCTCCCCACCCTTACCAGTCTCATTAGGACTTTTACCAATATGGTCCAAGTCCCATAGAGCTGTCAGATCCTTTAATTCTGGAGATTTCCTTCCAATATCTTCCTGTATCTCCACTAAAGGGTCTACTGCTAACTTATGAACAGTGACTAACTCTACATGGGTCTTTTCTATATCTGACTGATAAGTGCCACTCCGTGCAAAACCATAAATTGTGGGTAACATAACTATACTTCCTTCCCTGACATAGCCTGAATGTACAAAGTGGTAATAAAAGTCCACCCCAATCAGTAACCCTATCATATCTCCATCAGTGATACCTGGATCAGCTAAATTGTAACCCCGAGCCTTGATAGCATGTACCTCCATCCCTAATCCTTTCCCTGGTTTGTATACTGGTAACTCCACCACAACGGCCCTCAATTAATGCACCCTTCTTCTGTGATGATAGGTTAACTCTACTATTTCATACTCAGTACTACCAAGTGAGCCAGTAAATCCTTGGAGCCTTAGCTGTTCCTTACTGACCCTAATGTAATCAAGCTGCGATAAAGCAGAGCGCAAGATGAAGGTACGTTGCGAACATTGGTCCAACAAAGCTCTTACTTTACTGGTATGACCGTTTTTCGGTCAAGGGAATCTGAATGGTAGGTACCAACGCTGCATTACGGCCCGAAGCCACAGCCATGGTCACTGTTGGTATAGGGGCCACTGGTTGTCCAGTTTGTTCAAGGCGTGGTGTCGGACACAGATAATTAAAATGTTTCTGTTGGCAGAATAGGCACGGCCTAATTTTAGGGTTAGTACACCCCTGGCTTCCATGTTCTGATGACAGGCACCCGACGCACAATTTCAACTGCCTTGCTCTATTGGTTTTGGCGGGACTGTTCTTGTATTTAGCACACTTTGCCCAAAAATTTCCTGTCTTTAAACACAACTTACATCCATACTTCTGCTTGGTATCGGGTTTCTGATACACCGCATACGCTGCTGTGGCGGTCGCCCCAAACTGTTCTAGTGGATTATGTTCTACTTTCTAGATTGCACACTTCAGTCTTAAACACACGAACATATTCATCCACATCCAGCTAGTTGTCTTTTAATTCACGCTTAATCTCTTCAGAGAGTGCACTAGGAAGTTTATTATGCAACAGTACTGCACACATTTCACTTACTGTTACATCCATAGAGCGTAATGAGTCTAATGCACACTCAAATGACACAGACAAATCTTTCAGAGCACTGACCTCCTGGCTAGGATGCGGGAGATTACACAGTTTCGCTATGTGAGCTGCTTTGATGCGATCCATTTGACCATAACTGTTTTTTAGAATATTGACCGCTGGTTCATAACTTGCAGCGACCAAACTAAATCCAATAACAATTTGTAGAGCCTCACCACTACGTTGTCCCTTTAGATACGTAAATTTCTAAGTGTCCGTTAAGTCTGTTTGGGAGTGAACACTACAATCAAAGAGCTCCCAGAAACCCACCCACTGTGTTGGATCCCCGTCAAAAACTGGCAACTTCAGGGAGGGTAGCTAAATATCCTTCTGTTTCCTACTTGCTGCACCATCATGAGACCTACCAGTAGTGGTTGTCTGGAGAGCACTATCTAACTCAGCTAACTGACTGTTTACTTGATTAACATACTGCATATCTTTCACCATCTCCTACTCTAACTGATCATCTGAATATAAGCTATACAACTCTACGTTATACGACTCGATATCAGCTAGGGCCTCTTCTACAGTGATTTTCACACCCCTTACATCATGCAGTGTAGCAGCATGATTAATACAATCAGACAGATTATAGGTAAGCTTAGTAATCCCTCTCTTCTTGGCGGCCCTGAACCGCCGCAATGACTTTATTTTCTCCTCCATTCTTAAAATATTTACGGTAACTAAAGCTTAATGAACAACAATACTAATCGTCACTGTAGGCTAACCTATTCTAATCTATTCTAAGCCTAGGCTAACCTACTTACATTGATGACGACAGCAACCAAGCAAATTGAAGCATGCAGATCCCGTGAGTTTACAAATGATAAAAAAAGGACATTTACATATATCATATTATTCTACTTTACAATATTTACTTTACTATATTAAATTTTAACAAATTACAACGTTAATGCCTGAAAAAGAAAGGAAAAGAAAGAGAAAGAAGGATCAAGACTCCTCTGAAGGAGGAACAGCCGCAGCCGTCGTCATAGTCTTGAGATCTTGCCTATTGCATCGACTGCTCCTCCTCGGCCCTGTCCTTCTTCTCAAAGAAGGCACGCGCTCTGTCCAGTAGCCTATCTAATACCTTCCGGCTCCCTGGCGCATCTATCTTTAATTTTTAAATCTTTTATTTCTAAACTACCCTCCTTCGGTTTCTATCCCTCTATCTGTGCCTTTGTCTCTAATTTCCTTTCCGGCCGTTCCATAGCCGCGGTTGTGGACGGCCATTGTTCACTTCCTCACCCTATAAACTCCGGTGTTCCTCAGGGCTCTGTCCTATTTCCTATTCTTTTTCTAATTTTTATAAATGATCTCCTCAACTGTACCTCAATTCCCATCCATTCATATGCAGACGACTCAACCTTAAACTACTCCATTAGTTTTTCAGAACGCCCCAGCCAGCAATCCCTCAACGACAAACGTAATGAAGCCATAGAACTCTTAAATTATGATCTAAATACTATCTCCAATTGGGGCAGAGAAAACCTTGTTACCTTTAATGCCTCCAAAACCCAATCCTTCATCTTCTCTCAATATTCTTGGTGTCTCCTTTTCTTCTGCTCTCAGTTGGAAGGACCATATTACCAGTCTTGCTAAGGCAGCCTCCCAGAAGCTGGGTGTGCTCAACCGCCTTAGGGGGTTCTTTTCCCCTACACAGCTTCTTGCTCTGTACAGGAGCATAGTGTGTCCTTGTATTGAGTATTGTTCACATGTGTGGGGAGGTTCCTCTCACACCGCTCTCCTAGACAAAGTTGAAAGGAAGGCCTTTCGTATTATTAACTCCCATCCACTCACCAACTCTCTGCAATCTCTCTCTCTCCGCCGCAATGTTGCATCTCTCTCGCTATTCTATCGCTACTATAATAATCAGTGTTCCTCAGAGCTTTCCCAGTGTATACCACCTCCTTTACGTAGGGCACGTGGTACCCATCTTGCAACACAATCCCACCCCTACTCTGTGCAACTCTCCAACCCAAGAGTGAAACGTTACTCTCAAACTTTCTTCTACTCAACAGCTGAGCTCTGGAACTCTCTCCCAGAATCAGTCTTTCCATCTTCCTATGACTTAAATTGCTTCAAACTCAGTGTGTCCAGGCATTTTGGCTCGAACGTCCCTTGATTTTGGCCCTGTCACTCTTTCAACTATGGGGGAGGCACTCGCTATAGGCAGTTTTGCCTTTTGCCTCCCTCAATCACAGAAAAAAAAAAAAAAAAAAAAAAAAAAAAAAAAAAAAAAAATCTAACCCAGGCTAAGGTCTGCCTGACAATGTCCACCCTTGCTGCTGGTCTATATATCTGCTTAACAAAAAAAGCAGGGCACTGCACTGGACGGTCCAGCGGAAAATCCCGGACATACGAATGGCCGAAGAGGGCCACCTGTCTCAAGGGCACAGGGTAACCACCGGACGATTGCTCAAACTCTTGGCCAACGCCCCCTGCCCTTGCCGCTTTCCCCCGGTGCGCCCCTCAACATTTGTCCATTGGATCGCCCAGCTCTACACAAAAGCAGACAAGTCAGGCCTAATACCCCCCAATTCTTATCAATATATAACAGATGGCCCAGATGGTCACAGCACCAATTATATCCTGTTTATTATTCCTAGGGGGTAGAGGAGAAACGGATATAACTTAAAAAACTAAACCTGGAAAGATGAATTGGCCTAGGCTATAAACATTTTACCGGGTCGGCGGTTGACCTACATGTTAAAATGTATATGTAGGTTATCTGTGGTAGTCCCAGTAATATCTATGAAGTACTTCTAGTATTAAAGGAACTTAGCTGTGATGCAAAGAGTGTAGATTAGATGATGGACATGTCGGTAGGTGAATATCAGGGAAGTTCTGGTGTTATGTGGCAGCAGCTGGCGGTCTGTAGTTGGCGGGAACAAGTCTGTGTGAAGTGTGTCTGAGCTTCCCTTTTGTCGTGACAATATAAAATATATTTAAGGGTTTTATATCGTCCCCCATGATTAAATAATAAGGGAAAATAAACTAAGATATAATTGGTGCAACCACAGTAATATTTATGCACAAAGATAAATAAAGTAATGCGAATAAACAAAAAGGAACCAGCTGTCGTGAACCCAGGAAATTTAAACTACGGTATCTATACGAGGATTCACAACATGGGGGATAAAATAAAGTTATTCATTTACAAACGCAGTCAGTCGCGGGTTTGATGAGAGATATTTGTATAGGCGAAGTTTAAATGAATCAACGGTGCTGCAGTCTATAACATCTCGTGGAAGCCCATTCCACAAGTTGACAACTCGATTGAAGAAGAAATTCTTAGATTCGTGTGAGTTAAAAGATTTACCAATAATTTTGCAACCGTTTCCCCGCGTGTAATTAGATTGGTTGATGGTGAAGTACTTTCTACAGTTTATGTTGTCGATGCCTTTGATGATTTTGAACACTTGAATTAAGTCGCCTCTTAATCTGCGCTGGGTTGAAGGAAATAGATTTAATATTCTAAGACGTTCTTCACATGGTTTGTTCTTTAGGCTAGGTATCATTTTGGTAACTCTACGTTGAACTCGTTCTAGCTCGTCTATATCTTTTTGGTAATAGGGACACCAGGATTGAACGCAGTATGCCAGAAGAGGGCGGACTAGGGAATTGTAAAGGGTTAGGATAACTTCTTTGGATTTATGCTCAGATGACCTGCCAATAAAGCCAATTATTTTGTTTGCCTTCTTAACAACTTCTGAACAATGTTGACTCGGTTTTAGGTTACTCGATATTGTTACTCCCAGATCGGTTTCTCTGTTTACATTCTTAAGCTGAGTGCCATTCATCGAATAGTTTGCTTTCTCATTTTGGTACCTGATATGTAGTACTTTACATTTATCCGCATTGAAACTCATTTGCCAAATTTGGGCCCAACATGACAACTTATCGAGATTGTGTTACATATCGTCAACTAGTTCTTTTGAGAGTACGCTATTTGCAATTTTTGTATAGTCAGCAAATTTTGAGATTGTACAGGTGAGACCCTCATCTAGGCTATGTCGTTGATGTAAATTAGAAAGAGAATTGGTCCTTGTACCGATCACTGGGGTACCCCGCTACTTACATTGATCCATTTAGATGCCTTACCGTTTATGACTACTCTTTGGTTTCTGTTGCTGAGCCAATTTTCTATCCATTTCAACACACCGTCTTGTATTCCATGCGCTTTTAGTTTTAGCAGTAAACGTTTGTGGGGAACTTTGTCAAAGGCCTTTTGAAAATCAAGGTATATAATATCTACAGTTTTACTCTCGTCGTAGAGGTTGAGGATATCGTGGAAGAAGTCTAAGAGGTTTGTTAAACAGGAACGTTTTTTACCAAAGCCGTGTTGAGTATCTTTAAGTATGCTATTTTCCTCTAAGTGATTTACGAGTCTGTCTCTTATGAGTGTTTCTAGCATTTTACATACAACTGAGGTTAAGCTAATTGGACGATATTTACTGGGTAGGGATTTGCTGCCTTTTCTGAATATCGGTGTTATGTTGGCTAGCTTACACTGATCAGGCATAGCTCCAGACTGAAAGGATTTATTGAATAGCAATGTCAGTGGTTTGGAGATTTCATCATTAGCTTCCTTTAGAACTCTAGGTGAGATTGTATCAGGTCCAGGCGTTTTATTTACCTTGAGTTTATCTAAACAATTCAATACTTCTCTCTCTGTAACTGTGATATTGCTTAGAACATCTGAATTATCACTCTGAATCGGCGATGGTGTAGGGATATCACTGAGGTCTTCTGTTGTAAAAACTGATGCAAAGAAGGTATCGAGGGGATTACTCATTTGTACTTCGTTTTTGGTGTATTCTCCATTTTCATCGACTAACAGTTGAAGTAACTACTGTACTTTTTTCTTTCTGATATAACTATAGAACTCTTTCGGGAGAGAGGGGGGATATATTGGGAAGGGAAGAGGACAAGAGATCTATGGGTGAGAAATATGTAGAGAGAGAGAATTCATAGTATGGGGGAGGAATAAAACATGGAGAGAGAGAGAGAAGGGAATGGGATGGAGTCTTGGTGATGGCAGTCACGTATGAAGTAGCAAGGTAGTATTCATATTTGTGTTCACCAACTCACCAACTAATCTATTAAGTTGAAAGCTTACATATGTGATCCACCAGGATTCGAACCTGGGTTATCACACCCAGATTTTTAGACACCTTAACCATTACCACACCAAGACGGTTAAAGGTTTATGCACACGCCTACGACTTATTATCCATTCTCGAATACTGGATATTAATCGAATCATGTTCATATTCTCACCGCACTATGGTAGCCTAATGTTTAAGTGAGAGGAAATAATATTCATGGGGCACAGGTCATTTAGAACGGCCTCGCTACGTAATATAGTTGAAAGCATATATGTGATCCACCAGGATTCGAACCCGGGTTATCACACACAGATTTTTAGACACCTTAACCATAACTACACCACCAGGACGGTTAAAGGTTTATGCACACGCCTACGACTTATTATCCATTCTCGAATACTTGATATTAATCTAATCATGTTCATATTCCCACCGCGCTATGGTAGCCTAATGTTTAAGTGAGAGGAAAGGATATTCATAGGGCACAAATAATTTAGAACAGCCTCGCTAATTAACCTAACTAGTAAAACCAATGAAAGTAATGAATACCTGTGGTACTCCAAGGACTCGAAACTTGGATACTCACAACGAAATTCCGCACACTAAGGACTAGGCTATCAAGACAGTTTTCTGGCTACCCTTTTCCTCCATGTTAAGCCCCATTAGTTTTTATATTTTAAGACGTTCGTCCCATTAGTTTGTCGAGTTTAAGACCTTTCATCCCATATCTTTATCAATATGAAGACCTTTCGCGCCATTTAGGTGTCGACTTTCTTCCTGGCGAACAATAGTGAGCCTATATTTTTGAAAGAAAGATCGGGACATTTTCACCGAAAAATGTACAAATTAATCTAGAAGGGGGATCTAATGGATGTTTTCTTAAGTTTGATGGAGGTTTAGGGAGGAAAGTTGAAACAAATAATAAATACTGTACCAGTATATGAATATTGTACCAGTATATGAATACTGTACCAGTATATGAATATTGTACCAGTATATGAATATTGTACCAGTATATGAATACTGTACCAGTATATGAATATTGTACCAGTATATGAATACTGTACCAGTATATGAATATAAATACTGTACCAGTATATGAATATTGTACCAGTATATGAATACTGTACCAGTATATGAATATTGTACCAGTATATGAATATTGTACCAGTATATAAATACTGTACCAGTATATGAATATTCGAAAACAAAACAAAAAATCCTCCGTAATTAAGTATTTTTCATTATTACTTTCAAATCCCTCTAATTGTGGTATTCATTTCTCCTAATTCTTGTTTCTATTGTAGCCTATATATATATATATATATATATATATATATATATATATTTTTTTTTTTTTTTTTTTTTTTTACACTGCACGTTTCCCCCATTCTTCCCTTTTAATAATGGTGTAATGGTTAGAGCATGTAAGTTCTGTATGAGATATCCTATGTTCGAATGCTGGAAGAATCGCATGTTTTCATTAATTTCATTTGGGGTGTTATTGGTATTAAGAACGATGTTAATAAGAATAATCTCGTATATTTTCCTCCAGCATAATTATACCTTAGTTCTCCATAATTATATTCTTGTTCATTTCCCCACTCCTTCCCTCTTACTGCATGTGCCACAATATCCTATTATATCCTTATTTTCCATTTCTCGTACCTACCTTCTACCTTCCTTCCCATATTTCCCTTTTTAATTATGTCTCCTTTGTTTATATTTATTCTATGCGGATGAGGGAGACAAAAGGTCAAACTGCCTGTGATGAGTGCCTCCCCTAGAGTTGAAATAGTGACAAGCAAACCTCTAGGAATGTACGAGCCAAAATGGCTGGACACACGGAGTTTGAAGCAATTTAAGACATAGGATGAGGGAAAGATGCATGTCACCTTCTTGTCTCCGTAATTTTTTTGTTTTTCATATTCTATATTTAGCACTCAGTACAAGCCCCAACACTTTGGGGAACGTTGTTCCTGAATGCCATGCATCATGTTATACAATGTTCAGAGTTTATAGTACATACTGTAGTCAATCAAAATATATGGAGAACTATACAGGAAAGCAACCCCCAATATATGGGCTATGCGTTTTTATATAATTATTTCGGTACGGTACAGGGTTAAGGAACCCAGGTGCGGTACACAATTGTGAGGACGACAGTATGTTAGTCCTCATACATTGTGGTATTCCTACACTCATTTGAATAATGCACATGTGTGACTCCCATGCATGTGTGCATGTGTACATGCGCACATGCACGTATATTCCACACCTGATAACAGACAAATGGTTAGGTTACCCGTAATCCATTCCCTTTGTTTTAGTCTTACATTTTCATTATTCCGTTTTCTATCTTTCCGCTTTATTAATTTCCACTCCAAGTTACCTCCCTGGTCATATTTCCCACTCACCTCCTCCTCCCTTGCTCTGCTCGTTAACCGCCGTAAATTAAGGCACCAACAAGAACCTTAACCCCTTCTGTACCGACGACGTCTTTTTTACTTTTTTTTTATGGCTACTATTAGACATTTTACCGAGCTTAAAAAGGGCCTCACACAAATAACAGGCTTCGAACTATTTCACTTGATAATTTTTACTATCACAGATCCTTCTTAGCCCGGCAACTACGAGGAGACTTTTAACCCTGTCAGACATAAGTTGCTAACTTACTGACGGGGTGGCGGTGCGCCCGGTATTTCCATCACAACACTCTCTCTAACACTGAGGTACCGGTAAAAGTCGGAGGTATTTGGGGTTCCCACCAACCGACAGATTCTGATCTAAATTACCTAATTTACTGAGCTCAATATGACGCAAATGCGTCATATAACTTACTTATTGAGCTACTTCACTAAGTTCATATGACGCGATCGCGTCATATGATACTCTTGGGCATACCGCCATATGATGCGATCGCGTGATATATTACAGAGAGGGTTAAGAGGTTTTACTGGGTGACTGCGGGGAGACTCTTAAGATCCTAGGTCTAAAAACAAAAATTTAAAACACCCCAGTGGCACTTAACAAAAATAAAATAAAATGGTGTTTAAGTGAGATAATTTCCCTCCATACCCCCAATCACTCCTTCACATGTGTCAAAGTCCCTTCCTTCCCTCCTTTCCCCACCCCCTTCAATTATCACCTATTTTCCCTGTTATTCCCTTATTCATTGGTATATTTTTGTGTTACCATCTCCAGGCCGGTTCCATTGTGTTGTCATGTGACTAGCAAGTGAGTGTGTTGCGTAAGGGAGACTCTGGGAGAGTGTGAGGGAGTAAGTCAGTAAGGTTTCAGCCCTCGAGAGGATAGGGTGTATGGCCGGTTGGCTCACATTTGATGAATGAATCGCTCGGTAATAATTCGCGATTAAGACCATCCAAACACTATTTCCACTTGTTTTATTGTTGTTACATGTTACTATCTTCATATTAAACATAAAATAGGCTCATATGGATAAGTATTAATTATATTTATTGTAAATTAACGATTTTAGTGGGGAATTAATCAGAATACCTAAGCACAGGGGTATAGTATGGTGTATACTACTGGGGCTGCGCAGCCGAGAGGTTAAACTGCACAAAATCTTCTGAATATAGCTAGAATAAACATAAAAAGACGTCACCGGTACAAAAGAGGTTAAGGTAGGGGTTAGTTCATGGTTACCTTTGGTTACCTGGGATATATGGAACGCCAGCGGGAATTAAGGTGTCGTTAAGCTTGCCGTAAATAAAGGCACTAATAAGAAGAAACTTGAGGTAAAGTCTAGTTAATGAATGAGCCCCCTTGATTACCTGAGGAACTGATAGAATGCGAGGGGAAGTGAACCCTTTGAGGATTATGAAACATTTTTGACAGTTTATTTTGGCTATTATTAGACGATTTTACTCAGATTAGGAATGATATATGGAAGTTAGAGGGTTAATTGAGATATTCTTTACCCTTTTGATTCCCACAGATCCCTCCTAAGTTGTTTAATATCGTCTAATAATATCCAGAATAAACTGTCAAAATGAGTCAAAATCCGTAAGGTTTTCGATGTCTTTAAGTTTGTTGGATAATCCATTATTGTGTGTTCATTGATTTGTTGACCCATAAGACGCTTCGCCCATTCTCGATAATATTACCACATTTTCTGTGGAGTAGTTCAAAGCTCAGTTAATGCTTAATTTCATTTAGGCTAGGATAAGAAAGTAAAATGTGCGGGTGTGTGTATGTTGGAGATGAATTGGTGTGTGTGTGTGGGGGGGGAGGGGGGGGGGGGTAATAGATGGAAGTTAAAGGGTTGATTGAAATAGGTTTTACCATCTTGATGCCCACAGATCCTTCCTAAATTGAATAAACTCGTCTACTGATAGCCAGAATAAACTATAAAAGTTCGTCATAATACCTAAGTGGTTATACATACATTACATAGCTACATTAAAGACTATGAACTACATGTGAGTAGGTCAGTCTCTTTGTTCACCTAATGGCACCTAATTCCAGGCAGCCCGGTCTTTGGCGTCCCCTCTAGTCAGCCCTTTGGCTGCCAGATCTGTTTGTATCTTCTTGGTGTACTGCTCCTTGTGACTCCCTCCACGTTTATAGATTTGCTTTCCTTAACCCAATTATTCGCACCCATCCATTCCACATGTCCATACCATCTAAGCCTTCTCCTACGCATCTCCTCACTAATCACTCTCAATGCCTAAGCGCTCTCAGAGTTCCACCCACATATTCATCTCACCATCCACATTTAATTTTGCTCCAGCCTATTTATATTTTCCATCTTGACTGGCCAGGTATCGCTAGCATACACCATTACTCTTCTAAAATAGGTGCTATATTACCTCCCTTCAAGTCGTAGAGAGAGAGAGAGCCCTCTCATGGTCACTCCAAGCAATATTTTTTCAAAAAGTTAAATTCGTAAACTTTCATTCATGCTCGATACAACCCTGAGCGAACATTATACCTTATCATTCATTAATCCCTTCAGTACAGAAGACGTCCTTTTACTACCGGTATATCTTTATTCTGGCTGCTATTAGACGATTTTTTTAAGTTTAATTAAAGGCGGCCTCCAGAAATTAACAGGCTTCGGACTATCTCACTTATCCCCTTTTACTACAACGGGTGGCCGACTCAAGACAGAGACCGAACAGAAACAATATTTAAAGTTCCAATTGAGTGTAATTGATAACATTAATTCAAGCTACCGGTACTATTATAGAACAAACTTTCATCTAAAGCCATTCATGCTATTATATCAAATTTTTGGGAGACACTATATACAGGCAGGTTAGCCTTTTGTATTCTTCATTCACATAGAATACAAAATACATAGAATCACGGAGCGGTAAAGAACTTAAGTGCGCGATTGTATACTTTATGTCTAGCTCTACTTAGTATGAAAATGTTATGCATAGGCTAGGGAAGCTGGAAGTAACATCTAATATTCTATTCAATACCGTCTACAGAATAAGGCTTAGAGTAAACATTACCGTACGGTACTTCTGAAGAACTTGAAAACCAACTCCCACCATATTTCTTCGAAAACGATTATAAACAAACATGAATTTGTATCGAGTAGTGAAGTTGAAAGTTGAGGGGGAATAGACAGGTTGGGGCGGTGAGAGGTCTCTTAACCCTTAACTGGCGGCGCGCAACATATGTCGAGTGAAATAAATTTGGACTAAGTGGCGGTGAACGACAGCTGTCGAGCGCCATTTTCAGCACCTAATGTTGCTGAGAGAGAGAGCTGAGCGGTGGGACGAGCGTAGTAACCTTATGACCGCTCCCCACGACCACCGTGGACCTACTGAACAGTATTCTACTTTCCTGCCCCCTTTCTCACTCGCTACACAGGGAATT
Organism: Paralithodes platypus; assembly: GCA_032716605.1. Classification (NCBI taxonomy): domain Eukaryota; kingdom Metazoa; phylum Arthropoda; class Malacostraca; order Decapoda; family Lithodidae; genus Paralithodes; species Paralithodes platypus. The sequence continues at coordinate 4,253,961 of CM064510.1, read as the reverse complement.
ATGTAAGGAAATTACCTTATTTTAGGGTTTTTGCACTCGTGTTGCACGATCGTTGCAAGAGAACCAGTGGTCGTACAAGGATGGTTCGGGTGTCATTGGAAAGCTCTGTTTACGCCCTTTCAGGGATAGATACTTGTTTTACGCTCTGGGTCTTATTTAGGCATGAAAATGATCACGTAAACAACCCTATTTAGGGTAAAAAAAAAAACGCTGTGCAGTACGGTCAAATAGACCGCCTAGCCCGCCAATAAGGTGTTAAGAATAGACAGGTTGGGGCGGTGAGAGGTCTCTTAAGAATTAGAGAGAAGGAAAGGAGAAAAGAAAGAGGCAAGTAGAAGAGTAAAAGGTGGATGGCTGTCCACCTTGCTGTTTTTTGTTTTTCTATGTGAATGAGGGAGACAAAAGGCAGAACTGCCTGAATCAACTGCCTCACCCAGAGTTGAAAGAGCGACAGGGCCAAAATCAAGGGACGTTTGAGCCAAAATCCCTGGAAACACATAGTTTGAAGCAATTTAAGTTATAGGAAGAGGGAAAGACTGATTCTGGGAGAGAGTTCCAGAGCTCAGCAGTTGAATAGAAGAAAGACTGAGAATAATGTTTCACTCTTGGTTTGGAGAGTTGCGCAGAGTAGGGTTGGGATTGAGTTTCAAGACGGGTACTACGTACCCTACGTAGAGGAGGGGGTATACACTGGGAATGCTCTGAGGAACATTGATTATTATAATAGCGATAGAATAGCGAGAGAGATGCAACATTGCGGCAAAGAGAGAGAGAGATTGCATATAGTTGGTGAGTGGGCGGGAGTTAATGATACGAAAGGCTTTCCTTTCTACTTTGTCTAGGTGTGCGGTGTGAGATGATCCTCCCCACACTTGTGAACAATACTCAATACAAGGACGCACTGTGCTCCTGTACAGAGCAAGAAACTGTGCAGGGGTAAAGAACCCCTTGAGGCGGTTGAGCACACCCAGCTTCTGGGAGGCTGCCTTAGCAAGACTGGTAAAATGGTCCTTCCAAGTAAGAGCAGAAGAAAAAGAGACACCGAGAATATTGAGAGAAGATAAGGGATTGATTTTTGTATTGTTGAAGCGTAAGGGATAGTCCTCTGGGAGTTCTGAACGGGTGGTAAGATGAAGAAATTGGGTTTTGGAAGCATTAAAGGTAACAAGGTTTTCTCTGCCCCAATTGGAAATAGTAGTTAGATCAGAAGAGAAGTGTTGCATGGCTTCAATATGTTTGCTTTTGAGGGACTGCTGGCTGGGGCGTTCAGTAAAGCTAATTGAGTAGTGTAAGGTAGAGTCGTATGTCTGCGTATGAATGGATGGGACTAGAGGTACAGTTGAGAAGATCATTTATGAAAATTTGAAAAAGAATAGGAGTTAGGACAGAGCCCTGAAGAACACCGGAGTTGATACAATAAGGAAGTGAGCGATGGCCGTCCACAACCGCAGCTATGGAACGGCCGTAAAGGAAATTACAGACAAAGGCACAGATGGAGGGATAGAAACCGAAGGAGGGTAGTTTGGAAATTAAAGATTTGTGCCAGACTCTATCGAAGCACTTCGATATGTATAGTGCATTAGAAAAAGTCTCACCGAAGTCCGGAAAGGATGATGACCAAGAGTTAGTAAGATACGAAAGAAGATCACCAGTAGAGTGACCTTTAAGGAAGCCATACTGGCGATCTGAGTGTAGATTATGAGAAGAGAAATGCTTAAGAAATTTGGAAGCAAGAATAGTTTAACACTTACGTTGCGGGCTTTTTTTGCGCTATTTAGCGCATATTCAGGCACTCCTGAATGATAAATAAAGTATCTGCATGAAGTGAACTGTATTCTGCCGAGAACTAGGCGAAAATAGCTTCAAAATGACACCAGAACAAGCTTCGTAGGTGGCGAAGTTCACCCGCAGCGTTGCCACAGACATTCGTGAAAACTCGCTAATTATTAGCTCTCGCTCGCTCGGCAACACTGTCGTGACAGCTGCGCGAGACCAGAGACTTAGTCAGTGAGCGGCTGGCTGTTCTGAGGGTCGGGCGGAGGTTCCTCACGCTCCCCACCACTGACACTCTATTTCTACGGCTTTTAAAGGAATTTAAAGCCTGGAAATTGCTGTAAATTGCCATGGCGTTCCGGAACGTCACCCGCAGGGAAAGGGTTAAAAAACTTTAATAATGCAAGAGATGAGTGCAATTGGACGAGAGATGGAGGGTTGAGAGCGGTCACTCTTTTTTGGGACAGGTTGAATGAGAGCAAACTTCCAGCAAGAAGGGAAGACGTTAGAGGAGAGACCGAGACGAAAGAGTTTGCCTAGGCAGGGAGTCAGCAAGGAAGCACAGTTTTTTAGTACAACAGGAGGAACACCGTCTGGACCGTACGCCATCTTAGTATTAAGACCAGAGAGGGTAGAAAATACATACTTAGAAGTTTATAGGTTTTCCCCAAATATTATCGAGGTAGTAAAGCAAACAAAAACTAAAGATTTACTAAGTAAGTTTGGTCTTGTCCATGTATTAATATATATATATATATATATATATATATATATATATATATATATATATATATATATATATATATATATATATATAGCATACCAATTCGTTCATAGACAATTTCGTTCTAAGAGATAAGAAACTGATATTTGGAAAATATGTGCTGTCACTTTGTCAGCATAGAGAAGAGTGTCCAAGCCCTTAACACCTTCAGCACCATAACGCCTTTTTACCTTTGATTCTTGCTTAAATTATGCGATTTTATGCAGTATAAGAAGGACCTGTATTATTCAGAGGGTTTATTGAGATTATATTTATCCCTTTGAGTCCTAGAGGTAGATTATAAGCTGAAGAAAATCGTGTTATGGTAACCAGAATATTATGAAAACTACGTCATCGTGCTGAAGAGGGTTAACCCCTTCCATACCGAGATGTATTTTTTAGTTGTATTCAGGTTATATTCAGACGATTTTGCGCAGTTTAAAACGTATCTATGGTAGTAAAAAGAGCTAAGTGAGATAGTTCAAAGCTTGTTAATTGCTGGTTGCCCTTTTTCAACTTAATAAAATCGTCTAATAGTTGCCAGAATAAAATGAAAAGGACGTCGCCGGTACTGAAGGGGTTAATAGTTGTACTGGTGGGAGGTTGTCCAGGCGCCATTGCTGGAAGACACATAGCTCCGGAGAACTCCTCCTAACTAAACTTACTGTACTCTCACTTTGTCATCGCCGGTATGACTTGTGACCCAACTCACCACTTACACACACAAACGTACATTCACACACACGACCCCAGCAACTTCCGACACACACACACACACACACACACACACACACACACACACACACACACACACACACACACACACACGTAGCCTAATCTCTCTCTCTCATGACCTCTTTTTCCACACACACACACACACACATGACCACTTTTTCCACACACGTCACACATATTCCCAAACGAATCCTCCACTCTCTCCCTCTTTCCAAAACACACTCCCTACACATCCGACCACTCTCCACATTGTGTAGCCTACACACACACATGATTCCTCTCTCAACGCCTACACATGCTGTACACACACTCGTGATCACTCATTTCACACACAAACACACGACACCTCTCTCTCTCTCTCTCTCTCTCTCTCTACACACACACACAAACACATACGCACATAAACACATGCTAAACACACAGACGCGACATCTCTCTCTCTCTCTCTCTCTTCACCGACACACGACCCGACAACTTCGGACACCAATCATATTACCTTTGTGGACTTACTGTACAAATGCCAGCAACAGTTAGCTACGTTGATTGTACCCACAACGCCGCTCTCCGACAGTTTTAGGTGTGGAGAATCAAAGATTTTTTTTTTTTCTATGTTGATGAGGGAGACAAAAGGCAAAACTGCCTGTGACGAGTGCCTCCCCTAGAGTTGAAAGAGTGACAGGGCCAAAATCAATGAACAGTCGAGCCAAAATGCCTGGACACCCGGAGTTTGAAGCAATTTAAGTCATAGGATGAGGGAAAGATGGATTCAGGGAGGGAGATCCAGAGCTCAGCTGTTGAATAGAAGACAAATTGGGAGTATCGTTTCACTCATGAGTTGAAGAGTTGCAGGGAGTAGGGGTGGGAATGTGTTGCAAGGCGGTTACTACGTACCCTACGTAGAGGAGGCGGTATACACTGAGAGAGCTCTGAGGAACACTGATTATTATAGTAGCGATAGAATAGCGAGAGAGATGCTACATTGCGGCGAAGAGAGAAGACTGAAGAGAGTCAGTGAGTGGATGGGAGTTTATGATACGAAAGGCTTTCCTCTCTACTTTGTCTAGAAGTGCTGTGTGAGAGGATCCTCCCCAAAACATGTGAACAATACTCATACAAGGACGCACAGTGCCCCTGTACAGAATAAGCTGTGCAGGGGTAAAGAATATCTTGAAGCGGTTGAGCACTTCCAGCTTCTGGGAGGCTGCCTTAGCAAGACTGGTAATATGGTCCTTCCAAGAGAGAGCAGAAGAGAAAGAATCTCCGAGAATACTGAGAGAAAATGAAGGGTTGATTTGCGTATTGTTAAAGTATTAGGGATTAGATAGTATTTTGGGAGTTCATGACGGGTAGATAGATGAAGACATTGGGTTTTAGAAGCATTAAAGGCAACAATGTTTTTTCTGCCCTAATTGGAAATGGTAGATAGATCAGGGGGATTGGCGTATATATTTGCTGATATATAAATTTTTATCATGTTTTCAGTTTCCTCTCTAGACCACCATCAAGCTTTAAAAAAAAAAAAAAAAACCCTCATTCAAGTTAAATTTGTACATTTTTTGATGGAAAATTGTCCTGGCCGAAGGCAGTTCCTCTTGAATTACAGGCTCGCTATCGCTCACCAGGAAAAAAATCGACACGTAAATGTCACGATAAGTCTAAATATTGACAAAGAAATGGGGCGAAAGGTCTTAAAATCGCCTAACTAATGGGCCGAACGTCATAAAACAAAAACAACACTAATGGGGCTAAACATGAGGGAGACGGAGGTTTGAAAAAATATCCTTAAATGAAAATCTCCCCTTAAATCACTCTATCATACATATTGATCAATTAATATTACGCTTTATCCATAAATATTTACCAAAGGTCCCATTAAACGGCCCTCATTCCCTTGATATACTATGTCCATATTATAATGCCCAGAGATTAATCATTCGGTGTATCTGTTGACATGTGATTATGTCCACATTATTGTCGTAATATATTATCTTCTACATGCAATGGGAGAGAGATTATATATAAATTTATAAATATACGCTGACCACACACGCCTTACGATTCAAGCCAGATTGTATACAAGTTCAGAGGCATACGTTGAAACAGAGCGTCGCCGCTGTGCTCATCTCCGTCTCATTGCCCATCGGATGTCACAGCTGTCCCCTAAAACTAGGTACCTAATTTGCTGCTTAGGTGAACAGAGGCATTGGGTAGGTTCGAGTCCTTGGAGTACCACACTTGTATTAATTACTTTAATTGATTTAATTAGTTGGATTTATTTGTAAATTAATTGGTGATTTAGTGAAAGCACTTATGAATTTATCCAGCTTCGGGAGTAATTTATAGCGAGGCCTTCCTTTGTGGTTAAGTGCCCCATTAATTGCTCCTTCCATTCGTCTAATCACTACGTTATCAGAGTGCAGTTGGGTATATGTACAGGCAAAGATTAATATGCAGTATTCGAGAATGCATAATATATCGTAGGCTTGTGCATAAACCTTTAACTGTCTTGATAGCCTAATGCTTAGTGTGTGGAATTTCGGTGTGAGTATACTAGGTTCGAGTCCTTGGAGTACCACATGTATTCATTACTTTCATTGATGTCATTTGTTGGGTTTATTTGTAAATTAATTGGTGAGTTGGTGAAAATAAATATGAATTAACCCTTTCATAATCCGTATGGTTGCCGTTTAGTATTCGTAAATATGATTATCTAATCTCATAATTACCTCTCCAAAATTAGTTTTCTGCCCACAAATTGTCCAGAGACACCTGTAGAGGTTGAAGTAACTAAACTGAAGGTTTCTAAACACCCCTGATGGCCACAAAGGTTTTTAAGTATCCATGAAAGGGCGCAATCGCGTTCTGGTGCGCGAAACGGTTTCTAGACTAGGCCTACTAAAGATCTATATAGGGGGATATAGACCTTGGGCCTACCTATCTTCTCGCTCTGCCCCGTAAACAAACCCGGGACTTGGTTATGAGATGAGTCTGCTAACCACTGCACCACAAATGACCCTAGGTGGTCAAGTGAGGTAACTGCGAGTTGGCCAGGAATTAATTCTAGTAGAAACAGCAGAACACCAAATATAGGGAAGAGAAAGAAAGCATAGCACAGAGTTACACAAATACTCTAACCACACAGACCTTGAGGATTCTACTAGGTGGTCCGGCCTTAATACTACTATTATAGTAGAAGAATAGGACAGCAAAGTAGAAGGCGCTCTTCCCACTCCCTCCGACTAAAAAGACTTACCGGAAAAAGGACCTTATGAGTCAGGAAATGTCCACAAGGAAAGTTGTTGTAGAGTATAGAAAGAAAGTAATCTGAAAGGGAATTTACATTTAACACGCATAATGATTCTTTCATATTAATTCAATCTCCATCCTTCTCCGTTATCTACACTTTCCCAGTCATATGGTCCCAGTGTACTGTATTGTCTGATGGCGTAATGGGTTTCCAAATGTAAGAGAGAGAGAGAGAGTGAGTGTGAGAGTGAGTGACGGCTCATAATATTGTGTATGTGGTCTATAATATATACTTGCCCGGCCATTATATCCAGGTTACACTATACGACTCACCATGCCGAGGGATCGTTTCGGTGTTGTCATATTTTAAGGGGAGATGGGTCGGTTTTCTGGTCCCCCTTCTTCCTCATGTTTAGCCCCATTACTTCTCAGATTATAAGACGTTCGACCCATTAGTTTGGCGATTGTAAAACCTTTTGCCCCATTTTTTTGTCATTAAAACTTTTCGTGTCATTTAGGCGTCTTTTTTTTTTTCCTGGCGAGCGATAGCCAGTCGGTCATTTAAAAGAAACCGGCCTTCGGCCGGGAAATTTGTTTATCGAAAAATGTAAAAATGTATCTTGAAGAAGGGTCTTGGTTCTTTTTTAAAGCTTGATGGAGGTCTAGGGAGGAAACTAAACAAAATATATAAAGATCCATAAATGAGCTAATAAATATGGCCATCCCCCTTATGCCCCTTTCCCACTGGTGAGACAAGTCACGATTTTCGTCGCCGACACCAATAAATTGGCACATTCGTGACATGTCTCAACACCTCTCGTGAACAATCGTTTGACTCTCAAGGCCTCGCAAGGGCCTTCGCAAATGTTCGCACAGTTCAAAATTTTGGACGAGGACTCACGAGGATTGGTTACCCTTGCAAGCATCGTCGAGCATCGCCGAAGGGATCTGCGAGGGTATCTGCGATCATCTGCGACATCGGCGAGACATCGCGGAGGGTTTCGCATAAAAAAAAACTTTGCAACGCTGCACTGCATGGATGCTCACCGATGCTCTGCTCGCCGATGCTCTCAGATGTTCCGAGAACATCGACGATGCCAAAGAGCACCTTCGGCGAGGTGGGAGAGAAAGAAAAAAAAAACGAGGCGGGAGAGAAAGAGAAAACAGTGAGGTGGGCTCAATGTTTACGTTACGGCTTAGCCTATTTGAGCCCACCTCGCTGTTTTCTCATTCTCTCCCTCCTCGTTTGTTTTTCTTTCTCTCCCTCTCTCTTTGCCTATAATCCGTTCGGCCCGGTTCAGCCTACTGTTTTAAGGCGTTTACCCCATCCAGGTTTCAATATTTTCCTGGTGAGTGGTAGCGAGCCAACATATATATATTTTTGTTTTTGGGTCGTTTTTCTGGTCCCCTTTCTTCCTCATGGTTAACCCCATTAGTTTTCATATTTGGGGGATGGTGGGGGGAAGGTAGAAGGGTAATTTACTCGTGTTACAAATATGAAGCCGATTGGTGAGGTAGTTTCGCCACCACGGATTTTCCTTTTTTTCCTTTTCTTCGTACGGATACGCTGGAAGTGGGTGGTGGGAGGGAGGTGGGGGTGTGGTGGGGGGACGACAGAAGGGTAGGGGACTTGTCACATTTATATGGAACCGATTGGTTCAGTCGTTTCGCCGCCACATATTTTCCTTTTTTATCTTTGTGAGGCCAACCGATAGTCAGCGAGTGGGTGGGGGGAAGGGGTTGTGTTGGTGGTGGCAAAAAGACAGAATAGGCCAGTAAATATGAAAGATGACCCAAGACAAATTGCAATAGAAATGAAATTTATTTTATTGGTACCTTAGGGCCCTGCTAAACAACATATTAAAAATCAAGGAAAATCCTTAAGTTGGAAGTTGGTGAATTTTGCTATTGAAAGTCCATTTTTCATTAAATTTGCCTTTTAATTTGAAATTCATGAAACAGGCATAACTCAGACATTATGTGAGATAAAAGAAAGAACCTGGTATCATTTACTGGGTTATATTGCCAAACTATCAAATGAAACATAATTAAGTCCTTGATCTAGGCCTTTTTGCCATTTCTATGCTACCACAATCATGGCTCAAATTCCTCTGATTCGGAGTTCGTGAAATCAATCTGCTCAGAATTAGCACAAGCACCCATGCAGTTTGCACAGGCCAATGTGCAGGGAAGGTCCTGTTTGCGGCAGCCACAACGCTTGTCATTACATCCAGACTTGCATGAGCACCTTACTAGGTCTAGAAGAGACTTAGGCGCTGCTGCCAGTTCTGTCTGGATTGGCACCATTTTTCCACCTATAGATATTTTCCACCCCCATTTTTCTGCATCAAGTTCATGTCCTTGCCATTCTTGAATTTGATGGAACACTCTGTAGCTGTGAAACTTAGCTGCTGCTGATGTAGGTGGGAGTTGACATGGATCCAAGAATGTTCTACCCACTGTCACCTTTTCTTGGAATTTCTGATGTCGTAAGTCATCAAGGGTATCAATTTGTCTACCCTTGTATATTGTGACCAATGCACATTGACCAGCAAGTTCTACCTCTTTTGGGCCAGAAGTTCTGTTACTAAATACTGCAGCCTGTTTGACAAAGAAGATGCTTTCCCTCATTAGTTTAAAGCTTACTCCTTTACCGATACCCTGTAGTCTGGAAGTCTTGTCACAACCCAAAATTGCGTCAATGAACAGAATATTCTGGCAGACTGATTTACCCAATGCAACACACAGATAATTAATGTTCACATAATTTACTTGGTGCTTGGAGGTCTGTTTTGGCTCAGAAATAAAGAACGTCTTGAAGCGTGCATCGCTATTGGTGTAGTGGACCAAGAGGACAAGTAGGTCTGTGTCTTCACCCACCAAAACAGAATCCATTTTGTGGGACATTGCAAGTGTTGTTTGAACGATAAGGACATCTGCATTACCACTAGCATGTTTCACCCTATGCGTTCCAACCCTTCACCAAGCATGTGAATGAAGCATTGCTTATTTTCCACATTACTGAGAAATTCTTGCTTTGACATCACCACTCTCACGTCACCATGGAATGTAACCTTTCTCCCCAACCGTCCTTTTGTTCTCCGCTGATGGGCTGCATCCTTTGTTGATGGCTTTGCAGAATACCCATCAAAAACCACTGTTGCTCTGCCATACCTCTTAGTCACATACACAGTATAGTGATTGATGATTTCATTGTAAGTCTCCCCAACTTGCCATGGTATCCTGTGTAGGAGAGCTCCACCATCAATTACAAAGCCGTGGTTGTCAGAGGGTCCACTTTCATCTTCTGGAGCTGCCGCTAACATTGCTTTTGCAAGGACAGGCTTATTGGCAGCTAACATGATGCCATGACCTTCAAATAGAGCTGGTGGGTAGCTACACAGTTCATACTTAAAGGTGTCTACGAGGGTACCCGCTTGGTAACCAGTTATAATGAGCATTTGAAAGAGTAACTGTGGGTCAATTGGCACTGTCTCGTTATCTATCGTCACTGATGACTTGCTACCAAGTGTCACAGCTTGATTCTTCTTCCTGAAGACAAACCCAAGAACTGACTGTCCAACCATTCCATCCAGAATCCGTGGTCCCACGCCCTTTGCTTCATCTACGTTGACTGTACTGTCAGCGGAGATGCCATTGGAAATGTTCATTAGAGGTCCATTCACTTTGAAGGGGTTGCAGTCTCTGGTAACTTAGAATTTTCATAGAATCACTAGTCTCTTTCCTGCCTTGAATGTGACATGTCCTTATGTTGTTCACTTGTAGTGTATATATTATTAGTAAGCCTTTGCAAGGCTTGGTTGATCTCAGCACAGACTGAGCTAGACAAGGCCCATATCACTCGCTGTGTCTCTGACATTCCCCTTCCTCTCGTCAACCCTCTTGTCGACTTCAGACTTCTCATGAGAACCTGTTCTATAACCAGGTCAGCTGATAGACCTGCCCAAAACCGATCTGATCTTCTTACAACGTGGAGGCCATGGAGGAACTTGTCATAGACATCTGGATGCTGTTCTGGTAACTTTGCCATCATCTGTAAGTACAGGTAAAGAGACTTTGTATACAAATTATGGCCCGAACTTGCGAGATATGGTAACATTTTCTGCATTGTGCTTAAGTGCAGCTCCCAGTCTCCAACCCTCTCAGACTTAAGGAAATCACGCACTATGTCCACCATCTCCATATACTGGAACCAAAGCTGAGCAGTCTGTTCATCCTGTAAACTTTCTTTAAACTGTTGAATGTTCTTGTCAATGGTGTGAAGATTCTCTGAAGATGCTACATCTTCCAGTGTTGCTGTCCCTGCCAGTAAAGCATCAAACAGAGCCCCTGCCTCTTTCAGTTCTGGGATAGTGACAGAAATATCATCGCAGTCCTTTTCATCTTCTCCAAATGACTGCAATGCTAGGATGTTATTCAAAGCTGCATCGATGAGAAAGTCTCTCCGCAAAGCCCGGGCAACTGCCTTCCCGCCTAAGATATGCTGAGTGGTATTTTCAGCATAGACGAGTGTAAGAATATCCTTTAAGCCACTGTCTGTCATCAGATGTCCAATAGATCCAAAGAAGCTCATAAGGGTGTGGAAACCTCCCAAACGTAGAACAACCCTCCTTAGTTTGCTGTCAGTTAGAGAGTTTTCCACAATGGACAGGGCCTTCCACCAAAGTGGCTGGTCAAATGTCAGGACGGGTGTGACATTATACCTCTTGGCATGGTCAGTCACAAAGTGCAGTGTTGAGTTTATACAGGTTAGGTCACTAGGGTTCAGATTGATAATAGGAAGATATATGATTGATGCTACACCAGGGTGGTCTCCCTTGTGAATCGCCTGCATAAAGCCTGACCATGATGGCCGAACGGGTTTAACTGTCAGGGAGACTTTCCAGAGCAAGTTCACATTGGTTGGCTTGTCATCGTCATTTGTAACATTAGGTAGCTTGTGAAATTGCAACTGGTTCATAACACCACTAGCGGCAACGTACTGCATAATGTTGATCTTGCCAACCCGAGCAATGTCCTCAGATGAAACAGACATTCTCCTCACTAATGTTTGGTGGGTGATTTTTGGTGTAACACTTGCGATGATTCCCATGCCATGGAAAGTATTTTTGCCATCAAGTGTGCACACATTATGGTCAATGTTGTCTGCTGTGTATTTAACGAAGCTTCCAGGTAGAAAATTGTTTATGACTGTTGATCTTGCTGTTGCTGCATTCCGTTCATAAAGCTGGACTTCTGTGTATGTAGAACTGAAGCCATGGGCGTGTAAAGTGTCTATGAGAAAACGGAATGGAAAGTGGGAGTGCATTTGGACTCCCAGACCAAGCATTAATGGTGGAATGAGAACTCAGGGCCTTGTAGCCTGCATCATAGCTTGCCCTAATGAGCACATTTTCACAGCTCTTTCTTTTCCAACAAACAAGTGTTCAAGAAAGTGCTTCATTGATTCAAGAAGAAAGATTGTGACGTTAACCACTCCGTTAGAACCGCATGGCTTGTCCTACAGTGACTCGCTAGGATCGCCAGGGCAGTGGATGTGGCTACAGTTGGTGTATTGTTGTGTGCTTTATTTCATATGAAAGCTCGTGTCATGGGCAGTCCAGAAAAGCTCTTTGTTTTCACCCATGTCAAGGCTTTATATATTTAATTGCAAAGCATATGTTTTATCATTAAGTAGTAATGATAGGAGTTGAGAGAGAGAGAGAGAGAGAGAGAGAGAGAGAGAGTAGAACAGAGTGTGGGGAGGCGCGCAGTGTTTTGCTATACTCGATGACGTCATAGCTGGCTGGCCTCGTGGGGATTCGTTGAAGTTTTTTTTTACCATGGTTGGTGACGTCATGTTTGGCTAGCTTCTTTAGCATTGGCTAGAGGACTTGTTACCGCTTTTCTACGCGGTTCGAGCTAGTGCTAGTATATATACAGCTTCCTCTCCACTCTCTCCCTCAGATCTGGTTTCTAGAACGCATCCCTCTTATCACTTGAGAACCTTTTCCTCTGCCTATCTCTCTCATTTTCCATATCTTTCACCACCTTTTATTAATATTATACCCCCTCTGGTTAACTCTGCATAATCAGCTTCATGCTGGCCAGTTGTATTGTGCGTTAAGGTCTGATATAACCCATGTATGTTAGTTGTTAAGATAAGTTGATCACAAAGCATTGGTTGGCATTCATATTGTTCAGTACTGCTTCCTATAATTATTAGTGTTCTGCTGGATTAGATAATGCTAGACTAGGAGTCTGATACTATAAGGTATTGTTTCCGATGGGTGCTGGCTTTAGTTAAAACCTGCACGACATACCTGAGAACTGGAGTTGATTGGGTAAATTCTAGTCTGTGTGCCATTGAGAGTAGAGCATGCATGAATAAGGGCTTTTTGCCTATACCATTCTGCACTTTTCTAGGCTCGGTTGTTTGTCTTTGAGGTACGCCAGGAGAACGCTTAATACTTCGGTATTAAGGTTTCTCAAGAGAGCTACCCTTCCCTTTAAGGTAATATTTGACGCACAGACTTGAGATTTGCACTAGGCTATGCGGCATGCCATGCGCACCAGTATCTCGTATCATTGACTTTAGCTAGACTTTATCAGTCATAGTAGACATTAAGTATATTAAACCAATTTCTCTTTTTATGCATACCCATTTATGATTACACAAGCATTTCGCAGCCTCGTTTGATGTATTGAGACACAAACGACTTAGGCTCTTTTTGTTGATAGGAATACTGCATTGTCGTGGCGATTATTATTATTGTTGTGGCGTTTAGGATATTCTTTGCTCCGACTGCATTATATCTCCTGCCTATTTGTGTGCATAGCCTGCACGAGCATTGTTCCGCTGCCAGCCTTTTTGGGGTTCCATTTCCGGTTCGAGCATCTTGATAGCATCTAACATTTAAAGAAGATTCCTTGTTGGTGTTGAAGGACTTTAGTGCACTTTCTTTCATGCAGGAGTGCCTGACATTTATTGAATAAAGTAACGTAAGATGTAACTTCTCTTACCACCTTACTTTGCATACCATAACCAAGCACCTTCGGTTATAGGTAGTAATAGGCTGTTTTCACATAACATTAAGCCTAGAGTAGACGCACATTTATTGAGAGTTTAATAACCTATTATTGCATATAGGACTCTGGAGAGTATTTGTGTTCTTTGTTCACTGGGAATATACACTTAGTTGTATTCCGTCCGTTACATCAGAGGATGGATCTAGCACTTTCCGTTGTAGCATTTATGCCTTTACTAGTCCAATGAATAAGAACCCTGATATATTTAAACCTCAGTCGTAACAAATGGCGACCTTACCTAGGATTTGGTGAACCTACATTTATTAGCAGGGAACATTTGTTGTTTTGGGGAATATTTTGCGGGGATCAGCAAGATTTTTTTTTTTGCAACATAGTATAGCCCTTGAGTATTTCCGAGAATTTTAGTGTGTATATTGAGGTATAAGAGTTTGGGGTGCTTCTTTTCTGAATATCGAGGTGGGAAATTTTTGTGAGTATCATGTCATATACCGGATCAGAGGAGAATGAAGACACAGTACGTAATGTCGAAACTGAGGAACAGCAGTATGATGAAAGGGTTAATCAGGTGAACTGTGAGGAAGATGCTAGGATATTCTTGCAATGGCCTGTTACTGCCGAGCGGTTGGAGGGTATGGATCGGTACGGTCTTCAATGCCTGGCCACAGCTATCGGTCATGCGGGTACTAGCAGCATGACCAGGGATAACTTGATAACGTGTGTACTGGGCAGGGTGACTGGTGAGCGAGATGGGTTGAGTGCTCAGAGCCCTTCGGCCATGCTTCCCCTACACTCGACTCCTAGCCATCCCAGTGGTTTGCCGACCCCGGGTACGCTTCCACAGTTGGGTGGTGACTGGCAGGGTGGGTTGCCCCTGGGGGGACCACTGGTAATTTCAAACATTGTAGCACCTTCACGTTCTCAAGGGTTAACTCCAGAATTATTGCTTCAGCTCGAATTAGCTAAGCTTCAGCATCAGCAGCAAATAGAATTAGCTAAGATCGAAGAGAGAAAGGCTAGCAGGGTATCTGAGGTTCAGCTTCAGCAGCAAATAGAATTAGCCAAGATAGAAGAGAGAAAAACTATCAGTCAGCAGCACATAGAGCTAGCAAAAATCCAAGCTGATTTAGAGTCGACTAGGTACTGTGCCGACATGGACGTAGAGAAGTCGCGAGTAGAGACAACGGGACAGCGACTTGGGGCTGGTAACCGTGCTCATGATCTATCTCTCGCACTTATTGAAACTGGTTCCGGTGTTTGATGAGAGTGGGGTAACAGAATTTTTCGCACGCTTTGAGAAGAAGTGCCAGGAACACCAGTGGCCAGAGAATAAATGGGCAGCACTTGTATCCTCTAGATTAATAGGCAAGGGTCTTAAAGCCTACGATGCGTTTACCTTTGGAGTCATGTATTGTGTATGAGGATCTCAAGGAGGCTGTCCTGAGGGCTTACGAACTGCAACCAGAAACGTACCGTTTGAAGTTCCGGGGTGTAACTAAGGGAAGAGATAGCACCTTTTTGGAACATGCCCGGGACTTGTCCGATGCTATGGGGAACTGGCTCCGATCTGAGAAGGTAACAACGTTTGATGGAGTTAAGCAGTTGATGATGTTGGAGCAGTTCTTTAAGAGCACGGGCAGTGATCTCACTTTGAACTTAAAGGAGAAAAACCCAAGAACTCTAGTCGAAGCAGCAGAAATGGCTGATCGACGGCTGTCGTTGATTCGGGGTTGCGGGTCCACACAGAAGTACGATGCAAGTGCTAGGGACCGTTATCCTCCCTCTCCCTGTAGCAATGACACATTTAGACAAAAGAGCAATGAAACTAAAACTGAATCCAAACCTAACACCATGCCGTATGAGAAAAGTCAGGGGCTTTTTACATCACAGTATAAGTCGAAACCGAAATTTATGTGTTTTAAGTGCCACCAGGAGGGTCATAAGGCAAATGAGTGCCCTAGTCGACCTCCTCCGGCAGCCGTGTCTTTTGCTCACGGCATTGGAGTGTTCAAGAGGACATCGGAGTTTGCTAGAGGCATTTCTTCCGAGGTAAATACACTGCCAGTGCAGAAGGATCCGGAAGGCTTATTCCCTGTCCGTGATGTCTTTAGTGACCACAGGGGACTCAGTTGTGTGGAGTGGGGGGGTAGAAGACATGAGGTGAGAATTTTGCGTGACACTGGGGCTTCGCAAACATTGTCGAGGAATTTTACTGGTAAACCTGTAAATACGGCGCGGGTGGTTGTGGTTCATGGAGTTAATGCAACAAGGTTATACCCGCTTGTAAGAATGAAGATGGAAGTTGATGGTGTGACTCGTGACCTGGATGTAGGAATTGTGGAGAAATTGCCTGTTGGGGGCGTCGACCTCTTTCTCGGCAACGACTTTGCGGTGCCTACTTCTGAGGCTCCACCCTTAGTCGTTGCCGAGAAGCCGGCTGACGTGAGTAGGGAGGAGCAGGAGTGGGTTGAGAAGTGTCAGGTGCAACCTTTGGCATGTGTTGTCACCAGATCTCTTGCATCCAGGGAGTCACATTCTGGTCAACAGTCTTTAGACAAGCGGAGGAAAGGTACCGAGAAGTGGTTGAAAGTTTATGCGGTTGAGAGTTTAGTATCAACGGACATTCTCGGGGACTCATTATTAGGACCGATTTTCGAGTCTGGAGAAGACCCATTAACTGTTACTAAGAAGGCAGAGGATGGGCTTAAAAAGACGAAGAGACAGCAACGATACACAGAGAGAGAGCAACGGGAGGCTAAATTCAATGTAGGAGGGGGGCATGAGTTGCTACGCAAACACTTAGATAAGCTTGCTCCTTCGGACATTTGTAAATTGCAATTAGAAGACCCGGAGGTTCTTGAATGTGGTACCGGTGCTGTCGAGTTGGAGGAGGACAGTGATGCACAGTCGGAAGATGTAGCAACAAGGTATCCTGACGCGTACCCTATGAGAAATGGGTCAGCGAAGACGGTGGTCCGAAACTTGCTAGTGTATTTTTCCCGGTATGATTACCCGCAGGTGATTCAGTCAGACCAAGGATCCATCTTCACTTCTAGCCTCTTTGTTCAAGCAGTGCCACAGCATGGGATTGTTACGGTTGTGTCATCTGCGTATCATCCGGAGAGCCAGGGTGTGTTAGAGCGATGGCACTCAGCCTTGGAATCTGTGCTTCGTTATTGTTGCTTTGAGAGTGGGAAAGGTTGGGATCTTGGCCTGCCATATGTTTTGGTTGCTGCACGGGAGGTACCTGGGGAAAGTTTGGGATTCAGCCCTAATGAGCTCGTCTTTGGACACCGTGTCAGAGGGCCTCTCCATATGGTTAAAGAAATATGGGAGGGTGCAGAAAAACCTTGTTCTATGCTCAAGTATGTCCTCGACAGTCGGGAACGGATGTCGCGCAGTCTGGAGTTGGTTGGCCGTAATTTGACTAGCTCTCAGGCCCTCATGAAGGACAGGTACGACCACAAGGGTAAACTCAGGGAGTTTCACGTGGGTCAGGAGGTGTTGATTCTACTGCCCCTTTTAGGTCATCCCTTATCCGCGAAGTACACTGGTCCTTATAGGGTGGTTGAGAGGCTATCGGACCTGGATTGCTTGGTGGCCGCTCCAGACAGACGTAAGCGCAATCAGTTATGTCACGTTAATCTCATGAAGGAGTATGTGAGGCACCCCCTTGAGCCTCTCACTGTGCCTGTGATGACGTTTAGCAGTCAAGGTGGAGAAGGAGAACGGGACAGTCAAGCTCGGGTAGAGGATAACTGGAAGGATAAGAAAGTCAAATGGGCGCCTGAGTGTGAGAAGGCGTTTAGAGTAGTAAAACACCTGTTGTGCACTCACCCGATCCTCAGGGCCCCTGACTTTAGCCTACCTTTCCAACTAGCAACGGATGCTAGTGGTGTGGGGGCTGGTGACGTCCTTATGAAAATGGACGATGATGGGCTGGAACATCCTGTTAGTTTCTGCTCGGAGAAGTTCAATTCAGCCCAGGGAAGCTGCTCTGTTGTCGAGAGGGAGCTGCTGGCAGTTGTGCTTGCACTGAGGCATTTCGAGGTCTATGTTCCAGCCTATGGTCCGGTCGTTGTAGTTTACACAGATCATCACCCTCTCAAGTTCTTGGACCAGTTTCACAATCGGTATATGAGGCTGACCAGGTGGTCACTAAGGTTATTGGTATATAACCTGGACATACGCCATATTGCCGGTTGTGACAACGTGGTTGCAGATTGTCTTTCAAGGGTATATGATCCTGGGTAGATTGACACACGGGTAGCCTCCTGCTTTAGTTTGAATAGTATTTTGCGCTTGGTGCTTGTTGGCTCGCGGTTGTAGCCCAGCGTATTGGGTCGTAAAGCAGGAGTTGAGCGTTTTGTATAGAAGAAAAAACTAGGCTTGCCCCTATAGTGCAGCCGAAATAAACAAATTAAAAACATAAAAAATCAAATAAAAAAACTCTTTCTTGGATAGTTGAATTTTTTCAGTATGTTATAGCAGTAATTCTGAGTTGCACTCCTCTCAGAATGCTGGGCTAGAGAAGCTCGCTCTTGAGGAGCATAACTGCATATGATTTAACCTATTGTGTTGGGGAGGGATATAATTTTGTAAAATATTTTGTTGAGAACTGTGCCAGATATTTTACTGCCGCTGGGTGATGGGAAGTAGAGATATAGCATGGGTTCTAACAATCAGATTTTTGTGAGCCTTGGGCCTCTGAGAAAAATCTTGGGGGGGGGGTGACGTTAACCACTCCGTTAGAACCACATGGCTTGTCCTACAGTGACTCGCTAGGATCGCCAGGGCAGTGGATGTGGCTACAGTTGGTGTATTGTTGTGTGCTTTATTTCATATGAAAGCTCGTGTCATGGGCAGTCCAGAAAGGCTCTTTGTTTTCACCCATGTCAAGGCTTTATATATTTAATTGCAAAGTATATGTTTTATCATTAACCCTTAATTAGCGGCGAGCAACATAAGTCGAGTTAAATAAAGCTGGACTATGTGGCGGTGCTCGACATAGGTCGAGTGGCAATTTCAGCAAGTAATGTTGCTGAGAGAGAGAGACAAGTGGCAGGAGAGTAGCGAGCGTATGACTGCTCCAGACCACCGCGGCGAACATACTGACACGAATCCCAGCTCCCTCCTCCCTCTCTCACTCGCTATATAAGGAATTGTATCGGGAAAGTGGCTAATTACATGCTTTTTGCACTCGCGTTGCACGGTTATTGCAAGAAAACTAGCCATCATAAAAGGATCGTTATGGTGTCATTCGAAAGCTCTGTTTATGCCCTTTCAGGGATAGATACTTGTTTTACGTTCTGGGTCTTATTTAGGCATGAAAATGATCACGTAAACAGCCCTATTTTGGCTAAAAACACCCCGCTGGGTGGTACATATAAATAAACCGCATAGGCCGCTCTTAAGGTGTTAAGTAGTAATGATAGGAGTTGAGAGAGAGAGAGAGAGAGAGAGAGAGTAGAACAGAGTGTGGGGAGGCGCGCAGTGTTTTGCTATACTCGATGACGTCATAGCTGGCTGGCCTCGTGGGGATTCGTTGAATTTTTTTTTTACCATGGTTGGTGACGTCATGTTTGGCTAGCTTCTTTAGCATTGGCTAGAGGACTTGTTACCGCTTTTCTACGCGGTTCGAGCTAGTGCTAGTATATATACAACTTCCTCTCCACTCTCTCCCTCAGATCTGGTTTCTAGAACGCATCCCTCTTATCCCTTTGATACCTGTTCCCCTATCTGCACCTGAGAACCTTTTCCTCTGCCTATCTCTCTCATTTTCCATATCTTTCACCACCTTTTATTAATATTATACCCACTCTGGTTAACTCTGCATAATCAGCTTCATGCTGGCCAGTTGTATTGTGCGTTAAGGTCTGATATAACCCATGTATGTTAGTTGTTAAGATAAGTTGATCACGAAGCATTGGTTGGCATTCATATTGTTCAGTACTGCTTCCTATAATTATTAGTGTTCTTCTGGATTAGATAATGCTAGACTAGGAGTCTGATACTATAAGGTATTGTTTCCGATGGGTGCTGGCTTTAGTTAAAAGCTGCCCGACATACCTGAGAACTGGAGTTGATTGGGTAAATTCTAGTCTGTGTGCCATTGAGAGTAGAGCATGCACGAATGAGGGCTTTTTGCCTATACCATTCTGCACTGTTCTAGGCTCGGTTGTTTGTCTTTGAGGTACGCCAGGAGAACGCTTAATACTTCGTTATTAAGGTTTCTCAAGAGAGCTACCCTTCCCTATAACGTAATATTTGACGCACAGACTTGAGATTTGCACTAGGCTATGCGGCATGCCATGCGCACCAGTATCTCGTATCATTGACTCTAGCTAGACTTTATCAGTCATAGTAGACATTAAGTATATTAAACCAATTACTCTTTTTATGCATACCCGTTTATGATTACACAAGCATTTCGCAGCCTCGTATGATGTATTGAGACACAAACGACTTAGGCTCTTTTTGTTGATAGGAATACTGCATTGTCGTGGCGATTATTATTATTGTTGTGGCGTTTAGGATATTCTTGGCTCCGACTGCATTATATCTCCTGCCTATTTGTGTGCATAGCCTGCACGAGCATTGTTCCGCTGCCAGCCTTTTTGGGGTTCCATTTCCGATTTGAGCATCTTTTCAACATTTCAGCATTTTTAACAACTTGATAGCATCTAACATTTAAAGAAGATTCCTTGTTGGTGTTGAAGGACTTTAGTGCACTTTCTTTCATGCAGGAGTGCCTGACATTTATTGATTAAAGTAACGTAAGCTGTAACTTCTCTTACCACCTTACTTTGCATTCCATAACCAAGCACCTTCGGTTATAGGTAGTAATAGGCTGTTTTCACATAACATTAACCCTTCCTACCCGGGCAGCCTTTCTTAATGACGGAGGCTGTATCCGGGCGATCTGGCTGAAAACACAACAAAAGTAAACTAAGGCTAATCTCGTTTAATATACTACCTACAATAATCAAACATATGTCAAAATGGGCGCCTTACCTTCCCGCATAGAATGGCGTTGAGTAGAGCTTTCTAGCTCAAGTAGTTCAGGAGTTATGGTGATGGAAGTGGAGGTAACTTTTGCCGCGTATTTACCTCGCCGCGTCCGAACGTTCACCCGCGGCCCAGGCTACGACGAACATTTTGACTCGTCGCTCTACCTTGAATTATGGCGGGAAGCGATTTTTTAGTGTTTTATTGTTTATTATGCCATATATTATTGTTATTATGATATTTTCACTCAATAAATATATTTTTCTGAAGTAATTTGTGTCTCTGTCACTTATACTTAGTTTTATTGTTATTATTATAGTAGTTATGATTATTTATACTGGACTATGGTAATTGATAGTGTCATTTTCACTTCTTTATTGTTAGGAATATATATTTTAGTGTCACTTTCACTTGTTCATATTGTTCTGAAGGCACTTATTATTACTTATGTGTGTTTGGCGATGGGCTGGTCTATCAGAGTGAGACCTGAGCGATCTCTGCCATACCCATAGCTTACTCTGACTGTTCCTTTTACTTATATATTTTCTAAATCTCAAGTGACGGCGTCTCTTCCGTGGATTGACCTCCCAATCTACCAAGATTGGTAGCTAAAGTGTCACATTATTCCTTTGCCCCTCAACTTTCTCTTCATAATTGCTGAGGGGCACAGGGCCCTGGGTGGGGCTTTGGTTTCCCGGGCGTTTACGCACCCTCTCAGCTCCCCGCCATGGAGTGGCTTCGGTCACCCAGGCTTTATTGTGGTCGGCAGGGAGGGTTCTGTGGGGGCGCTCGTTTATGGCCTTGGCCTTACTCGGGGCCTTGGGGCTGTTCGGCCAGGCAGCTTGGGGAACAACAACAACAACAACAACTTATGTGTGTCTCTTTCACTTAGACTTAGTTTTATAGTCATTATTATAGTAGTTATGATTATTTATACTGGACTATAGTATTTGATAGTGTAATTTTTACTTCTTTATTGTTAGGAATATATATTTTAGTGTCACTTTCACTTGTTCATATTGTTCTGAAGGCACATATTATTACTTATGTGTCTCTTTCACTTATACTTAGTTATATTATTATTATTGAGTGTCACTATCACTGTCACTTACACTTCAATAGTTTGCCAGAGTGTGGAAATCATTGAAGCAGGTGCCGGCACACAGTCCCACCTGACACTCGAGGCATTGCCAAGTGGTTTTTGTGGGTTTGCTTGGTCGTCGAGTTGTGCGGGTGCACACATAGCACCTCTTCTGCATCCTTATTCGGCTGTTAGGACCCTGGAAAGGAAGGGCGACGAGCTGGTGCTTCCTGATGAAGTCGGCACACCCTATTCTGTCCATCATGCCTGGTCCTTGTAGTGGCCTCCTGGTGTACCCGCATGTTTTACCAGGAGCTCATGTATCAGCTGCTTTTGGAAGGTCCGCAGGCTCTTGTACTTGATGACTGGACACCTCAAACGGTAGATGTTGTACGCGTTGAGGACAGACATATATACTGTATGCAGGACAAACTTCTTGTACCACCTGCAAGATGTTCGCAGGCAGTCTATGAAGCCCATCTGCATGTCGGACTTGTCGACGAGGCGCATGTTCAGGTTATAGTCCAGAACAGCAGCTGGTTTTGTGATAGGGTTCTTAGTTTTTCGGTCCACCTTCCCTGTGGGTACCATCTCTGCTTTGTGGCATGTGGTGAGGAGGTTGACCTTGCGCTGGTCATGCCAGTGGATGGAGAGGATGGGGCCACTCTTCTTATGGAATATGTCCGTCTTCTTAGTTTTTGTTGGGTAGGCTGGCATGCCCTTCCTCTTCCCCTTCACTGTGCCGACAGTTCCGGTCTTGCGGTCATGGAGGTACTTGGCGAGGATAGGCGACGTGGTTGTCATAGAAGTACCTCTCCATCATCCTCTTTACCACAGCACCGCCAAAACCAATGAGGGGGTCAATCTCCACCTCACCACCCTTGCCGCTGTAGACTATAAAGTCGAGCACATATCCCGTCTTGCAGTCGCAGAGGACGAAGAGCTTGATGCCGAAGCGGTGTCTCTTTGACGGGATATACTGTCGGAAGTGCAGCCTACCACGGAACAGGACCAGAGACTCGTTGATGCACAGCTTCTGAAATGGAATCAGGTAGGTGGAAAACCGATGACGTATCATGTCATACAGTTGCCTGATCTTCCAGAGTGTGTCGGGCTCGTGGACATGCATGTTATTTGTCAGGTGGAAATATGAGAGGATGTCGAAGTGCCTATCCCTTGACATGAATTTGCCAAATGCTGGAGTCGTTGTGAGGTCGCCAGTTATCCAGTAGTCGGCCAGAACGTGCTTCTTTATGTGTGTCATCAGCATCGTGAGTGCCAAGAACACATATAATTCTGCCACAGTGAGAGCTCTCCATGCCACCATCTTTGCACTTGTCTTCCTGCCAAGAAAGTTTGAACAGATAGCCTGGTGGTGATTTGTCTCTTTGACAAGGTATTCCATGACTTCATTGTCGTAGAAGCCACAGAAAAGTTCACTGGGGGTTGCATTTGTGCCACAGGGATATGCTGGTGACACCCCAGAACCCTGTTGTACCTCGTCAAAGGCAGGAACATCTGGCACAAAATCCGCCCCATCTGACCACACAAACATTTCAGCAGGTCGAGGACGAGGACGTGGAGCTGCAGCAGGCACACGCCCTGGACGCCCTGGCACGCCCTTGGCCACGCGGATGCCCAGGCGGACGCCCTGCACGCCCACGCCCAGGCCCAGGGGCAGCGGCGTCGGCAGGCTGACCACGTCCACGACCTCGAGGTCCTTTGACTCTTCTTGTCGGGACTCCCTCTTCCACTTCCTCTTCCTCTTCGTTTTCCTCTTCCTCAGGCGACGTCAGGTCATCTGGGGCAATGTCGAGGTCGTCAGCAGCCTCTTTAGGAGTCAACTCTGGTGAAGAATAGACCGGGTGTCGGCGGCGTGGTGCTGCGGGAGGTTGAGCAATGGGAGCCTCGGCCTCGGGAGTTGGGCTCCTTTTGCGGCTAGCCGGGGACTTTTCCGCAGGAAATAATGACCTACGATGCGGGGCCTGTGGTGACACACTGCGGGAGGCCAATGGCGCACTTGTAGAGGCCCTTTGGTCATCTTGAGGGACAGATGAAGCTGAGGGCTGTGGGTGGCCCTCCCGGCGTTCCGGGTCAAGGCGTCGTGACAAAGGAATGCGGGTGGTTGCTAGGCCTGGGTCGGCGTCACTCTCACTATCTACGCCTTCCCTCACTTTTTCTGCCTCCCTGCATGCTTTCTTGGCTGCACTTTTCACTAAAGACTGTTTATAGAAGTATTTACCCACTTTCAAGGGCGTACGGGCAGGCAAAGGGGAAGGTCCTGGCGTAGGGCTAGGGCTAGGCCTACCCTGACCTACGAAACTAACGAAACTAGGCGAAGGGGTTGGCTCTAGCACACTTGGTACTTCAATAGCACCTTCCTCCACCACTTCCACATCAGGATCATCACTACTATCACCCCCCTCAAATAAATCAACATTGTCATCAGCACCAAATCCCACAAAATCGTCAATTTCGCTCCCACTTCTACTCTGAATATAGAGGTTTTTGTCCACAGAGCTATCACCACTGCTCAAATCCTGGTTGAAAAGTTCACGGTGTATTGCACTGTCACTTGGCAAACGTTTCACTTTCCTTACTTTCCTTTTCTTCTCGGTTGGCAGAGGCGTAGATGTTGCAAGCGGGGTAGCACTGGGACGCGCGGGAGATTGCACAGTATCGGACGCGTCGGAATTCATTTTTTTGCTGTAGCTCTCAATGGCGGCAACGTAGGAACTGATAAGCGTGGTAGTTGAGGCTTGGTGGCAATACGATCGCCCCCGCAAAGTAAAATTTGCCCGCGCGAAATTTAAAGCACGCTTTCAAGCAAATGCCTTACATAAGGCATACCGGGTTGCGGCCCTTCAGCCGCGCTGTCCTTACCTAAGGCAGCCCGGGTAGGAAGGGTTAAGCCTAGAGTAGACGCACATTTATTGAGAGTTTAATAACCTATTATTGCATATAGAACTCTGGAGAGTATTTGTGTTCTTTGTTCACTGGGAATATACATCAGAGGTTGGATCTAGCGCTTTCCGTTGTAGCATTTATGCCATTACTAGTCCAATGAATAAGAACCCTGATATATTTAAACCTCAGTCGTAACAAGATCATGGCATGTTCAACTGATGACACATCAAGGCTTGCTGGATAGACATCTGTAGGTTGAGTGACTGCCTTAATGTCACTTTGAATTAGTTTTGCAGCTGTGGCTATCATTTTGAGCTTCTCGATCTCACTGTCATCCTCCTTTGGCTGTTCATAAAAGCTACGGAGCAAAGAGAAAGCAGTTCTTCGAAATGTGACAATATTACTAACACCATTAATTTCAGTAATGATTATCCTGTCACCAAAGTGGTCCTTCATGTACTTGAAAGTGTATGCTTCACAATCAGAATCGCCGATATACTCTTGCATCTTATTTATCAAATCATTCACTGTCACTTGCTCATCATCGTTTGCCTCCAAGTAGTCCAATGTTCTCAAAAAAGCATCAGCTCGCAATGAATCCTTTGGTCGCCCAATGTCAGTGGTGCTTTTCTCTATGCTATCATCATTTACTGCAAAGTAGTGAGGGATTTTCTTGCCTGTCCTAACGTTCACACTACAAATATGATATACAGCATCTACTGCAGGTAAATCCTGGGCAAAAATGATTCTTTGCTTCACTGTTGTTGCCCAAACATCTGCCCGACTTACACAAACTTCAGTTATCTTGTTCTGGAAATCAAAGGTCCTTACTGGAATCAGTTCATATCCTTTTCTTTTTCCCCCATGTTTATCTGGCTGCTCACAGAATAAACAATTATCATTGTATATGAATAATGAATCTCTAGAACGGAGTTGTTTTGTTGAGGGTTTTGATGTTTCTGCTGCACGCTTACGATTTAAAAAACTCAATTGCCAGCTTGCTGCAAAACTCCTTCCGACATTCCACATGCACTTTTTGTCCTGGAACAACAACAACCTCTGTCCCTCTTTCATTGCTTGCTCTCTGAATCCCTGCGCAGTCTTTTGCAGTCAGCACACAAGTGGGCTTATGTGGCTCTCCACTTAATGTCTTTTCGCAGAAGGCACATTTATCCATTATCCCAGTTTCTGAAATAATTAAACACCTAATCGTATAAAGGAATGAATGTGATACATTACTGTACATTGCTCAAAAGTACAACCGTGATACATAAATGGAAACCTGAATTATGATAAGAGTAATATGATGACTGTCAAAAGGGTCATACGAACAGGAGTAACATAAATCTTTCCTGGAACCTTTTTTTATTGGTGTTAAACATTAACACACAAGTGCTATTATTTCAAGATATATATTCTGACATGATCATGTCTGATCCAACTCCATATGATCGTGCATATATACATTTGAACTTTCTTTTCCGGTTTGGATGCATCAAAATTGCTAGATGCGGGGTAGGATTATTCCGATTTCGGGCATATGGCATCATTTGATTCAAATGAAACTTATTCCAAATGAAAGTACGACCAAAATTAACTAAATAATCATCCTCATTCCATTCTTCTGCATTAAAAATGGTTATCTTATGCACAAATTATTGATATGCGAAATTTCCCAAAATTATGCCATCTGCTTCATTTCAAACCAAGATTTCACACATTTCCAAATGAAAGTATCTACCTGATTTTGAATATGTGATGCCATAGGACTAAAGTAGTAAAAAACAGCAAGTTTTATTTCTATTGCAGTTACTCTTGGGTTAGGCACATTTTTTCCCTAGGCTGACTAGACTAAAGGGTAAGGTACATGTGGGAGAAATATGAAAGCCATAGGTGCAGTCGTTTCGCTGCTACGATATTTTTTCGGCGAGTCCGTATATATACGGACCTGGCACTGGGCGTGACAAGACCCTAGTCCGTATATATACGGACCTGGCACTCTGGGGGTTTTAAGACTTTTACCCCCATCCAGGTTTCAATACGCCGAACCATCGCTTGAATCGCCGAAGACGTCGCAGAACATACAGCGAGTTTTCTTTCATCCTCGCATGATTTCGCAAGATATTTTTTAAAATGTGACATGCCTCGCAGAGGTCATCGGCGAAACATCGCTCACTTCGCTGATAACGTCGCAGAAGGTCGGCGATTGCGTCGCCGACATCGGCGACATCTTCGCTGAGTATAATTTGTCATCTGTTTGTAATGGTCAAAATCGTGAACGTCGCACGTATTCTTGCGAATTTGATAAAACTAAGTCATCGGCGACGAAATTTGTGACTTGTCTCACCAGTGGGAAAGGGGCATTAATGGTCCGGAATGGAAACTTCCACACTAGGCGGCTTTCAAGGGTTGGATTCACTATATTTACTCCGGGAAATTTTGTTTGCTTTCTTTTTAATTTCCTACCTAATCCTAGTTTAGTTACCCACATAATAGGTTTTGAGTTTGGGAAGGATCTCTTGTTGCCTAAACGTATATCATACGTATGTCTTTTACCGTAGTTTGAGCGCATGTCAAACGTATCTCTTTAATCATAGTTTAAACGTATATAAAACTTATATTTTGTGCCGTAGTTTAAACGTATATCAAACATATCTATTTTACCGTAGTTTGAACGTGTATCAAAAGTATATCTTGTACTGTATTTTTAACATTTATTAAAAGCTATCTCTTGTACAGAAGTTTAACCACTTCTGTACCGGCGACGTCTTTTTTATTTTGTACTAGCTATATTTAGAGTATTTAGACGATTCTGTGTATCTTGAGAAGGATCTGTGACAGTACAAAGGGTTAAGTGAGATAGTTTGAAGCCAGTTAATTGCTTGAGGCCCTTTTGAAA
Source organism: Paralithodes platypus (assembly GCA_032716605.1). Classification (NCBI taxonomy): domain Eukaryota; kingdom Metazoa; phylum Arthropoda; class Malacostraca; order Decapoda; family Lithodidae; genus Paralithodes; species Paralithodes platypus. The sequence continues at coordinate 4,226,502 of CM064510.1, read as the reverse complement.
CTGAATAAAATCGTCTAATAGTAGCCAGAATAAAGTGAACAAGACGTCGCCGGCACAGAAGAGGTTATACTTGTAATACACCTTTCTGCTGTACCGTAGTTTGAACCTATACCAGACGTATATGCTTTATTGTAGTTAACCCGTTCTGTACCGATGACGTGTTTTCGTTTCTATTTCAGCTGCATTGAGGCTATTTTATGAAGCTTGGGAAGGATATATAGTAGCTAAAAGGATTAATTTAGTTATTCCGTGGCCTTTTAATTGATAGACGTCCTTTCTAAGCTGAATAAATCGTCAAATAAGTACCAGAATAAAATGGAAATGACGTCGCGGTAATGAAGAGATTAAACCGTATATGAAACGTATCTCTTGTATCGCAGTTTCAAGGGACTGGGGTTCTCGAAAAGGGCCTCAGTCCTGAAAAATATGTACTTGACTTGCAGTGTGCTGGCTTAATAATCCAGAAGGGTTGATTGCCTCTGAAGTCATGTTTTAATTAACTAGAAGGGGTTAAGCGCGTATCAAACGTATATCAACTTTATTTATTCGGCTACCAGGAGACACCTTTTTCACTAGCCTATATGAGTGTCCTCGCCTACCGCAATGACATGTTTAACACAATCTACTTCTCTTCCCGCCCCTTCAAATATGTAAAAGAGCTTCTACATAAATTTAGAGCTATCTAATGGACAAATGGACACACTGGAAGGCTTAATCCACATCAGCATTAAAGTTATATCAGAAGTTAATTTGTCAGCTTATAAATTATTATATTATATATAGCATATATTAAGAGAAGTAGTGGAGGAGGAGGTGAGGATAAGGAGGTCAGAAGTGTGGGAAGCCATGATAAGAGTGAAGTTGGGGAAAGCCCCAGGAACAGATGGAGTGTGTGGGAAAATGTTGAGGTATGGTGGTGAGATAGTGATCGAATGGGTATGGAAAATGTGCAAACTAGCATGGGAGAAGGGGAGTGCACCCGATGACTGGAAGACTGGCATAATAGTCCCCCTATATAAGGGCAAAGGGGAAAGAGGAGTGTGTGGTAACCACCGAGGAATATGTCATCTAAGCGTAGTAGGGAGGGTATACAGTAGGGTTGTGATAGAGAGAGTGAGAGTGAGAACGGAGAAATGGATAGGCGACGAGCAGGGAGGTTTTAGGAAGGGAAGAGGATGTGTAGATCAGATTTTTACCCTGAATTGTGTTGTGGAGAAATATCTGGAGAAGAAACAAAAGGTGTAAGTTGCCTTTATGGACTTGGAGATGACCAATGACAGAGTGGATAGAGAAGGTTTGTGGAAAGTATTTAGAATATACGGAGTAGATGGCAAGTTGCTGAAAGCAGTGAAGATCATGTATGATGGTGCATAGGCGGCAGTACGTGGATAGAGTGAGCAGAGCGAGTTCTTTGACCTAAATGTTGGTTTGAAACAGGGGTGTGTGATGTCCCCGTGGTTGTTTACTGTATATATGGATGGAGTCATAAAAGAGATACTATCAAGAGCAGTGGATGTTGGTGTATCGCTGAAAAGGGAGGGAATTGAGTGGAAGCTACCAATACTGCTGTTTGCGGATGATACATTTCTGATGAGTGATAATGAATGCGAGTTGCAGGGTCTGGTAAATGAGTTTGGAACAGTGTGCGAAAAATGGAATTTGAAGGTAAATGCAGGAAAGAACAAGGTTATGGTCTTCGAAAGGGTTGAAGTCACAGAGTGTGAGGTGAAGCTGAACGGTCAGGCTATGTAGATCGTCAACTCTTTTAAGTATCTGGGCAGTGTGTTGAGTAAAGATGGGACTATGGATGAAGAAGTGCGGGAGAGGGTACAACAGGGGAAGAGGGTTGTAGGAATGCTGAAAGCAGTAACAAGAAATAGGGTGGTCAGTATGGAAGTGAAGAAGTCCTTGCATGACAGTGTGGTAATCCCGACACTGACTTACGGAAGCGAAGCATGGACGTTGGTTGAGAGACTCAGACCAAGAGTGAGAGCAGTGGAAATTAATTACTTAACCCTTATTTAGCGGCGAGCAACATAAGTCGAGTTAAAAAAAGCTGGACTATGTGGCGGCGCTCGACATAACTCGAGTGGCAATTTCAGCACGTAATGTGGCTGAGAGAGAGAGACAAGTGGTGGCAGGAGACTAGCGAGCGTATGACTGCTCCAGACCACCGCGGCGAACCTACTGACACAAATCTCAGCTCCCTCCTCCCTCTCTCACTCGCTACATACTCAATTATGTACTGAAAGTACCGAATTACCTGCTTTTTGCACTCGCGTTGCACGGTTATTGCAAGAAAACTATCCATCATACAAGGATCGTTATGGTGTCATTCGAAAGCTCTGTTTATGCCCTTTCAGGGATAGGTACTTGTTTTACGTTCTGGGTCTTATTTAGGCATGAAAATGATCACGTAAACAGCCCTATTTTGGCTAAAAACACCCCGCTGTGCGGTACACATAAATAAACCGCATAGGCCGCTCGTAAGGTGTTAAGAAGCGTGTGCGGAGTTACATGGAGGGATAGACAGACTAATGAGGAAGTAAGAAGGAGGTGTGGTGTGGAGGTAGATGTGCTGGAAAGTGTGAAAAGGAACAACTTGAGATGGTTCGGCCATATGGAACGTATGGAAAGCGAGAGAATGACTAGGAGGGTGTACGAGAGCGAGGTGGAGGGACAGAGAGGGAGAGGTAGACCGAAAGAGAGGTGGAAGGATGGAGTGAGGAAGTATATGAACGAAGGCGGTGCTGGTTGGGGGGAGGGGCGTCGACTGACTGGGGACAGAGGTGCATGGGGGCGGTTCTTTCGTGGCCACCCCTTCGGGGATCACGGCGTCGGGCAATAGATAGATAGATAGATAAATTAGTAATGTTCTGATCAGCCTGTGAGTGTATTAACCCCTTCTATACCGACAACGTATTGTTTATTTGATTCCAGCTACATTTAGAACATATTATTCAGCTTAGGAAGGTCGTCTACCAATTAAAAGGCTACAAACTATCCCAATCAAGCCTTTTAGCTACCACATATCCTTCCTAAGCTTCATAAAATTGTCTAAATGTAGCTGAAATACAATTAAAAATATGTCACCTCCTTCTGCTGTCTCCTCATCTCTCGGACGACTTGGTAGAGCCATTGCTTCTGGTCTTCATCATGGGTGACCTGTCCAGGGTTGAACTCAGTGATCAGCCCTAGTGCTCGCCCAGCACTGTCATTTACTACCTTGGTGGAGCAAACAAGGCCCTTCAACAGACTGTAGGAGAGATCGGAGGACCATTCGGAAACCGGCTTGTTGAGAAAACTGGGCTCGACCCCAAAAAGGTGTAAGAAGGTGTAACTGTCAGGTCCAATGAAGTCCTTCAGTTTCTTGTCCCTCCACTGTCTCGCTGCAGGCTGCTCTTGTTGCCCGAGCTTCTCCTTTCCATCATAGACCCGCAGCTTCACCACCATCTCTCTCTTCTCGACCTCAGTGACTCGATGAGAGAAGAGAGAAAGTGGCACCAGCCGCTTGCTGAGATACCACAAGTTACCATTCACAAGCTTCTTTTTGCTGGCCACCTCAAGCTCCTTCATTTCTGCTGGGATGGAGCTCTCCTCAGCCTTCTCCACGAGCTTCAGGATTGCCAAGTCCTCGGCAGGGGCATCTACTGCACTGGTACAGCAGAGCCAATAGGGGTACGAGTACCAATGGAGACGCATTGCCCAAAGGAGACGCACTTGAAACAAAAAAACTTGCACAGGCATAGGATGAGTAGATAGATGCATGAATGGTGGGCCAAAATATATTTTAACTATCACCTAATATGCTCACATAGTACCAGCTTATTATTTTCATATGTTATTGTGTGAGATGAGATGAACTAAACAAATGTCATGTTTTCGCAAATTCCTTACGAAAACCTAAGGATTTTTTTTTTTAAAGCTAAATTTCTTACAGTTCCCTAATTTGAATCTCGTTTCTATTACTGCAGGTTGATAGTGCATGAGTTGAAGTATAACTGCATGATCAAAAGGCTGTTACTTGCACGGCTGAAGGTGGGTGAGGGTGCGTCCCCATAGGTCCAGCAAAAATAGTAAAATCCAATGGAGACGCATTTTTTCAAATTGATGCCAGAAGGTCGTACACCACACTGGTAACATAGCATACTCTCCTCTATGTCTGGTATAGATAAGGTTGAGTTTCCTTCACCATTGACGAAGCTGCCTTAACTAGAACCCTGGGCCCTATAGAGACGCATTTATAGAGATGCACACGTCTGCTTAGGGTAGCCGGGTTGCGTCTCCTTAGGTCCTTGTAAATGTGTGTTTATTTTGTTAACATTATTAAACATAACAACCTTTTATTTTATCCTGGGTGAAGGAAACTCGACCCTAATTGCACCATACATAGTGGGGAGAATGGCTTTCTACCAGTGAGGTATGGCAACAGTTTGAAAAATGCGTCTCTATTGGACCTCCAGAATTTTTTGCTGGCCCTAAGGAGACGCACCCCTTTTACCCCCTCAGCAATTCAAAATCACATTAAGCATGTTCTTGCCAGCAGTCAAATGTTTGTGTGGGCCTTGTCAGCCTAGTGATGAAAAAATAGACTATATTTCCAGGCCCTCCGCCCATTTCCTATCCCTATTGTCCCCAAATATGCCCGGGTTGGCGACTGGTGCTTGATTTAAACCTCGTATTAGCATGAATGTTACATATATAACTTCCCTGCATCCTCTAAACTGTTTTGTTATTGGCCTACAATGAGCAATTAATATGTTTAGTAATATTTTATGTCTCTCTAATAATATATATTATAAGGCCTATGTTAGTCCGTTTTATTGCTTTAGCATTGTCAACTTACAACCAAAAGTACCATGCTTTCTTTCTGGTACCCATGAGGTAAGTACTTATATCATTTTATGTGTGTTTTTGTGTTTTAAACATACCTGCGTCTCCTTAGGTCCAGGGGCGTTTTGTGAAAAAATGGAGACGCATCTCTTATTTGTCTTCTCTCTCTTAAAGAATAAGAGATACAAGAAAATTGTAGATTTGCTTTAAAAATATAGCCTTTTTGCTATTTATCCCCCCTACCCCCAATTTTCAATCTGTTATAGGTTGACAGAAGCAACTCGATAAACAAAAATAGTGCCCATTTTTGCGTCTGCATTGGTATGCGTACCTACCTGAAAAAAATTAGGTCGCTATATTATTATTTTATATATTATTTATGATTTATTATTATTATTATTTATATTATTATATATATAATTATATATATTATATATATATTATTTATTAATAGTATTTATTTTTATTATTATAGTATTACCTGACATAAAACAGCGCCAGATACACAGCTAGCATCTCCATCGCATTGAGAGAACTCTCCTCAAAGTAGTCATCAAGTTGGTGGCGATACAGGGTCAGCTTGAAGGTGTAGATCATTGACGCCATCCATCGGGCATGATGGGTTGCTCCTGGGCTGCGTATTGTGATACCATCATGGTCAGGCAGAAGCAGTGACAGCTCGGCAAGCTCCCTATAGTTTGCTCGGATCATGCTATTGTCACCAGACAGAAACTCAAGTAGGAAGTCTCGAGTCTTCTTCTGGAGGTCTATGAGGAATCTTCCCTTGATTTGTGGCAACTTGTAGTTTGTGGTGGCCCAGACCCGACAGAGGGTTTTGAAACAGGTATCATGCGGCGACTGAGTTGCTCCATACACCACGCCACATGCAGCTCCTCCCCAGAGTTCCGAGACATGATGACGTCATGCTAGCTGCAGGAGCTGCTTTTTCAGATGCCTCTGAAGTCGCACAACCACACCGGTGTGTATACCAGAGTTGACAGCCGTAGTGTCAAATACCAGGCCAACGATCTTTGCGACATCAATTTCTCTTCTGTGGAGCATCTCAATTATCTCTGTTGTCATCGCCTCGGCTGTACCCTTTTCAATCTTGGGGATTCCTAGGAGAATCTCGTCTGTGCCACCAACAAGAAGGATGGCGGTGCGCTCTTCAGCAGATCCTACGTGGGTCAAGAGTCTTCAATAGTTTACCATCCCAATGTAGGGTGTAGCTGCCTGTCATTGAGGTGATATTGGAGGTTTATTATTAATCATGTAATGTAATTTCCTACTATTCAAGATTTGTTCTTCCATTTATGTCATTAAATGAGAAAAAAAAAATGGGGGGGGGGGTTTGAAATAAATATTAAATTTCAAGCTTATTGTTGTATAACAAAGTTGTTCTGCTTTCAACTGTGAGCATTTTGAGTGGTCTCCCAGCCTCCTACGTCATAGGGATCCAAAGTTATGACTGCTACAAATGTAATACTTCCTGCTCGCAAGGGCACAATTGCGCAAAATCATAAATAGGAGGTGAACCTACCGTCTAGAAACCTCCAATCCTCTTGAAACTTTATATACTTGCTTAGGGCATGCATTGGCACTTTTCTATCAGCCTACATAATGATTGGACAACTTGACCAAATTTTGGTACGGCCTAATGGTCACACCGAACTTCAGTGCATTTATCCATTGCGCTACGAAGACTGTTATTCTAAGTAAAATACCACATGAACGAAAATCCTGAGAGCGAAATCCCCACCCCTAACGAGCCACAGGAACGAAAATCCTGTGAGCGAAAACCCCACCCCCAACGAGATCCCCGGTCTCATTTCCATCCCCGATTTAGTCTCTCTCTCTCTTCCCAATTCATTCAACATATTATACGTCTCTCAATCACAGTCTTCTAATATACAAACTACAATACTTTACTCACTGACATTCTTGATGTACCACCTAAGTATGTATTTAATTATGCAACCACCATACAAGCTATATTTTTTTTTTTTTTTTTTTTTTAAGAGACAATGAATGGAGGAAGGAAAAACACAGATAAAACAAAAAGGTCCATGTGCCTAAAGGCATCCTCCATTCATAAAATGTTTGTAACAACTGGATTTAAACATTTGTTGATTGTAAGTTTGTGGAAAGCAATTCGAGGGAAGTGAATTCCAAAGAGTAGTAGCTCTGGGGATAAATGAATTCTGATAAGCAGAAGTTCTGCATTGTGGAGGAGAAAGTGTAAATTCATGGGCGCTCTCAGCTGCCCTAGTTCTACGGGGAAAGATGTGGAGAGGCGGCACAATTGAAGCAAGTTCCTCGGAACAATTGCTGTGAAAATATCTGTAGAATAATGCAAGGGATGCAACGTTTCTTCGTATGGCTAATGTAGGAAGGTCCTGTGTGATTGCAGGGTTATTGATTAATCTAATAGCTTTATTTTGAATTTTGTCCAACTGCCTCAATGCAACCACTCCACTTCCACCCCACAGAGGTGAACAGTAATCCATCTGAGAGCGCACATGACTTTTATATATTACGGCCAACTGCTCGTCAGTGAAGAATTCTCGAACTCTGTACAGGAGTCCCAGTTTTTTAGAGGCATTCTTAGCAATGCTTCTAACATAATGTGTCCAGCTCAAGTTAGTAGTTAATGTTACACCGAGAATGTCAATACTAGGGGAAGTGGGAATATTTACATCATTAAATAATATATGGGAGTCAGTGAGATTCTGTCGGTTAGAAAATTGAATGTACTTGGTTTTCTGTGCATTAAAGGAAACTAGATTCTCTTGTCCCCATTCATTAATTCTAGAAAGGTCCTGGTTCAGAGAAATTGCAGTGTTTATTTTTGAATTTATAAGATCGGGTTGGGTGAAAGAATTGGTAAATGTGAAGGAACTGTGGAGTGTTGAGTCATCTGCGTAGGAATGTATTGGATTATGAGTGGTAGATATGAGATCATTGATATGAATGAGGAACAGAGTTGGGGCCAAAACTGATCCCTGGGGAACACCAGCATTTATTGAGTGAAATTGAGAATAAAGGCCATCTACCATTACACGTATTTTTCTGTTATGAAGATAAGAAGAAATTAGTGGAACTAATGATGCAAGGCCGTAGTGTGACATCTTCGACAATAAGGATTGATGCCAGACTCTATCAAATGCCTTTGATATATCCAGTGCTATTGTATGTGTTTCACCATGTTGGTCTGTAGCTTGGTTGATTTGATGCGTAAGAAGGCAAAGAATGTCTGCAGTTGATCGACATCGTCTAAAACCATATTGCCTATCACTGATTAATTTATTATTCTCCAGATGCTTAATTATGTGATTATTTAATATAATTTCAAAAACTTTGCCAAGAGTGGAAGTTATAGCTATTGGTCTGTAGTTTGATGGATCTGAAGAGGCACCTTTTTTAGGAACTGGATGGATGTTTGCTTCTTTCCAGGGTACTGGGAAGCATGAGGTATGAGTACACAGACGGAAAAATTTTGCCAATACAGGAGCGAGCACCAAGGAGCAATTCTTAAGTACTATTGGAGGAATTTCATCTGGACCAGGAGCCTTATCTACTGAGAGATTCTTCAAAATAGTTTTGACATGTCTGGTGTGGATCTTAAGTGAGGGAATTTCAGGTGAATTAAAATTAAGTACAGGGACATCTTGATTTATGTCATCTAAGGTTGAGTTGGTGGAGAAAATATCTGCAAGAAGGTTAGCTTTACCTCGTGGGTCACTTACAAGATTGCCAGTCGGAGATTTTAATGGTGGAATGGATGAAGCAGTAGTGAAGTTGGATTTGAATGAGTTAAGAGTAGACCAAAATATTTTGTTATCATTTGGATTATTTAGAAGTTTATTTGCCTGCTTATGGAGAAAGTTTGATTTAGTTAGGTTTAATACAGTTTTGGCATGATTTCTGATGTTTCTAAAGTAATTAAAGGCTTCATGTGTTTTTGATCTTGTGTATGCATTGTAGGCTATTGCTTTTTGTTCAGTTACTCTAGCACAATTATGGTCAAACCATTTAGGTGAATTAGATCTTTTACTGTACTTTTGATGAGGAATAAAAGTTTCCATTCCAATTTTTACAAAATCTTGTATGTGGCTCAAGGTGGAGTGTGCATCATTAGAAAAGAAAGAGGTCCAGGGAATATCAATAAAGAAACCTTGAAGACCCTCCCAGTCTGCCCTATCGTAATGCCATTTAGTCACCAAAACAGGTTCAGAGTGGGAAGGTGTGGTAGGTGATAGACAGGTGGCCTGTATCAGACAGTGATCAGAAGATCCAAGTGGGGACCTCACTGTAACATCATAATTTTCTGAATTGGTTGTTAAAAATAAGTCGAGTAGGTGGGAATTATGATTAGGATTATCTGGTACACGGGTGGGTTGGTTGACTAGTTGAATGAGATTAAATGAGTCTGCAAATAGCTCACATTCAAGACCAGCATCATCAGTCCTGGCTGAATGAGTGAGCCATTCAACATTATGGACATTAAAATCACCCAACACAGTGATTTCAGAAGAAGCATTTAAGTTGAGGACACTGAGTTGTGAGGACAGAGAATCAAAAAGACTTTGCTCTGGAGGAGAATATACTTTCATTGTGTAGGTTCGAGGCGATCTAAAAGACACCTTAGCCTCCATTTCACACCAAATCAGATCGTGATTACGTCAGCCCTGTATTTAGTTATATAACAATCATAGTCCCCCCCCAATTCTAGCAATTGTATGTCTCTAACCTCCCGTTGTTTTATCCACTAACTATATATATTCCCAACCTTCCCAATACAACTTCCATTTCCCTAGACTAAATACCTAGGAGTAATTCCGAGATTAATTATGAAATTACACTAGACAGCCCCATAACTCACTGAGATCCACATTGCTATTTTATTGATGTACCAACTCCCTAATGTTAATATAATTTAGGGAACTTGTAAAAAGAGAAGATACCTATCTTCGTTCCCCCATTTTTAGCAGTTAGCTATACATAACCTACATAAACAAAACATAAACCTTATTTGTATGTAACATGTGTGATGCACATTAATAAAAGGGGATGTGTCGGATGGTTGAAAGCCACAGTTGCTCGCGCGTTTGGGGCTAGCAACACGTATTATGAAAAACATGCATCCTCCTTCATTCACTGTCCCCCCCCCCCCCCTTCACTCACTCAACCCCACAATTTGCCGGAGGATAACAGGTTTTTCACAATACGTAGACGGAGGTCTTTAAAAAAAAAAAAAAAAAAAAAAAAAAAAAAAAAAAAAAACGTTGCATTGGTCGTCTGTCAATTTGTGTCCCTTGCCAGTTCTTGTATTGATTTATGCCTGTTGATTTAGATAAGTTAATTACGAGTTATGTAACAACCTTTAACCACGACTCTATACACCCGATAACCCTATGCCAGTTATTGTATTGATTTAGGCCTGTTAATTCGGATAAACTCACTATGACCAATCTGCAGACGATTATCAGGAGAGATGCAGGAAAGCTACCTCGTATCTCTCTCTCCATGACGAGTATAGATATATGTACCCCCGTGCTCAATTGCCCCCTTGCCTTGTTCTTCTAGTAACTAAGTGTATATATAATATTAACCGGAGTATGCCACCAGTATTGATACGACATAGCGGCACTGTCCGTGTGTCGTATTGTTCCACGTGCATACCAAACCGGTTTTCATCATCTTATTAGGACGACGTCTATAATGCCGTCGTTTATGCATGTATTCAATCCTTAGGGTAACTATCTGTTATCCACGATGTTTTCTCTTTTCCACTTAACTCCGCATGTTACACGCCTCTTAAAAAACCCAGTCTTCTTTAATACAAACCACATGACTTTCCTCCTGGATATTCTTGATGTAGCCTACAAACTAAGTATGTATATAATTAGATAACCACCTTGTGAGTTATAGTATTTTAATTGTGTAGGTGCGAAGGCGATCTCAGGACACCTTCGTTTTCCAGTCCACAACGAATCCGATCATGATTATGTCAGCCCTATAATTAATTATGATCCCCCTCCGTCCTCTGACCTAACCTCTAACCCGCAATACTAAACCTCTGCCAGTTATTGTATTGATTCATATCTGTTGATTTATATAATTATGTTTAATTATGACCAATCTGCATACGATCATCTCAAGAGGAATGCAGGAAAGCTACCTAGTATCTCTCTCCATTACGAGAATAGATATATGCAGCCCCCCTGCTCAGTTACAACACCCACATACCAACCCCATGCTCAGATGTTCCTTTCTTTTGTAGTAACTAAGTATATAGGTATGTACCCACGTGCTCAGTTGCCCCTTGTCTTGTTCTTCTAGTAACTAAGTATATATATAATATTAACCGGAGTATGCCCACCGATATTGATACGACACTGTCCTAGTGTCGTATTGTTCCACGTGCATACCAACCCGGTTTCATCATCTTATTAGGACAACGGCTATAATGTCGTCATTCATGCATGTATTCAATCCTTAGGTTAATTATCTTTTATCCGCCATTGTGTTCCTCTCTTCCATTTACTTTTCCACAATTGTTATACGTCTTCCAATCACCTCCTACTTATCCACAATCCACACTACTCTGTTTTGCTTCGTGACCCTATGCAGTGGTAACCTGTTTTTGGGTCATCCTGTCCTCTTCTCCTCCACGCCCCGCTGCACACACCACACTACCTGTTCGATCTTAGGGAAATGCCACCCCTATGTCCAGCGCATTAAGGGTCACGACCCTAGGTCACGAGCGGCACGGCGCCTAGCCTCAAACCACCCCTTTACAATTCACAACCCTCCCCCTGTAAAGACGCCATAAGAACGTTATAACATGCGGACTCAGTTCGTTCACTAACCTCAACAAATGGAAGGTAAGGACCTATCCTTGTACCCCCCCTTACCTATCCTCTAACTCCCTAGCCCCACTCACAACCTGAACCAGAACAATAGCCGGCACAAGGATAGGACGACCCCCTCTCGTCCCCCCTTAAAAATGTAAATTTCCCCCTGACTTGCATTTTCACAAAACCACTATTCTTAACACCCACGAGTGATCCTCGTACATGCAAACTAGATGTAGTGATTGTTACGACCGGGGCTACGAATAAAACAAAGGCACTTAATGGTTGGACTAGTAATAGGGCACTATGCAACAACAGTACGCTAGATCCAAACCCTTGAACTTATATGCCGGCTAACAAAAAACACCTATACCCTCCAGAGTTTATCTGCGATAATGGGGTATGCTTAACTGGGCATAAATGTACTCTACTCCAGGCTAACCCACACTGGTATAGCCTGATAACAATCAAGATGCAAGTTACGTTAAAATGCACAAAAGGGAAGCTATGGAAAGATCAATTAAATCAATGCAAGATTTAATACAATAAAAAGATGCTTCAATATAGTTATTCTAAGCAACAATAAACTCTTCACTCCTATCTGAAAGAAAGTGAAGTCTAGTCCTACAGCATAGACCTGGAAACTTCTGAAGAAAGTCTGATGCTCATAAGATGCTCATATCTTAACCCTCTCCGTCATATGACGCGATTTTGAGCCTATTGGGGATACTTTAAAGCCTTTGTTACCATTAGGGGTATTTATAAACCTTTAGTTTAGTTATTTCAACCTCTGCAGTTGTCTTTGAGTTAGCTGTGGGCAGAAAACTAATTTTGGAGAGGTAATTATAAGAGTGAGAGAACTCTATTTCTTATTGGTAATCTGGCAACCTCTGCGTCATAAATGCGTGAAAGGGTTAAATTATAGAAAGGCAGGAGGCAGGACACCCAACCTGTATACGGAGTACACAAAAAGATAGGACATATAATGTTAACTGACACAAGAATATTATAAGTGCGCAACGGCAGTAATATTCGACACTAAAAGATATGCTTCCTCATCAACGAAACAGTCTACTATGGTTGTGCAACTCAACAACAACCTAGACTCATAAATGCCGTGAATAATAATGCATACATATCATAAAGAGCTCATATCCTAACTACTGTCTGCTAGGTGAATAGAGTCTAGCTGGGATATCAAGGTTAGGAAACTGTAGCTGAGCAAGACTGGCTCATAGCCTAGCGTTGTCCTTAAGGCGGTATGATTAAAGTTACGTTAAATGACGGGGATGCTCTCTTGGTAGATCCAGATCTCAAGTATCTGGTTCTACCTTGGCGATCCCTCTAAAGTCAAGCAAAGAGGCAGCACTGTGTGACAAGGAAGTAGGTTAATGCCCTCTTACCACACGATGCTGCACTCGCAAAAGGCACAACCATAAAGACGACCTAGGCTACCACAGAAACCGTCGAAGTCGTGTAGGTATAAGCGAACCGTACACACATCGCTGACGACAACAACAGAAGCCTTATCCCAGTCTAGCATTAAATAACCCAGCAGAGCACTAACTCAATAATGGAGACACGCACCGAGTTCTTAACCTCTACTAACTAAGAACCCTCAAACCTATTCTAAATACATGTAAATATCTCAGAGAGCGACGCACATAATACGATGGACCGATATGAAATCGTGTGCAGAACCCAAAGGGAGTGTTGTGACGGTAAAAGATAAGAGGAATAAAAGAGAAGAAGTTGAGGAAGAGAGACAGTATCAGAATGGTGGAGATATGGGAGACAGTGGTAAAAAGAATGTTAGTCATGTGCGTCCCTAGCCTGCTCTAAAGAGAGTAGCTCCTCGGGACCCCCTGGATCCCACAAAGGCATGGTGGTTAGCCAATCACAGGCCGCTACGTCACCTGGCAGCAGGCCTCCAGAAGGCGCCAGGAACCACCAGCCAATCAAAACCAAGAGAAAGGCCACGCGGGCGGGAAACTCCTCCGGGAGGGAGGAGGGAAGCAACACTCACTACCCCCTCGCTGCCCGCTCGCTCTCTCTCTCTCTCAACTACACTACAATGCATCTTATGTTCTACTCATGATATAAAATGCTTCCCGTTGTCACAGACGAAAATAAAGACCACCACAGGACTGTCTGTAACAATGCAAGTACTATGAAAAAAAGAACAACCTTCTCTGATAACTGTAGCCCATTTCACTGCCCTGGCGAGCGCTAGTGGCTAACGGGAGGCGATTCTGCCAACGCTGGTAGGCGTCACACCCCGCCGTAGATATGGGACGCTCAACATTAGGCGAGCACCATATCTGACAAGACCCGCCACAACCAGCCACTCCGCCAGAAATGAAATGCAAAGCTCAATCATAAACAAAACAACATTTTAGCATAAATTAAATCTTATGACCCCTCCCAAACATAATAGTATAATTTTAGCCTGTTATGCTCCCCGAGCGAGCTTCACAGAGCCCAGCCTACTAAGTGAAAGACAGGTTCAACTTAAGGACTTTAGCTATAACATTGGCAACTTACAATTAACTATCAAAAGAAAGAGTTTTTATGTGTTTTTTTTTATTTAATTTTAATGTTGTTTTTGACGGCTGCTCTACAGGGGCAAGCCTGATTTTTCTCCACTCAAACTCACACACCTGTGGTGATCTACGTCGGATCCTCCACCCTCGACAAACAGTCTGCAATCACATTCTCACAACCGGCAATATGGCGAATGTCTAGATTGTATTCTTGCAACATGAGTGACCAACGTGTCAGCCTCATATTCCAGTTGTGGAATTGGTTCAGAAATTTAAGAGGGTGGTGGTCGGTGTAAATCACCACGACTGGCCCGTAGGCAGGAACATATACTTCAAAGTGCCTGAGCGCCAACACTATTGCCAGCAGTTCTTTCTCTACCACAGAGTAGTTTTTCTGAGCGGGATTAAACTTCTTGGAAAAGAAACTGACTGGATGCTCCAAACCTTCTTCGTCTGTCTGCATTTAGACGGCACCAGCCCCTACACCGCTAGCATCCGTTGCCAGCTGGAATGGTCTTTCAAAGTCAGGGGCCCTGAGGATTGGGTGAGTGCATAGTAGGTGCTTAACCAGCGAAAAAGCCCTTTCACACTCAGGTGCCCACTTGAACTTTTTGTCTTTTGCAAATAAATCTGTCAGAGGAGGTAACACAGTAGAATAACCCCGAATGAAACGGCGATAGTAACCGATCATGCCTAAAAATCTCATGATCTGCCGCTTAGTGGACGGACGGGGGAACTGATTAATAGCCTGTTTCTTGTTTTTTTTGTTTTTGTTTTTTTTGGGGGGGGGGGGGCACACCTGACCTAATCCGACCACAAACTCAAGATATTGCACAGTTGCCCGGACAAATTCGCACTTGCCAAGATTAACCACCAAGCTGGCCTCACTAAGCTTCCGAAACAAGGCTTCTATGTGCTCACAGTGACTCTCAAAGTTGTCATCGTATATTATAACGTCATCTAGGTAGACAGTACAGTTAGGGATGTCAGCTACTAACTCATTCATAAGACTTTGGAAGGTTGCTGGGGTATTTTTAAGACCATACGGCATCACATTGCAACGGTAGGTGTTCCCATCAACCACAAACCCGCATACCCCCTTCGCCCGCTCAGACAAGGGCACCTGCCAGTAGCCTTTCACTAGATCTACCTTAGTTAGAAACCGTGCCTTACCAATCTTGTCTACGCTATCGTCCACACGGGGAAGGGGATAAGCATTGGTGGGAGTCAACCCGTTCAATCTCCGAAAGTCAATGCAGAAGCGAACCTTCCCGTCAGGCTTGGGCTGCAGAGAGTGACAGGAGATGTCCACCTAACTGCCCCCTTCTCAATCAACCCCCGTTCTAACATAAAATACTCTAACTCCGCTCTGAGGGCTGGGAGTTTAATAGGTGGAATTCTGTAGGGTACTGATTTAAAGGGGGGATGATCTCCCACGTCTACGTCGTGCACCACCCGAGTTGTGAGGCCTGGGTGCTCTGCGAACACAGTGGGGTATGAATCAAACAGGCGCTGCACGGCTACACGCTGTTGCTCAGGCAGGTGCACTAGAGCCTCGTCAGCCACCTGTCTGGAGTTCCCCGCCCACTGGTCCGCAGAGACATGACACTCCTAGTTATCTTCCATCTGAGCTTCACTGTCCCTCACTAATTCTCCTCCATGACCGCTGCAGGTCAACACAGGGACAGCGAGAGGCTCAGGGGGGCGCCTCACAAACTCCTTCACCAGGTTCACATGGCACAGCTGGTTCTTTTTACGCCTATCTGGAGTAGCCACAAGGTAATCTGAGTCAGAGATCTTTTTCACCACCTTATAAGGACCGGCATACTTGGCAGACAAAGGATGACCTGGCAGAGGTAACAGAATCAACACCTCTTGCCCCACCTTAAACTCCCGGAGTTTCGCCTTCTCATCGTACCTGTCCTTCATAAGTGCTTGCGACCCTACCAAATTCCTTCCCGCCAACTCAAGGCTCCTCAACATTCTCTCCCTGCTCTCGAGGGCATACTTTAATAGGGAACATGGTTTTGCTGTGCCCTCCCAAATTTCTCTAACCATGTTGAGACCTGATGACCTGATGTCCAAAGACGAGCTCATTGGGACTAAACCCTAGGCTTTCACCAGGTACCTCCCGAGCAGCGAATAATACATAGGGCAACCCAAGATCCCAATCTTTACCATTCTCAGCACAATAACACCGCAGCATGCTCTTGAGAGTCGAATGCCATCTCTCCAACACCCCCTGACTCTCTGGGTGGTAGGCTGAAGAGACAATGGTACTAACCCCGTGCTGCTGCATGGTCTGTTTAAACAGGTTAGAAGTAAAGTTGGATCCCTGGTCCGACTGCAATTCCTGCGGGTACCCGTACCTAGAGCAGTACAATAGCAAGTTACGAACCACAGTCTTAGCAGTACCATTTCGCATTTTTTTTTTTTTTTTTTTTTTTTTTTTTTTTTTTTTTAAGAGACAATGAACGGAGGAAGGAAAAACACAGATAAAACAAAAAGCTCCATGTGCCTAAAGGCATCCTCCATTCATAAAATGTTTGTAACAACTGGATTTAAACATTTGTAGAGTGTAAGTTTGTGGAAAGCAATTCGAGGGAAGTGAATTCCAAAGAGTAGTAGCTCTGGGGATAAATGAATTCTGATAAGCAGAAGTTCTGCATTGTGGAGGAGAAAGTGTAAATTCATGGGCGCTCTCAGCTGCCCTAGTTCTACGGGGAAAGATGTGGAGAGGCGGCACAATTGAAGCAAGTTCCTCGGAACAATTGCTGTGAAAATATCTGTAGAATAATGCAAGGGATGCAATGTTTCTTCGTATGGATAATGTAGGAAGGTCCTGTGTGATTGCAGGGTTATTGATTAATCTAATAGCTTTATTTTGAATTTTGTCCAACTGCCTCAATGCAACCACTCAACTTCCACCCCACAGAGGTGAACAGTAATCCATCTGAGAACGCACATGACTTTTATATATCACGGCCAACTGCTCGTCAGTGAAGAATTCTCGAACTCTGTACAGGAGTCCCAGTTTTTTAGAGGCATTCTTAGCAATGCTTCTAACATAATGTGTCCAGCTCAAGTTAGTAGTTAATGTTACACCGAGAATGTCAATACTAGGGGAAGTGGGAATATTTACATCATTAAAAAATATATGGGAGTCAGTGAGATTCTGTCGATTAGAAAATTGAATGTATTTGGTTTTCTGTGCATTAAAGGACACTAGATTCTTTTGTCCCCATCCATTAATTCTAGAAAGGTCCTGGTTCAGAGAAATTGCAGTGTTTATTTTTGAATTTATAAGATCGGGTTGGGTGAAAGAATTGGTAAATGTGAAGGAACTGTGGAGTGTTGAGTCATCTGCGTAGGAATGAATTGGATTATGAGTGGTAGATATGAGATCATTGATATGAATGAGGAACAGAATTGGGGCCAAAACTGATCCCTGGGGAACACCAGCATTTATTGAGTGAAATTGAGAATAAAGGCCATCTACCATTACAAATATTTTTCTGTTATGAAGATAAGAAGAAATTAGTGGAACTAATGATGCAAGGCCGTAGTGTGACATCTTCGACAATAAGGATTGATGCCAGACTCTATCAAATGCCTTTGATATAATCCAGTGCTATTGTATGTGTTTCACCATGTTGGTCTGTAGCTTGGTTGATTTGATGCGTAAGAAGGCAAAGCATGTCTGCAGTTGATCGACATCGTCTAAAACCATAATAATTTTGCCTATCACTGATTAATTTATTATTCTCAAGATGCTTAATTATGTGATTATTTAATATAATTTCAAAGACTTTACCAAGAGTGGAAGTTATAGCTATTGGTCTGTAGTTTGATGGATCTGAAGAGGCACCTTTTTTAGGAACTGGATGGATGTTTGCTTCTTTCCAGGGTACTGGGAAGCATGAGGTATGAGTACACAGACGGAAATTTTTTGCCAATACAGGAGCGAGCACCAAGGAGCAATTCTTAAGTACTATTGGAGGAATTTCATCTGGACCAGGAGCCTTATCTACTGAGAGATTCTGCAAAATAGTTTTGACATGTCTGGTGTGGGGTATGCATCCGGATAACGAGTGGTAACATCCAAAATGGTGAGGAGGTACTTGTTGCCTGCACTAGTAGGGGGTAGAGGGCCAACCATGTCGATTATGACCTTACTGAAAGGTGGCCTGATAACAGGAATAGGGTGTAACGGAGCCTTGGGGATACACTGGTTTGGTTTGCCTACTGTCTGACAGGTACTACACATCGCCACCCATGACGCAACATGTACCTGCCTGACCTTTGCTGAGTGAGGACCTGTCCCTAGTGACTCCCAGTGAATATCTTTGCCCATAGTGTGGTGATAGTATTAACGCTTTCTTAAAATGGCTGGTGTTGACGAGATTGCTACCTCCTCTCATATTCTCCAGCTTTGTCTTGCTTTGCAAGAAAGGATGGAGAATGTGGAGAGAGAGGTGCAGTCTCTCAAAGACGAGAATTTGGCCTTAAAGCTGACTTTGGCTGACAAGAAAAGTGAAGATAGTGCAACTGCTGTTAGGGATCGTGATGCTCCCTGGACAGTTGTTCCAACAAGTGCAACAACCTGCAAATTTCTACGGCGGCCAGTTGCCCTCAGCAACAAGTTCATCACCTTGGATGACGAATGTGATGGTGAGGCTGCGAGTGCTTCCTTCGGCGAGGAAACCAGGAGAAAGGTAAGTAAGTTGCCTCCAACAGGGAATGCTGTGACTGCTGCCCCCCCAGGAGTACCTTCAACTGCTGCCCCAGGAGTTCCTGCCGCTGCCGCAGCTGCTACCAAGTCATCGACAAGGAGAGGCAAGTCCTTCTCAATTGT
The DNA here is from genome assembly GCA_032716605.1 of Paralithodes platypus. Lineage (NCBI taxonomy): Eukaryota > Metazoa > Arthropoda > Malacostraca > Decapoda > Lithodidae > Paralithodes > Paralithodes platypus. The sequence continues at coordinate 4,207,414 of CM064510.1, read as the reverse complement.
TGGGGACTCCATGGTCAGACACTTAGCTAGGTCCACCTGTACTGATATTAGGAAGCTTGTCTGTCTGCCTGGTGCCGGGGTTGGGAAGGTGTTAGAGGACATTGATTACATCATGAAAGATATTGGAGATAGCCCCATTATCTGTCTCAGTACAGGGAACAATGATGTTGGTAAAGGTAGGACGGAAGTACTGCTTCGGCAGTACAGGGAGGTGTTAGATAAAGTTAGGAGGAAGGGAGGCATACCTGTAGTACACAGTATCTTGCCACGGAGAGGGGTCAGCAAGGAATGGTCATCTAGGGCAATTGGTATCAATTGTCGGCTGGAAAAATACTGTAATGCAAATGCAATACCATTCCTTGATAACTGGACCCGTTTCTATGGTAAAAATCAGTTGTACGCACAGGACGGGGTTCATCTTTCTCGGCTAGGGGTGGCAAATTTAGCTAGGTCAATAGATAGGATTGTCGCGGGGTTTCGCTGAAAATAAAGCCTGAGAATATGAGTAAGAATAATTGTCTAGATAGGGTAAATTGCCGTACTGGTACATCAGATAGGAATAGAAAATATCAGTCACAGGATTTTAATTGTACTGCTAGTAGAAATATTAAAGGTGTAACAAAAGATGGGAATTCAGTTAGAAATAAAGGTAAATCCGATACCAGTAAAATAAATTCATTGCGATTATATTATACAAACTGTAGGAGTTTATGTAACAAAATGGATGAACTTAGAGCACTTGTTAGCAACGAAAATATAGACATTATAGCACTGACTGAAACATGGATTAATACAGAATCAAGACATTTTTTAGCAGAATTCCATATACCAGGATATAGTTTGTTTAAACGCGACCGAACAAGTAGGAGGGGTGGCGGAATAGCAGTGTTTGTCAGGAGTTCTTTAAAAAGCTGTATTAAATCAGGTATTAGACTAAATACTGATAACGAAAGTGTTTGGGTTGAGGTTAGCGAAGGTAGTGAGACCATAATTATTGGAGTTATTTATAGACCACCAAATATGAGTAGAAACGAAGGTACAGCTTTATGGCAGGAAGTGAAAATAGCATCAAGGTTTAGCAATGTGTGTATTATGGGGGATTTAAATTTTCCGAATATTGATTGGCAGCATCAAATCGGCGACTCAGATTCAAAAGAGTTTATTGAGGCGGTACAGGATAGTTTTTTATTTCAATTCATAGACTCGCCTACTAGAGGTAATAATATCCTCGATTTAGTTCTCAGTAATAATGAACAAATGATAAATAATGTAGAGATAGGAGACCAACTAGGAAATAGTGATCATAAATCAATTTATTTTAACATACAATGGACAGGAAAGGCTAAAGAGAATACGACACTTATCCCAGATTTCAGAAAAGCCAATTATGGTGGATTAAGACGAGCCTTAAGAGTCGATCCTATGGTTAAACTATTAAGTGGACCCAGGTGCGCTAATGAACATACTCTCTCTCAGATACCTGTCTTAACTCAGGATAATTTGACAGCTACATATAATAATTTTATTTCTTCACTCCACAATGCGCAAAATAAATATATCCCCAAAAGAAAATTTAGATCAACACAGAACCAACCCAAATGGATGAATAATAGACTATTAGACCTTCTAGGAAAAAAGAGAGGAATATATCGAAAAATAAAGAAAGGCGAAATTCACCTACTTGCTTACTATCAGAATCTATCAAGAGAGGTTAAAAAATGTATAAGGACAGACAAAAGAAATTATGAAATCAGGATAGCCAATGACTCAAAAAATAACCCTAAGGCTTTTTACCAGCTATATAAATCTAAAGTTAGAGATAGGCCCCCTTAAAACTTCGATAGGAGAAATGACAGAAAATGATTTAGAAATGTGCAGTACATTAAATAGTCAGTTTCTATCCGTTTTCACTAATGAAAATTTGGCACAGATTCCAGAAGTCCGTAAGGTATATAGCGATAGTATAGAAAATAGGTTAAGTACGGATACTATAAGTAGAAATGATGTGCTTAAGGAAATTGACAGACTGAAACCTCAGAAATCGCCTGGTCCCGATGAGGTATATGCCAGAGTATTAAAAGAATGCAGAGATGAGTTAAGTTACCCATTAACATTTCTTTTTAACAATTCATTAGAAACAGGTATAGTTCCAGAAGCTTGGAAGCTTGCAAATGTAGTTCCGATTTTCAAAAAAGGTGATAAATCAATAGCATCCAATTACCGTCCCATTACTCTCACTTCAATCATAGGAAAGCTACTAGAGTCAATTATTGCTAGGAAAATGAGAAACCACTTAGAAACATTTAACTTAATCAATTCTTCTCAGCATGGATTCAGTCAGGGACGTTCTTGCCTTACTAATTTGCTTAGTTTTTTCTCAGAGGTATATGAAGCAGTAGATAATGACAAGGCATACGATATTATATATTTAGATTTCAGTAAAGCTGAATGAGTCCCTCATGAGAGATTGATGAGAAAGGTTGAGGCATATGGAATAGGTGGGGCGTTGTTGGGATGGATTAGGTCATGGCTAATTGGTAGGAAACAGAGAGTCAGCATAAAAGGTACCAAGTCAGAGTGGGGAGCAGTCAAAAGTGGTGTCCCCCAGGGATCGGTATTAGGTCCCCTGTTGTTTCTTATATACATAAATGACCTAGATTTAGGTATAACTAGTAGGATAAGTAAATTCGCAGACGATACTAAAATGGGGAGATCAATTGATTCAGATAGCGATATAGAGTGCCTCCAAAGGGATCTAGATACCTTACATGAATGGTCAGTAAATTGGCAGATGAAGTTTAACATTGACAAATGCAAGGTATTAAAGATAGGGAAGATGCAAACAAATGTTAAATATAAACTAGCTAATTTAGAATTAGAAAATTCAGACTGCGAGAAAGATCTAGGTGTGTTTGTTAGCAATGATTTGAAGCCTAGAAAACAGTGTATAGGCGTTCGTAATAAGGCAAACAGGATTCTCGGGTTCATCTCTAGGAGTGTGAGTAACAGAACTGCTGATGTTATCTTAAAACTTTACTTGTCATTAGTGAGACCCCATATGGATTATGCTGTCCAATTTTGGTGTCCTTATTACAGAATGGACATAGATTCATTGGAGAGAGTACAGCGTAGAATGACAAAAATTATCCATAATATTAGAAATCTTCCGTATGAAGAAAGGTTGAAGAAATTAGGTTTACATTCGTTAGAGAGACGCAGAGTTAGAGGGAATATGATAGAGGTGTTCAAGTGGGTTAGTGGGATTAACAAAGGGGACATGACAAATGTACTAAAGCTCAGTGATAGCGAAAGAACTCGTACCAATGGTTTCAAATTAGATAAATTTCGTTTCAGAAAAGATATAGGCAAATATTGGTTTGGTAACAGAGTTGTAGATGGGTGGAATGGACTACCAAGTGCTATAGTGGGATCTAAAACTGTAGGGAGCTTTAAGATAAAATTGGATAAGCATATGGACGAGAAGGGTTGGGTGTGAAGGGGGATCAGCCGGGTTGGGCCAATCAGCGCTCTGCAGACCCCCATAATCCTGCGTTAATCTCTAACCGTTTTGGTAAGATGATCCTCAGGGTATTAGAGTGTTGAGCCTATAATTGGGCTTTGTAATTGATTTGGGGTTGTGTGGGACAGGGATCTGCCTTGCTTAGGCCAATCGGCTTTCTGCAGACTCCCATTTTCTTATGTTCTTATGTGCTTTCATCCCTGGCCACCAAAACAGTTTCTCCAATGGTGCTACCGTCTTACGTACACCCAAATGCCCTGCCAACGGTACTTCATGTGCCAACCTCAGTAGGCTATCCCGGCACCCACGAGGCACTACCAACTGATCAACCACTCTCGAGCCCCCCTCTCAACTCCGTCTGGGATCTAGAAAAAGCCTGTACAAAATACCCCCTACACGAAAGAAGTCCCCCAGCTTTGCATCCCCGTCCTCCTTCAGTTCGATTGCACCGTTACTGCACTTCTGAAGCTCAAGATCACCCAACTGTAGCCGACAGATATCCGAAGGAGCCAATTTATCGAGATGCTCCCGGAGCAACTTATGGACTCCCCCGGTACTAGGATGTTCGACCCTATCCTGCTTTTGCGAGTAACGGTGCTGTCTCGGAGTTTCCACACGCCCTTCCTCCCCAACAAGTGTGGCAGGTTCTGGGGCCACTCCGGACCTTAACATAGGTGCTAATACTGAGTCGCCAAGGAGAGCCGCTGGTTCAAAACTCTCAAAACGTTTCCCAACTTTAGCCTTCTCCTTTCGACCATTCCTCCGCTGGTCTAGAGACTGAGGAATGGGCTGTGACACTTTGGATGCACGAGAACGGGTGACAACACACGTCATCTGCTTTAGTTGACACCTCTCGACCAACTCCTGCCCCTCCCTACTCACGTCGGCCGCCCTCTCGGCAACGACTAAGGGTGGAACTTCAGGAGTAGTCACCGCAAAGTCATTGCCGAGAAGAAGGTCGACGCCCTCTACTGGCAGTTTCTCCACAATTCCGACATCCAACTCTCGTGTCACACCTACCTCCAGCTCCACTCGGACTAACGGGTATGACTTTGTAGCGTTGATACCCTGCACCACAACTACCCGTGCCGCGTTTAGAGGTTTGCCTGTAAACTTTTTCATCAATGTCAAGGAAGCACCCGTATCACGCAAAAATTCTACTCCATGCTTGCAACCAGCCCAACTCACGCAGCCGCGCCCTCTATGGTCACAAAAAGTATCCCGGACAGGTGTCAAGCCTTCCGGACACTTCTTCACTGACTGTGCTCCAGCCTCTGACCGTTTACCCCGGGCAAACGCAGACGACTTCAAAGACACTCCAATGTTGCGAGCCAAAGACACGACTGCTGTAGGTAACTTGCTAGGACAGGATCGTGCAAAATGCCCCTTTTTGTGACAATGAAAACACTCTAACTCCCCCTTGGGCTTCCCTTGAGGTGGGGAAGGGCCCGGACCCTTCTTAAACGGGACGGTATTTGGTTTATGGTCAGACTTAATATCGTTGCTCTTGTTTTTATGGTTATATGGTGTATCACTGACTCGGGGGGGTGGAGTGTTGCGCCCCTTGTTACCTGCATCGTTCCGTTGTGCAGACCCGCACCCGCGAATCAGCGATAGCCTAAGGTCAGCCATCTCAGCTGCCTCCTGTAGAGTTTTAGGTTTTTTCTCTTTGAGGTTCAAAGTCAGGTCACCGCCTGTGCACTTGAAAAATTGCTCTAGAAGGACTAACTGCTCAAGCTTCCGAACGTCGTCACCTTCTCTGACCTCAGCCAATTTCTCAATGCATCAGACAGTTCCCGGGCATGTTCTAGAAAAATGCTCTCACGACCCTTCGTAACACCCCGGAACTTCAACCTATATGTCTCTGGTTGTAACTTGTATGCCCGCAGAACAGCTTCCTTCAATACCTCATAATCGATGCAAGACTCCAAGGGCAACGCATCATATGCCTTGAGTCCTTTGCCAACCAACCTAGAGGAAACAAGGGCTGCCCACTTAACCTCGGGCCATTGGTGCTCCCGGCACTTCTTCTCAAAACGCATACAAAATTCGGTGACATCCGACTCGTCAAATACAGGGACTAACTTAAGAAGGTGCGATAAAGACTGATCAAGACCTCGATTCCCAGAACCGAGACGCTGCCCTGTCGACTCCACCCTAGACTTCTCAAGATCTATGTCTGCACAGTACATGGTCTTTCTCTCCTCAGCCTAAATCCAGAGCTCAGCCTCTCGCTGCTGCTGCTGAGTCCTGAGCTCAGCCTCCCGCTGCCGTTGCTCGAGCTCAGCCTAATGCCTTCGTTGCTCAGCCTGCTGGTTAAGTTTAGCCATCTCAAGCTGGAAGATCATAAGTGCAGTCAAACCTTGAGGAGGAGGAGATGCAACAATTGGAGACTCACCCAAGTGCAAACCACGCTGCCAGTGACTATCGGCCTGCGGGAACGTACCCGGCTCCGGAGCCCGAGGGGGCGCCATGGTAGGAGTCGAGTGGAATGGGGGCTGGGCCGAAGGTGCCCCAGCTCCCGCTCTACCACAAGCCCCACGCACCCCGCCGAGCACCCAGGCCACCAGGTCACCTCTCGTCATGCTGCTAGTGCCCACATGACCCATGACCGTGGCCAAACACTGGAGACCATACCGATCAATCCCCGACACCCGGTCAGCAGTAATAGGCATCTCCAGAAACTTTCTTGCATCCTCCTAACTAGTTATAACTCTAATGCCTTCGGACAAACCCCGCTGCTGCACCTCAGAGTCTGTTTCCCGTACTGTGTCCTCCCCGTTCATAGATCCGTCGTTCGACATAGTGTCCACCGAAAATTCTCAACGTTTATAAAAAAAAAGGAGTCCCTAAACTCTCATGTAGCACTATTCACTCAAAAATATTAAATGCTCGAAGACAACTCAAGTGCTATGCCACGTTGCCAAAAAAAAAATCCACGTGTCCAAAATATTCCTCAAAAAAACAAATGTCCAACAATCCTGCAATTCCTCCTTAGATACCAGGCAAGGTCATTATTTGTTATTACTGCAATAATCAACAAATGGATCCTGGTTTCTACTAAAATAAGATACTGGACAAGGTCGCCATTTGTTACGACCGGGGCTACGAATAAAACAAGGGCACTTAATGTTTGGACTAGTAATAGGGCACTATGCAACAACAGTACGCTAGATCCAAACCCTTGAACTTATATGCCGGCTAACAAAAAACACCTATACCCTCCAGAGTTAATCTGCGATAACGGGGTATGCTTAACTGGGCATAAATGTACTCTACTCCAGGCTAACCCACACTGGTATAGCCTGATTACAATCAAGATGCAAGTTACGTTAAAATGCACAAAAGGGAAGCTATGGAAAGATCAATTAAATCAATGCAAGATTTAATACAATAAAAAGATGCTTCAATATAGTTAACTCTAACAACAATAAACTCTTCACTCTAATCTAAAAGAAAGTGAAGTCTAGTCCTACAGCATAGACCTGGAAACTTCTGAAGAAATTCTGATGCGCATAAGATGCTCATATCTTAAATTATAGAAAGGCAGGAGGCAGGACACCCAACGTGTATACGGAGTACACAAAAAGAGAGGACATATAATGTTAACTGACACGAGAATATTATAAGTGTGCAACGGCAGTAATATTCGACACTAAAAGAAATGCTTCCTCATCAACGAAACAGTCTACTATGGTTGTGCAACTCAACAGCAACCTAGACTCATAAATGCCGTGAATAATAATGCATACATATCATAAAGAGCTCATATCCTAACTAGTGTCTGCTAGGTGAATAAAGTCTAGTTGGGATATCAAGGTTAGGAAACTGTGGCTGAGCAAGACTGGCTCATAGCCTAGCGTTGTCCTTAAGGCGGTATGATTAAAGTTACGTTAAATGACGGGGATGCTCTCTTGGTAGATCCAGATCTCAAGTATCTGGTTCTACCCTGGCGATCCCTCTAAAGTCAAGCAAAGAGGCAGCACTGTGTGACAAGGAAGTAGGCTAATGCCCTCTTACCACACGATGCTGCACTCGCAAAAGGCACAACCAAAAAGACGAACTAGGCTACCACAGAAACCGTCGAAGTCATGTAGGTATAAACGAACCGTACACACATCGCTGATGACGACAACAGAAGCCTTATCCCAGTCTAGCATTAAATAACCCAGCAGAGCACTAACTCAATAATGGAGACACGCACCGAATTCTTAACCTCTACTAACTAAGAACCCTCAAACCTATTCTAAATACATGTAAATATCTCAGAGAGCGACGCACATAATACGATGGGCTGATATGAAATCGTGTGCAGAACCCAAAGGGAGTGTTGTGACGTTAAAAGATAAGAGGAATGAAAGAGAAGAAGTTGAGGAAGAGAGACAGTATCAGAATGGTGGAGATATGGGAGACAGTTGTAAAAAGGATGTTAGTCATGTGCGTCCCTAGCCTGCTCTAAAGAGAGTAGCTCCTCGGGACCCCCAGGATCCCATAAAGGCATGGTGGTCAGCCAATCACAGGCCGCTACGTCACCAGGCAGCAGGCCTCCAGAAGGCGCCAGGAACCACCAGCCAATCAAAACCGAGAGAAAGGCCACGCGGGCAGGAAACTCCTCCGGGAGGGAGGAGGGAGGAGGGAAGCAACACTCACTACCCCCTCGCTGCCCACTCGCTCTCTCTCTCTCAACTACACTACAATGCATCTTATGTTCTACTCATGATATAAAATGCTTCCCGTTGTCACAGACGAAAATAAAGACCACCACAGGACTGTCTGTAACAATGCAAGTACTATGAAAGAAAAAACATCCTTCTCTGATAACTGTAGCCCATTTCACTGCCCTGGCGAGCGCTAGTGGCTAACGGGAGGCGATTCTGCCAACGCTGGTAGGCGTCACATGATCAACCCTAACTAGGAAGATACCTCCTGACAACCTGAACTCATATCTCAACCCAATTAACGTAAGAACTCTCGATAACCATATTCAGGGAGCGGCCTACCCCCCCGACCACACGGGGACCCCACCGACCCCCGCGGAGAATTACCATGACCCGCGCAAGCCAGCAAATTCTTACCAGACAACAGGTGAGTTTCCAACAGGTTAGGACCTACAAATCTAGATACCTATCCAAATACCATCCTACCCCATCCTTAACTAAAACCCCAATATCCCCCTTAACCTATCCTAAATTCCGAATAGCATGTCAGCTAGACCAGAGAAGGATACTTAGGTGAATTGATGAATAATACCTCCCAGCCTCGTCACGTAGGGCGCCAACAAAGTAGTACTTAAAAACCTTCACCAAATCCGCCTAAACAACTCTACTAGTACCTCATACTAGGGGTAAGATATCCACGATAATAAATCAGATAACAAGTTACTTACCGCCACATTAAAGACCCCCTCCCTAACCCCCGAAGTTCACCAGAATAAATTAACTACTTCATAGCACCTACATCCAATACTTCTAGAATATTCCTGAAGCTTCCTTGACCTGCCTATAAATAAGACACAGAGACAACAGTCTGGCTGTTTGAATATTAGAGCCCAAAGCAACGGCTGGCCACACTGCGGTGGCTTCTAATACCCCCCCCCCCCCCCCCCCCGCCTCAAGATTCACGATAATTCGGCGTTCCGTAATCTGTGCACCTCTGTGAGGAAGTGATTTAACCCTTTACGAATGTTTTATTGCGATCGGGACTACCGGCAGTAATATTATATTGGTAGACAACAAATTCACAAATTATTGATTGTTTCATTAACTTTGATAGTGTTAGATCCGCTACTTGAGTTACGAACAATCATAACTCATAACTGATCTAAGGCAGAAAGATCTTATGTTAGAAGGGATTATGCGAGAAACTCTTGAGTGAGGACTCTGCAAGAATAACTCCTTGGCAATAATCGACTGTCTTACCCCATCAGCATTTGTTGCCAAAAAGGTGCAAAACCGCCCGCAAGAAGCCCATCTGCAAAACCTTCTCTACACTACCGGACAGCTTGGACGGCCCCCAGAGCTACTGTTAACCCCCAATATCACTAACGCAAGATAACCAGGAAAACTCTATCACAGTGTTACTTCGCAAAGTACCAGTGTTACGGTGCTATTAACTCAACCATCCAGTGTATTCAATTATGTCTCAACTTTCCCTGATGTTAGGAAACAAGTGATTACTATGCTAGTATGTATTAATATATATCAGTGAACTTTAGCTTAGGCGAACTGACTCCCGTAATTATTCTTGCCATCAGGTTTAACCTGATTCGCCCTCACTGATATTTTCGGTCCGAAGTATCACCTAGACAAGTGAACATCCTAGACCAGTGCAACTAGTTACAGTTATCCCTTTACGTTAATTCTTGGGCAATAACCAAATTACTTATACTTTCATCCTTGATTTTAAGAGTCATATTACCAGAGAGTTAACAAAGCGAAATACCTAACCTGTGTGATTCATGTACCCTACGTATCATAAAGCAATGTGATCAGAAGAATAATTCCTGAACGTTGGAAGTGGGAAGTATGTCTCTATCCAAATCCGCGATAAGTGCTGGGAGATTGTAATAAGTCCAATAACCTACCTGAGTGCTCCAACATCTATTGTTCGTGTGAATTCTATTACGTACCTTTACACCTGAGTGTTATTTAGAATAAAGCTGTATTACAAACCATTTATCCGAGAATACCTATGTCCTCTGTTGATTCTCTTTATGTATTTTGCAAGAAATTCAATAACCCAGTCTTGCAGAACTCACCTATACAAAGTTAATCCTGTATAAAATCAGGGCATAACACTAAGAATGGTGGACAAGCCTACGATTTATTATGTTGAGATAAGCCTGTTAGAGAGGGTCAGGGATTAACCTCTTCTGTACCGGCGACGTACGCTTGTATATGTTATTAGTTAGACGATTTTGTACAGTTTAAAAAGGATCTCTGGCAGTTAAAAGGGATTACGGAGATAGTTCAAAGGTTGTTAATTGCTGGAGACCCTTTTGAAACTGCAGAAAACCGTCTAAATATAGCTAGAATAACATTTAAAAAGACGTCGCCGGTACAGAAGGGGTTAACTCACCCCAGTTGTGTACAAATAGTAGATTATGGTTATAGGACTTCTTTTGACTACTAAGCTTGGGTAATGAGTGAAGGCCTCCTCTATGTTCATGTTTGCTCAGCGGCTAGGATCAGCCTATGAAGATAAACACACACACACACATACACACACATACACATACACACACACACACACACAAACCCACACATACACACACACACACTACATGATAGAGGGCTAGAGTTGGGTTGTGATTTGTCGCAGCTCTTAACCCCTTCTGTACCGGCGACGTCTTTAAAAAAAAATCTAGCTACTATTGGACGATGTTATTCAGTTTAAAAAGGGCCTCCAGCAATTAACAGGCTTTGAACTATCTCACTTAACGCTTTATACTACCACTGATCCTTCTTAAGCTGCACAAAATCATCTAAATATAGCTAGAATAAGATGAAAAAGACGTCGCGGTACAGAAGGGGTTAAGGGGAGATGGGCGTATACATTTGCTCATTTATGTATCTTTATTATTTTATTATTCCTCCCTAGTCCTCCATCAAACTTAAAAAAACACCCGCCCATGACCCTTCTTCAAGATACATTTTTATTTTTTTCGATAGAAAAATATTCCGGCCGAAGGGCTGTTTCTCTTAAATTACAGGTTCGCTATCGCTCGCCAGCAATAAAGCTACACCTAAATGACACGAAAAGTCCAAATATTGAAAAAGAAATAGGGCGAAAGGTCTTAAAATCGCCATACTATTGGGCTGAACGTCTTATAATTTGAGAACTAATGGGACTTAACATAAAGAAGAAGGGTGACCAGTAAAACTACCCATCTCTCCTTAACTCTATATCTCTGCACTTTGGACCTGCGGTGGGTAACTCTGGTGTGTTAGCCAGCTTGGTTACTATGTTTACTGTTTTATTATCAAAGGGGGAAACTCGCAAGTGGTCGAAGCCATTGTTTCAAAGTTTGCTTACCTTATCTAAATTCCATCCTCCGAACAGGGTGTCAAACCGGGGCAATTTTGTTCGAAGACTTAAATGAAGGAATACAGGATATGAAGGAATCAAGAATCACCCTGTTCTTAACATTAATCCTCCATTACAAACTCCAATGCGCTTGAATATATTAATGAAAGCATATGATCATCCTGGGATTCAAACTTGGGACACCACACCCAGAACATAAGCATCTAAATACAGGACAAATATCGCACTTAAATAGATTAATGCAAGTATATATGATCCTCCCGGGATTCGAACTCGGGACACCACACCCAGAACATGAGCAACTAAATACAGAACAATTATCGCGAAATAGCACTGTTTGGTCATTTTATAATTTTCAAAACCATAATTTAAACGATAAACCCCAATTACATCTTTGCATATACGATAATTTATACTAAACATAAATGACTCTGCTATCGTTTGACACCCTGCCTCAGAACCCGCTTCCCTAGAGACCCTATAAATAAACTATAAATAAACTATACATAAAGTTAAGTGGAGATGTGCCGAGTTTCTGGACCACTTTTTCCCTCGCATTTAGCCCCATTAGTTTTGAGATTTTAAGACGTTCAGCACATTAGTTTAGCGATTTTAACACCTTTCGCCCCATTTCGTTGTCAATATTAAGACCTTTCGTGGCATTTACCTGTCGATTTGTTCCTGGCGAGCAATAGCGATCCTGTAATTTTAAAGAGGTTATTCTATTGGGTCTATAGCCTAAGTGAGTTAAGTGTTTTAAAGTGCGTTAAGTGTTTTAAAGTGAGTGAAGTGATCTGAAGAAACTGACTGTTACCATGCCTCACACTTGTACGAACTGCGCCGGTAGGTTTGGTGAGTCCATGTTTGCTACTGTCGATCTTCAAGTCTTCCGTCTCTGCCAGCAACGAGAGAATTTGACAGTGAAATTAGATGAAGCCTACAACAAGATCAACGTGCTCACCATGAAGCTGGAATCACTCCAAGAGTTTGTAACACTCAACGTTGGAGTACCACAAACTTCAATTGTCACCGCAAATCCAGCAGCCACCAACGCCCCAACGTCAACTGCCAACAATTCAACGCCTGCAGTAGCCATTTCAGCTGATGGTTCCGATACTCAAGGAACAAATAGTGACTCTCTTCCCCCTCAAGACAACTTCCGTGTCGTGAGGAACAACGTTTGCCCCAAGACCAGAAAACCCATACCGATTACCGAGTGTCAAAACCGCTTCCAGATACTCACAGACTCAGATGATGAAGCGGAAATAGAAGAAGTCCGGCTCGTGGGAGACTCTATGATACGTGGTCAGCTCACAGAGTTTTGCGCCAGAGCACCTAGACCAGGAAGCGTTTTTGTATCCGTGGTGATGGTGTGGACGACGTAGTTGCTGCAGTTGATGAAGTATCTAAGCTGGCCCCTGCTAATATAATGTACGTCATCCACGTTGGATCCAACGATGTACAGCGAACCCGGTCGGAAGATTTGCTTTTAAAGTACCAGCAGCTGATCAAGTCGTTTAAGGAGAAGTCATCAAGGATCATCGTCTCAGAAATCGTCCCCCGGCTTGGTGTAGAGAGCCGATTTTACAACTTAGCCACCAGCACAAATCGTTGTCTAGCAAACCTCCGCAGGAAGGAAAACTTGGGATTCGTCGACACCTGGGACAATTTCTACTACGATGACTATTTGTTTTCCGACGATGGAGTTCATCTGAACCAGGTGGGACCAGCACGTTTTGGGCGTCTTCTCAACGATGCGGTGAAGGATTTTCGGAGAAGAAATCGACTCAGCACAGGACAACCAGGAAGGAGGACCGAAGACAGCGAGGGCGGCAACCTGCGAAGGAAATAAATGCTAATCTGTCAAGAACCGTGAATTTGGATAAAGCTCCACCAACACGACCCAAATTCAAAACCACCAGGGATAACGACCGAGGACCGATGACAGCCATGAATGTAAATGTAGATCCGACCAGAGCCAATAATTTGATTAAAGAACGTTCTGTGAGTTCTAAAACCGCAACTTTAAAGGTTTTCTATGCAAACTGAGAGTGAGGGTCTGAGTCTGGAGGGTGAGACGGTGAAGCACTTGAGCGAAGCAACCAGCCGCTTCAGAGATGGAGCTGCTTTGAGCCATGATGGATGCTTCACATGTCTCACTCCCCAGGCTGGAACAAGACCTCACGGGCTTCACCGTGTTGAGCGGTGGAATGTACAGGCTCTCAGCCTATGCCCGAGAGGGAGTAGTTGGAATATAGAAAAAAAAAAAAACAAAAAAAAAAAACGTTCGTAGCATACACAATAAATTTTCAGATTTAGAGGAACTAGTGTTTACTGAAAATTATGATGTGATTGGTATACCAGAATCTTGGCTCAATACAGAAGATAGAGACTTTTTAGCAGAGTATTCACTTCCCAGTTATGTAATGTTTGAGAAAAGACGAATAAATAAAAATGGAGGTGGCGTTTTATTTTATATCAAAGAAAGTCTTAACCCGACCCTCATGTCAAAACCTCAAATTGTGAACGTCGACACATCTTTTGTGCTAATAAAGAATAATAAAGGTACAAAAATAATACTTGCATTAATATACAGACCTCCAGCTCAATCAGTGCAAACTGACCGAGAAATTTATGAACAAATTGCAGATGTAAGTAACTCACAAGATACGGTATTGTTTGGCGACTTTAATTTACCTGTGACCAAGTGGGGCGATACTCTTACTTCACACTCCGGACATGACTTGTATACGAACTTGCAAGAGAGTTCGCTTTATCAATTTGTTCGAACACCGACCCGTGGTAATAACGTTCTTGACATTGTACTTGCAACAAAAGAAGAATTAATAGAGAATTTGAATGTTGGTGATGAATTCAGTAACAGCGACCATCGTACGATAACTTTCACTTTAAAGTTTACTAGTAACGAACCAAATAGTAGCATCGAAAAAGTCCCTAATTTCAAGAAAGCAAACTTTCATAAACTTAGAGCTATGTTTAAAGAAACTGACTGGAGCTTTCTAATTAACAATAACGACATAAATACATCTTGGAAGTTATTCGAAACCACTTACCTAAAAGCAGTGCAAGACTGCATACCATCGAAAATACGGCGTCCAGGCCATAATAATAAGCCCAAATGGTGGAATAAAGATATTTCAAACTGCCTGCTTGCTAAAAAATTTGCTAATGATAGATTAAAATCCTCACAAAATGACAAAGAACGGGTGAAATTTGTAGAGCTACTATGCAAAGCCAAAAAGTTAATTAAGCAAAGTAAAAAGACCCTAGAGTTACATATTGCGAATCAAAGTAAAACAAACCCGAAAGAATTCTATAGTTATATCAGAAAGAAAAAAGTAGTTACTTCAACTGTTGGACCGTTAGTCGATGAAATAGAGAATACACCAAAGACGAAGTACAAATGAGTAATGCCCTCAATACCTTCTTTGCATCAGTTTTTACAACAGAAGACCTCAGTGATATCCCTACACCATCGCCGATTCAGATTGATAATTCAGATGTTTTAAGCAATATCACCGTTACAGAGAGAGAAGTATTGAATTGTTTAGATAAACTCTAGGTAAATAAAACGCCTGGACCTGATACAATCTCGCCTAGAGTTCTAAAGGAAGCTAAGGATGAGCTCTCCAAACCACTGACATTACTTTTCAATAAATCCTTGCAGTCTGGAACTATGCCTGATCAGTGGAAGATAGCCAACGTAACACCGATATTCAAAAAAGGCAGCAAATCCCTACCCAGTAACTATTGTCCAATTAGCTTAATCTCAGTTGTATGTAAAATGCTAGAAACGGTCATAAGAGACAGACTCGTAAATCACTTAGAGGAAAATAACATACTTAAAGATACTCAACACGGCTTTCGTAAAAAACGTTCCTGTTAAACAAACCTCTTAGACTTCTTCCACGATATCCTCAACCTCTACGATGAGAGTAAAGCTGTAGATATTATATACCTTGATTTTCAAAAGGCCTTTGACAAAGTTCCCCACAAACGTTTACTGCTAAAACTAAAAGCGCATGGAATACAAGACGGTGTGTTGAAATGGATAGAAAATTGGCTCAGCGACAGAAAGCAAAGAGTAGTCATAAACGGTAAGGCATCTAAATGGACCAATGTAAGTAGTGGGGTACCCCAGGGATCGGTACTAGGACCAATTCTCTTTCTAATTTACATCAACGACATAGATGAGGGTCTCACCTGTACAATCTCAAAATTTGCTGACGATACAAAAATTGCATTTAGCGTAGTCTCAAAAGATCAAGTTGACGATATGCAACACAATCTAGATAAATTGTCACATTGGGCTCAAATTTGGCAAATTAGTTTCAATGCGGATAAATGTAAAGTACTACATATCGGATACCTAAATGAGAAAGCAAACTATTCGATGAATGGCACTCAGCTTAAGAATGTAAACAGAGAAACCGATCTGGGAGTAACAATATCGAGTAACCTAAAACCGAGTCAACAATGTTCAGAAGTTGTTAAGAAGGCAAACAAAATAATCGGCTTTATAGGCAGGTCATTTGAGCATAAATCCAAAGACGTTATCCTAACCTTTTACAATTCCTTTGTCCGCCCTCTTCTGGAATACTGCGTTCAATGCTGGTGCCCTTATTACCAAAAAGACATAAACAAGCTAGAATGAGTACAACGTAGAGTTACCAAAATGATACCTAGCCTAAAGAACAAACCATACGAAGAGCGTCTTAGAGAATTAAATCTATTTCCTTTAACCCAGCGCAGATTAAGAGGTGACTTAATTCAAGTGTTCAAAATCATCAAAGGCATCGACAATATGAACTGTAGTAAGTACTTCACTATCGACCAATCTAATTACACGCGGGGAAACGGTTGCAAAATTATTGGTAAATCTTTTAACTCACACGAATCTAAGAATTTCTTCTTCAATCAAGTTGTCAACTTGTGGAATGGGCTTCCCCGAGACGTTATAGACTGCAGCACCGTTGATTCATTTAAACTCCGCTAGACAAATATCTCGCATCACACCCGCGACTGAGTGCGTTTGTAAATTAATAACTTTATTTTATCCTCCCCTCAGTTACTAACCCATATGTCCCCTACTAACTTCCTACTCCTGCCACGGACATTAGTTCCAGGGCAGTAGTTCCCTTTCCAATGTTCCCTTACCAACTCTAAACCACTGTTTGGACACTTGATCCTCAGTATTTTGGAGGACAAGCAGCCTAGAAGGGTCACTAGACCTCTTGTTGCTTGATTTCCTTTGTACTCCTTTGTACTCTTCCCTTACTCCTTTCTCCATAATTTTCCTCTCACTTTTCACCCCCCCCCCATCCTCCACAAAGCTTCATACATCAGTTCCTTTACATGATTTTATCTCTTGCGTTACTTCTACACATTCTTCTTAACTCTCTCCGACATATGACGCGATTTTGAGCCTACTGGGGATACTTTAAAGTCTTTGTTACCATCAGGGGTATTTAGAAACCTTTAGTTTAGTTACTTCAACCTCTGCAGTTGTCTGTGAGTTAGCTGTGGGCAGAAAACTACTTTTGGAGAGGTAATTATAAGAGTGAGAGAACTCTATTTTTTATTGCTAATCTGGCAACCTCTGCGTCAAAGGGTTAAATTCTTCATCCCCACACCCTCTCTCTATCTTCTACTCTCTCATTTATCTCTCAAACTTTTTCACCCCCTCTAAAATGTTTCATCCATTCGTTTCTATATTTCGTTCATTTTCAATATTCTTCTTACATTCTCCATCCCCACACCCTCTCTCTTCTCTCTATCTTCCCCTACTCTCACATTTATCTCTATAACTTGTTCACCCCTTTCTCCAAAATGTTTCATCCATTAGTTTCTATATCTAGTTAATTCTCCATATTCGTTTTAATTTCTCCTTCCCCAAGCTCTCTCCTCTTCATCTATCCACTCCTACTCCCTCATTTGCTCTCAAACATTTTCACCCCCCCACCTCCAAATTCGCCGCTGCCGTCTCTTCTTCATCCTGTGACTCAAAATGACCTATAGCCCATTGTCTTGTGGAAACTTGGTCAGTTACACTGTCTGGTCAGACGTCTTGGGGGTTATTATGATATTTTTGTTTCATGATTATTGAGGATTTTACTTGCTTATGTAATTTTCCAGCGAAGTATTTTAGTTTGTCTCCTAGGCTAAGAAAAACCTTTTTGCCAGACTTCCTTCAAGCTTAAAAAATACCTATCTAGACCGTTTTCTAGCCCTATTTATTGTAAGTTACAAGCTCGCTATCGTTCGCCCAGAAAATAAATAGATACCTGAATGGAATTAAGCGTATTATTATCACCAAACTAAAGGTGTGAATCGTCCTAAAATCTCCAAACTAATAGAGCAAAACAGGGGAGGTAAAAAATAAGCGAGCTTTTGTCTTCCGGAAACTTGTCAATTAACACACACTTTATATGGTTAGCTGTTTATCATTACGTCTATAAAAGTCTAGGGGGCGGCTGAGGGAGAGAGTTCAAAGGAGTACAACAAAAATCTAGCAACAACCCGTCTAGTGACCCCTCTAGGCTGCTTGTCCTCCGAAACACTGAGGATCAAGTGTCCAAACAGTAGTTTAGAGTGGGTAAGGGAAAATTGGAATGGGAACTACTGCCCTGGAACTAATGTCCGTGGCAGGATTAGTATGTTAATAGGAGACAGATGAGTTAGTAACATAACACAGTTATACGTGATCTTTAATATATCTGGGAAAAAAAGAGTAACGTCTTAGTAATATATATAGGCAATAAATATAGTTATTCATTTACAAACACAGTCAGTCTTGGGTTTGAGGCAAGATATTTGTCTAGGCGAAGTTTAAAAGAATCAATGGTGTTGCAGTCTATAACATCTCGAGGAAGCCCACTCCACAAGTTGACAACTCGATTGAAGAAGAAATTCTTAGATTCGTGTGTTAAAAGATTTACCAATAATTTTGCAACCGTTTCCCCACGTGTGATTAGATTGGTCGATAGTGAAGTACTACTACTATTCATATTGTCGATGCCATTGATGATTTTGAACACTTGAATAAAGTCGCCTCTTAATCTCCTCTGGGTTAAATGAAACAGATTTAATTCTCTAAGACGCTCCTCGTATTGTTTGTTCTTTAGGCTAGGTATTATATTGGTAACTCTACGTTGAACTCGTTGTAGCTTGTCTATATCTTTTTGGTAATAAGGGCACCACGATTGAACGCAGTATTCAAGATGAAGTCGGACTAAGGAATTGTATAGAGTTAGGATGTTACTCCCAAATCAGTTTTTCTGTCTACAATCTTAAGCTGAGTGCCATCCAATGAATAGTTTGCTTTCTCATTTTGGTTTCCGATATATGTAGCACATTACATTTATCGGCATTGAAACTCAATTGCCAAATTTGGGCCAAACATGACAACTTATCTAATATGTGTTGCATATCGTCAACTTGTTCTTTTGAGAGTACGCTATTTGCAATGTTTGTATCGTCAGCAAATTTTGAGATTGTACAGGTGAGACCCTCATCTATGTAGTTGATGTAAATTAGAAAGATAATTGGTCCTAGGTACCGATCCCTGGGGTACCCCGCTATTTACATTGGTCCATATACAGTAGATGCCTTACCGTTTATGACTACTCTTTGCTTTCTGTCGCTGAGCCAATTTTCTATCCATTTCAACACACCGTCTTGTATTCCATGCGCTTTTAGTTTTAGTAGTAAACATTTGTGTGGAATGTTGTCAAAGGCCTTTTGAAAATCAAGGTATATAATATCTACAGCTTTACTCTCATCATAGAGGTTGAGGATATCGTGGAAGAAGACTATGAAGTTTGTTAAGCAGGAATGTTTGTTACGAAAGTTGTGTTGAGTATCTTTAAGTATGTTATTTTCCTCTAAGTGATTTACGAGTCTGTCTCTTATGAGTGTTTCTAGCATTTTACATACAACTGAGGTTAAGATAATTGGACGATAATTACTAGGTAAGGATTTGCTGCCATTTTTTAATATCGGTGTTACGTTGGCGAGCTTCCACTGATCCGGCATAGATCCAGACTGCAAGGATCTATTGAATAGCAATGTCAATGGTTTGGAGAGCTCATCCTTAGCTTCCTTTAGAACTCTGGGTGAGATTGTATCAGGTCCCGGCGATTTATTTACGTTGAGTATATCTAAACATTTCAATACTTCTCTCTCCGTAATAGTGATATTGCTTAGAACATCATAATTATCAATCTGAATCGGCGATGCTTTAAGGATATTATTAAGGTCTTCTGTTGTAAAAACTGATGCAAAACAGGTATTGAGAGCGTTACTAATTGTTACTTCATCGGAAGTGTAATCTCCTTTCTCATCTACTAACGGTCCAATCGTTGAAGTCACTACGTTTTTCTTACTGATGTAACTATAACCAAAAATCGGTTTTGTTTTAGTTTGATTTGCAAGATGTAATTTTAGCGTGTTTTTACTTTGGTTGATTGACTTTTTGGCTTTGCGTCGTACACCTACAAATATCACTTTATTTCCATTGGTATCAGAGATTAATAATCTATCATTAGTATTATTTTTAGCAAGTGAGAGAGAGAGAGAGTGATTGAGTGAGTGAGAGTGAGGGGGTATGAGAAAGAAGATACATGTGGATAATACAAACTGAACTATAACATTTTAGCTCTGCCGATTATGCTGGTGAGAGAGAGAGAGAGAGAGAGAGAGAGAGAGAGAGAGAGAGAGAGAGAGAGAGAGCGCAACACACAAACAGGCAGATAAAGTTAATAGCCTTTACTAACTACTTCACATACAGTGAAAAGTCAAACACAAATAATATTATACTATGCAAAATAATATGATATCCAGTATTCGATAAATGGATATACAATCGTAGTCATGTACTTAACCTTTAACTGTTTTGATGGTGTAATGGTTAGAGTGTTTAAGATCTGTATGTGATGACCCAGGTTCGAGTCCCGGGAGGATCGCATGCTTTCATAAATTTCAATGGGAGAGAGAAGGCAGATTGACTGACAGTAATAACCTTCATATACTATTCTCCATCAAAGGTCGCAGCTGGTAAACAGCACACTATCTGACACTTATCGGAAGAAAATCAATATTTTACCAAAAGAGAGAGAGAGAGAGAGAGAGAGAGAGACAGAGAGAGGGAGAGCTGGAGTCACAGGATACACTAGAGCGGGGGATGTGTAGGAGTCTTGGTATCCGAGTCGAAAAGTAACTAATATCGAGTCTACTATCTGATAATTTTAAGTTTCATTTTGACTATTTAGTGTACCTTAGAGCTCCTAAACTTGTATAGTTTTTTATTTTGTTTCCAGGACGAACGATAACGGGCCTGTAACTTGGAAACAATCGGGACATTAGCTCGAATGGACTCTGAGTGGGTATTTTTTCGTTTGAAGGAAATCTGTGAAGGCGTTTTTGTCAGCCTAGGGAACAAACTAAACTACGAAAATTACAAATGAGAGCAAAAAGCTCAATAATAATCAAACAAAATGTCATAATAGCCAACAAGAGTTCGGATGACATAGCTTTATCAGATTTAGTATCATAATGTACAGGAGTTATGGCAGTATTATATTTCTGTCGTTTACTGTCAATTTCACAAATAGCTTTTTTAATATTTACGCAAACCCTCTCCGAAGGTCATTGAAGTATCTAATTATTTACAAGACGAACTGATCTTATGACCCCAACGACCAACTTCCTCAACAAGTATTTAAGGGGGGATGGGCGTATTTATTTACAAGACGAACTGATCTTATGACCCCAACGACCAACTTCCTCAACAAGTATTTATGGGTGGGTGGGTGTATTTATTTACAAGACGAACTGATCTTATGACCCCAACGATCAACTTCCTCAACAAGTATTTATGGGTGGGTGGGTGTATTTATTTACAAGACGAACTGATCTTATGACCCCAACGACCAACTTCCTCAACAAGTATTTATGGGTGGGTGGGTGTATTTATTTACAAGACGAACTGATCTTATGACCCCAACGACCAACTTCCTCAACAAGTATTTATGGGTGGGTGGGTGTATTTATTTACAAGACGAACTGATCTTATGACCCCAACGACCAACTTCCTCAACAAGTATTTAAGGGGGGGTGGGTGTATTTATTTCTTTATTTATATATATTTTTATCTTTTTTGTAGTTTCCTCCCTAGACCTCCATCCAGCTTAAAAATACACCCCACAAGAACCTCCTTCCAGATAAATTTGTACATTTTTCGATAGACAAATGTCCCAGCGAAGGCCGTGTTCACTTAAATTACAGGCTCGCTGTCGCTTCCCAGGATAATATTGACATCTAAATATCAAAACAAATCTTAATATTGACAAAGGAATTGGGCGAAAGGTCTTAACATCGCCAAACTAATGGACCGAACGTCATCACATCTGAAAACTATGGGGCTAAAAACGAGGAAGAAAGAGACCAGTGAAAACGACCCATCTCCTCTTAACATTTCCGCTTTTTGTCGAGAAACTTGTGATCTTGCGGAAATAGTTTGGGGGAGTTCTTGTGTGGCTTTTATGACCTTTTGTTCCCAGATACGAAAGTGTTGGGAAAGTATTTAAGTCGGTCAGTCAATCATTATGTCAGTCGTTGAGTTAGCATGAATAAAACAAATAGCTTGGAAGGTTTGTGGTCTGGGTGTCCCGTAGTGGTGTTGTTGTTGTAGTTGTTGTTGTTGTTGTTGTTCCCAAGACTGTCTGGCCGAGCAGTCCCGAGTCTGGTAGACAGAAGCCATTCAGATGATCAGGCCCCCAAAGGAGCCAGGGAGAGATGAGATCTGTCTCTGAGAGGGCAGTGGGGGAGGGGATCATCACCCCACAGGCTTGCACCCCTGGTCCAATGCCCCCACCGTTCTTAGCCCACCTTGCAGTGCCACCCAATTGGGCCATCTAGCCAGCACCTAGAAGGAAAAGAAGTATAGGACAAGAGATAGACAAATTGGTCTTCGAACACGACAATTTTCTATGTAAAACCTGTACAAATTTGGGCGGACACGTTTTAGTTTGAAGGTACAAATTTGGGTGGGCACGTTTTAGTTTGAAGGTACACATTTGGGCGGGCACGTTTTAGTTTGAAGGTACAAATTTGGGCGGACACGTTTTAGTTTGAAGGTACAAATTTGGGTGGGCACGTTTTAGTTTGAAGGTAAAAATTTGGGTGGGCACGGTTTAGTTTGAAGGTACACATTTGGGCGGGCACGTTTTAGTTTGAAGGTACAAATTTGGGTGGGCATGTCTTAGTTTGAAGGAAGTCTGGGAAGGCGTTCTTGTTAGCCTTGGGGACAAACTAAAATACATCGCTTGAAAATGGCAGAATTAATTAAGCAAGTAAAATCACCAATAATGATTAAACAGAATATCACAACACGTCGGACCAGATAGTTGTAACCACTTCTGTACCAGAGAAGTTTTACATATTATATTCTAGCTGTATTTAGACGATTTTGTACAGTTTAAGAAGGATTTGTGGCAATAAATATAGTTAAGTGAAGTAGTTCGAAGCCTTCTAATTGCTGGAGTCCTTTTTCAACTGATTGTAATTGTCTAATAGTAGCTAGAATTTACGTAAAGACGTCACCGGTACAGAAGGGGTTAACCCCTTCAGCACAATGACGCCTTTTTACCTTTGATTCTGGCTAAAATTAGATGAGTTTATGCAGTTTAAGAAGGACCAATGCTACTAAGAGATCGTATTTACCCATTAGAGTTGTACAGGTAGATTACAAACAAGAAAATTGTCCAATGGTAACCAGAATAGGATGAAGATCACGTCATGGTGGTGAAGGGTTTAGGACGACCCCCCCCCCCCCCCCCCCCAACACACACACACCACCACAACTCACCAACAGTAAATGTCACAGAGAACTACCCCAACTAACTGACGGGTGATGATGGTGGTATTGATTACGGGCGGTGGGGTGCGGGGTGTCAGTCAGACTGGAGCAATTTGGCGGGGGGGGGGGGGGGGGGTCTATATATATATATTGTATATATATATATAGTTATATACTGATTATATATATCTATCTATCTATCTATTGCCGGATGCCTTACTCCCCTTGCGAGGGTGGCCTTACACAGAATGCCCCCAAGCGGACCTATTCCCTGTGAGAGGGACAACCCGAGCCAGTTTAGTGAAGGACTTACAGGATTGACCACTCAATTTAGAATCCGTCCGACTCAGAGGTCCTCTGTGTATCTTGTTACCACTATTTTTCTACAGTGGTGTTCGGCTAATTCATCCACTAACATGCCTTACCCTTAGGTAAGCAGTACGGATTTGTATCAGGTTTACTCCCCTAGACAGGTTGCCAACCAAGGCTGACGAGTCCCATCCACCCGGATTTGTATAAGGTTGTCCCCCCTAGATGAGTTGCCGACCAAGGCTAACGAGTCCCATCCACCCGGTACCTCAAATAATATAAAATGGATAAATTATAATACAATGCAATACAATATAATTATACACTATACTGTATATATATATATTTATATATTTTTGTCCTCCCTAGACCTCCATCAAACTTAAAAAATATCCATTAGATCCGCCTTCGAGATAAATGTGTACATTATTCGGTAAACAAATGTCACGGCCGAAGGCCTGTTCCTCCCCAATTGCATGCTCGCTATGGCTCGCCAGGAAAATAATCCACACCTAAAGGGCTCTAAAGGTCTTAATATTGACAACGAAATGTGGCGAAAATCGCTATACTAATAGACCAAACGTCATACAATCTGAAAACTAATGAGGCTAAACACGAGGAATGAGGGGGACCAGAAAAACGGCCCATCTCCCCTTAAGGGGGATGTTTCCTTTTATGGACCCCCTTCTCCATTAATATGTTTAGATGTTTGAAATTTTAAGACGTGCTCCATTATTATGGTGAAATTAAGACCTTTCTACTCAACTAAAACCACATCCTTAAGGGGAGATGGGTCGTTTTTCTGGTCCCCTTTCTCCCTCGTGTTAAGCCTCGTTTGTTTTGAGATTTGAAGACGTGCTCCATTATATTGGTGAACTTAAGACCTTTCGACCAATTTCTGTGTCAATTTTAAAACCTTTTATGTCATTTAGGTGTTCGTTTATTTTCGCGAGCCTGAAATTTGAAGAGAAGGGCAGTACGAGTTTATCTGGTCTAGGGGGTGTTTTTTCTAAGTTTGGCGGAGGTTTAGCGAGAAAACTAAACACATGAGTTAATGAATTAATAGACCAAAAAACGGCCCATCTCCCCGTAATCAAATTAATTACCTAAACAAAGTCTAGTACATGCGATCTCCCGAACTTGTTTTCCAGAGCCCCAACTACACCGCACTACATAATATTTAATGGTGATGGGCTGGTCTATCAGAGTGAGAACTGAGCGATCTCTGCCATACCCATAGTTTACTCCGACTGTTCCTTTTACTTATGTATTTCCTAGATCTCAAGTGACGGTGTCTTTTCCGTGGATTGACCTCCCAATCTACCATGATTGGAAGCCAAAGCGTCACATTTTTCCCTTGCCCATCAACTTTCTCTTCATAATTGCTGAGGGGCACAGGGCCCTGGGTGGGGCTTTGGTTTCCCGGGCGTTTCCGCACCCTCCTCAGCTTTATTGTGGTAGGCAGGGAGGGTTCTGTGGGGGCGCTCGGTTATGGCCTTGGCCTTGCTCGGAGCCTTGGGGCTGTTCGGCCAGGCAGCTTGGGGAACAACAACAACAACAACAACATAATATTTATAACCAATTTGTATCTTCTTCCACGGCAAAAGTCATCTCCTTACGTTCCCAAATGCCAACACGTTATACACCAGCCACCACCACCACACCCTATGATCAATACCACACAGTGATATTTACCACTTATTAACACATTCAGTACCGGTGCCGTCCTTTTCATCCTATATTCTGGCCACTATTAAACGACTTTATTCAGCTAAGGAAGGATCTGTAGTAGCTAAAATGATTTAATGAGATAGTCGGTAGCCTCTTAATTACTAGAGGTCCTTCCTAGGCTGAATAACATCATATAATATTTGCCAGAAAATAACAAAAAGACGTCGCCGTTACAGAAGGGGCTGAATGATATAAACCCCTTGATTATGACGCGTTTTGACATTTGCCATGACTGATGATGCTGGTCTTGAATGTGAGCTATTTGCAATCTCATTTAATCTCACTCAACTAGTCAACCAACCCACCCGTGTACCAGATAATCCTAATCATAATTCCCACCTACTGGACTTATTTTTAACAACCAATTCAGAAAATTATGATGTTACAGTGAGGTCCCCGCTTGGATCTTCTGATCACTGTCTGATACAGGCCACCTGTCTATCACCTACCACACCTTCCCACTCTGAACCTGTTTTGGTGATTAAATGGCATTACGAAGGGCAGACTGGGAGGGTCTTCAAGGTTTCTTTATTGATATTCCCTGGACCTCTTTCTTTTCTAATGATGCACACTCCACCTTGAGCCACATACAAGATTTGGTAAAAATTGGAATGGAAACTTTTATTCCTCATCAAAAGTACAGTAAAAGATCTAATTCACCTAAATGGTTTGACCATAATTGTGCTAGAGTAACTGAACAAAAAGCAATAGCCTACAATGCATACACAAGATCAAAAACACATGAAGCCTTTAATTACTTTAGAAACATCAGAAATCATGCCAAAACTGTATTAAACCTAACTAAATCAAACTTTCTCCACAAGCAGGCAAATAAACTTCTGAATAATCCAAATGATAACAAAATATTTTGGTCTACTCTTAACTCATTCAAATCCAACTTCACTACTGCTTCATCCATTCCACCATTAAAATCTCCGACTGACAATCTTGTAAGTGACC
The DNA here is from genome assembly GCA_032716605.1 of Paralithodes platypus. Taxonomy (NCBI): domain Eukaryota; kingdom Metazoa; phylum Arthropoda; class Malacostraca; order Decapoda; family Lithodidae; genus Paralithodes; species Paralithodes platypus. The sequence goes on along the minus strand of CM064510.1, from coordinate 4,180,970 downwards.
CACGAGGTAAAGTTAACCTTCTTGCGGATATTTTCTCCACCAACTCAACCTTAGATGAAATAAATCAAGATGTCCCACATCCATCCAGTTCCTAAAAAATGTGCCTCTTCAGATCCATCAAACTACAGACCAATAGCTATAACTTCCACTCTTGGTAAAGTCTTTGAAATTATATTAAATAATCACATAATTAAGCATCTTGAGAATAATACATTAATCAGTGATAGGCAGTATGGTTTTAGACGATGTCGATGAACTGCAGACATTCTTTGCTTTCTTACGCATCAAATCAACCAAGCTACAGACCAACATGGTGAAACACATACAATAGCACTGGATATATCAAAGGCATTTGATAGAGTCTGGCATCAATCCTTATTGTCGAAGATGTCACACTACGGCCTTGCATCATTAGTTCCACTAATTTCTTCTTATCTTCATAACAGAAAAATATGTGTAATGGTAGATGGCCTTTATTCTCAATTTCACTCAATACATGCTGGTGTTCCCCATGGATCAGTTTTGGCCCCAACTCTGTTCCTCATTCATATCAATGATCTCATATCTACCACTCATAATCCAATACATTCCTACGCAGATGAGTCAACACTCCACAGTTCCTTCACATTTACCAATTCTTTCACCCAACCCGATCTTATAAATTCAAAAATAAACACTGCAATTTCTCTGAACCAGGACCTTTCTAGAATTAATGAATGGGGACAAAATAATCTAGTTTCCTTTAATGCACAGAAAACCAAGTACATTCAATTTTCTAACCGACAGAATCTCACTGACTCCCATATATTTTTTAATGATGTAAATATTCCCACTTCCCCTAGTATTGACATTCTCGGTGTAACATTAACTACTAACTTGAGCTGGACACATTATGTTAGAAGCATTGCTAAGAATGCCTCTAAAAAACTGGGACTCCTGTACAGAGTTCGAGAATTCTTCACTGACGAGCAGTTGGCCGTAATATATAAAAGTCATGTGCGCTCTCAGATGGATTACTGTTCACCTCTGTGGAGTGGAAATGGAGTGGTTGCATTGAGGCAGTTGGACAAAATTCAAAATAAATCTATTAGATTAATCGATATATAACCCTGCAATCACACAGGACCTTCCTACATTATCCATACGAAGAGACGTTGCATCCCTTGCATTATTCTACAGATATTTTCACAGCAATTATTCCGAGGAACTTGCTTTAATTGTGCCGCCTCTCCACATCTTTCCCCGTAGAACTAGGGCAGCTGAGAGCGCCCATGAATTTACACTTTCTCCTCCACAATGCAGAACTTCTGCTTATCAAAATTCATTTATCCCTAGAACTACTACTCTTTGGAATTCACTTCCCTCGAGTTACTTTCCACAAACTTACAATCTACAAAAGTTTAAATCCAGTTGTTACAAACATTTTATGAATGGAGGATGCCTTTAGGCACATGGACCTTTTTGTTTTATCTGTGTTTTTCCTTCCTCCGTTCATTGTCTCTTAAAAAAAAAAAAAAAAAAAAAAAAATCTGGATCTCATTAATAGAGTTTATGCAACTTAGGCAGAATCTGTGGAAATTAACCCCTTCTGTACTGGTGACGGTCATATTTACTTTATTCTGGCTACTAATGGACGATTTTAATCAGTTTAAAAAGGCCCTCCAGTAATAAACCGGCTTGGAACTCTCTCACTTAGCCAGTTTCAGTACCAAATATCCTTCTTAAACTGTACATAATCGAGCCAAAGAATTTAGTTAAATACAGTTGGTCACATGAATTTGTATCCATTCTGTGATTTTATGTATGGAAGAAAAATTAGTATGATTGAATTTGAATGTTTTTTTCTCATGGAGTAGTTAAATTATATGACCAATTAACGATGTTATTAACAAATCGTTAATATCCTTATGTGTGTGTGTGCGTGTGTGTGTGTGAGAGAGAGAGAGTGTGAGTGAGTGAGAGAGTGAGTGTGTGTGTGTGTGTCTTTACTTTATGTGTGTGACAAATACATGTATGTCTGCTAGAGCGTGCGCAATAACAGCATATGTGATAGCGTGATTAAGCGTTCGATTGTCCTTGTGAATGACGATTAGAGCCAGGGAGAGAGAGAGCATAAATATAAGAAATGAAAGGGAAGAATGGGAAATAGATAGAGGAATAAATATATTGATTGATAAATAAATACGATTATTAGAATAATGAGGGAGTAGAGAAATTTAAAGAAAACAGATCCACTGAGGAAATGGAATCGGCAAATATGAGATTGAGACCGAGCGTGTGAGTGATTGTGTGTACTTACTCTCTATTTGTATTGCGGGAGTGAGCATGCTCGTTATTTCCCGCCTCCTATATGTGTAGGTGTTATATGTATCGTTGGAATGGCTGTGGATGTGTGTGTAGTCTGTATTTTTAGCCAATTGGCGACATCGGAAACGAAGGCTTAGGGTGGATCTGTATGGTACCATTCTCACTATAGACGGTACCGTCTCGCCCGAAGGCTTAGGTAGCCATCAGCTTAGGTGAACCATATGATACCCATCTCGCCTTGTACCATTTTTGCCAACCCCAGATGGGACGTCACAACGTCGTCCACTTATTCCAGGTACCTATTTACAGCTAGGTGAACTGAGGCTAACACATGAAAGGAGACAAGCCCAATTTGTCTCCGCCCGGCCGGGGATTGAACCCCCGACCCCTCGTGTGTGAGACGAGAGCTCTACCTACTAGGCTACGGGCTGTGTCTGTGTGTGCGCTTGTGTGTGTGTGTGTGTGTGTGTGTGTGTGTGTGTGTGTGTGTGTGCGTGTGTGCGCGCGCGCGTATATGTGTGTGTGTTTGTGAGTCAGAACGAGAGAGCGAAAGATGAATAGAATGAGTTGCCAGCCTTGCACGATGAATTAGCAACAACTGGAGAGGATGTACCATTAGGGGTAGAGAGAGAGAGAGAGGGGGGAGTGTGTGTGTGCGTGCGTGTGTGTGCTGGGGGGGGGGGGGGAGGAGCCCCAGGGGAGGAAGCGGCCAGTAATATAGTTAATTTATTGTAAAGTAGGAAATTATGAGCCAGGTTCAGTACTACGTATGGAATAAAACTTTTTGGTCCGAAGGTGGCTAATTTTTTGACCTCCCGTTTCTCTCTTTTAGTTTGGAGATTTGAAGACTTCTCACCCAATCAGATTGGCGATAATAGGACGTTTCACCCCTTTCAAGTGTCGATTTATTATTATTATTATTATTATTATTATTATTGTTATTATTATAATTATTAATTTTATTTTTTATTTTATTTTTATTTTTATTTGTTTTTGGGGGGAAGGGGCGACGAGCGATAGTTAGCCTGGAATTAAGAAGAAATAGGCCTTGTACAGGACATTTTGCTATCGAAAAAAGTACGAATGTAGCTTAAATAAAGGAGATGTAGGTGGGCATGTTTTAGTTTGAAAGGAGTCTGGGAAGGCGTGTTTGTTAGCCTTATTCAGCTCGAAGGCGGGTCTTTCGTATGTGTTTGTTAAGTTTAAGTGAGTCCTAGTTGAAGAAAAGGGATAGTGTTCCTACAATAATTCCCCATATGATTATCCTTTCCTGAATAATATCGTCTATTGTTTTGTCAGAACATGATGACAATGAGGACATCGTAAGGAAGGGGTGCTTTAGTTTGCAGTAGATAATGATTAGGCTCGTCCACTAATAATGCTTTTGTTTTAGTATTCTTAACTATTATTACTTCGCTCCGTATTGTGTACACCTAAAGGTAGGTTCACACATTGGCGAGTCGGAGCGCGAGGCCAACGCGAGTCACACTCGCCGCATATCGCCGTTGATGGAGCCCGAACCCAATGCGAGTAGCATCTGATGCGAGTAAACACGCATATAACACGAATATAACACGAGTTTACACGAGTTTACATGAGTTTACATGAGTTCACATGAGTTCACAGGAGTTCACAGGAGTTCACAGGAGTATCCGCGAGTGTCGGCGAGTGTAACACGACCCCAACACGCAATGCCAAAATTTGAAAAATAACGGTCAAATTCCAGGGTACGAATAGTGCGAGTCTACAGGAGTCTACACGAGTGTCACAGGAGTTTACATGAGTTTACACGTGTTTACATGAGATGAACGCGAGTCTACAGGAAGTTAACAGGAGTGTATGGAGTGTATATATATAGCGGGCGGTTTATGGTTGAGGCACTGAGCGGATTGGTTAGGGTTAACTTATTATCTTACCTCAATATTTCCTGTACGTTGTAATGAACTCTGTAGTAATCTGGAACCACTGGAAATATGTAGGGAGGTTTTAAAATAAACAGGCACGGGGCTTTGTTTGGTTTATTTAACAGCAAAATATGTCTTTAACCCTTAATCCTAATTTTGAGATATTAGAATATATTACACTAGACGTCCCATGCGTTGGGGAAATGTAATTATAAAGTACTTCTTAATGTGGTGTATACTCGATGTTGAGTGTGTACCGAGATAAGTACTCTACTTAATACTTAATGATAACACTTTAATAATAGCAACCTAGAACTATGAGCTGTTTTCCAAGTAATAATGATCTTCCTGTAAAGAGAGAGTACACAAGATTAGAAGGGAATCACTAGAACACTTATATGTCACTGCGTACTTGTATGTCACTTATAAAGTACTTCTACACTTATACAGGTCACTAGTCTTACCCAGAGGGCTGGAGAGAGATACCCTCCTTAGGGTGTGGTGGTGTGCTGACTGACTCGCCCTCTGCCTCTTGAGGGAGGGGCGCGGTTCAGCAACACCATGTGACAACTGGATGTGACAAAGTTGCTAGCAATTACTTCTCGATATCTTGGCAACGGAAGTGTGATACCATTTGGTGATCGTGGGATTCGTGCTTGCCTTAGCAGAGTGGAAAGTTACCAGCTTCTATTGTGATGGTGTGAGCTTCTATAGAGAGATCACACCAACACACTTACAGTTGTTTTTAAAAGGTAGTTATAATGGTGTGAGTTATATATGTGATAATATAGTTTATCTTAGAAGTGTACAGTCGCTCAAAATGCGCTGTTACACCGCTCGACCACGTCAGCTGAGGCCCTCCTCAGGTTATAGGAAAGAATAACTCACATATATCTAGATACACATTGAATCATTCCTATGACTTATCTAACCCTGTACCCAGTGTATAGCAATGCCAATGAAAGTGTGATAATGGTGAGGACCAAAACTTACACGTTAGCATTAACAGGTGCTTAAATTTTACCTCACGCCCAAACAACAGGTGATCAACCCTGAACGGAAGACGAAGGGAGAGACTTACTAGGATAAGGTTGTTGACGAGAGTCATGGAAGGGGGTTAGTGTAGTAGGAAAAATGATTTCCTGATTAATTAATAAAACTAAGGTTAGTAGTACTCTGAGGAATTTATGAACTTCATGAGGTTTAAAGAATTATCTGTGAAAAGAATATGTTAATAGGAATGAACTCTGAGAAGAGGTTAGTTATCAAGGCAATTAGTTGATGATAAGGAAGCGTGAAGATTAGTGAAATCCTTACTTCGCAGTGAACAGGTGCCTGACACATCCCATGATTATTAACTATTACTCTAAATCTAAACTATGAACCAGTCAGTCACAGATGCTTGAGAAAGGTCGCATGCATTTATGTCCGGGGACAGAGGGAAAACACATACTCAGGACGCACAGACAGGGGAAGATACGAGGACCTACATGAATAAAGGCGTCTTTGTTTGTCTTAGTCACAAGTTGAAGTTCGTCGGGGACGAGCAACATATCTGCTGTTTCAGTAAAGGTTAGTAATCATCCGTGTAAAAGAAACGGGAACGGCATAATACTTCAGTCATTGTTAAATGTGAGGACTGGAACTGAATGTGGACTATAATGGTGAGTGGAATACTTTTGAGTCTTACATCAAGAATTCTAGACTCTATAGAGCTTTTGCTGCAGTCTCCAGGACAGTGAGTCTCTTTCTTAGCTTTTGTACTTCAGAAGCGTGGGCTGTTCTAAAGAGCTCATAGGAGGGTAGGTCAGCAAATATAACAGTCCTCTCGTCGCACGTTTGTGAGTGCGAGTGTCTGGTTACCTGGGAAAGTCATCAGGTAGAACCAAAATTAATCATCCGGAGATTACGATTTAATACGAGCCACGTTAAACGGGAAACGTAAGTGTAAGTCGCAATCACCAGGCATCATCTGATTAGTTAGTAGGGAACACACTAACCAGGTCATCTTTCTCTGGAGAAAGGGTATTATTCTACTCGTAGGGTTACTAATAGAATACTTCACTCGCCCAGTAGGATGTACGTGGGGAGTGGCTTGCTCTGTCAGTTATATGACGTTAACAGAACGAAGATTTGTATTAATTACTTCACTCTCTAGCTAGAGTGGTCTTACTTGAGTGGTCTCACTTTACTCTCTGTCTAGAGTGGTCTTACCTACTCAACTTATTTCAACTGAATTTGAAAGTTGGATTAGAATACTCTTTTTAGCAAAAAGAAGGTTCCGCCTATACTCGTTTGTCTGTGCGGAGTAAGTTGTGGAAGGTGCATTTGGCTGCACCGCTGAAAGTTATGGTTCAGATATAGTATGGCCATCTACGGAGAGTTCTGGGCTCCTCCGTTGTAACCTGTCACCATCGATTACTTCTACCTTGTTTGTGGTAGGGTCTCGAACCTCATACTTGTTACCGGATGCTGTGTCCGTAACGACATAGGGTCCATTATACTTTGGCGAGAGCTTAGACATTCTCGTCGGATCTAGGCACATTGCTTTGTGACCTACGTCAGGACAGTTTGGTGTGTCCTTTTATGCTATTTCCTTATCATTTCAGTCCGGGATGTCTGTAAATGATCTCGGATTTGCTGGTGGATCTTGCTGAAGACTTTGAAGTGTCTCTTAGCGTCTGATTTGACTTGATAAGAATAATCTAGAGGAATATAGATTTCTGCCTAGCTTAGCTGTTGCCAGAGTTTACGTCAGAATCTTGTCTTTACCCTCAGAAGCTAGTCTGTTATACCTGTCTGTAGGTTTTGGAAGACTCTTCACGGTAATGTAAAGCCTTTTAGGTTTTCCTTTACTTCTAGATTATGTTTAGGTTTACATGATGTTCCAAGATTTCAAAGATAGCTATGATAGCTGAGGTACTTTGCAGTCAACTAGCCCAATTTAGAATGGGAGCTGATGTGCAAACACATGCTTTCTCAAGTAGATATCACTCATTGATTCTTTCACATTGTGCTTGGTTTCCATCCTGTGTTTGGCTAGAATGTGCCGAGGAGAGGAATAGCGAACAAGTGAGTAATGTACGAGCCTGTTGGTAATTTGGTCTGTTGCATCCATCTTAAAGCAGGAATAGAACAAACTAGTCTGAAAGATTATATTCAACACAAACCAGCTGGTACTGCTTACATCTGGTGTCACCTGGAGCATTCAGCAATTCCAAAGAAACAGTGTCAAATGGATGTGAAGCCTTCGGGTATTCCAGGAGTGTCACAGGTTATCTTTTGGCAAGGTGTTGTTTACTATCCTTCTTAATAGGTTTCCAGTAGTTGCTTACTATTGGATATGTAGTGGTTCTAATCTTGCTCGTCTTTCACTTGGCTTCTTTTTAGATCGGTAACGAGAACACCGGGGCAACTTGCACAATCCTGGAGAGTGCGTTGGCTGCTACGTTAGCTCTTACCCATAATACTAGAAGATACCGGTTAATCCTGGGGACTCCGCGGCAACTTCAGCAAATCCACTGATACAGTGTCGAATGGAAGTGAAGGCGTTGGATAATCCAAGATTGGTGCGGTTCCATCACGTGTCGGGTTAGCTGTAGGAATGTCTCTTACCACCGCTTTAGTCTGCCAGTGAGAAGTTATCACCTTTGAGTAAGAACATAAGAACATAAGAACATAAGAAAATGGGAGTCTGCAGAAAGCCGATTGGCCTAAGCAAGGCAGATCCCTGTCCCACACAACCCCAATTACAAAGCCCAATTATAGGCTCAACACTCTAATACCCTGAGGATCATCTTACCAAGTACCTTCTTGTCCTTGCCTGTCTGTCTGAGTAGAGGTTACAAGGGTTAACCTTTCCGTTTTGTGATATCTAGTCTCTACGTTTATTCAACACTTTCCTTATGTAACCAATGACTAACATCTTGACTATGTCACTTGGCATTTTGAATGTTGTACGGAGCTCTTGTGAAAAGAGTTGTCTGTACGAGTGAGAATGTTGAGCATGTTTTGACTGGAATTTAGGCAAGCTTTATGGATGAGCTCTGCCTCTTAAGACTTGGAAACATCTTATTACTATTCTAACCTTAAGTTTGTATTTTAAGTGCGACTTTAGAAAGGTAAATAACTGCACAGATCATACTATTCGATGAGAATCCTTTCTGCTCGACTCGAGATTGGCTTACTTGGACATCTCAGATACTGATCGTGAATGTACAGTCAAGCTTCTGGTGTCTATCCTTGAGGTGATGGGGTTCCACTTAAGAAAAACTTAGACTTTTTTTGAGTTACTTTGAAAAACTTTATTCCCCTTACTCCTATGTAGTGTAGGAGTTCTGATGGATCAGACTGTGGGAAGTATTTCCTTAACTTGGCTAGAATATGCTGTGTGATTGTCTTTGTGGCGATCAACCACCTAAAACTGTCTTGTTCTTGGTTACCAATCGGGTTGGTGACAACCAAAGGAAGAACGTGTGTTTTAGACTTACCTAGGATTACTTTGAGGGCTATGTAGTGCTTTGGTTAAATTCTTTAGTGTTGTTAGTCGTACACTGCGGAAGGCGACTACAATCCTAAGCCTAGGTCTTCGTAGCTTCAGGAGAATGTTTACTTATGCGCTGAAAATACCTGAGTAGATGCGCAAGTCATTCTATAACTCTGCGGCGGTTCATATCCTCTACAGGGTTTGCCTGCAGGATGTGTTAGTACAAAATGGATCTGGATGCCGTTGGTAATGTACTTACTTGTGCTGTAAAAGGTCTTTCCACATCGGCTATAACTTTTGGGTAGTGCTCTGGAAGGCATACCCTACTCCTCTCACAATTCCGTTCTCTTCCGGATACTACTAAGGGAAACTATCCATGAAACCCAATTGGAAGGTGTGCACCTTCTTTAGTACGAATCCTTCAGAGCTGTGGATACGAGTGAGAGTAATCTTGGTTTGCAATATGGCTCTTGATCCTAGCACTCTTAGAATCTTGCAGGTGAAACTGGTCATGCTTGTTGACACAGTCGCTGCTGTAATGATCGAATGCAGGAAAGAACGCGTAATGCGTGTTGTGTATGTACTTCGAGAGTGTTGACCCAACTGAGACTTATGCACCATCGACTTGGAAAAGCTTCCAAGGATGCGTAAACTAACTGCCCATGCTTGTTGGAACAGCTGTTACTAAATCGGTGCTGGGGAAAAATCAGATCGAACACAGTACTGAGTACCGGAACAACTATGGGTGAAGTTTAATCTATGAGACTTCATGTTGATATGGTTATCCATCAGATTCATTATGTCTTGGACATATATGATTTGTGCTTGTGCGGAACCTTTCTTTGCTTAGGTGCTTCTGCTACGCAAACTATCTGTGAGTTTCGTAGGAAGGTGTCTACCGCCACAAGAATGTATTGGGGACTACGTGTGGGACCTAGGTGTGAGGCTTAATCCACCACGTAAAACTGGCTTAGTCACGTATAACCTTAGTGGAAGGTGTTGATTGTGACACAAAATTTCGACCGTGGAGGGGTCTCGTTCTCTGCGACTCAGGGGAGTTTGTACTGCAGAGGGTCTGGCAATTGTAGATTTGGAACTACAGGATTTGACACGCTGGTAGGAACCAGAATCGCGAAGGAGGCGACTTATCTCATGGTCTACGCGGGGTGTCTACACGAGGACAATCCTTGGTGTCGTGTCCATATACCGTACAAACGAAACCATATCCTCTCCGTGCGGGTCTCTCACGTTGTGTAGGGTGAGGGTTCCGTTGTGGTTTTCGTGCCCTGCGAGGTCTTGTCTGCACTCGGGATTTGCGTTGTGACGTTTGTTTCTGACCTTGGGAGTAACTGTGGATGGAGATTCCAGCAATTTGTTCTTGTATGACCAACTTTATGGCAGTGGCCACACTTCTTAGGAATTGTACCAGTTCTTCTCGGAGGCGAAGGCGTCGGACTAGGTCTGCGACTCGCCCCGCAAGAGTGGTTTCTCCTTGCATTATGATTGCAGTAGGTACATACTGTCTGTGATACTGTCATTATCTCACGAGCTCTTCTTGGATTGGCAAGAGGAATTAGCTCGGGGTCTGGTCTACGAGCTCTTCTTGGCTTGCCAAGAGTAATTTACTCGGGCTTTTTGTTGGGGTGGAGCCTTGGCACCAACTTGAGAAGAGATGCGGGAACAGTCTCTGCTGTAGCGCCTGGAATCTCGGGAGCTGGGTCCGACGAGGTCTCAGAAACAGTATCTGTGTCCGCAGCAATGCTCGCATCAGTGTCCGAAGGTGACTCCGGGTACTCCGGGATAATCTCTAAACTTGGATGAGACCTTGGAGTTTGATTAGCGTCTTGTGTGAGGGCTGTCTCTGGCGGGTGACCCTCGGGATGTTCAGCGACAGCAAAAAGAAGAAGACTTCCTCGGAAATCCCTATAGTCCGTTGTCTGAAATAGAGCTGTTGCTTGAGCGAGAGCTATAGCACTTCTTCTCTTCAGATGTAGCTGGACAAAAGCAATTTGTTCACTGTCGCCAAAGATGGAATGGGCGTCCATGTAGTCCTCTATTACCTTCAGGAATTCATAAGCTCCCCCTTTGTAATTAGGACAGTCTTTATCTTTCCCAGAGAATATTGGTACTGGGTTTTGAAGATATGCCTGTGACTCCACGGGAGGTATGATCATTCCGAAGGTGGTAATCATACATTCTCTCCATTCACTATAGACCCCTGTCCTCATACCTGGTATGGTCTGGCTTATTTCGGCATTTGAATCGAACTTCAGATAGCGTCTTGCAACAGCTATCTTGTCTTCATCTGTGCTAAAACCGCTGTCCCTCATGCATTCTTCGATGGTCTCCAGGAAGTTTGTTACTCCACCCGGGTAATTAGGAATATCTTTTCCCGTAAATGGGGCGAGACTATCCCAACCCTTGAGCAGTTCGATCTCCTCCTGGCCTGCCATGTTTGAAGAGTAAGAGAGGGTTGAATTTTTAGTAGCTGGCGTTGTAGCTGTGATAGCTTTGAGTGTACTAAGTTCTTCTGAAAACTTCTCTACACTTGCCTCTATCTAACTTACCCTAGTCCTGGAAATTTATAAATATTAAACTTACCTTTGAAATGTAGGTGTTGTACACTAGTTTTTGTACAAATATTTAAAGTGTCGGACGTTCGTAGGGGAAAAATTCTAATAAGTGCATGACACAGTCTCAGAATAACATAACCTTGGTGCCTGGGCGACACGAAGGGCCTTATATTTTGTGTAAATATTGATAGAAGTTCGCTTGCGCTAAGGATGTATCAGGGTGGCCCGATGTCTCCTTGAAAAAGTTAGCTAGTCTTTCAGTCAAGTCGTCAATGTAAGAATCCAGTTTTGTCCGTACTTCTTTTCTCAACTCTGTGTCTGACTGGGGCTCAAACTTCTATTCCTTAAATTCCACTTTAAATTCAAGAACATTTTACACGCATTGAAACATAAGCCCTACCTGAAATTCTGAAATGACTTAACATTCAAGGTCACTAGCATAGAATATAGGTCGTAGGAGTTTCACTTTAACGTCACACCTCTATCCAAGTTGAAGGATGAATTGATGTTAGTTAGACTGAGTTCAGCAAAAAAAAATTATACAAGGAAGTTTAGGAAAAATTCAAGTTAGCAAGGCACTGTATAGGGATACTCTCTCACTAAGAAATTAAGATTAGTAAGGCACTATAGGGATTGCCTATTCTCTTACTAAGAAATTGAAAAAGACACACACAACACGAAATAACAGAAAGAAGGGTTTGATCACTGTTAGAAAACCTCTTAATTTTGTACTGCAAATAAAATATATTACTGTGAGACCTTTAAATGTAAAACGTCTAAGGGCGAACTATTTAAGGAAGTAATTATATTCTCTTAGTGTGAGATTAAAGTTCTTGAAATAATACTTGAATTTACTAAACTGAAAATATGGTTAAAAATGTACGTACAGTAACACTTCAAAATTCGTTAAGTAATTAGTAGTTAGATATCAAGAAAAATAATTCACTGTGGCATTGCTGTGTTGTAAGTTTACTAGTAGGCTATTAATTCACTATTATTATTAAGTGTGTATTGCAGTGTTACTCTAATCACTAACCTAATACAATAATTGGTACTGCTTGTAGGTTGTGTTGCTTGAAGACTTCTATCAGCTGTGTTGATTGAAGAACGTAGTGATATATCCGTAGAGTTTTACTCTAGGCCGCTCTCTCTCACTTTCTTTCCCTTCTCTGCTGTGACGTCACCGCCACGTCAGACCTTGAAGAGCGCGTGAGCTGAGGGGTGAGTAGGGTGACTCAGTGAGTGACTCGGTGAGTCAGTGGTTGACTCAGGTGAGTCAGTGGGGTGAGTCTGGTGAGAGTTTGCCTGCTGATGCGCGGTGCCTAGTGGGGAGTGTCTGGTCAGCGATTATTGTAGCTAATGTCTGTAATCTACTCCTCAAAGTACCACTTCACTCTGATATTCACTGTACATCTTTTTTCACTGAATACTTTTGTCTTTGTACACTACTTTTTCTTCTGTTATTTCCTTTTTGCTCATGTATTATATATTGTCTATAGTTGTTTTCTAGGTTGCTATGCGGTTATTAAGTGTCTAATTAGTTGTTCTTCGGAGGCTTATTTTTTTACTTTAATTGTTCGTTTTACTTTAGGGGTTAATCGTATCCCTTTTACGCTGTCAACCAATATGTAGCGGGCGGTTTATGGTTGAGGCACTGAGCGGAATGGTTAGGGTTAACTTATTATCTTACCTCAATATTTCCTGTACGTTGTAATGAACTCTGTAGTAATCTGGAACCACTGGAAATATGTAGGGAGGTTTTAAAATAAACAGGCACGGGGCTTTGTTTGGTTTATTTAACAGCAAAATATATGTCTTTAACCCTTAATCCTAATTTTGAGATATTAGAATATATTACACTAGACGTCCCATGCGTTGGGGAAATGTAATTATAAAGTACTTCTTAATGTGGTGTATACTCGATGTTGAGTGTGTACCGAGATAAGTACTCTACTTAATACTTAATGATAACACTTTAATAATAGCAACCTAGAACTATGAGCTGTTTTCCAAGTAATAATGATCTTCCTGTAAAGAGAGAGTACACAAGATTAGAAGGGAATCACTAGAACACTTATATGTCACTGCGTACTTGTATGTCACTTATAAAGTACTTCTACACTTATACAGGTCACTAGTCTTAACCAGAGGGATGGAGAGAGATACCCTCCTTAGGGTGTGGTGGTGTGCTGACTGACTCGCCCTCTGCCTCTTGAGGGAGGGGCGCGGTTCAGCAACACCATGTGACAACTGGATGTGACAAAGTTGCTAGCAATTACTTCTCGATATCTTGGCAACGGAAGTGTGATACCATTTGGTGATCGTGGGATCCGTGCTTGCCTTAGCAGAGTGGAAAGTTACCAGCTTCTATTGTGATGGTGTGAGCTTCTATAGAGAGATCACACCAACACACTTACAGTTGTTTTTAAAAGGTAGTTATAATGGTGTGAGTTATATATGTGATTATATAGTTTATCTTAGAAGTGTACAGTCGCTCAAAATGCGCTGTTACATATTATATTTAATTTATATCTTGTATTTATTTATATTTCATGTTGGATATCAATCTGTATATTATTATTTGTCATCACATATCCTTTGCATATATTCCACATCATTATTTATGTTAATATCAATATTATTCCAGAAACCTATTTCATTCATATTACATGGTATTTGTTCTCTCTTCATTATTGATGTTAATATCAATATTATTCATAACACAAGTTGAATTCATATTAACCCGCTGAGTGCCAGCCAATTTTGACAGTGTGCTTCTGCCAGTGCCAGAGTTTTTTTTTTTTTTTTTTTTTTTGCTAAATCTATCAAGTTGGGAGTGAAAGGAAGGATAATGGTAAACAAACCGCTCCCCTTGTCCATTTTCGACAGAAATCAGGTCCGCCGAGGGTCCCGAAAGTAGCTGAAAAGACACTATAGACTACAGAGACTTTTATGGTATCGGAATGTATGGGTAGGAGGGTGGTGGGAGGGTGGTTTGGGGGATGGTGTGTGGAAGGTAGAAGCGTAATTGACTCATGTTACAAATATGAAGCCGATTGGTAAGGTAGTTTCGCCACCACGGATTTTCCTTTTTTTCCTTATCTTCGTACGGATATGCTGGAAGTGGGTGGTGGGAGGCGGTTGGGGGTGTGGTGGGGGGAAGGCAGAAGGGTAAGGGACTTGTCACACAAATATAGAACCGATTGGTGCAGTCGCTTCGCCGCCACAGATTTTCAATTTTTTTTCCTTCTGACGGGACCGACAGTCAGCGAGTGTGTGGGAGGAGGAATTTGGGATTTTTTTTTTGTGGGTAGCCAAAAGGGTAAGGTACATGTGGTAAAAATATGAAAGCCATAGGTGCAGTCGTTTCGCTGCTACGATTTTTGTTGATAATATAAACAGACTCGTGTGACACTCATGTAGACTCGTGTGACACTCATGTAGACTCGTGTGACACTCATGTAGACTCGCGTGACACTCATGTAGACTCGCGTAGACTCATGTAGACTCGCGATCATTTAATTTCTAAATAGTACAACGCGAGTGTCACGCGAGTCTACATGAGTGTCACAAGAGTCTACAGGAGTCTACAGGAGTCTACGCGAATCTACGCAACTCTATGCGAGTTGGCGTCCTACTCCCACTTGACTCTCCAAATTTCATGTCTTTTTTAAATTTTTGGCCGCGTTCGCGAGTGTACGCGGTGCAGCGCGAGTCCACGCGAGTCTGTGCGAGTGTCGGCGAGTGTCGGCGAATTTGGGATAATCATTGGCGAGTGCAAAAATGTCATCACTCGCGTTGGAGTTGCGCTCCGACCCGCCAATGTGTGAACCTTGCTTTAAGTGGGAAGGATTAATTTGTTGTTCGATTATTTCATATATTGATTTTGCTTTTTAGTTTCCTCCCTAGACCTCCATCAAACTTAAACAAACATCCATTAGATCCCCCTTCTAGATTAACTTGTACAAAATGTTCCGGCCGAAGGCCTGTATTTCGAAATAACAGGCTCACTATCGTTCGCCAGGAAAATAAATCGACACCTAAATAGCAAGAAGTCTTAATATTGGCAAAGAAATGGGGCGAAAGGTCTTAAAATCGACAAACTAATGAGGCAAACATCTTAAAATAGTGAGAGAAGAGGGGCCAGAAAAACTGCCCATCTCCCCTAATATGATAACCCAAAAATATGTGAAATGGCATCTTAGGGGTTAAATTTTACCTCGGTAAATACTTAAATGAATACCTTATACAACAAAAATATATATTTATCGCCTCATATGAATGAGTTATTCAAATGTTTTGGCCTTTCGTTTACCTTCAATCTATGTTCAAATTAGCTATAATTAAAGAACAGGAAAGGCAAAGTTAATCTCAACGTTGTATGTAAAAGGGATATGTCTCGTATTGGTCAGTCAGTTTATTACGTTATAGTCTTTGTTCTTGATCAGTGTCCTAAAGATAATACTCATTCTATACCAATACTATTTAATTTATGCCTTTTCTCTATATTTGCATGAAATATCCCCTCCAATTTGATATATGAAACAAAAATGCAGGATGAAAGTTGCAGATCAGGGAGTTTTGCAACCGTCAGATCTGCCATATGAACTAATTTGTCACAAAATGACAGAATCGATTTCAGTGCAGATATATATCACCGCAAGGACATAAAATGTTACGATTTCATGGAAACTCCCGAGGAAGACAAATCCGAGAGATTTAATGATTCACTTTCAATGGAAACGGAATGTAAATATTTGTTTTTAAGGGGATTTATTTTTTATTTTCTGGAGCCTCTTCGCCCCCTCATGTTTAAACCCATTAGTTTTGTATAGAATTAATGTAGTTTGTCTTATTTGTTTGCGATTTCGAAGACCTTTCTCCTCGTTGCATTGTCAATAACAAGACCTTCCGTGCCATTTAGGTGTCGATACATCCATGGCGAGCGATTACAAGCCTGACATTTAATAGGAACAGGCGTCATTTTTTCATCGAACAAATTTACAAATTTATCTCAAAGCGGGGTCTTGTGTGTGTGTTTTTTTTTTAATATAAAGAGCAAACTGGTCTTGTCTGTTTATTTTGATTGTTTGATTAATGTCTGATTACATGATGAAGATAAGAATATACAGGAAACTAGGTAACGAACTCAGTTGACGGGACAGCTGGAGAGAGAGAGAGAGAGAGAGAGAGAGAGAGAGAGAGAGAGAGAGAGAGAGAGAGAGAGAGAGAGAGAGAGAGAGGTAAGGGGGGAGAGAAAAAATGGAGAGAGAGACAAGTGTAGGAGAAGGAGAAGTAAAGAAAGGCAAACTAGGATACATGTAGGCTACACAGCAAGTTCAGGGTAGGAGAGAGAGAGAGAGAGAGAGATTTACATAGATAAACTAACCACATAGACCTTACAATCCCAGCGAGGTGGTCAGGACTTAATTCTAGTAGAGAGAGGCGGCGGAGTGCGTGTGTGCGTGCGTGCGTGCCTTTATGTGTATACTAATCTGTGTGTTGAAAGGAATATGTAAGTATATATGGTCAGATTTACACAATATATACCTGTGTGTTTGACTGTGTTCACCTGCAAGTTTGCGTGAGTATAATGTATTTATTGGATTGTAGTTATTTTTAGTTTGTCGTTTTTGTATTAATGCATTTTTTTTGGTTAATTAACGTTAGCAATTGTGGTGATTATGAAACTCACGCTAATTTACAGTCGGCCAAATAAATGATGTCTCGGCACCAAGTATATTTTGATCAATAGTTGGTATCAGCAATATCTATACTTGATTTATTCATTTCGAGTGAGATATACAAACATGTTCCTATACCTACCAACCCAATCCAACATCTGACATACATTAACGCCCTATGAGCGGGCCCGTCAGTTACTTCTACTACTCGCCCAGCGGGTGGTTTTACCCTAAACGACCATATTTCCATGCTCTTTTTCATGCATAAACAAGAGCCGGAGCGTAATACAATTATGTATCCCTGAAAGGGCGATAATTGAGCTTTCCAATGACACCAGAACCATCCTTCTACGACCACGCGTTCTCTTGCAACGATCGTGCAACACGAAGGAAAAATCCCTAAAATACGGCAATTTCCTTACATAATTCCCTGTGTAGCGAGGTAGTGAGTGTGGATGTGTGTGGAGGGGAGAGCAGTTGCCGCGCGGGAACCGTGCCGAACGGTCCGAGCCGACCTACGCTCCTCCCACCGCTCGTCTCTCTCTCAGAGCCAATTATTGCCCAAAATTGCACACCGCCTTAAGTCGGTTCCCGCCACATAATCCTTGGTTCTCTAGACCGACTTAAGTCTGGCCCCGCTAAAGAGGGTTTAATACAGCACAGATCGAGACAAACGTAATGACAGCCGAGACATGACTTATTTGCACCACTGTACGGTGTACATGATAGAATCTTTTATTCAGATATTCAAGTGATACGGTACAATGTCACGTTCACAGAAAACGGAAGACATTTGGTAGTTTAGGCTGGAAAAGCGCGACATTTTGCCGTCCTGGATGGGTACCCCGAGAGGCCAATCAAATCACCTTTCTTATTTAACTCTTGGGGATCATCAACATTATTTTTACTATCCATAAACAACATACTGATATTGACTTAGCGGTTTAATAGTTTAGTAAATGTTTATGCCGTGTATTTCTGTTCTTGTGCAAGTTTCCAGGCGGAGAACTATAGACTCACTTGATTCACAGAGACGGAGACACTGAGAGAGAGAGAGAGAGGGAGAGAGAGAGAGAGAGAGAGAGGGGGGGGGGAGAGAGTAAAGGAGAGAGAAAGAATGAAGGAGAAAGTAAGAAAGAGAGAGAGAGAGAGTTACATAGTTGCATAGATACACAGACACACAGACATGAGGCTGAGCTCAGGCAGTAGCAGCAGCAGCGAGAGGCTGAGCTCGAGCAGCGTGAGCGAGAGTCTGAGCGCAAGTTTGAGTCTGAAAGGTATCGTGCCGATGTTGATCTAGAGAAGACTCGTGTAGAGGTGACAAGGAACCGAGTCGTCCAGGGGGGTCGAGCCCATGACCAGTCCCTGTCGCATCTACTTAAGTTGGTTCCAGTGTTTGATGAGTTAGGAGTTACAGAATTTTTTCTCCGGTTCGAGATAAAGTGCCAGGAGCACCAATGGCCCGAGGAGAAGTGGGCAGCCCTTGTTTCTTCACGATTGACGGGGAAAGCACTCAAGGCGTACGATGATTTGCCCCTAGATTCCTGTGTGAATTATGAGTTGTTGAAAGAGGCTGTCCTGAGGGCGTATGAGCTACAGCCAGAGACCTATAGGCTGAAGTTTAGGGCGGTTCCAAAAAGAAAGGAGAGTACTTTCCAGGCGTAATAGTTCGAGGGTTTGGAATTAGCGTACTGTTGTTGCAGATATAGCCTATCATCTAGTCCATTATTAAGTGCCCTTGTTTATTTCGTAGTGCCGGTCGTAACAAATGGCGACCTTGCCTAGTATCATATCCTAGTAGATATAACATATGGCGACCTTAGACCAGTATATAGTGAACTGAATATTGCATTTTTTGTTTTGAGAAATCTTATTGCCATTTGGGGTTGAATTTATTTCTCGCATTGTTGGCAGTAGACAATGTTTTGAGGATATATAGAACTTGTTGGAGTTATTGGTATCCTAGTATTGCACTCAAAAACATCTTCGAATATTTTTTGGTGAATAAAGCTACGCGAGAGTTTGGCTACTTTTGTCTTGACTTGAGAATTTTTGGTTGTTGACTCCATCATGTCACTGAACGGGTCTGAGCATAGTGAGGGCACAGTGTGAGAGGCAGGCGAGGAGGTGGAGAAGGTGGAGTTGTTAAACGGCGTTCGGGTGGTGAACAATGCGGAGGATGCTCGGATTTTTTTTTGAGGAACCTGTATCAGCAGACCGTGTGTCGGGGCTAGACCGTTAAGGAGTGCAGTGTGTAGCCACGGTCTTAGGGTTTCCCGGTACTAGCGGTTTGTCGAGAGGGGAGCTGGTTACCTGCATGCTCGGTGGGGTGCATGGGGTTTCGGGTGGAGCGGGAGCTGGGGCACCTTCGGCCCAGCCCCCATTCCACTCGACTCCTATCATGGCGCCCCCTCGAGCTCCGGAGCCGGGTACGTTCCCGTAGGCCGATGCCCGCTGGCGGTTGGGTATGCCTCTAGGTGATTCACGGGGTGGGTCCCCGGTAGTAGCACCCCCTCCTCAGGGTTTGACTCCCGAGATGTTGTTTCAGCTCGAGCTCGCCAAACTCGAGCAGCGAAAGCATGAGGCTGAGCTCAAGCAGCGAAAGCATGAGGCTGAGCTCAGGCAGCAGCAGCGAGAGGCTAAGCTCGAGCAGCGTGAGCGAGATTCTGAGCGCAAGTTTGAGTCTGAAAGGTATCGTGCCGATGTTGATCTAGAGAAGACTCGTGTAGAGGTGACAAGGAACCGAGTCGTCCAGGGGGGTCGAGCCCATGACCAGTCCCTGTCGCATCTACTTAAGTTGGTTCCAGTGTTTGATGAGTTAGGAGTTACAGAATTTTTTCTCCGGTTCGAGAAAATGTGCCAGGAGCACCAATGGCCCGAGGAGAAGTGGGCAGCCCTTGTTTCTTCACGATTGATGGGGAAAGCACTCAAGGCGTACGATGCTTTGCCCCTAGATTCCTGTGTGAATTATGAGTTGTTGAAAGAGGCTGTCCTGAG
Organism: Paralithodes platypus; assembly: GCA_032716605.1. Classification (NCBI taxonomy): domain Eukaryota; kingdom Metazoa; phylum Arthropoda; class Malacostraca; order Decapoda; family Lithodidae; genus Paralithodes; species Paralithodes platypus. Next base: position 4,161,019 of record CM064510.1, on the reverse strand, counting down.
GGCGTATGAGCTACAGCCAGAGACCTATAGGCTGAAGTTTAGGGCGGTTCCAAAAAGAAAGGAGAGTACTTTCCAGGCGTAATAGTTCGAGGGTTTGGAATTAGCGTACTGTTGTTGCAGATATAGCCTATCATCTAGTCCATTATTAAGTGCCCTTGTTTATTTCGTAGTGCCGGTCGTAACAAATGGCGACCTTGCCTAGTATGCCTAGTATCATATCCTAGTAGATATAACAAATGGCGACCTTAGACCAGTATATAGTGAACTGAATATTGCAGTTTTTTTTTGGAGAAATCTTATTGCCATTTGGGGTTGAATTTATTTCTCGCATTGTTGGCAGTAGACATTGTTTTGAGGATATATAGAACTTGTTGGAGTTATTGGTGTCCTAGTATTGCACTCAAAAACATCTTCGAATATTTTTTGGTGAATAAAGCTACGCGAGAGTTTGGCTACTTTTGTCTTGACTTGAGAATTTTTTTTTGTTGACTCCATCATGTCACTGGACGGGTCTGAGCATAGTGAGGGCACAGTTTGAGAGGCAGGCGAGGAGGTGGAGAAGGTGGAGTTGTTAAACGGCGTTCGGGTGGTGAACAATGAGGAGGATGCTCGGATTTTTTTGGAGGAGCCTGTATCAGCAGACCGTGTGTCGGGGCTAGACCGTTACGGAGTGCAGTGTGTAGCCACGGTCTTAGGGTTTCCCGGTACTAGCGGTTTGTCGAGAGGGGAGCTGGTTACCTTTATGCTCGGTGGGGTGCATGGGGTTTCGGGTGGAGCGGGAGCTGGGGCACCTTCGGCCCAGCCCCCATTCCACTCGACTCCTATCATGGTGCCCCCTAGAGCTCCGGAGCCGGGTACGTTCTCGCAGGCCGATGCCCGCTGGTGGTTGGGTATGCCTCTAGGTGATTCACGGGGTGGGTCCCCGGTAGTAGCACCCCCTTCTCAGGGTTTGACTCCCGAGATGTTGTTTCAGCTCGAGCTCGCCAAACTCGAGCAGCGAAAGCATGAGGCTGAGCTCAAGCAGCGAAAGCATGAGGCTGAGCTCAGGCAGCAGCAGCAGCAGCAGCAGCGAGAGGCTAAGCTCGAGCAGCGTGAGCGAGATTCTGAGCGCAAGTTTGAGTCTGAAAGGTATCGTGCCGATGTTGATCTAGAGAAGACTCGTGTAGAGGTGACAAGGAACCGAGTCGTCCAGGGGGGTCGAGCCCATGACCAGTCCCTGTCGCATCTACTTAAGTTGGTTCCAGTGTTTGATGAGTTAGGAGTTACAGAATTTTTTCTCCGGTTCGAGAAAAAGTGCCAGGAGCACCAATGGCCCGAGGAGAAGTGGGCAGCCCTTGTTTCTTCACGATTGACGGGGAAAGCACTCAAGGCGTACGATGCTTTGCCCCTAGATTCCTGTGTGAATTATGAGTTGTTGAAAGAGGCTGTCCTGAGGGCGTATGAGCTACAGCCAGAGACCTATAGGCTGAAGTTTAGGGCGGTTCCAAAAAGAAAGGAGAGTACTTTCCAGGCGTAATAGTTCGAGGGTTTGGAATTAGCGTACTGTTGTTGCAGATATAGCCTATCATCTAGTCCATTATTAAGTGCCCTTGTTTATTTCGTAGTGCCGGTCGTAACAAATGGCGACCTTGCCTAGTATGCCTATTATCATATCCTAGTAGATATAACAAATGGCGACCTTAGACCAGTATATAGTGAACTGAATATTGCATTTTTTTTTTTTGGAGAAATCTTATTGCCATTTGGGGTTGAATTTATTTCTCGCATTGTTGGCAGTAGACAATGTTTTGAGGATATATAGAACTTGTTGGAGTTATTGGTATCCTAGTATTGCACTCAAAAACATCTTCGAATATTTTTTGGTGAATAAAGCTACGCGAGAGTTTGGCTACTTTTGTCTTGACTTGAGAATTTTTGGTTGTTGACTCCATCATGTCACTGAACGGGTCTGAGCATAGTGAGGGCACAGTGTGAGAGGCAGGCGAGGAGGTGGAGAAGGTGGAGTTGTTAAACGGCGTTCGGGTGGTGAACAATGAGGAGGAAAGAAAGGAGAGTACTTTCCAGGAACACGCTAGAGAGCTGTCAGATGCATTTGAAAATTGGTTGAGGTCGGAGAAGGCAACTACTTTTGATTCAGTAAAACTATTAGTGTTGCTGGAACAATTTTTTAAATGTACTGGCAGTGACTTGACTCTTAACCTGAAAGAAAAGCAACCAAAAACTCTGCAGAAGGCGGCTGAGCTGGCTGACCTTAGGGTGTCATTGATTCGTGGGTGCGGGTCTGCACAGAGAGCTGAGGCAGGTAACCAGGGGCGTACCACTCCACCCCCCCGAATTAATGACGCAACAACTAATTACCCATTTAAGAGTACTGTTGCCAATTATGAACCCAAGTTGAAACCCTTCCCGTTAAAGAAAGGCCAGGCCCCTTCCTCACCTCGGAGGAAGTCCAAGAGCGAAGTGGAGTGTTTCAAGTGTCATGAGAAGAGGCATATTGCGCGCTCATGTCCGAGCGCACCGCCTACAGCAGTGGTGTCACTAGTTAGCAACATCGGCGTGTCTTTGAGGTCTTCCGCGTTTGCCCGGGGTAAACAGTCTGTTGCGAAGTCATCGCCGTTGCAGAAGCAGCAGGAGGGCTCGTCACCCGTCCGAGATGTTTTTTGTGGTCATAGGGGGCACGGCACTGTGAGGTGGGCTGGTGTGAAGCATAGGCTTGAGTTGCTGCGTGATACAGGCGCTTCCCAGACACTTGTTAAGAATTTCACTGGCAAGCCTATTAACGCTGCTCGGGTTGTGCTGGTTCAAGGCATCAATGCTACACGGTCTTACCCGCTGGTCAGAGTGGAGCTTGAGGTGGACGGTGTGACACGGGAGTTGGATGTGGGTGTGGTGGAGAAATTGTCAGTTGAGGGGGTCGACCTCCTTCTCGGCAACGACTTTGAGGTGCCCACTTCCGAGGTTCCACCCTTAGTCGTTGCCGAGAGGGCGGCCGACACAAGTAGGGAGGGGCAAGAGGGGCTCGAGAGATCTCAGTCCGCTCAGGTGTCACAGCCTAGTACCCAAGTCTCAGACCAGCGGAGGAAGGGTCGGAAGGAGAAAGTCGAGGCTGGTGGTCGGGTTGAGAGTTTGGACCCAGCGACACTCCTTGGTGACTCAGTACTTGAACCAAAGTTAAGCTACGGAGTGGCCCCACAACCTGTCCCCCCTAGTGACATGGTAGGGCGTGATGGCACTCCACGACAGAGTAGTTCCCAGGGGCAACTAGAAAATCTTAGTCTTGAGAGTTGTGGGAACGGGGCTATTGAACTCGACGAGGACGGGGAAGCATGTCATGTGAACCTGTTAAAGAACCTCTGAGTTTGTGAGGCAACCACCTGAGCAGCCTACTGTCCCTGTGTTGGTCTGCAGCGGCCAAGGTGGAGAAGGAGAGGGGGGCAGTGGGGCACGGGTGGAGGAAAGTTGGGATTGTCATGTCTCGGCGGAGCAGTGGGCGGGGTCACGATTCAGGTGGCTGTGGAAGCGCATGAGCACCTGCCTGAGCAGCAGTGTGCAGCGCTCCAGCACCTGCTCGGTTCATACCCCACTGTTTGTGCCGAGCACCCAGGCTTCACAACTCATGCGGTGCACGATGTTCCGTTGGCAGGTCACTTGAGTGTTAGTAAACCGTTGGCCTCGTTGTTTCAGTGGTTCAAGGTGGGCGACGAGGCTTTGTCATGGTTGTCAGGTCAGGGTCGACCCATGGCTGCTAAGGGTGGTGGTCAGAATCAGGAAGTTAAACAGTCTACTGCACCAAATCACCACCCATAACGAGGGGCGTCGCGCTCCTTGGTGCCGCTAGAGGAGCGGCGAACACATCCAAAGGTATCCAAAGGTAAGGTAAGCAGATTGGTGAGGTTGGCTGTGGAGTGGATTCGCCCGGTCGTCGCATAGCCTCCCAATGCTGCTCTAGTCGAATGCAACAGCCCTACCATAGACCGACTGTATCTGGCCGTGGCGCTGAAGGTGGTGATGCTGCGCAGGCAGATGTAGTCGCAAGGAATGCGGGGGTGCGCATGTACGGTATCGGCGGGGAAGCCTTAGCAATTATGAACTATGGGAGTGACTGCACAGGTGGTACAGATTGTCCCTCTCATCACCTGGCTGTTCTAGGGACAAAGGTGGAGAAGGAGGGAGACTATAGTGTAGAAACTGTGGTCCCGTCTGGGTTGTCGGAGGGCACTAGGCATGTTGTTCTTCGAGATAAGTTGCAACCTCTTGTTCCTGAGCGCCAAGAGAAGTTGTTTACAAGGCTGTGGCAGTACGTCTGCATGTTTGTTGATTCTCCAGGCCAGATGTACGGGGTAGAATCCGACGTGGAGGCTGGAGACATTGCAAGGCTCAAATTGGCTCCCTACCGTATAAATCCTGCTCAACAGCCTGTCGTAAAAGCAGAGCTAGACTTGTTGGAGAAGGGTCTGAGGGATAAAGGATATCGTGAGTGGTCATTGCCAGTGACTTTGCAACCTGAGTTGAGTGGCAAGATCCGTGTTTGTGTTGATTGCAAGAGTGTGGGTGCATTACTTATCCCTGACAGACGCCTTTCCATTACCCAGAGTTGACGACACCAGAGACCGCATCGGGGCTGCCTCGTTTATCATTAAGGTGGAAGTGAAAGGTTATTGGCAGGCCCCGTTGCCGGAGAGAGCGAAGAGAAGTGCCAATCTTGTGATGGACTGGGCAGTTTATCAGTGTCAGGTGTTGTTTTGCTGCCGGAACACAATTTGGATGTGTGGCATGTTAAGGGTACTGATAGTGTTCTGGCTGATTGTTTGTTATGGGAGGGTTTGTTTCAAGGAGTACCTGCGCCGGTCAATCAGTGTTTGTTTGAGAGTGGAGAAAAATTAGGCTTGCCCCTGTAGTGCAAAGCCGCCAAAAACACTATTAAAAAAAAAAAAAAAAAAAAACTCGCATAAAAACTCTTTCTTTTTGATAGTAAATAAGTGCAGTATATTACAGCAAGAATCTAAGACACTCTGAGTTGTTGTCTTAGTAGGCTAAGCTTTGTGAAGCTTGCTCGTTGAGCGTGATATCATTATTATGATGCTATTATTTTTGGGAAGTGATGTGCAGATTTTTTTAAATAATGAAGTGTTTTATGTTTGTGATCGTGCCTTGTTTTCACAACTTGGGAGAGTAGCTGGGTGATGCGGGGTTGGTGGGCATTCTGGCTGGTAAGATGTGGAGTTCACCTGAGGCTGAAACGTCCCACATCTTGGGCGGGGTGTTACGCTGGCCAGCTTGCCAGAATGCACTTGTTACTCGCTAGCGCTCGCCAGGGCAGTGAAATGGGCTACAATAATTATAGAACGATGTTCTTTCTTTCATAGAGTTCATGTTGTCACAGACAGATCAGTGGTGGTCTTTATTCTTGTCTGTGACACTTGGAAGTATTTTATATCATTTATAGAATATAAGATATGTTGTGTGAAGTTGTAGGGAGAAAGAGAGCGAGCAGCGAGGTGGTAATATGTGCGTGTGTATGTACGTGTGACTCCCTCGCTCGGGAGGAGGTTCCCACGATCTTGATGGGCCGGCGGGCCTGACGCGTCATATGACGCCTGCTTTTCATGATGTAGTCGTCTGTGATTGGAGGCCGCCGTCCTAGGAAGGTGGGGCGGGCTCCTGCCCGCGTGTCTCCTTCAGAGCTTGGCATAGCGTGCTTGGTCCTACATGTCCTTTGCAATCTGTCCCCAAATCTAACCCCCTGTACTACTGTTTCTCTCTCTGAACTTCTTCTCTTTCATACTTCTCATCTTTATTTAATTACTTATCCCTTCTGGTTCTGCATACGACTTCCATAGTCGGCCAGTCGTATTACCAGCACCAGTTCTCCATATATGTTTTGCACTAGGTTTAGGGATTATTAGAGTCATAGTCACATGCTATCATAGTATTGGGGTGCTTCTAATTATTAAGTTGTTCTTTCCTACTATTTAATGCTAGACAGTGGAGGGTATCTTTAGTCGTTGTCTGAGTTATGTATGTGGCAAGTCAGAGCCTGTACGACTTCGACGAAGCTAGGTAGCCTGTAACCCTTGTGCATATTTTTCCTTTGCGAGTGTAGCAGTATACAGGTGAAGGGCTTTTGCCTACTCTTACCTGTATGCTTGCTACCTCATTTTGTTGACCTTTGTGGAGCGCCAGGGTAAGACCAGATACTTGAGATCTGGACTTACCAAGAGAGCCTCCAAGTCACTTAACGTAACATAAGGGAAATCTGTTCAAGGGGAGACAGTAGGCTACGAGCATGCTTGCGCTCTGCCTAGTTTCCTGATACATTTTATGCCACTACTAGACTTTATTAGTGAGAAAGACAGCATTGTGTTTATTAACTTTACTTGTGTATGCTTTAGGAATTATTCACGCCTTATTTTAGCCTAGGTTGATGCATAGTGCACTACCCAGTTTGGCGGTTACGTTGGCTAAGGAAGTACTGTTTTTGAGTGGTTATTATTAGTGCTGTCACAGAGTTGTTGCACTCACTTGTTATATATATGTATCCTACTTATTGGTGTATTTAAGATTCACGCTTTGGTGTCCTGCCCCTGCATTATTTCTGTTCTATATTGACGAGCATCTTAGAGCATCAGACCTTTTCAGAAGATTCCCTATCTGATTGCTGTAGGACTAGACTTCCAGTGTTTTCATAGAGCATTGAAGAGTTTAGTGTTGAGTACAGACTCACACTAAAGTTAACGTAAGCATATATTCCTTTATTAAATCTTATGATAGTTTATTCAAGCATTGTTATTACTTAAGAGCATTTTAGTAACGTAAGTACTCCTGTTGTGAGATGGCTTTGCCGTCACCGGAAAGCCTTTGTAAAAGTGCACTAAAACCCAGTTAATTGATACCCCGTTATCCAGTAGATTAACTCTGGAGGGTTTAAGTGTTTTGTTCACCGGCGTAATAGTTCGAGGGTTTGGAATTAGCGTACCGTTGTTGCAGATATAGCCTATCATCTAGTCCATTATTAAGTGCCCTTGTTTATTTCGTAGTGCCGGTTATAACAGATGGAATTTGTGCTGTACCTAGTATCAGTGCATTACCACAAAGCCCACCGAAACACCAACAAAAATACCCTAATTGCTCCCCGATTAAATAGCAATGTATGAATATTTCCATATTCAAAATATGCTAAAGGGAGGCAATGCCTAGTGAGTTCATTGCTCAATAGGTGGTGTTCTGAGAGTGAGGGTATGAGTCTAGGTGGTGAGACAGTGAAGCACTGGAGTGAAGCAGCTTCAGAGATGTGGCTGCTTCGAGCCGTGGGTGCACCCGTGCATCTTGCGAAGGCAAGCTATCGGGGGCTGGTTGTATCCCAAAGTGTTTCACATGTCTCACTCCTTAGACTGGAATGAGACCTCACGGGCTTGGCCGTTCAATGTACGATTGAATGTACAGGCACTCAGCCTATGCCCGAGTATGAGTAGTTGGAATATAGAGAACAAAAAAATATCCGTAGTAGGTTCGCCTCCAGGGTAACGAATCTTTTATCAAATAGTAGGATAAGAGCCAGAGTCGTATACATTTTGGCGTTTATTGCAATTTTTCGTATGTACGTACATCCATCTTCAGGCATGTATATACAATGCTTTATATATATGTTTTTCTTTTAGGATCGATATCGATATACATGCCTGAAGATGGATGTAGGTACATCCGAATATTTGTAATAAACGCCAAAATATATACGAGTCAGGCTCCTATTCTACTATATATATATATATATATAATATATATTATAATATAATTATATACTATTATATATATATATATATATATATTTATATATATATATATATATATATATATATATATATATATATATATATATATATATATGAGCAAATTTATACGCCCATCTTCCCTTAACCCCTCCAGCACGATGACGCCTTTTTACTTATGATTTTAGCTAAAATTAAAAGATTTTAGACAATTTAAGGACCTTGTTTTTCTAAGGTTTTCTTGAGATCGCATTGACCCATTTGAGACCTAGACGTAGGCTATAAGCTCAACAAAATCGTCTAATGGTAACCAGAAAACGATGGAAATATATATCAGCGTGCTGAAGGGGTTAGGTATATTTGCAACAACATCTTCTGGAGGACCAGTGAATTATGCAAACATATATATATATATATAACGATACTGAAGCACACGATTTATCATCTCACAGAGTGGATCAAAATTGAATTCTAGTAGAGTTGATGAAGAAAAAGAAAGACACTGAGAAAACTATTAAAGCAGGAGAGAAAGAGAGAGAGGGGGGGGGGGGTAGATTGTTAGGTTCGCCAGACACCTAAGAGGAATTTGGATATGGTTGGCATTAGGCATTTTCTAGCATGTGTTTTAGTTTGATCCCTAGACAAACAAAAACGCCTTCCCAGACTTCCTTCAACTAAAAAAATGCCCACCCCGATCCCTTTCAAGCTAAATTCTTATCAGTTAAACTTCAATTTAAAGATTCGCTAAATTGACACTTGATTGGAGTGAAGTGTATTATTATAGACACAGTAATGGGGTGAAACATAGGGAAATCTAAAGGATAATGTAGCGATACAGGGGAGATCCTAAAGGAACCCCTCGCATCAAGTAGGGTTAAACGAAATTATTAAACGTGTTGAGAAAGGTCACAGGTTTGTATAGAGGCTTAATTATACCAAAAAGGATTAAGGTGAAGCGGTCGAGGGGCGAAATTACTTGAGGGAAATGCAGCAAGTGTCGCGGTAAGTACAGGGGAGGCTTTAGGAAATTGGTTCCTTAATTACAGGTTGCAGTACCGATAGTCGATGATGTCGGCAATGGTCGTGATGGGGTATGTGGGTATAATGAGACAGCTGGGTGGGGCCAGAAATTACAAGAAGAAAGCTAAGAATTGTTGTTAAACTGTTATAGAGTCTATTTTGAGACATTCTGTTAAGGATTACGGTATCATACTTTCAAGGGTTGGCCATCCCTTCGTAATCTTTTAAGATATTTACCATGACTGATTTTATTTACTCCACTTGTTCTTGTTGACTCAAAATTACTTTATCATCATTGTTATGTATACAGGTAGGCTACTTAATATAGACAAATTATAATAAATATGCTAATTATTTATAAAATATTACTAACAAATTCATATATTATTTATAAAGGTTAGGACAGAGGAAATTTTATCAAACTGGTTCCACAATTACGGGTTGAAGTACTGATACTCTATAATAAGGGGAATATTCGTAATGGTATACCGTCTTAATATTATGGTGAAATGAGATAGCTGAGTGGTATCCTGTTTTGTTATATACAGTGTATATATTATACGTATAGGTATATGTGTGTGTTAGGATATATTTTACGCTACTCCTTCTATTTGTATTCAAGCTACAGTATATTTATAAAGCATACAATGATAAATATGAAGCTATACCCTGTTCCATATAGATAGACCGGAAATCGTGAACCCTAACCTACAGTATATAGCTAAAAAAGGGCTAGAGCAAATGAGCTGTACATTTCCACACCTATTCCCTGTCTGACCCTTCCCAAATGGTAGAAATAGTAGCTAGATTACTCAAGTCATTTGTAACTTTGTTTGTTTCTATGTGCATGGAGGAGACACAAGGCAGGTTGCCTGTAACGAGTGTCTCACCCTAAAGTTAAAAGAGTGACAGAGCCGCCGGACAGTCGGACACACTGGGACTCTCTTCAAGCTAAACTATATCTGTTCAGTACCATGACAGCTGTTATTACTTTGTTCTGGTTATCATTAAATGGATTGTACTAGATTAGGAAGAAGCTGCGGGGGTCAAAGTGGTAGTTAGGTACCGATACATTTATTTGTTCTTAGAGACCCTTTCAAGCTAAATATCATCATCTAGAGTTAGCTGAAGTATGATGACACTGATGTAATGATAGTGAAGGGGTTAAGGTAACTCTATATTACACCCTTACCATACCATCATCTCCCTTCACTTCATTGAACAACCATAATTTCCGTTTTAATATGATTAAGTGAAGCATGCAAATAGAAGTTAGGGTAACTAACATATACATTATTATGCAATGACAGAGTAGCGACAAAAGATTTGTGTTTGTTTGCTATGTTTATAAGCACCCATTTTTTTTTTACACAAGTACATAATAGGCCCAGGTACTAGCTAGGCCTCTTGATTGCACATTTAATTGACATACACAAATGTTTATCATTGAATGTTATATGTATTTGCAAATTAAGTTGGCATATCTCAATTATGTTAATAAAATTTGTTCCTTCCCATTTGGTTGAGAGAGAGAGAGAGAGACACTTATTCAGAGTTGTCGAGGTACGAGTTTTCACGCACGTTTGGGCTACTTTTGAGGATTATTTGTCGGAATATTTCGAAAGATTACATAATTTTAGGTTCCTTCTAAGACAGTAATAACATATTACCCAAAAGAAGCCAAATAACTAACAATATCATGTCAGCTAATCTTGATGCTGACAGAAGATGGTAAAGAAAATAAGTAAAGATCGGGCTATTGTTGGGCTACTTTCTCTGGCATTTGGGCTGGATTTTAACTGTTGCCAACTCTGACCTCTGTCCTTTCTCTTTCACTCGGCCGCTGCGCCGAGAGAAATGGGGCAGGGGAGATAAAGGGGATTACGAGAGGGGGTTGTAAGGTTTTCTTGCCAAACACTTCCAAAGCACTGAACGTCCCCGATTAATTTAATGCTATTGTGTGCAATACCTAATGCACTTCAGTTCCAACACTACCGGCGATAGTTTAGTTTATCAGTTAAGGTTACCTTAACATGGGCATGAGATGATATACTAATTATTTTGGAGACATACATTGTATATTGCAACCCTTTATTAAACCCAAACACTGCTAAACTGTTAGGCATTTTTACACCCTTGGCACATTTTATTCAGAGGACTTGAGACAACAGATCAGATGACCTGTCAGACCTGTGACCCCACGATAACTAAGCCTATTAAACAAATGTTTATCATTATCTGGCAACCTCCTTTAAGGTCTATACTCGGTATGATGGTGTGCGTGAGCGGGACACAAATATGCCCTTGTATGGGATGACCTGTCAGACCTGTGACCCAACGATAACTAAGCCTATTAAACAAATGTTTATCATTATCTGGCAACCTCCTTTAAGGTCTATACTCGGTATGATGGTGTGCGTGAGCGGGACACAAATATGCCCTTGTATGGGATGACCTGTCAGACCTGTGACCCCACGATAACTAAGCCTATTAAACAAATGTTTATCATTATCTGGCAATCTCCTTTAAGGTCTATACTCGGTATGATGGTGTGCGTGAGCGGGACACAAATATGCCCTTGTATGGGATGACCTGTCAGACCTGTGACCCCACGATAACTAAGCCTATTAAACAAATGTTTATCATTATCTGGCAACCTCCTTTAAGGTCTATACTCGGTATGATGGTGTGCGTGAGCGGGACACAAATATGCCCTTGTATGGGATGACCTGTCAGACCTGTGACCCCACGATAACTAAGCCTATTAAACAAATGTTTATCATTGTCTGGCAACCTCCTTTAAGGTCTATACTCGGTATGATGGTGTGCGTGAGCGGGACACAAATATGCCCTTGTATGGGATGACCTGTCAGACCTGTGACCCCATGATAACTAAGCCTATTAAACAAATTTTTATCATTATCTGGCAACCTCCTTTAAGGTCTGTACTCGGTATGATGGTGTGCGTGAGCGGGACACAAATATGCCCTTGTATGGGATGACCTGTTATTGGTCTTGTCTAACAGTACCGTATTAAAGGAAACTACGAGACCTACGATAATTTGAAGACCGTTGTGTGGGTTGGTCACATCTCTGGAAGTTCTGGTGAAAGAGAATGACTGACCGATTGATTGATTGATTGATTGGGTCAGGCAGTTATTTAGTTAGATAATGTCAGTTCCCTAGATCTGTGGGTTATTATATTGGATTCGTGACCTAACCTTAAGTATATATAAATTAGTAGTCTAGTTTGTGACTGCTTTTGCGTGTTTCTGTATGAATATAATGATGTGTAAATCATGTGATATAACATGTTACATACATTATCTACATTGTTGGATGTATGCATTATACAGTCGTCCAGGTAGAGTACGTGTTCTTTATATGTTTCCCACAGATTATTGAACATGCTCAATACTTTTTTAATTGTCTTATTGTTTGTAGCCTATTTCATAACCTCTGATACTTTTCCGTTTCAGATATTAGGATATTTATTTCTGTTTCATATTCTTTTTTATCCCTGTTAATTTTATTTTGTTTTCTTTTCTATTTGGTTTATCTTGTTCGTCCTCTAGCAGTCAGAAGCGAGAACAATGATATTTTTAGGTTAGGGCACACACACACACACACACACACACACACACACACACAAAAGTCAGAACATCAACACTAATGATGAAGATGTAGACACTGAAGGTACGTTGCACTCTGCCTGATTGTGGCTCCCTTCACTCTGTACATACACACACAAACAAACACGCACACATACATATACTTACACACACAAACACGAACACAGACATATCTTACACACGCACACTGACAAATATTTACACACGTTCACATATACACACAAACACGCACTCAGACAAATACTTACACACGTCCACACATGTACAAACACGCACACAGACATATACTTATACACGTTCACATACATACACAGATATATACTTACACATTCCCATACAGGCATATGCTTACACATGTCCACATACACACGTATAGAGCCACCCACTTACGCACACATTTTTGTTGTTGTTTTAGTTTATCGTTTATTGTGCCTCTCTCTCTGCCTCTCTCTCTCTCTCTCTCTCTCTCTCTCTCTCTCTCTCCTTTATCATCGTCATTCGTATGTACATTTTATTTCATGTATTTGTTTTCCTGTACAATTTTAGCCCCAACCTGTTCCTAATTAAGCTCTTTTCTTTCCCTCTGTTGTCTCATTAATTTATTCAAACCAGAGAGAGAAAGAGAGAGAGAGAGAGCATCATTTGTACAAGTACCAAACCAAAAAGAGCCCACACATTTTTTTTTTTTTTTTTTGTTAAGCCCAGATTTTTTAGAACGTGGTTAAAGGTTCAAAGATAAGAATGAGTATACTTTGTTCAGCTCACGGCTATAATTACCCAACCAGAGTAAACCCAACCAAGCAGGATGGGCAAGTCTCCTAACACACTGTTCGTTAATCCTTTATATTTTGATCGTGTATTCACTATATCTGTTATATTTTTCAGTATTTGTATTTTGTTTTGTTTTCCATTTTCCCTTTTCTGGTTTCTTCACTATTCCATCTATTTCTTTCCCTTCTTATCTCTCATTCGTAATGTTCTGTGTTTCTTCAATGTTCTTTAATACCTACCAGCAGTAGATAGCCTGAATGACCGAATCCCTCTTGTTATTTTAATAGGTTCGGGGACAACCTGTGCAGTGCGTCCCCAAAAGCTACAGCATACATTGTTATTCAATTATCCAGCCTATCAAGTTAGTGATATTATGCAGCAGCCAGACCAGACCAGATGGCTGGAGTAAAGTAGGAAAGAAGAGCAATTATACTGAGGAAGAACAAGCCACCGTGTATCAACCTGGATAACTTACTGAGTTGCCCAACATAAGTTACAAACGGCAATATACGGAGATTAGTGACTATGTGAAGCACAGCCTAGTGAAATGTTGGACAAAGAGCCAAAACCAAATGACCATTTGTTGGACAAAGAGCCAAAACCAAATGACCATTTGTTGGACAAAGAGCCAAAACCAAATTACCATTTGTTGGACAAGAGCCAAAACCAAATGACCATTTGCATTTTGCGTTCTTTTTTGTTCTGTGTATGAAGGAGATAAAAGACAAAGCTGCTCACAACTAGTGCCCCCCCCCCTCCCCCCAGTTGAAGGGCCGCAAGAGAGACACGTTGAAACACAATCTTCTATAAATATACAGTATTTATATTAGTATTATAAATTGTATATACCTGGATAGCATAAATAACACCATACTTAACAATAATAACGTACGCAAAATATTATAAGAAATGGTGTCAAAGGGACAAAGCCAAATTACCTTTGTCTTTTACTTAACTACAAACAACACGCCATCAATCTTCCAATAAATTAAACGACTGTTTGTACAATGACGACTAACAAGGAGGGGGACAGTAGTTATGGGAAGAAGGACGACATGGTGGACCTGGTGCTACGGATGATAAACAGGATATAGGCCTATTCATTAATTGTATTGCATAGGATACATTACATAATCTCCTATCTCTTGCGAAATATAGAACATATATACATCTATTTGCATCATTATTATGTTTTGTATTATTATTCATTGTTATTGTTGTTGCTGAAGTTCAATAATTATTGAAGTAGTACAATGTACTTGAAGTAGTTATAATAGGACTTCAGAGGCTATCAACCTTTTTGGATTGTTTAGCCAGCACACTGGAAGTTAAGAATCGCGTCAGGACTGGAGCCCCTTGCCCCCTTTTCGAGAACCCCAGTCCCTTGGTACTTGAATCTTTGCAAACCTTTAAAGATTTTTTGGCTACTGAATAGTTGTTGGATTGTGAGTGAGCCAGATGAGGAGGGGAGGGCTGGAAGGTGATGAGAGGGGAGGGAGGGAGGGTATCATCTGTCATGGTGTACACTTGTGGTTGGGGTAATAGTTGGGACCAGTCTCACCTCTCCCCTCTCCTTTCCGCTTGTCTCTGTACTATGTTTATCTTTACTTATTTGTTTTCTCTCTCTCTGTCTCTTGGTTCTGAGATTGTCGTTTGTTCTGTTCTGAGTGGAGTATGTTGTTATATATCAATTTCATTCCATTTTACGTATTCTTCACATTGCCAGTCATTTCTTGAATGCAATCTGTCAATTTGGTTATGCAAGTGGCTCAGGTTTTGGATGCCTTAAAGCCAGTTGCCGATAACCTAAGACAATCAGCACGAATTTGTTGATACAATTACATCAGTGTTATCTCATTTTCGCACACTTACATCTGTGTTATGACAACAATAAATACAATCTATCTATCTATCTATCTATTACCAGACGCCTTGATCCCCGAGGGGGTGGACACGAATGAACTGCCTTCAAATGCTTCCATATGGCGAGGCAACTCATTTCATTATTATCTAGCTTGTTCCTGTTCACGGGAGAGAGTTGATTTTGCTCGACTGCCCATTGGTGTGTAAAGTGTGAAAGGGTGGTTGTGGAATACTATTGTATTTTTAGAATGGCTGTAGATGTAAATGTAGTCTGCAACCAGTGTATCCAGCTCGTTAATCAGTCTGCTTCGGATATAAAAATAAACATTATGATATATGTATATAACATCCTGGAGGAAAATAAAACATATCCTCGAACATTTCCTGCCATTACTTTAACGTCACTCATACATATCATCATCATCAGGTTGTCATATTAGGTATAGTCGCCTTCCTCCATATATCCTTTCTTCCCTGTCCTCTAATATTGTCCCGCCTTATTAAGCCGGTATCACACGAGAGCATTTTTAGTCAACATTCGATAATCAAAATTTTTATGGCAACATTTCTGCAATATTATGCACTGGTATCGGAAACTAGACTGATGGTAGATGAATTAAGGTAACCGAAATACTTAAAATGTTGACCTCCTAAGCTGCCAAACTAGTGTTGAGCATAAATGTTAAGGGAAAAAGCACTCGTGCGATACCGGCTTAACGCCTTACGAGCGGGCCCGTCAGTAACTTCTACTACCCGCCAAGCGGGTGGTTTTACCCTAAACGACCTTGTTTCCGTGCTCTTTTTCATGCATAAACAAGAGCCAGAGCGTAATACAATTATGTATCCCCGAAAGGGCGATAATTGAGCTTTCCAAGGACACCAGAACCATCCTTCTACGACCATGCGTTTTCTTGCAACGATCGTGCAAGACGAGTGCAAAATCCCTAAAATACGGTAATTTCCTTACTTAATTCCCTGTGTAGCGAGGTGTGTGAGTGTGGGTGTGTGTGGAGTAAACGTCAGTAGCCGCGCGGGACCCGTGCCGAGCAGTCATGAGCGGACCTACGCTCCTCCACCCGCTCGTCTCTCTCTCAGAGCCATTATTGCTCAAAAATTGAACACAGACTAAAGTCGGTCCCCGCTCTTTAGGCAGGTGTTCTCTAGACCGACTTAAGTCCACCCCCGCTAGACAAGGGTTAAGGAGAAGCAGTTGGTTTTTCGAGTCTTCCTCCTCCCTCATGTTTAGCCCTATTAGTTATGAGATTTCAAGACATTCGCCCCATTAGTTTGGCGACTTTAAAGACCTTTTGCCCTATTTATTTGCCAATATTAACCCGTCCAATCCCAGCGACGGATACTAGCCATCAGTAGATAAGTCACTCCCCAGTCCCAGCGATGGCTAGTAGCCGTCAGAAATGAAATTTCCTTGTAACTGCCTGTATCAGGCTGTGTCTGGTACCACGACCGTTTGAGCACTGCTCTCGATATGGCAACACTTGTCAGCTTATATAAGACCCTCTGAAGGCTGGGGGAGCCAGTCTTCCTTCATCTCTTGAGGAGGAAGGTTGTTCTATCTTGCCATTTTGGCTATCCTTTCCAAAAGCTATGTAAGGTCTGTGTGGCCAGTGCATCTATGTAAATATATGTAAAACCTCTATCTCGCTCTCTGGTTATTTACGATTCATTTGCTTATAATTAAAAATGTTTCACATTTCGCATGTTTATGATCCAAAACATTTGAGCAAACAGACATTAACATCTGGACACCTGCGAAAGACTAACTGACTCCCACTCGGCTGATGCCATTAACCCGGTGAGACCCAGCGTCGCACGTGTTGCGTCGGCAGTCTTTGATCACCAACTCCCAGCGACGCATCACGTGCGTCCGACATATAAAAAACACTTACGTGGCTCGTAAGGTAGGAAATGGCGGGAGAATAGGAGGGGGAGGTACCGTAGTGTGTGTGGGAGCCGGGCCAGTAGGTGTGAGCGGGCCGAGACAGCCGCGCGGCTGGTGGTGGTGGGCTTAGTGGGGATAGTTTACACCCCTAGTTCACCGCCACTTTGAACCTTCATTACTCCGGTCGTATGGGAGCTAGAGGCTTGAGATTTATGTGAGATACTCCTTAGGATGTATGCCGTACAATGCCATACTCAGTTTTTACCCTAGTGCTCCCGGGCGGGTGGTCATGCGGGGGAGACGAACTATTGAAACCCCCCCCCCCCGCCCCCCAAATGACCGAAATTATTATTTTTTATTTTTGTCTTCATTTCTCACCATTCTCTTCCATTTTGGCTCAACACATTTTTTTGAGGCCCCCCCCCCAAAAAAAAAATGTCAGAGGTGATTTTTTTTTGTTTTTTTTCATTTCTCATCCTTGTCTTCTATTTTAGCAAACAACAAAAAATAAGTGAAAATGGCTTGGGACTGGGGTGAACAAAATATTATAACTAGCCGGGGCTCAACGGGTTAAGCTTGATGGAAGTCTAAGGAAGAAACTATAAAAATTATTAAAAAATACATGAATGAGCAAATAATTACGCCCATCCCCCCTTAATTAACCGGAAATGACGGATATCGATAGTGCAGTGAGTTGATACGACGTTTATCATATTTTGATTTTGTTTTGATTTCAGTCATTTGCATCAGATAACAATTTAATATTTTATAGACAAACTCGATAGTGCAGAGTGTATTGAAATGATGTTTTTCATTTGATTACAATTTTGATTCTACTCATTTGAATCAGATAATGCAGGCAATAAAATATAATATAATATAAACAATACTGATTGTGCAGAGGGGTAAGATGCTTTTCACTTGGTTTACATGTTGAGGAGAGGTTTTTGTTGTTTTCTGGGCTCTCTTCTCCCTTATGTTTAGCCCTATTATTTTCAGATTTTAAGATGTTCGGCTTTTAGTTTGGCTATTTTAACCCGTCCAGCCCCGGCTAGTTTCGTAATGTTTGTTCACCAGAACCCGGCCGGTTTTCAAAAAATGGTTTTATTCCAGAAACAATAGCGAATGGGTTAGGAATGAAGGAAAAAACACGAAAAACCGCTCAAAAAGCTTAAAGAATGGTACTACAGAGCCCCCGAAAACGTATTTTACAAGAGTAAAAAATTTAAGGCAATTACCCCAAAAAACCAGGTTATTGCGCGCTCACGCGCACGCACATGGACTTTGAGAGTTTTCAACCATCGGCACGGTTGCGTGGGATACGTACACAGTTCCCATACAAATCTGAGCCCTCTTGAGTGGCTACACCTGAGGTTACGGTCGGCGCAATTAGGGTGACGCGCCAGGCGCGTCTCTGGAACTGTGCGTTACATACATCGCCGACACGTCAGGTGCGTCGCTGGGGCTGTACGGGTTAAGACATTTTGTTTTCATTTCTTTGTCAATATTAAGATCCTTGGTGCCATTTACCTGTTTATTTTTTCTTTGCACCGATAATGAACCAGTAATTTAATAAGAAGTTGCCTTTGACCGGGACGTTTTTCTACATTTTTTTTTTCCGATGGGGGTCACTGGAGTAAACTAGAAAGTCTATTTAATACTACACATTTCAATCAGATCATATATACATTGTTCTCGTAAATGCCTTCTACAAATAAGCAGAATTCAGGGTGTTAAATCGGAACAATTTTGTTTGAAGACTTGAATAAATATGAGAAGGAAAAGAAACACATTAACACCTTAAGAGCGGGTGGAGGAGAATATTTGATGTGCCGCCCAGCGGGGGGTTTTACCGTAAACGAGCTTGTTTCCGTGCTCGTTTTCATGCATAAACAAGAGCCAGAGCGTAATACAAGTATGCATCCCTGAAAGGGCGTTAATTCAGCTTTGCAATGACACCAGAACCATCCTTCTACGATCACTGGTTGTCTTGCAATGATTGTGCAACCGAAGGGCAAAATCGGTAAAATACGGTAATTTTCTTACATTATTACGTGTGAAACGAGTGAGAGAGGGTGGAGTACAAAGGAGTACATCTCAGTAGCTCCACGGCCACCGTGGTGAGCGTTCATGAGGTAACCTACGCTCCTCCCACTGCTCCGCTCTCTCTCAGAGCACATTACGTGCTCAAAATTGCACTCGACAATAGCCGTGACCCGCCACATAGGCCACATTTATTTAACTCGACAATAGCCGTGTGCCGCCAGTTAAGGGTTAACATGAAACAACAATGCTTTTAACCGATATGTATGTACTGTATGTATAGTATATATACTCAGGCACAAAACCCCATAGCCTAGCTGGTGGTGGCCGACTCGAGACAGAACCCGAACAGAAACTACATTAAAAGTTCCAATTCTTAGGCTCCGGGACGACTTTCTTAGTAGTACATGCAACGAGAAAAACAGAAACGGCTGAGGTTGGGTAGAGGATGCTAAACGTCACTCTGGACAGGACCAGACCTCACCTCAATTATATAAAATACATACAGACATTTGTGCAACGCTTTCCACTCCCCACATAAACGTTGCTAAGAATAGATTATACCATAACACTCTGCCTGTCATTAGTTAGCAGCCAACTGTCTCATTACACCGCAGTATACCATCAAACAGTACACCATAACCAACATAACCCACACTCACTACTGTAACTCGTAATTAAAGAACCAGCTGTGTGCACACAATTATATAAATCTTGATTATAGGCTACTACTGTAGATAATACAGTACGGAGTCATCTGTTAAACTAAATATTAACGTGGTAATTATATTTGTATCAAATTTGAATGCAAAGTATCGATGATGAATGAATGCAGATAGCTTGAAAGACATATGGAGAGCAGAATATATATATATATATAAATACAGGTATATATAAGTAAAAGGGAAGTAGAATAAAAGAAGTCACAGTAGATATCTACAAAATTGTAGAACATTAACCGTACGCAATCCTTTTAAAACTTAGAAGAATGTTTCAAATAGTCTACAAATGTCAACAATAACCTAATTCTATCTTCCCTGTAAACCCCCCCCCCCCAAGCTGTCTCATTACGTCATAAAAACAAAAACAAATAGTACACCATTAAGACCATTGCCAACATAATCCATTATCTGTAATGCAATCCGTAATTAATGAACTAAGTGTTTAGAAAAGTCTCTCAATACAAGCAATTATTTACTTCTTGAGAACTTTAAGTACCATATTGCAAACTATACTTTGTTCCAACTAAGCAGTCCAAAACTCTTGACTACTAACCTCTGTTGCATCTCTTTCACTCTTCGATCGCTATTACAACAATCAGTGTTCTTTAGAGCTCTCACAGTGTTATACACAATCCCTTGCGCTTACAACACAGTCCCACTCCTATTCTGTCCATCTATCCAACCCAAGAATTGGCAAATTTTCTCAAGTCTTTCTTCTACTCAACAAGTGAACTCTGGAACTCTCTCCCTCAATCAATCTTTCCTTTATCCTATGACTTAGACTGCTTTAAATTTCGTGTGTCCAAGGATTTTTAATCCAACGTCCCTTGAATTTGGCTCGGTCACCCTTTTAACTTTAGGGTGAAACACTCGTTACAGGCAACCTGCCTTGTGTCTCCTCCATGCACATAGAAACAAACAAACTTACAAATGACTTGAGTAATCTAGCTACTATTTCTACCATTTGGGAAGGGTCAGACAGGGAATAGATGTGGATATGTACAGCTTATTTGCTCTAGCCCTTTTTTAGCTATATACTGTAGGTTAGGGTTCACGATTTCCGGTCTATCTATATGGAACAGGGTATAGCTTCATATTTATCATTGTATGCTTTATATATATACTGTAGCTTGAATACATATAGAAGGAGTAGCGTAAAATATATCCTAACACACACACACACACATAAACACATATACCTATACGTATAAAATATATACTGTATATAACAAAACAGGATACCACTCAGCTATCTCATTTCACCATAATATTAAGACGGTATACCATTACGAATATTCCCCTTATTATAGAGTATCAGTACTTCAACCCGTAATTGTGGAACCAGTTTGATAAAATTTCCTCTGTCCTAACCTTTATAAATAATATATGAATTTGTTAGTAATGTTTTATAAATAATTAGCATATTTATTATAATTCGTCTATATTAAGTAGCCTACCTGTATACATAACAATGATGATAAAGTAATTTTGAGTCAACAAGAACAAGTGGAGTAAATAAAATCAGTCATGGTAAATATCTTAAAAGATTACGAAGGGATGGCCATCCCTTGAAACGTATGATACCGTAATCCTTAAAAGAATGTCTCAAAATAGACTTATAACAGTTTAACAACAATTCTAAGCGCTCTTCTTGTAATTTCTGGCCCCACCCAGCTGTCTCATTATACCCAACATACCCCATCACGACCATTGCCGACATCATCGACTATCTGTACTGCAACCTGTAATTAAGGAACCAATTTCCTAAAGCCTCCCCTGTACTTACCGCGACACTTGCTGCATTTCCCTCAAGTAATTTCGCCCCTCGATCGCTTCACCTTAATCCTTTTTGGTATAATTAAGCCTCTATACAAACCTGTGACCTTTCTCAACACGTTTAACCCTGCTTGATCCGAGGGGTTCCTTTAGGATCTCCCCTGTATCGCTACATTATCCTTTAGATTTCCCTATGTTTCACCCCATTACTGTGTCTATAATAATACACTTCACTCCAATCAAGTGTCAATTTAGCAAATCTTTAAATTGAAGTTTAACTGATAAGAATTTAGCTTGAAAGGGGTCGGGGTGGGCTTTTAGTTTGAAGGAAGTCTGGGAAGGCGTTTTTGTTTGTCTAGGGATCAAACTAAAACACATGCTAGAAAATGCCCAATGCCAGCCATATCCAAATTCCTCTTAGGTGTCTGGCGAACCTAACAATCTACCCCCCCCCCCCCCCCTCTCTCTTTCTCTCCTGCTTTAATAGTTTTCTCAGTGTCTTTCTTTTTCTTCATCAACTTTACTAGAATTCAATTTTGATCCACTCTGTGAGATGATAATTCGTGTGCTTCAGTATCTTTATATATATATGTTTGCATAATTTACTTAGTGGAGCTCGTCCTCCCGAAAATGTTGTTGCTAATATATTGAACCCCTTCAGCACGCTGACATATATTTCCATCGTTTTCTGGGTACCATTAGACGATTTTGTTGAGCTTATAGCCTACGTCTAGGACTCAAATGGGTCAATGCGATCTCAAGAAAACCTTAGAAAAACAAGGTCCTTCTTCAATTGTCTAAAATCGTTTAATTTTAGCTAACATCATAAGTAAAAAGGCGTCATCGTGCTGGAGGGGTTAAGGGAAGATGGGCGTATTAATTTGCTCATATATATATATATATATATATATATGTATATAATAGTATATATATATATATATATATATATATATAGTAGAATAGGAGCCAGACTCGTATATATTTTGGCGTTTATTACAAATATTCGGTTGTACCTACATCCATCTTCAGGCATGTATATCGATATCGATCCTAAAAGAAAAAACATATATATATATATATAAAACATTGTATATACATGCCTGAAGATGGATGTACGTACATCCGAAAAATTGCAATAAACGCCAAAATGTATACGACTCTGGCTCTTATCCTACTATTTGATACAAGATTCGTTACCCTGGAAGCGAACCTACTACGGATATTTTTTTGTTCTCTATATTCCAACTACTCAAACTCGGTCATAGGCTGAGTGCCTGTACATTCAACCGTACATTGAACGGCCAAGCGCGTGCGGTCTCATTTCAGTCTAAGGAGTGAGACATGTGAAACACTTTGGGATACAACCAGCCCCCGATATCTTGCCTTCGCAAGATGCACGGGTGCACCCACGGCTCGAAGCAGCCACATCTCTGAAGCTGCTTCACTTCAGTGCTTCACTGTCTCACCACCTAGACTCATACCCTCACTCTCAGAACGCCACCTATTGAGCAATGAACTCAGTAGGCATTGCCTCCCTTTAGCATATTTTGAATATGGGAATATTCATACAATGCTATTTAATCGGGGAGCAATTAGGGTACTTTTGTTGGTGTTTCGGTGGGCTTTGTGGTAATGCACTGATACTAGGTACAGCACAAATTCCATCTGTTACGACCGGCACTACGAAATAAACAAGGGCACTTAATAATGGACTAGATGATAGGCTATATCTGCAACAACGGTACGCTAATTCCAAACCCTCGAACTATTACGCCGGTGAACAAAACACTTAAACCCTCCAGAGTTAATCTACTGGAAAACGGGGTTTTAGTGCACTTCTACAAAGGCTTTCTGGTGACGGCAAAGCCAACTCACAACAGGAGTACTTACGTTACGAAAATGCTCTTAAGTAATAACAATGCTTGAATAAACTATCATAAGATTTAATTAAAATGTAAAACTTGCAAAACTAAACAAACCAAAATTGGGACAAGGACAATATAAAGGAATATATGCTTACGTTAACTTTAGTGTGAGTCTGTACTCAACACTAAACTCTTCAATGCTCTATGAAAACACTGGAAGTCTAGTCCTACAGCAATCAGATAGGGAATCTTCTGAAAAGGTCTGATGCTCTAAGATGCTCGTCAATATAGAACAGAAATAATGCAGGGGCAGGACACCAAAGCGTGTATCTTAATACACCAGTAAGTAGGATACATATATATAACAAGGGAGTGCAACAACTCTGTGACAGCACTAATAATAACCACTCAAAAACAGTACTTCCTTAGCCAACGTAACAGCCAAACTGGGTTGTGCACTATGCATCAACCTAGGCTAAAATAAGGCGTGAATAATTCCTAAAGCATACACAAGTAAAGTTAATAAACACAATGCTGTCTTTCTCACTAATAAAGTCTAGCAGTGGCATAAATGGTATCAGGAAACTAGGCAGAGCGCAAGCATGCTCGTAGCCTACGGTCTCCCCTTGAACAGATTTCCCTTATGTTACGTTAAGTGACTTGGAGGCTCTCTTGGTAAGTCCAGATCTCAAGTATCTGGTTTTACCCTGGCGCTCCACAAAGGTCAACAAAATGAGGTAGCAAGCATACAGGTAAGAGTAGGCAAATGCCCTTCACCTGTATACTGCTACACTCGCAAAGGAAAAATATGCACAAGGGTTACAGGCTACCTAGCTTCGTCGAAGTCTTACAGGCTCTGACTTGTCACATACATAACTCAGACAACGACTAAAGATACCCTCCACTGTCTAGCATTAAATAGTAGGAAAGAACAACTTAATAATTAGAAGCACCCCAATACTATGATAGCATGTGACTATGACTCTAATAATCCCTAAAGCTAGTGCAAAACATATATGGAGAACTGGTGCTGGTAAAACGACTGGCCGACTATGAAAGTTGTATGCAGAACCAGAAGGAATAAGTAATTGAATAAAGATGAGAAGTATGAAAGAGAAGAAGTTCAGAGAGAGAAACAGTAGTTAGATTTGGGGACAGATTGCAAAGGACATGTAGGACCAAGCACGCTATGCCAAGCTCTGAAGGAGACACGCGGGCAGGAGCCCGCCCCACCTTCCTAGGACGGCGGCCTCCAATCACAGACGACTACGTCATGAAAAGCAGGTGTCATATGACGCGTCAGACCCGCCGGCCAATCAAGATCGTGGGAACCTCCGCCTGAGCGAGGGAGTCACACGTACATACACACGCACATATTACCACCTCGCTGCTCGCTCTCTTTCTCCCTACAACTTCACACAACATATCTTATATTCTATCAATGATATAAAATACTTCCAAGTGTCACAAACAAGAATAAAGACCACCACTGATCTGTCTGTGACAACATGAACTCTATGAAAGAAAGAACATCATTCTACGATTATTGTAGCCCATTTCACTGCCCTGGCGAGCGCTAGCGAGTAACGAGTGCATTCTGGCAAGCTGGCCAGCGTAACACCCCGCGCAAGATGTGGGACGTTTCAGCCTCAGGTGAATTCCACATCTGACCAGCCAGAATGCCCACCAACCCCACATCACCCAGCTACTCTCCCAAGTTGTGAAAACAAGGCACGATCACAAACCTAAACACTTCATTATCAAACAAAATCTGCACAATACTTTCCCAAAATAATAGCATCATAATAATTATATCACGCTCAACGAGCAAGCTTCACCAAGCCTAGCCTACTAAGACAACAACTCAGAGTGTCTTAGATTCTTGTTGTTATATACTGCACTTATATTCTATCAAAAAGAAAGAGTTTTTATGTGAGTTTTTTTTTTGTTTTAATAGTGTTTTTGGCGGCTTTACACTACAGGGGCAAGCCAAATTTTTCTCCACTCTCAAACAAATACTGACTGAACGGCGAGGGTTCTCCTTGAAACATACCCTCCCGTGACAAACAATCAGCCAGAACATTATCAGTGCCCTTAACATGCCACACATCCAACTTGTGTTCCGGCAGCAAAAAAACACCTGACACTGATAAACTGCCCAGTCCATCACAAGACTGGCACTTCTCTTCGCTCTCTCCGGCAACGGGGCCTGCCAATAACCTTTCACTTCCACCTTAATGATAAACGAGGCAGCCCCGATGCGGTCTCTGGTGTCGTCAACTCTGGGTAATGGATAGGCGTCTGTCAGGGATAATGCACCCACACTCTTGCAATCAACACAAACTCAGGTTGCAAATTCACTGGCAATGACCACTCACGATATCGTTTATCCCTCAGACCCTTCTCCAACAAGTCTAGCTCTGCTTTTACGACAGGCTGTTGAGCAGGATTTATACGGTAGGGAGCCAATTTGAGCCTTGCACTGTCTCCAGCCTCCACGTCGGATTCTACCCCGTACATCTGGCCTGGAGAATCAACAAGCATGCGGACGTACTGCCACAGCCTAGTAAACAACTTCTCTTGGCGCTCAGGAACAAGAGGTTGCAACTTATCTCGAAGAACAACATGCCTAGTGCCCTCCCACAACCCAGCCGGGACCATAGTTTCTACACTATAGTCTCCCTCCTTCTCCACCTTTGTCTCTAGAACAGCCAGGTCATGAGAGGGACAATCTGTACCACCTGTGCAGTCACTCCCATAGTTCATAATTGCTAAGGCTTCCCCGCCGATACCGTACATGCGCACCCCCGCATTCCTTGCGACTACATCTGCCTGCGCAGCATCACCGCCTTAAGCGCCACGGCCAGATACAGTCGGTCTATGGTAGGGCTGTTGCATTCGACTAGAGCAGCATTGGGAGGCTATGCGACGACCGGGCGCATCCACTCCACAGCCAACCTCACCAATCTGCTCAATGTCCTGATTCTGACAACCACCCTTAGCAGCCATGGGTCGACCCTGACCTGACAACCATGCCAAAGCCTCGTCGCCCACCTTGAACCACTGAAACAATGAGGCCAACGGTTTACAAACACTCAAGTGACCTGCCAGCGGAACATCGTGCACCGCATTAGTTGTGAAGCCTGGGTGCTCGGCACAAACAGTGGGGTATGAACCGAGCAGGTGCTGGAGCACTGCACACTGCTGCTCAGGCAGGTGCTCAAGCGCTTCCACAGCCACCTGACTCATGTCCCCCGCCCACTGCTCCGCCGAGACATGACAATCCCAACTTTCCTCAACCCGTGCCTCACTGCCCCCCTCTCCTTCTCCACCTTGGCCGTTGCAGACCAACACAGGGACAGTAGGCTGCTCAGGTGGTTGCCTCACAAACTCCTTTAACAGGTTCACATGACATGCTTCCCCGTCCTCGTCGAGTTAAATAGCCCCGTTCCCACAACTCTCAAGAATAAGATCTTCTAGTTGCCCCTGGGAACTACGCTGTCGCGGAGTGCCATCACGCCCTACCATGTCACTAGGGGGGACAGGTTCTGGGGCCACTCCGGAGCTTAACTTTGGTTCAAGTACCACGCACCAAGGAGTGTCGCTGGGTCCAAACTCTCAACCCGACCACCAGCCTCGACTTTCTCCTTCCGACCCTTCCTCCGCTGGTCTGAGACTTGGGTACTAGGCTGTAACACCTGAGCGGACTGAGATCTCTCGAGCCCCTCTTGCCCCTCCCTACACGTGTCGGCCGCCCTCTCGGCAACGACTAAGGGTAGAACCTCGGAAGTGGGCACCGCATAGTCGTTGCCGAGAAGGAGGTCGACTCCCTCAACTGACAATTTCTCCACCACACCCACATCCAACTCCCGTGTCACACCGTCCACCTCAAGCTCCACTCTGACCAGCGGGTAAGACCGCGTACCATTGATGCCTTAAACCACCACAACCCGAGCCGCGTTAATAGGCTTGCCAGTGAAATTCTTAACAAGTGTCTGGGAAGCGCCTATATCACGCAGCAACTCAAGCCTATGCTTCACACCAGCCCACCTCACAGTGCCGTGCCCCCTATAACCACAAAAAACATCTCGGACGGGTGACGAGCCCTCCTGCTGCTTCTGCACCGGCGATGACTTCGCAACCGACTGTTTACCCCAGGCAAACGCGGAAGACCTCAAAGACATGCCGATGTTGCTCACTAGTGACACCACTGCTGTAGGCGGTGCGCTCGGACATGAGCGCGCAATATGCCCCTTCTCATGACATTTGAAACACTGCACTTCGCTCTTGGACTTCCTCCGAGGTGAGGAAGGGCCCTGGCCTTTCTTTAACGGGAAGGGTTTCGACTTGGGTTCATAATTGGCAACAGTACTCTTAAATGGATAATTAGTTGTTGTGTCATTAATTCGGGGGGGTGGAGTGGTATGCCCCTGGTTACCTGCCTCAGCTCTCTGTGCAGACCCGCACCCACGAATCAATGACACCCTAAGGTCAGCCAGCTCAGCCGCCTTCTGCAGAGTTTTTGGTTGCTTTTCTTTCAGGGTAAGAGTCAAGTCACTGCCAGTACATTTAAACAAAAAATCCAGCAACACTAATTGTTTTACTGAATCAAAAGTAGTTGCCTTCTCTGACCTCAACCAATTTTCAAATGCATCTGACAGCTCTCTAGCGTGTTCCTGGAAAGTACTCTCCTTTCTTTTTGAAACCGCCCTAAACTTCAGCCTATAGGTCTCTGGCTGTAGCTCATACGCCCTCAGGACAGCCTCTTTCAACAACTCATAATTCACACAGGAATCTAGGGGCAAAGCATCGTACGCCTTGAGTGTTTTCCCCGTCAATCGTGAATAAACAAGGGCTGCCCACTTCTCCTCGGGCCATTGGTGCTCCTGGCACTTTTTCTCGAACCGGAGAAAAAATTCTGTAGCTCCTAACTCATCAAACACTGGAACCAACTTAAGTAGATGCGACAGGGACTGGTCATGGGCTCGACCCCCCTGGACGACTCGGTTCCTTGTCAACTCTACACGAGTCTTCTCTAGATCAACATAGGCACGATACCTTTCAGACTCAAACTTGCGCTCAGAATCTCGCTCACGCTGCTCGAGCTCAGCCTCTCGCTGCTGCTGCTGCTGCTGCTGCCTAAGCTCAGCCTCATGCTTTCGCTGCTCGAGCTCAGCCTCATGCTTTCGCTGCTCGAGTTTGGCAAGCTCGAGCAGAAACAACATCTCGGGAGTCAAACCCTGAGGAGGGGGTGCTACTACCGGGGACCCACCCCGTGAATCACCTAGAGGCATACCCAACCGCCAGCGGGCATCGGCCTGCGGGAACGTACCCGGCTCCGGAGCCCGAGGGGGCGCCATGATAGGAGTCGAGTGGAATGGGGGCTGGGCCGAAGGTGCCCCAGCTCCCGCTCCACCCGAAACACCATGCACCCCACCAAGCATACAGGTAACCAGCTCCCCTTTCGACAAACCGCTAGTACCGGGAAACCCTAAGACCGTGGCTACACACTGCAGTCCGTAACGGTCTAGCCCCGACACACGGTCCGCTGATACAGGCTCCTCCAAAAAAATCCGAGCATCCTCCTCATTGTTCACCACCCGAACGCCGTTTAACAACTCCACCTTCTCCACCTCCTCGCCTGCCTCTCACACTGTGCCCTCACTATGCTCAGACCCGTCCAGTGACATGATGGAGTCAACAACAACAAATTCTCAAGTCAAGACAAAAGTAGCCAAACTCTCGCGTAGCTTTATTCACCAAAAAATATTCGAAGATGTTTTTGAGTGCAATACTAGGACACCAATAACTCCAACAAGTTCTATATATCCTCAAAACAATGTCTACTGTCAACAATGCGAGAAATAAATTCAACCCCAAATGGCAATAAGATTTCTCTAAAAATAAAAATGCAATATTTAGTTCACTATATACTGGTCTAAGGTCGCCATTTGTTATATCTACTAGGATATGGTACTAGGCATACTAGGCAAGGTCGCCATTTGTTACGACTGGCACTACGAAATAAACAAGGGCACTTAATAATGGACTAGATGATAGCTATATCTGCAACAACAGTACGCTAATTCCAAACCCTCGAACTATTACGCCGGTGAACAAAACACTTAAACCCTCCAGAGTTTTCTACTGGATAATGGTGTATAAATTAACTGGGTTTTAGTGCACTTCTACAAAGGCTTTCCGGTGACGGCAATGCCAACTCACAACAGGAGTACTTACGTTACGAAAATGCTCTTAAGTAATAACAATGCTTGAATAAACTATCATAAGATTTAATAAAGGAATATATGCTTACGTTAACTTTAGTGTGAGTCTGTACTCAACACTAAACTCTTCAATGCTCTATGAAAACACTGGAAGTCTAGTCCTACAGCAATTAGATAGGGAATCTTCTGAAAAGGTCTGATGCTCTTAGATGCTCGTCAATATAGAAGAGAAATAATGCAGGGCAGGACACCAAACCGTGTATCTTCAATACACCAATAAGTAGGATACATATATATAACAAGGGAGTGCAACAACTCTGTGACAGCACTAATAATAACCACTCAAAAACAGTACTTCCTTAGCCAACGTAACAGCCAAACTGGGTTGTGCACTATGCATCATCGTAGGCTAAAATAAGGCGTGAATAATTCCTAAAGCATACACAAGTAAAGTTAATAAATACAATGCTGTCTTTCTCACTAATAAAGTCTAGCAGTGGCATAAAAGGTATCAGGAAACTAGGCAGAGCGCAAGCATGCTCGTAGCCTACTGTCTTCCCTTGAACAGATTTCCCTTATGTTACGTTAAGTGACTTGGAGGCTCTCTTGGTAAGTCCAGATCTCAAGTATCTGGTCTTACCCTGGCACTCCACAAAGGTCAACAAAATGAGGTAGCAAGCATACAGGTAAGAGTAGGCAAAAGCCCTTCACCTGTATACTGCTACACTTGCAAAGGAAAAATATGCACAAGGGTTACAGGCTACCTAGCTTCGTCGAAGTCGTACAGGCTCTGACTTGCCACATACATAACTCAGACAATGACTAAAGATACCCTCCACTGTCTAGCATTAAATAGTAGGAAAGAACAACTTAATAATTAGAAGCACCCCAATACTATGATAGCATGTGACTATGACTCTAATAATCCCTAAAGCTAGTGCAAAACATATATGGAGAACTGGTGCTGGTAATACGACTGGCCGACTATGGAAGTCGTATGCAGAACCAGAAGGGATAAGTAATTGAATAAAGATGAGAAGTATGAAAGAGAAGAAGTTCAGAGAGAGAAACAGTAGTACAGGGGGTTAGATTTAGGGACAGATTGCAAAGGACATGTAGGACCAAGCACGCTATGCCAAGCTCTGAAGGAAACACGCGGGCAGGAGCCCGCCGCACCTTCCTAGGACGGCGGCCTCCAATCACAGACGACTACGTCATGAAAAGCAGGCGTCATATGAAGCGTCATGCCCGCTGGCCAATCAAGATCGTCGGAACCTCCGCCCGAGCGAGGGAGTCACACGTACATACAGACGCACATATTACCACCTCGCTGCTCGCTCTCTTTCTCCCTACAACTTCACACAACATATCTTATATTCAATCAATGATATAAAATACTTCCAA
The DNA here is from genome assembly GCA_032716605.1 of Paralithodes platypus. NCBI lineage: Eukaryota > Metazoa > Arthropoda > Malacostraca > Decapoda > Lithodidae > Paralithodes > Paralithodes platypus. The sequence goes on along the minus strand of CM064510.1, from coordinate 4,130,030 downwards.
GTGTCACAGACAAGAATAAAGACCACCACTGATCTGTCTGTGACAACATGAACTCTATGAAAGAAAGAACATCGTTCTACGATTATTGTAGCCCATTTCACTGCCCTGGCGAGCGCTAGCGAGTAACGAGTGCATTCTGGCAAGCTGGCCAGCGTAACACATCCTAATAATATCTTCCCATTGATACATCGGGATTCGAACCCGGGACCATTGGATTACCAGTCCAGTGGCATGACCACTCCACCATACCTCCCCTATATATAGAGCCTCTATTATTATATAGAGTACATTTTGTTTTCCCCTAGACCTCCATCAAGCTTTAAAAAACACCTGCCCACGACGACATTCAAGATTAATGTTTTACATTTTTCGATGGAAAAATGTCCCGGCCGAAGACCGGTTTCTCTTAAATTACAGATTCACTATCGCTCGCCAGGAAACAATGGACACCTAAATAACACGAAGTCTTAATATTAACAATAAAATGGGGCGAAAGGTCTTAAAATCGCCAAAATAATGACCCGAACGTCTTATAATCTGAAAACTAATAGGGCTAAACATGAGGAAGAAGGGGGACCAGCCAATTGGCCCAACTCCCCTTAAATCTTGACCCGTTGCTTGGATAGTTAGTTATGTGTGATCAGTGTAACTATCGTATCGCCATTTCTCTCTCTCTCTCTCTCTCCGTGATAAACCTATATTTATTTATTTGCCCCTACCCCCCTCTTTTATCCCTCTATTTGTATATCTCCTACTACCAATAGCACTTTTCATCTTCACCACTGCATGTCCTTTTCTCTTCTGTTATTTTTATTATAGTTATACCTTGAAATCTCCGCCTTTCATCTCCCATTTTCTTCTGTCCAATTGTTTTCCTTCTAGTCACTAGAAGGAAACTAGTGCAAGTGTTGTCCATATGAGGGGGTAGTTTTTTTTTGGTTTTCTATATATTTATTTACATACTTTTTAGTTTCCTCGCTAGACCTCCATCAATTGCATCAAGCTGAATTAATCGGTTATTTTAAACGACACTACTGCAGCGTTATGAAAAACATTTATAAGGGAAAATGGGCACCAATAGATTCGCCATATTTTTCTCCATATAGTCCGCATGGAGGATTTTCGTTATCGACAAAATTGAAAAATACCCATTTCACAGACAAATACACCAAAAATCTAAGTCAAAGACGTCAAACAGCGGGAGTGTGGGGGTGGCAGCCCCCACCCATAATACTAGGATAGGTTAGGTAAGGTTGTTAGGTTAGGTTAACATCCTTTCAAAGGGGTATAGTAAACACTAGGATAGCCTATACCCGGTCAGAGTAAGTCCTGCTGTAGTCTCCTTGAATGCTACCAATTATTCACCCCCTACACCCCCTTTCAAGATAAATATGTACATTTTTCGAAAGAAAATTTTCCCGGCCAAAGGCCGATTCCTCCTATTATTACAAGCTTGCTATCGCTCGCAACGATAAATTCGACACCTATATGGCACGAAAGGTCTAAATATTATAGTAGCTGTTATACCTTGAAATCTCCGACTATCATTTCCCAAATTCTTTGCTTCCCTGTCCAATTGTTGTTGTTGTTTTGTTTTTTGTCTGTGTAAGTGCTGTCCATTCCACTCCTTACTAGTCAGTTGAATTTAAAGGGGTAGTTAGTGGCTTTTTCTGGATCCCCTTCTCCTTCATGTTTTTTTTGTTTATATATAATAGTTATCCCTTGAAATCTCAGTCTTTCATCTCTCATATTTGATTCTCTCTCTCTCTCTCTCTCTCTCTCTCTCTCTCTCTCTCTCTCTCTCTCCAGTTGTTTTCCTCCTAGTGTTGTCCATTCAATCGCTTTCTATCGTCGGTTTGATTTAAGGGGGAGGTATAGTTTTGTTGTTCTCCCTCATGTTTAGCCCCATTAGTTTTGAAATGTTAAGACATTCGCCCCATTAGCTTGTCGATTTTAAGACTTTTCGTCCCATTTATTTATCAATATCAAGACCATTAGTGCCAATTTAGTGCCAAAATGGTGGAGGTTGGCTGATCTCTCTTACTCTAGTGTTTCTCTCTCCTTCCCAATAGTTTCCCTCCTCTTCCTTTTGTTGTTTGCTTTCACGTAGAGAGCTTCGGCCTTTCTCCTTGCTTAGATTTGTTAACACTGGCTAGTTTGGAAAAGTGTTATCAAAGGAAGGAAGGTATTGGAGAGAGGAGGAGGCGAAAGGGATAAGGGTTTTTATGAGAGAGAGAGCGAGCGACCGTATATTTAATAAAACTTTATTTGTACGAGAGAGAGATAGAGAGAGAGAGAGAGAGAGAGAGAGAGAGAGAGAGAGAGAGAGAGAGATGAACAAACTGCAGTGCCCAGACAGAATCATAATAGGATTGGCAAACATAGTCAGACCGAACGATATAGATAAATACTTAAAAATACTTTATTTTATTTAATAAACAGAAACGTTGGTAGTTAAATTCAGTAGGTATATACAGACAGATAGAATGACGAACAGAGCTCTCCAGGTAGACGAGAGAGAGAGAGAGAGAGAGAGTACAACGAAATAACACAGATTAAAAAAGAAGCAGCGAAGGAAAAAGGATGCTTCCAAACAAGGCTTCCCTGAGACTCTGTTGACGGAGCTGGCCACTCTGGTTCTGTGTGTAAACTCTATGTTGCTTCCTAGTATAGTAATATAAATACCAAGACAATGTAAAAAACTCAGCATCAATAACATTTACTAAAGATACAATGCTACACCAAATTTGCAGCAATGACTAAAACCATATACAGTACGGTACATACAGAAATAACAGACCAAAGCAAAAGGCATTACTAAGCACCAATATACTTACAAGTATTAACGAAAAGAGAAACACTAAAACATTCAAGAGAGACAGTCACAACAACAAACTTAATAAGTGATGGATAACTTACTTCCAGTCAAACCTTCCCCACTGTGGGTATTGTTACGACTGAGGTTCAAATATATCAGGGTTCTTATTCATTGGACTAGTAATGGCATAAATGCTACAACGGAAAGCGCTAGATCCAACCTCTGATGTATATTCTAAGTGAACAAAGAACACAAATACTCTCCAGAGTTCTATATGCAATAATAGGTTATCAAACTCTCCATAAATGTGCGTCTACTCTAGGCTTAATGTTATGTGAAAACAGCCTATTACTACCTATAACCGAAGGTGCTTAGTTATGGTATGCAAAGTAAGGTGGTAAGAGAAGTTACAGCTTACGTTACTTTAATCAATAAATGTCAGGCACTCCTGCATGAAAGAAAGTGCACTAAAGTCCTTCAACACCAACAAGGAATCTTCTATGTTAGATGCTATCAAGATGGTCGAATCGGATATGGAACCCAAAATGGCAGGCAGTGGATCAATGCTCGAGCAGGCTATGCTCACAAAAGGCAGGATTATAATGCAGTCGGAGCCAAGAATATCCTAAACGCTACAACAATAATAATAATCGCCACGACAATGCAATATTCCTATCAACAAAAGGAGCCTAAGTCGTTTGTGTCTCAATACATCAAACTAGGCTGCGAAATGCTTGTGTAATCATAAACGGGTATGTATAATAAGAGTAATTTTTTTTTTTTTTTTTTTTTTTTTTTTTAAAGAGACAATGAACGGAGGAAGGAAAAACACAGATAAAACAAAAAGGTCCATGTGCCTAAAGGCATCCTCCATTCATAAAATGTTTGTAACAACTGGATTCAAACATTTGTAGATTGTAAGTTTGTGGAAAGCAATTCGAGGGAAGTGAATTCCAAAGAGTAGTAGCTCTGGGGATAAATGAATTCTGATAAGCAGAAGTTCTGCATTGTGGAGGAGAAAGTGTAAATTCATGGGCGCTCTCAGCTGCCCTAGTTCTACGGGGAAAGATGTGGAGAGGCGGCACAATTGAAGCAAGTTCCTCGGAACAATTGCTGTGAAAATATCTGCAGAATAATGCAAGGGATGCAACGTTTCTTCGTATGGCTAATGCAGGAAGGTCCTGTGTGATTGCAGGGTTATTGATTAATCTAATAGCTTTATTTTGAATTTTGTCCAACTGCCTCAATGCAACCACTCCACTTCCACCCCACAGAGGTGAACAGTAATCCATCTGATAGCGCACATGACTTCTACATATTACGGCCAACCGCTCGTCAGTGAAGAACTCTCGAACTCTGTACAGGAGTCCCAGCCTTTTAGAGGCATTCTTAGCAATGCCTCTAACATAATGTGTCCAGCTCAAGTTAGTAGCCAATGTTACACCGAGAATGTCAATACTAGGGGAAGTGGGAATATTTACATCATTAAAAAATATATGGGAGTCCGTGAGATTCTGTCGGTTAGAAAATTGAATGTACTTGGTTTTCTGTGCATTAAAGGAAACTAGATTCTCTTGTCCCCATTCATTAATTCTAGAAAGAATTAATATACTTAATGTCTACTATGACTGATAAAGTCTAGCTAGAGTCAATGCTACGAGATACTGGTGCGCATGGCATGCCGCATAGCCTAGTGCAAATCTCAAGTCTGTGCGTCAAATATTACGTTATAGGGAAGGGTAGCTATCTTGAGAAACCTTAATACCGAAGTATTAAGCGTTCTCCTGGTGTACCTCAAAGACAAACAACCGAGCCTAGAACAGTGCAGAATGGTTTAGGCAAAAAGCCCTCATTCATGCATGCTCTACTCTCAATGGCACACAGGCTAGAATTTACTCAATCAACTCCAGTTCTCAGGTTTGTCGTGCAGCTTTTAACTAAAGCCAGCACCCATCGGAAACAATACCTTATAGTATCAGACTCCTAGTCTAGCATTATCTAATCCAGCAGAACACTAATAATTATAGGAAGCAGTACTGAACAATATGAATGCCAACCAATGCTTCGTGATCAACTTATCTTAATAACTAACATACATGGGTTATATAAGACCTTAACGCACAATACAACTGGCCAGCATGAAGCTGATTATGCAGAGTTAACCAGAGGGGGTATAATATTAATAAAAGGTGGTGAAAGATATGGAAACTAAGAGAGATTAGCAGAGGAAAAGGTTCTCAGGTGCAGAGAGGGGAACAGATATAAGAGGGATGCGTTCTGGAAACCAGATCTGAGGGAGAGAGTGGCCAGAGAGCAGTATATATACTAGCACTAGTTCGAACCGCGTAGGAAAAGCGGTAACAAGTCCTCTAGCCAATGCTAAAGAAGCTAGCTAAACATGACGTCACCAAGCATGGTAAAAACTCCTCCAACGAATCCCCACGAGGCCAGCCAGCTATGACGTCATCGAGTATAGCAAAACACTGCGCGCCTCCCCACACTCTGTTCTACTCTCTCTCTCTCTCTCTCTCTCTCTCCCAAATCCTATCATTACTACTTAATGATAAAACATATACTTTGCAATTAAATATATAAAGCCTTGACATGGGTGAAAACAAAGAGCCTTTCTGGACTGCCCATGACATGAGCTTTCATATGAAATAAAGCACACAACAATACACCAACTGTAGCCACATCCACTGCCCTGGCGATCCTAGCGAGTCACTGTAGGACAAGCCATGCGGTTCTAACGGAGTGGTTAACGTCACACCCCCCCCCAAGAGGCCCAAGGCTCACAAAAAATCTGATTGTTAGAACCCATGCTATATCTCTACTTCCCATCACCCAGCGGCAGTAAAATATCTGGCACAGTCCTCAACAAAACATTTTACAAAATTATAACCCTCCCCAACACAATAGGTTAAATCATATGTAGTTATGCTCCTCAAGAGCGAGCTTCTCTAGCCCAGCATTCTGAGAGGAGTGCAACTCAGAATTACTGCTATAACATACTGAAAAAATTCAACTATCAAAGAAAGAGTTTTTATTTGATTTTTTTATGTTTTTAATTTGTTTATTCGGCTGCACTATAGGGGCAAGCCTAGTTTTTTCTTCTATACCAAATGCTCAACTCCTGGTTTACGACCCAATACGCTGGGCTACAACCGCGAGCCAACAAGCACCAAGCGCAAAATACTATTCAAACTAAAGCAGGAGGCTACCCGTGTGTCAATCTACCCAGGATCATACACCCTTGAAAGACAATCTGCAACCACGTTGTCACAACCGGCAATATGGCATTTGGCCAGGCTATACTCCCGTAACACCAGCGACCACCCGGTCAGCCTCATATTCCGATTGTGAAACTGGTCCAAGAACTTGAGAGGGTGATGATCTGTGTAAACTACAACGACCGGACCATAGACCTCGAAATGCCCCAGCGCAAGCACAACCGCCAGCAGCTCCTCCTCGACAACAGAGCAGCTCCCCTGGGCTGAATTGAACTTCTCCGAGCAGAAACTAACAGGATGCTCCAGCCCATCATCGTCCTTTTCCACAAGGACGGCACCAGCCCCCACACCACTAGCATCTGTTGCTAGTTGGAAAGGTAGGCTAAAGTCAGGGGCCCTGAGGATCGGGTGAGTGCACAACAGGTGTTTTACTACTCCAAACGCCTTCTCACACTCAGGCGCCCATTTGAATTTATTATCCTTCCAGTTATCCTCCACCTGAGCTTGACTGTCCCGTTCTCCTTCTCCACCTTGACTGCTAAACGTCATCACAGGCACAGTGAGAGGCTCAGGAGGGTGCCTCACATACTCCTTCATGAGATTAACGTGACATAACTGATTGCGCTTCCGTCTGTCTGGAGTGGCTACCAAGTAATCCAGGTCCGATAGCCTCTCCACCACCCTATAAGGACCAGTGTACTTCGCGGATAAGGGGTGACCTACAAGGGGCAGTAAAATCAACACCTCCTGACCCACGCGAAACTCCCTGAGTTTAACCTTGAGGTCGTACCTGTCCTTCATGAGGGCCTGAGAGCTAGTCGAATTACGGCCAGCCAACTACAGACTGCGCAACATCCGTTCCCGACTGTCGAGGACATACTTGAGCATAGAACAAGGTTTGTCTGCGCCCTCCCATATTTCTTCAACCATATGGAGAGGCCCTCTGACACGGTGTCCAAAGACAAGCTCATTAGGGCTGAATCCCAAACTTTCCCCAGGTACCTCCCGTGCAGCAAATAAAACACATGGCAGGCCAATATCCCAACCATTCCCACTCTCAAAGCAACAACAACGAAGCACAGATTCCAAGGCTGAGTGCCATCGCTCTAACACACCCTGGCTTTCCGGATGATACGCAGATGACACAACCGTAACAATCCCATGCTGCGGCATTACTTGAACAAAGAGGCTAGAAGTGAAGTTGGATCCTTGGTCTGACTGAATCACCTGCGGGTAACCATACCGGGAAAAATACACTAGCAAGTTTCGGACCACCGTTTTCGCTGACCCATTTCTCATAGGGTACGCATCAGGGTACCTTGTTGCTACCTCCATGATGGTCAGGGGATACTTGTAAAAATAGCCCGACTGTGCATCACTGTCCTCCTTCAACTCGACAGCACCGGTACCACATTCAAGAACCTCCGGGTCTTCTACTTGCAATTTACGAATGTCCGAAGGAGCAAGCTTATCTAAGTGTTTGCGAAACAACTCATGCCCCCCTCCTACACTGAATTTAGCCTCCCGTTGCTCTCTCTCTGTGTGTCGTTGCTGTCTCTTCGTCTTTTTAAGCCCATCCTCTGCCTTCTTAGTAACAGTTAATGGGTCTTCTCCAGACTCGAAAATTGGTCCTAATAATGAGTCCCCGAGAATGTTCGTTGATACTAAACTCTCAACCGCATCAACTTCCAACCCCATGTCGGTACCTTTCCTCCGCTTGTCTAAAGACTGTTGACCAGAATGTGACTCCCTGGATGCAAGAGATCTGGTGACAACACACGCCATAGGTTGCACCTGACACTTCTCAACCCACTCCTGCTCCTCCCTACTCACGTCGACCGGCTTCTCGGCAACGATTAAGGGAGGAGCCTCGGAAGTAGGCCCCGCAAAGTCGTTGCCGAGAAGGATGTCGACGCCCCCAACAGGTAACTTCTCCACAATTCCTACATCCAGGTCACGAGTCACACCATCAACTTCCATCTTCATTCTTACAAGCGGGTATGACCTTGTTGCATTAACTCCCTGAACCACAACCACCCACGCCGTATTTACAGGTTTACCAGTGAAATTCCTCAACAATGTTTGCGATGCCCCAGTGTCACGCAAAATTCTCACCTCATGTCTTCTACCCCCCACTCCACACAACCGAGTCCCCTGTGGTCACTAAAGGCATCACGGACAGGGAATAAGCCTTCCGGATTCTTCTGCACTGGCAGTGTATTTACCTCGGAAGAATTGCCTCTAACAAACTCCGATGTCCTCTTGAACACTCCAATGCCGTGAGCAAAAGACACGGCTGCCGGAGGAGGTCGACTAGGGCACTTATTTGCCTTATGACCCTCCTGGTGGCACTTAAAACACATAAATTTCGGTTTATACTGTGATGTAAAAAGCCCCTGACTTTTCTCATACGGCGTGGTGTTAGGTTTGGATTCAGTTTTAGTTTCATTGCTCTTTTGTTTAAATGTGTCATTGCTACGGGGAGGGGGAGGATAACGGTCCCTAGCACTTGCATCGTACTTCTGTGAGGACCCGCAAGCCCGAATCAACGACAGCCGTCGATCAGCCATTTCTGCTGCTTCGACTAGAGTTCTTGGGTTTTTCTCCTTTAAGTTCAAAGTTAGATCACCGCCCGTGCTCTTAAAGAACTGCTCCAACATCATTAACTGCTTAATTCCATCAAATGTTGTTACATTCTCAGATCGGAGCCAGTTCCCCATAGCATCGGACAAGTCCCGGGCGTGTTCCAAAAAGGTGCTATCTCTTCCCTTAGTTACACCCCGGAACTTCAAACGGTACGTTTCTGGTTGCAGTTCGTAGGCCCTCAGGACAGCCTCCTTGAGATCCTCATACACAATACATGACTCCAAAGGTAACGAATCGTAGGCTTTAAGACCCTTGCCTATTAATCTAGAGGATACAAGTGCTGCCCATTTATTCTCTGGCCACTGGTGTTCCTGGCACTTCTTCTCAAAGCGTGCGAAAAATTCTGTTACACCACTCTCATCAAACACCGGAACCAGTTTCAATAAGTGCGAGAGAGATTGATCATGAGCACGGTTACCAGCCCCAAGTCGCTGTCCCGTTGTCTCTACTCGCGACTTCTCTACGTCCATGTCGGCACAGTACCTAGTCGACTCTAAATCAGCCTGGATTTTTGCTTGACTGATAGATTTTCTCTCTTCTATCTTGGCTAATTCTAATTGCTGCTGAAGCTCACATGCCCTTTGTTGCTGTTGAATGTTAGCTAATTCGAGCTGATACAATAAATCTGGAGTCAACCCTTGAGGAGGTGAAGGTGCTACAATGTTTGAAATTACCGGTGGTCCCCCCAGTGGCAACCCACCCTGCCAGTCACCACCCAACTGCGGAAGCGTACCCGGGGTCGGCAAACCACTGGGATGGCTGGGAGTCGAGTGTAGGGGAAGCATGGCCGAAGGGCTCTGAGCACTCAACCCATCTCGCTCACCAGTCACCCTGCCCAGTACACACGTTATCAAGTTATCCCTGGTCATGCTGCAAGTACCCGTATGACCGGTAGCTGTGGCCAGGCATTGAAGACCGTACCGATCCATACCCTCCAACCGCTCGGCAGTAACAGGCCAGTCCAAAATTATCCTTGCATCCTCCTCACAGTTCACCTGATTAACCCTTTCATCATACTGCTGTTCCTCAGTTTCGAAATTACGTACTGTGTCTCCATTCTCCTCTGATCCGGTATAAGACATGATGCTCACAAATATTTCTCACCTCAATATTCAGAAAAGAAGCACCCCAAACTCTTATACATCAATATACACACAAAAAATCTCGGAAATACTCAAGGGCTATACTATGTTGCAAAAAAAAAAAAAAAAAATTCTTACTGATCCCCGCAAAATATTCCCAAAAACAACAAAAGTTCCCTGCTAATAAATGTAGGTTCACCAAATCCTAGGTAAGGTCGCCATTTGTTACGACTGAGGTTCAAATATATCAGGGCTCTTATTCATTGGACTAGTAATGGCATAAATGCTACAACGGAAAGCGCTAGATCCAACCTCTGATGTATATTCTCAGTGCACAAAGAACACAAATACTCTCCAGAGTTCTATATGCAATAATAGGTTATCAAACTCTCCATAAATGTGCGTCTACTCTAGGCTTAATGTTATGTGAAAACAGCCTATTACTACCTATAACCGAAGGTGCTTGGTTATGGTATGCAAAGTAAGGTGGTAAGAGAAGTTACAGCTTACGTTACTTTAATCAATAAATGTTAGGCACTCCTGCATGAAAGAAAGTGCACTAAAGTCCTTCAACACCAACAAGGAATCTTCTTTAAATGTTAGATGCTATCAAGATGATCAAATCGGAAATGGAACCCAAAAAGGCAAGCAACGGAACAATGCTTGAGCAGGCTATGCTCACAAAAGGCAGGATATATAATGCAGTCGGAGCCAAGAATATCCTGAACGCTACAACAATAATAATAATCGCCACGACAATGCAGTATTCCTATCAACAAAAGGAGCCTAAGTCGTTTGTGTCTCAATACATCAAACTAGGCTGCGAAATGCTTGTGTAATCATAAACGGGTATGCATAATAAGAGTAATTGGTTTAATATACTTAATGTCTACTATGACTGATAAAGTCTAGCTAGAGTCAATGATACGAGATACTGGTGCGCATGGCATGCCGCATAGCCTAGTGCAAATCTCAAGTCTGTGCGTCAAATATTACGTTATAGGGAAGGGTAGCTCTCTTGAGAAACCTTAATACCGAAGTATTAAGCGTTCTCATGGCGTACCTCAAAGACAAACAACCGAGCTTAGAACAGTGCAGAATGGTATAGGCAAAAAGCCCTCATTCGTGCATGCTCTACTCTCAATGGCACACAGACTAGAATTTACCCAATCAACTCCAGTTCTCAGATATTGTCGTGCAGCTTTTAACGAAAGCCAGCACCCATCGGAAACAATACCTTATAGTATCAGACTCCTAGTCTAGCATTATCTAATCCAGCAGAACACTAATAATTATAGGAAGCAGTACTGAAAAATATGAATGCCAACCAATGCTTCGTGATCAACTTATCTTAACAACTAACATACATGGGTTATATAAGACCTTAACGCACAATACAACTGGCCAGCATGAAGCTGATTATGCAGAGTTAACCAGAGGGGGTATAATATTAATAAAAAGTGGTGAAAGATATGGAAAATAAGACAGATAGGCAGAGGAAAAGGTTCTCAGGTGCAGATAGGGGGACAGATATCAAAGGGATAAGAGGGATGCGTTCTAGAAACCAGATCTGAGGGAGAGAGTGGCCAGAGAGCAGTATATATACTAGCACTAGTTCGAACCGCGTAGGAAAAGCAGTAACAAGTCCTCTTGCCAATGCTAAAGAAGCTAGCTAAACATGACGTCACCAAGCATGGTAAAAACTCCTCCAACGAATCCCTACGAGGCCAGCCAGCTATGACGTCATCGAGTATAGCAAAACACTGCGCGCCTCCCCACACTCTGTTCTACTCTCTCTCTCTCTCTCTCTCTCTCTCTCCCAAATCCTATCATTACTACTTAATGGTAAAACATATACTTTGCAATTATATATATAAAGCCTTGACATGGGTGAAAACAAAGAGCCTTTCTGGACTGCCCATGACACGAGCTTTCATATGAAATAAAGCACACAACAATACACCAACTGTAGCCACATCCACTGCCCTGGCGATCCTAGCGAGTCACTGTAGGACAAGCCATGCGGTTCTAACGGAGTGGTTAACGTCACAGTATGTATCTGTGTTGCTTCCAGGCAACCTTCCCCACTGTGGGTATGTATCTGTGTTGCTTTCAGTCAAACCTTCCCCACTGTGGGTATGTATCTGTGTTGCTTCCAGTCAACCTTCCCCACTGTGGGTATGTATCTGTGTTGCTTCCAGTCAACCTTCCCCACTGTGGGTATGTATCTGTGTTACTTCCAGTCAAACCTTCCCCACTGTGGGTATGTATCTGTGTTGCTTCCAGTCAAACCTTCTCCACTGTGGGTATGTATCTGTGTTGCTTCCAGTCAACCTTTCCCACTGTGGGTATGTATCTGTGTTGCTTCCAGTCAACCTTCCCCACTGTGGGTAGGTATCTGTGTTACTTCCAGTCAAACCTTCCCCACTGTGGGTATGTATCTGTGTTACTTCCAGTCAACCTTCCCCACTGTGGGTATGTATCTGTGTTGCTTCCAGTCAAACCTTCCCCACTGTGGGTATGTATCTGTGTTGCTTCCAGTCAAACCTTCTCCACTGTGGGTATGTATCTGTGTTGCTTCTGTTACGACCGGGGCTACGAATAAAACAAGGGCACTTAATGATTGGACTAGTAATAGGGCACTATGCAACAACGGTACGATAGATCCAAACCCTCGAACTTATATGCCGGCGAACAAAAACACCTATACCCTCCAGAGTTAATCTGCAATAACGGGGTATCCTTAACTGGGCATAAATGTACTCTACTTCAGGCTAACCCACACTGGTATAGCCTGATAATAAACAAGATGCAAGTTACGTTAAAATGCATAAAAGGGAAGCTATGGAAAGATCAGTTAAATCACTGCAAGATTTAATACAATAATAAGATGCTTCAATACAGTTACTCTAAACAACAATAAACTCTTCACTCCTATCTGAAAGAAAGTGAAGTATAGTCCTACAGCATAGACCTGGAAACTTCTGAAGAAAGTCCGATGCTCATAAGATGCTCATATCTTAAATTATATAAAGGCAAGAGGCTGGACACCACACGTGTAGACTGAATACACTAAAAGATAGGACATATAATGTTAACTGACACGAGAATACTATAAATGCGCAATGGCAGCAATGCTCGACACTAAAAGAAGTACTTCCTCATCAACGAAACAGTCTGCTATGGTTGTGCGGCTCAGCAATAACCTAGACTAATTAATGCTGTGAATAATAATGCATACATAACAAAAGAGCTTATGTCCTAACTAGTGACTGCTCGGCGAATAAAGTCTAGCTGGGATATCAAGGTTAGGAAACAGTGGCTGAGCAAGACAGGCTCATAGCCTAGCGTTGTCCTTAAGGCGGTATGATTAAAGTTACGTTAATGACGGGGATGCTCTCTTGGTAGATCCAGATCTCAAGTAACTGGTTCTACCCTGGCGATCCCACTAAAGTCAAGCAAAGAGGCAGCACTGTGTTATAAGTCAGTAGGCTAATGCCCTCTTACAACACAATGCTGCACTCGCAAAGGACACAACCAAAAGGACAACCTAGGCTACCACAGAAACCGTCGAAGTCGTGTAGGTATAAGCAAACCGTACACACATCGGTGACAACGGCAACAGAACCTTTTCCCAGTCTAGCATTAAATAACCGAGCAGAGCACTAATGATAATGAGGGAGACACACACAAAGAGTCATCAAACCTCCATAGACTAAGGACACTGAGGGAGACACACACAGAGTCATCAAACCTCCATAGACTAAGAACCCTTATAGCCTATTCTAATACATGTAAATATATATGAGAGCGACGCACACAATACGATGGGCCGATATGAAATCGTGTACAGAACCCAAAGGGAGTGTTGTGACGTTACAAGATTAGAGGAATGAAAGAAAGGAAGTTGAGTGAGAGAGACAGTATCAGAATGGTGGAGATATGGAGGACAGTTATAAAAAGGATGTTAGTCGTGTGCGCCCCAAGCCTGCTCTGAGGAGGGTAGCTCCTCGGGACCCTCACGCAGGAGGTTAGTTACACAGGAGCTTGCAAGGGCGCGATGGTCGGCCAATCACGGGCCGAGACGTCACAAGGCAGCAGGCGTCCTGGCCGCGTCAGGGTCCGCCAGCCAATCAAAGGCGTGGGAAAGCCCGCACGGGGGCGGGAAAACTACTCTGGGAGGAGGAGGGAGGAGGGAGGCAACACTCACTACCCCCTCCCTGCCCGCTCTCTCTCTCTCTCTCTCTCAACTTCACACTACAATGCATCTTATATTCTACTAATGATATAAAATATTTCCCTTTTGTCACAGACGAAAATAAAGACCACCACTGGACTGTCTGTAACAATGCAAGTACTATGAAAGAAAGAACAACATTCTCTGATAACTGTAGCCCATTTCACTGCCCTGGCGAGCGCAAGTGGCTAACGAGAGGCGATTCTGCCAACGCTGGTAGGCGTCACACCCCGCCCAAGATATGGGACGCTCAACATTAGGCGAGCACCATATCTGACAAGGCAGAATGCCGACAAGACCCGCCACAACCAGCCACTCCACCAGAAATGAAATGCAAAGCTCAATCATAAATAAAACAACATTTTAGCATAAAGCAAATCTTATAACCCCGCCCAAACATAATAGTATAATTTTAGCCTGCTATGCTCCCAGAGCGAGCTTCACAGAGCCCAGCCTACTAAGTGAAAGACAGATTCAACTTAGGACTTTAGCTATAACATTGGCAACTTACAATTAACTATCAAAAAGAAAGAGTTTTTATGTGATTTTTTGATTTAATTTTTATTTTGTTTTTGACGGCTGCTCTACAGGGGCAAGCCTGATTTTTCTCCACTCTCAACACACACTGACTGAACAGCGAGGGTTCTCCAGCAAACAAACCCTCCCGTGACAAACAATCAGCCAAAACATTATCAGTGCCCTTATCATGCCAAACACCCAACTTGTGTTCCTGCAACAAAACAACACCTGGCACTGATAAACTGCCCAGTTCATTACAAGACTGGCACTTCTCTTCGCTCTTTCCGGCAACAGGGCCTGCCAATAATCTTTCACTAGTTCTACCTTCGTGGTGAGCGAGGCAGCCCCGATGCGGTCTATGGTGTCGTCAACTCTAGGTAATGGATAGGCGTCTGTCAGGGATAATGCACCCACACTCTTACAATCACCATACACACGGATCTTGCCACTCAACTCAGATTGCAAACTCACTGGCAACGACCACTCACGATATCCTTTATCCCTCAGACCCTTTTTCCACATGTCGTCTAACTCTGTTTTCACGACAGGCTGTTGAGCAGGATTTATACGGTAGGGAACTAACTTGAGCCTTGCACTGTCTCCAGCCTCCATGTCGGATTCTACCCCGTACATCAGGCTTGGAGAAGCAACAAACATGCGGATGTACTGCCACAGCCTCTAGTAAACAACTTATCTCGCAGAACAACATGCCTAGTGCCCTCCCACAACCCAGCCGAGACCGCAGCTTCTAAACTATAGTCTCCCTCCTTCTCCACCTTCGTCCCTAGAACAGCCAGGTCATGAGAGGGACAATCAGTACCACCTGTGCAGTCACTCCAATAGTTCATAATTGCTAAAGCTTCCCCGCCGATACCGTAAATGCGCACCCCCGCATTCCTTGCGACTACATCTGCCTGCGCAGCATCACCGCCTTCAGTGACATGGCCAGATATCGTCGGTCTATGGTATGGCTGTTGCATTCGACTAGAGCTGCATTGGGAGGCTATGCGACGACCGGGCACATCCACTCCACAGCCAACCTCACCAATCTGCTCAATGTCCTCATTCTGACTACCACCCTTGGCAGCCATGGGTCGACCCTGACCTGACAACCAAGCCAAAGCCTCGTCGCCCACCTTGAACCACCGAACAACGAGGCTAACGGACCACTAACATTCAAGTGACCTGCCAGCGGAACATCTTTCACCGCATGAGTTGTGAGGCTTGGGTGCTCGGCACGACCAGTGGGGTATGAACCGAGCTGGTGCTGGAGCGCTGCACACTGCTGCTCAGGCAGGTGCTCTAGCGCTTCCACAGCCACCAGACTCGTGTCCCCCGCCCACTGCTTCACCGAGATATGACAATCCCAACTCTCCTCCACCTGTGCCCTACTGCCCCCCTCTCCTTCTCCACCTTGGCCGCTGCAGACCAACGCAGGGACAGTAGGCTGCTCAGGTGGTTGCCTCACAAACTCCTCCAACAGGTTCACATGACATGTTTCCCCGTTCTCGTGTTCAATAGCCCCGTTCCCACAACTCTCCTCCACCTTGGAACTACTCAGTCGCGGAGTGCCATCACGCCTAACCATGCCACTAGGGGTGACAGGTTCTGGGGCCACTCCGGAGCTCACCTCTGGGTCAAGTACTAAGTCGCTAAGAAGAGCCGCTGGAGCAAAACTCACAAAACTCCCAACTTTAGCTTTCTCCCTCCGACCGTTCCTCCGCTGGTCTAGAGACTGAGGAATAGGCTGTGACACCTTAGATGCACAAGATCGGGTGTCAACACACGCCCTCTGCTGTGATTGACACCTCTCGACCAACTCCTGCCCCTCCCTACTCACGTCGGCCGCCCTCTCGGCACCGACTAAGGGTGGAACCTCAGAAGTAGGCACCGCAAAGTCGTTGCCAAGAAGAAGGTCGACGCCCTCTACCGGCAGTTTCTCCACGATTCCAACATCCATCTCTTGTGTCACACCTTCAACCTCCAGCTATACTCAAACCAACGGGTATGACTTTGTAGCATTAATACCCTGCACCACAACCACACGTGCCGTGTTTATAGGTTTGCCTGTAAAGTTTTTCATCAGAGTCTGGGATGCACCTGTATCACGCAACAACTCCAACCCATGCTTGCAACCAGCCCAACTCACGCAGCCACGCCCTCTATGGTCGCAAAAAGCATCGCGGACAGGTATCGAGCCTTCCAGACACTTCTTCACTGGCTGTGCCCCCGCATCTGACATATCACCACGGGAAAATGCAGAAGACCTCAGAAACACCCCAATGCTGCTAGCCAAGGACACGACTGCAGTAGGTTGGTTACTAGGGCAGGAACGTGCGAAATGCCCCTTGTTATGACACTTAAAACACTCTACTTCACCCTTGGACTTCCCCTGAGATTGGGAAGGGCCCTGACCTTTCTTAAACGGGACGGTTTTAGGTTTGTGATCAAAATTGGTATCATTGCTCTTACTCTCGTTATTAAATTGTTCATCACTGACTCGGGGGGGGTGGAGTGTTGCGCCCCTTGTTAACTGCATCGGTCCGTTGTGCAGACCCGCACCCACGAATCAGTGACATTCTCAGGTCAGCCAACTCAGCTGCCTTTTGTAGAGTTTTAGGCTGTTTCCCTTTGAGGTTCAAAGTCAGGTCGCCGCCTGTGCACTTGAAAAATTGCTCTAGATTCTAGAAGGACTAACTGCTCAAGCTCCTCGAATGTCGTAACCTTCTCTGACCTCACCCAATTTCTCAATGCATCAGACAGTTCCCGGGCATGTTCTAGAAAAGTGTACTCACGACCCTTCGTAACACCCCGGAACTTCAACCTATATGTCTCTGGTAGTAACTCGTACGCCCGCAGAACAGCTTCCTTCAGTACCTCATAATCGACGCAAGACTCCAAGGGCAACGCATCATATGCCTTGAGTCCTTTGCCAACCAATCTAGAGGAAACAAGGGCTGCCCACTTAACCTCGGGCCATTGGTGCTCCCGGCACTTCTTCTCAAAACGCAGGAAAAATTCGGTGACACCCGACTCGTAAAATGCAGGGACTAACTTAAGAAGGTGCAATAAAGACTGATCAAGACCTCGATTCCCAGAACCGAGACGCTGCCCTGTCGACTCCACCCGAGACTTCTCAAGCTCTATGTCTGCACAGTACATGGCCTTTCTCTCCTCAGCCTGAATCCTGAGCTCAGCCTCCCACTGCCGTTGATCGAGCTCAGCCTCATGCTTTTGTTGATCAGCCTGCATTTTAGCCATCTCAAGCTAGAAGATCATATCTGGAGTTAAACCTTGAGGAGGAGGAGATGCAACAATTGGAGACCCACCCAGTGATCCACCCAGGTGCAAACCACGCTGCCAGAGACTATCGGCTTGCGGGACCGTACCCGGCTCCGGAGCCCGAGGGGGCGCCATGGTAGGAGTCGAGTGGAATGGGGGCTGGGCCGAAGGTGCCCCAGCTCCCGCTCCCCCCGAAGCCCCACGCACCCCACCGAGCACACAGGCCACCAGGTCACTTCTCGTCATGCTGCTAGTGCCCACATGCCCCATGACCGTGGCCAAACACTGGAAACCATACCGATCAGTCCCCGACACCCGGTCAACAGTAATAGGCATCTCCAGAAACTTCCTTGCATCCTCCTCACTAGTTACTACTCGAATGCCTTCTAACAAAGAGTCTACTTCCTGTACTGTGTCCTCACCGTACATACAGTAGATCCGTCGTTCGACATAGTGTCCACCGAAAATTCTCAACGTTTATAAAAAAAAAGGAGTACCTAAACTCTCATGTAGCACTATTCACTCAAAAAAATGCTCGAAGACAACTCATGTGCTATACTACGTTGCCAAAAAAAAAATCCATGTGTCCAAAATATTCCTCAAAAAACAAATGTCCAACAATCCTGCAATTCTTTCTTAGATACTAGGCAAGGGCACTATTTGTTATTACTGCAATAACAACAAATGGATCCTGGTTTCTACTAAAATAAGATACTAGGCAAGGTCGCCATTTGTTATGACCGGGGCTACGAATAAAACAAGGGCACTTAATGATTGGACTAGTAATAGGGCACTAAGCAACAACGGTATGCTAGATCCAAACCCTCGAACTTATATGCAGGCGAACAAAAACACTTATACCCTCCAGAGTTAATCTGCGATAACGGGGTATCCTTAACTGGGCATAAATGTACTCTACTTCAGGGTAACCCACACTGGTATAGCCTGATAACAAACAAGATGCAAGTTACGTAAAAATGCATAAAAGGGAAGCTATGGAAAGATCAATTAAATCACTGCAAAATTTAATACAATAATAAGATGCTTCAATACAGTTACTCTAAACAACAATAAACTCTTCTCTCCTATCTGAAAGAAAGTGAAGTATAGTCCTACAGCATAGACATGGACACTTCTGAAGAAAGTCTGATGGTCATAAGATGCTCGTATCTTAAATTATATAAAGGCAAGAGGCTGGACACCACACGTGTAGACTGAATACACTAAAAGATAGGACATATAATGTTAACTGACACGAGAATACTATAAATGCACAACGGCAGCAATGCTCGACACTAAAAGAAGTACTTCCTCATCAACGAACAGTCTGCTATGGTTGTGTGGCTCAGCAACAACCTAGACTAGTAAATGCTGTGAATAATAATGCATACGTAACAAAAGAGCTTATGTCCTAACTAGTGTCTGCTCGGCGAATAAAGTCTAGCTGGGATATCAAGGTTAGGAAACGGTGGCTGAGCAATACAAGCTCATAGCCTAGCGTTGTCCTTAAGGCGGTATGATTAAAGTTACGTTAATGACGGGGATGCTCTCTTGGTAAATCCAGATCTCAAGTAACTGGTTCTACCCTGGCGATCCCACGAAAGTCAAGCAAAGAGGCAGCACTGTGTTATAAGGTAGTAGGCTAATGCCCTCTTACAACACGATGCTGCACTCGCAAAGGACACAATCAAAAGGACAACCTAGGCTACCACAGAAACCGTCGAAGTCATGTAGGTATAAGCAAACCGTACACACATCTGTGACAACGACAACAGAACCTTTTCCCAGTCTAGCATTAAATAACCGAGCAGAGCACTAATGATAATGAGGGAGACACACACAAAGAGTCATCAAACCTCCATAGACTAAGGACACTGAGGGAGACACACAGAGTCATCAAACCTCCATAGACAAAGAACCCTTATAGCCTATTCTAATACATGTAAATATATATGAGAGCGACGCACACAATACGATGGGCCGATATGAAATCGTGTACAGAACCCAAAGGGAGTGTTGAATGGTGGAGATATGGGGGACAGTTATAAAAAGGATGTTAGACGTGTGCGCCCCTAGCCTGCTCTGAGGAGGGTAGCTCCTCGGGACCCTCACGCAGGAGGTTAGTTACACAGAAGCTCGCAAGGGCGCGATGGTCGGCCAATCACAGGCCGATACGTCACAAGGCAGCAGGCGTCCTGGCCGCATCAGGGTCCGCCAGCCAATCAAAGGCGTGGGAAAGCCCGAGCGAGGGGGGGAAAACTCCTCCGGGAGGAGGAGGGAGGAGGGAGGCAACACTCACTACCCCCTCGCTGCCCGCTCTCTCTCTCTCTCTCAACTTCACACTACAATGCATCTTATATTCTACTAATTATATAAATACTTCCCGTTGTCACAGACGAAAATAAAGACCACCACTGGACTGTCTGTAACAATTTAAGTACTATGAAAGAAAGAACAACATTTTCTGATGACTGTAGCCCATTTCACTGCCCTGGCGAGCGCTAGTGGCTAACGAGAGGCGATTCTGCCAACGCTGGTAGGCGTCACACTTCCAGTCAACCTTCCCCACTGTGGGCATGTATCTGTGTTGCTTCCAGTTAATCCTTCCCCACTGTGGGTATGTTTCTGTGTTGCTTTCTGGAAAAATTAAATAAATAACAAGAACATTAACAAAACTTCCCTACTGTACCAGGGACGTCTTTATATTATTTATCTAGCTCTATTTAAACGATTTTGTGCAGTTTAAGAAAATCTGTGGTAGTAAAAAGTATTAAATTAGATAGTTCGAAGCCTGTTAATTGCTGGAGGCCCTTTTTAAACAGAATAAGATCGTCTAATAGTAGCCAGAAAAAGTTCAAAGTACGGCACCGGTACAGAAAGGGTTAATAATAACTATAACAAAACAATGGTACTCTTTAATTTGTTTCAATCATCAAAACCATGTACACACCTATACTGATCATCTGGTATGTACAGCTTGGTATTATAGGTCGAAGGTAGTAGGTCTTAGGTGGTATAGGTAAGTAATAGTATAGATAGATTTAGCTGCACGCAGAGATGCCAACCCTACCGAGCTGTACACACCAGATGATCAGGGTAGGGTGCAGATACTGTTTTGACCGAGTGTACATTTAGATACACACACATATGCAAAATTAATTACCCATACAACAACAAACAATAAACTAAACACAACAAAAACATTCAGGAGAGAGTCACTACAACAAACGCAATGCATAATGGATAAATAGGCTCCAATCAAGGCTTCCCCTAGACTTGTATTGACGGAGCTGGCCAATGGACAATTCAATATACTGAAAAACAACAACAAAACATTATAGGTTGTTACAGTACTATATGTTTTCAGATATATCAATTGTGATAACTATGCAATTACAAAAATATCAGACAAAACCAAAGTGCATAATCCCCATTTCAATAAGAACAAATAAATAAAAAACAACTACAACATTCATACCGGTAACGCCAAATACAAAAACATACATAATTAACACTTTGAAGAATTTGACACGTTTTAACCCCTTCACCACCATTACGTTATTTTCATCGTATTCTGGTTACCAATAGATGATTTTCTTCAGTATATAATCTACTTCTACGACTCAAATGGGTAAATACGATCGCAATAGCACTTTGAAAACAGAGTTCTTTCTTAAACTGCATTATATCGTTTAATTTTAACCAGTATTAAAGGTGAACATGACGTCCTGGTGCTGAAGGTTTTAATAGCGTACTCCGGTTATCATTAGACGATGTTACTTAAGTTTGGGGCTAAACATGAGAGAGACAGGGGTCCAGAAAAAACTGTTAATAACATAACCACAACATTGCACCCATAACAATAATATACACATGTATAATTATGAACTAGGACGTGTTGTTAACTGTCATTACTGTCAATTAATACTTCACAATTCGTGTTTACATCGAACCACTGTTTTCAGATATTCTATTCCTCAGCGTAACTTTCAATCAACCTCCAATTTACAACTGTTCAAATCTTCCTGTTACTAATCTCTCATTAATGGATGACTGCAGGATTAGGAGAGTTAAACATATTATGTTTCACTTTCTCGTATATCATGTAGTCAAAAATAGCAAGATGATTCTACTCCCTCTTTTATTTCCCCTATGGAGTGCTAATCCTTGCTGTATGTGACTTTTATTTATATTTTGAAGGGCTCTGGCTCCTGCTGGATTTTACCTTTTGGGGTGTGACTTTAACTTGGTGTGCAATTTTTCCATTTTTAAAATAATTTGTTATGTTCTGGATACACTTTTTCTCTTTCCTTTCTTGTCAGGATCCTTAAACTTTGAACTTGGTAAATAGTTACTGGAGCCGGTGGACAAGTTAGACTGAAACCACGCCTCTTGCGGAACATTAGGTCTATAAATTGAGTATGTAAAGTATGTTTAGGCACTTTTGATGCTTTAACATTTGTATATTTGTACGAATGTCCACATTCATTCATGCGTGTCGATCTACCCCTACTAAACTTATGTTCCCACCTTTTCGTAATATGTATTGATATTATTGTTTCATTTTTGTTCTCTTTCAATGTATAGAAGTTCCTTAATTAGAATGTTGTAGGTTTTCTACATTGATTGTAATTAAAAGGTGCCTGCTGAAATACAACTGACTCAGGAGGAATTGACAACTGAGAGATTGATTGACTGGGTAAACTACTGTACCAGGTAACCTAGAATATTGGCAATCAGAGGACCTAGAGTGATTACTGGAGTGGGGGTCTGATTGTTGTTGTTGATGTGACAGTGAGATGACGGGCGGAGAGAGAGAGAGAGAGAGAGAGAGAGAGTACAAAGGTACAAAGGAAATCAAGCAACAACAGATATAGTGACCACCGGGAAGGAAGGTGGAAGGAAGATAACTTGAAGAGATTGTGTTAGATATACAGTTTTTGAGAGTGCATAGATAATAGTTAAACAATTAGCTTTCGCTGCGGGTGACGTTCTGGAATGTTTTGGCAAGTTACAGCAATTTCCAGGCTTTAAAAGCCTGTAAAAAACGTAAGAATCGAGTGTCAGTGGGTGGGAGCGTGAGGGGCCCACCTCCGACCCTCAGAGCACCGAGTGGCTCACTGAGCTAAGCTGTGTGTCGGGCGAGTCTCTCTCTGTCTCTCTCATCAGTGTAGCCAAGCGAGCGAGTGTTACATAATAGCGGGGTTCCCGCGTTTCACTGGGATCACTGCGGGTGAACCAGACCACGTATACGGTCCATTCTGGTGTCATTTTGAAACTATTTTCACCTAGTTTTCGGCAGAATACACTTCATTTAATGCAGATGCTTGATTTATCATTCAGGAGTGCCTGAATATGCCCTAAATAGCCCAAAACAGCCCGCAGGCAAAGGGTTAAATTTAGTTAAAGTATGCAATAATACCGAGTGAGTGAAGGTTCGATTGAAAGCCGTGAAGTAAGGGGGAAAGATGGTAGCTTGGAGAGATTGTGTTAGATATATTTAAGAGTGCATAGATAATAAGCTAATTAAAGTACTAATGTCGATTTCAAGAAGGAAATTAGTATGAATTAAAATGCAACTGCGGGCCGTGACTGAAGGGAGATTGTGTTGGATCTCTTTAACTAATCCTGTGCATTTTTAGATAGATAAGTCTAGTTAATGCTAACCCCGAATTAGATCGACACCTGAATGGGGTGAGGCGTCATTTTATCGCCAAACTAATGGAGTGTAACATGTTAATATATCCGAATATAATGGAGCAAAACATATAAGGTTAGAATGTATGTGTATATTGTTCTACTATCTACAACCAATTTTAATCAATATCTCATCAGTCATTTTCTGCATGTAATCCAATGAATAGGGCGTAACCACCCTACAGACAGATTTTTGGATTAACAGATTTGGGTTGGGAAATGGGGATGGAGGGGTGGGCGCGTGACAGGAAGGAAGGGAGAAGGCTTGAAGGGGGGGGGGGGTGTAAGGGTGTAAAAGGAAGGGAGGAAGGGTGAGGGTGTTGGAAGATGCAAGCAGGGGTGAGGGCGGAAAAGGAAGGGAGGAATGGTGAGGGTGGATGAGGATGGGGGTAGGGGTGAGGGCGTAAAAGGAAGGGAGGATTGGTGAGGGTGGACGAGGATGGGGTTAGCGGTGAGGGCGTAAAAGGAAGGGAGGGAGGATAGTGTAGTGGTAAAGGAAGGGGAGACGTGAGGGAAAGGCAGGTGGAGGGTGGGAAGGAGGGAGGAGGGGTGCACGGGTATGGGATTGAGGGAATGGGGGTGAGGGTGAGGGCGTTAGGGGAAGGGAGGGAGGGTGGGGGCGTGAAATGATGGGAGGAAGGATGGCGTGGAGGTAGAGGAAGGGGAACGTGAGGGAGGGGGCGTGGGGGTATAGGCTTAGACATGGTAACCGCGGGAGGCTGCGACGGGTTGACCGGGGACTACCCATTAACTCCCTAACTCTTATCCCTATCCCTCTTATTCTCGTTCGTTCGTACGTTCGTTTGCTTTCTCTCTCTCTCTCTCTCTCTCTCTCTCAAGAAGAGCAGAAAGGGGGGACGTGAGGTGCAGCAGCGGTGAACAGATGATGAGGCGTAATGCACTCTCAAAATCTCTCTCTCTCTCTCTCATTAAGTCCTGACTAGAATTAAGTCCTGACCACCTCGTTTGGATCGCAAGGTCTGTGTGCCCAGTGTATCTATGTACATATATGTACATCTCTCTCTCTCTCTCTCTGAACGTGAGGGGCAACAGCGGTGAACAGATGATGAGGCGTAATGAACTCTCAATAGATCAGTTGTTTGGGAACATAAAGGGATTAGGGGAAGTGGGCAGTGGTATACCACCGGGGCGGTGGTAAGGAGAGCGAGGGAGGGAGGGGGAGGCAAAGTAGGATGTCAGAGAGAGAGAGTGAGAGTGAGTGGGCAGTGGTGGTAAGGAGAGAGAGGGAAGGAGGCAAAGTAGGATGTCAGAGAGAGAGAGGGAGGGAGGGAGGGTGGGTGAAGAATGGAAAAAATGTTGGAAAGTGCACAGGATAACTGATGAGAGAGAGAGAGAGGATAGGGATACGTGTAATCTTATTATATTAATGACTAAGAAAGAAGATAGAGCTACATTCTTCATAATTAACATATAACCTTCTAATAAATGAAACATTTATGAACGCCATGGTATAGGTAGTACATAAATAGTACATACAAATTCCAAAAAACATGTACAATTCGAATTATTTATTAAATTGTTGACTCGAAATTAATTTAAACTGTTGCGTCTTAAAGTGAAAGTTTCTGTCGATACTTGGGTAGAATTTCATTCATTCAGATAGTTACAACATCTAAATGTCAACCTATGTATAAGCCTATGCTGTAGAATGATACCCAAAACATACAAAACAAAATCGTAGTTAACCGTGATCCATATGTGAAAGATGTGGAAATGATTAGATGAACAGGAGGTTGAGTGGACGATTGGGCTGAATTGATGGAAGGACAATAAATAATTAGAGAGACTAAATGGATGCCGGTTGAAGAGGAGATGACAGCCCAGATACGGGGAGACAGAGGGAGGGAGGGTGGGAAGGAAAGAAGAAAAGGGAGGGAGGGTGGGGTAAGGAAAGGAGGGAGGGAGGGAGGGAAGGAAAGAAGAGAGACGAGGTAGGTAAGGAAAGGGGGGGGGGGGGGAGGACGGAGTAAGGGAATACAAACGAACAAACGAGTACAAACTGCAACAGACCAATTGGTCCTCGGGTCAGTTTGGATGACTAAACTATTATTCTTCTAACTACGAGGTAGTGACACGGATAGCAAAGAAGGCTTAGGGAGGGAAGGAAGGATGGGGGTGTGATGATTGTTAGGCATGGATGGAGGGAGGGAGGGAAGGAAAGGGGAAGGGAGAGACGGGGTAAGTAAAAGAAGGAGGGAGGGAGGGGTGTTGGTAATAAAAGAAGGAAGTAAAATGGTAGGCAGAATAGGAAGGAGGGAGGCTGAACAGTGAGAAAATAATAATACGGACAGTTGGATAAATTGCATGTATAACAATATAACAATTAACTTTAGATTATTTGTTTTCATTGACAATATATTCGAATCTTACCACCCGATTACTCGATACTTAACCCCTTCTGTACCGATGACGTCCTTTTAATTTTATTCTGGCAACTAGTATACGATTTTACTCGGCTTAAGAAAGACGTGTATTGATTGAAAGGCTTCAGACTGCCTCAATTGATCCTTTTAGCTACCATATAGCCTTACTAAGTTTCATAAAATCGTCCAAATATAGCTAGAATAAAATATAACAGACGCCGCTGGTATTGAAAGGGTTAATGGAAATATATGTTACTACTCCATCGCTACGTCACATTAACCCATTCAGTACCGGGGACATTCTCTTTATCATATTCTGGCAACTATTAGACGATTTGATTCAGCTTGCGAAGGACCTCTAGCAGTAATAAGGCTTCAAACTATCTCAATCAACCCTTTTAACTACCACAGATCCTTCCTAAGCTGCATAATACCGTCTAAATATAGCTAGAATAAAATATAACACGTCGCTGGTACTTAAAGGGTTAATACCAAGTTTTCAAAATTAACAACATAATTCGCCTCACAATCATCACAATAGCTGACACAACAAGATGGGGACAACACAGTTTACCGTCAGCTGGTAAAAATAACTAACAATTTGATCTAGTTCCTACTTATTTCACTTGCGAGTTTCAGGTTATAAGGCAATTGGAGCTGTAAAGATCGATATTAAAAAAAAATGCAACAATAATGCAGGTTTCAGATGGATAGAAATTATGATTAGATGTTCTGTAATTATAGATGTACTACGATCGTATTTTCGTTGTCAATTCTGCTAAATTTCGATTTTCATGCCATTAACATCCTTACATTTGCAAGGTTTGTTGACGACTCACTTAGTTATATATTAAATATATTATATATCTTCCCTGATCTTAGATATGAAATATTGCTGGATATTATTGTTAGGTGGATGGAGGCTTCTTATGACATGAATTTATGTGCCGACTGTACAGGGGGCAGCAGATTGGGGGACAGATTAAAGGAAGCTCCCGTGAAGGGGTAATGTGGGGGAGAGGGGTGGAGACTGGGGTGATGTTGGGAAGGGCACAAGATAACTGATGTGTGAGAGAGAGAGAGAAGAGGTGCAGGAAGAGAGTTGTAGTTGTAGTGATGATAATGACAGTAGTGATGATGATGACAGTACTAGATATGATGGTGAATGTACTAGTAGTAGTGATAATGGTCATAATAGAAGTGATGATGGTGACAAGTAATGATGACAGTTGTAGTGATAGTAGTGATGATGGTAGTGACAATAGTGACAGCATTAGTGTTGATGGTGAAAGTTGTAGTGATGATGAGTCGTAGTGATGATGGTAAGAGTAGTAGTGATGACTATAATAGTAATAGTGATGATGATAGTAATGATGATAGTGACTAATAGTGATGATGGTAACCCATTGCAGAGTTGGGTATGCCGTTTTGATTTTGGGCGAAACGGCACGTCTACATTATCAACTCTGCGTAAGCAGAGTGGTATCGCCCCCCGTATAGTGGTACATGCTAACCGAAATGTCTGTCTGTCTGTCCGAGAACTCCTCCTAGACCGTTTGATGGATTTTCACCAAACTTCACACGAACCTTCGGTGCGTGAATGCGACGGTAATTAAAAAAATAAAATAATAATTTGTGCAATAGTTATGATCTTAGGTCCAAACACATGTTTTGCTCCCCTCCCCCCCCACCCCCCCCCCCCTTTCAGGACCCCCACCCCCCCACCCTGTACCTATGTTCAATCAATGATTATGGCCTTCTGTGTGTGCGGGGGCACACTCACACAGAACGTCATCGTTAAGGGGGCGATAAAAAACTCACCCGCATTTGTTAAGTTAAGTTAGTTTAGTTGACATTAGAAGGTGACAATTGTAGAGATAATGATAGTAGTAGTGATGATGGTGGTAATATTAGTGATGATGGTAGTAGTAGTGATGATGGTGACAATTGTAGTGATGATGATAGTAGTAGTAATAATGGTGGTAATATTAGTGATGATGGTAACCCTTCGCATAGTTGGGTATGCCGTTTTGATTTTGGGCGAAACGGCACGTCTAATTTAGTTTAGTTGAAATTAGAAGTGATGGTAGTAATAGTGGGGATAATGTTGATAGTAGTGATGATGGTGATTATAGTTGTAGATTTAGTGATAATGATGACAGTAGTGATTGATGGTAGTGATGATGATAACAGTAGTAGATATGATGGTGACTACTATAGTAGTAGTGATGATGGTCATAATAGTATTTATGATGGTGACAGTAGTAATGATGATTGTAAGAAGAAGGTGACAGTATTAGTGATGTTGGTAAGTAGTAGTGATGATGGTGAAAGTTGTAGTGATGATGAAAGTAGTAGTGATGATGAGAGTAGTAGTGATGATGGTGAGAGTAGTAGTGATGATTATAATAGTAGTAGTGCTGATGATATTAATGATGATAGTGACTGGTAGTGGTGATGGTGACCGATCGCAGAGTTGGGTATGCCGTTTTGATTTTGGGCGAAACGGCACGTCTACTTTATTATTATTATTATTAATATAATTATTATTATTATTGTTATTGCTATTATTATTATTATTATTATTTATTTTGTTATAAATATTTTTGTTTTTGGGGGGAGGGGTAGGGGTTGTTTATGGGGGACGGGTTCTTAGGTTTAGAAAAGGTCTTTGAGAGGCAGTATAGTGCTGGAATATTTATATTAATACACTTGACAGATTGTTCCTTGAGGTTTTAATCTCTAAAATTATGTTTTCTTATTTTTCAGGTTGGTTGTGTTTGAAGACAAATACGTTATGGAACGGAATTACGGTTTGTTCATTTTACGTTGAGTATACATCTCTCTCTCTCTCTCTCTCTCTCTCTCTCTCTCTCTCTCTCTCTCTGTCTGTGTCTTTGTGGTGTCAATATATTATTATTGAGTTAATCCTCTAATTGTTCACTTAACTCTTTTTGGGCTGTTTAGATTAATGTGGCACACACACACACACACACATTCATTTATTGTGTATGTCTGATCTAGTTAATTATAGTAAATAATGGAATAGCTACTTTCATAACATGATGCTTTATTAGATCAGGTAAGGATGTCTAGGTTAATTAAAAACAAAGAAGCTGAACAGACCTAACAAATCATAATCGGCTCTTTGCATTTCCCATTAACAAACTAAACTGAACCAATTTATACTGTTTTTGCTTCTTCTTCTTATTCCATGGCATCAGTAAAGAGACCGGAAGACACAGGCACAAGAACTACCACCCTGAAATTTCCATTCTTCCATTCTTGTTATCAAGGACTTCTCTTCGTAGGGGTATCAGATGGAGGAAGGAAAACGTGAGTGACAGACGAAGAGATAAAGGCTTGGAGGAAAAAACGAGTGGAAGGGAGGCAGGATAAGTTATAATAAAGGTGATAATAGGTTAGGAATAAAAAGTAGGAAGATTGGAGCGAGTAGGAAGGTGGAAAAGAGGAAATAACGTTATGAAAGGTCTATTAGAATTGATTTAATTTCACCCTTTAGATTCCTAGAGAGTAGAGAGCCTGCCAAGACTGAGTAAAATCGTTTAATGTTAGACTGAATGAAGTAAAAAAGCGTCGTGAAATACTGTATATAACCGTTTCACGATACCACACCACTTTCTCAATTTATTCAGGCTAACAATACACGATTTTGCCCAGTTTTTGTCAGGCTCCCTAGCAATCTAATGGGTCAAATCGATCTCAATTAATCCTCTGACTTCCAAAGTACCTTCCTAAGCTGAACACAATCTTCTAATAATAGTCAGACTGCAAGGTTGAGAGATGGTAAAGCCTAGAGTAATGGTGACAAAAAGGCAATAAAGATATAGATGGTGAGTAATGGTTTTGGGAATGGAGTAAAAAGCAAAGATAAAAAGCAGGGATATGGGAGGCAGTATGTATGGTCTGGAAGGCTAAAGGAGGGGTAAAACACACAGGCATGCCAGTTATTACTTGGAGGGGTAAATGTAATAAAGGTGAACATTAATTATGTCTTTGTACTGGTAAGTCAGTGACTGAAATTAATAATATAAACAAAGAAGCTCTAATGTTGTTTTGGAAACAACAACTGCAATATTGTGTGGGATCTACTATTCAATTGACTATTTGATGGGTAGGCTATATAGTACGCCAAGGTTGAAAGAGTGATAGGGAGCTAAAATTAAGGTAAGTTAGAACTTAGAGGTGATTTAGGTGTGTTGGAAAGAAATGTGGTGTACTAAGTCTTGTTAAGTGTAGTGAAATAAATAGGAGGAGGAGGTGATTGTGGGAGATAGCTGAATTGAGGATTTGATAGCTATTTTAAGCACAGCAAAACTAAAAATCAAAGAGCACCTATTCCTAAATTGAGGATTTTATAGGTATGATATGAACACACTCACAAAACTCAAGAGGTATCTAAAGTATTCTTAGATTGAGGATTTAGTAAATATAGCATGTGAAACGAACAACTACAAAATCTAGTGGCATCTACTTTTGGCTGGGCTATTTGATGAGTATATTAGGCGCCAAGAAAACAACTTCAACATAAAATAGCATCTACTTTTGTATTGACTGATTTATGGGTATATTATGCGTAAAAAAAAAAAAAAAAAAAAAAAATCAAAATGAAATAGCATCTACTTTTGGATTGACTGATTAATGGGTATATTATGCGTAAAAAATAAATAAAATATAAATAAATAAATAAATAGCATCTACTTTTGGATTGACTATTTGATGGGTATATTATGCAATAATAAAACACAAACTTCCAAATCAAATGTCAGCTATTCCCGGACGCAAACTTCTTTCAAATAGCAATCGTCTTCCGTAAAAGTTAGACTTAGTATCCGTGAACCAAATCTGGAAAATCGAACTCTGGAAAACTTTGGGAAGTAGTCTTTTCATGTTGCCGGGAATTTGGAGGGATAGAAAGAGGTGTCACGAGCAATTTTTCCGTCAACGTTTCCGGGCAATTGTAGTCGGCAATGTGGAAGGATAGAAAGAGTAAAGGCCGGTGTCACAAGAGCGATTTTTCCGTCAAATTTTACCGGCAAATGTGGTTGGATATGTGGAAGGATAGAAATTAAAAAGCTGGCAAATTGTACCGTCAATTGTAGTAGGGAATGTAGAAGGCTAGAAAGAGTAATGAAAGGCGGTGTCACATCAGCGATTTTTCCGTCAATTTTTACCGCCAATAATTGAAGTCGGGAATGTGGTAGGATGGGCATAGTAAAATGGCGGTGCCGCACAAGCGATTTTTCCGTCAAGTTTTGCCACCCATTGTAGTCGGGAATGTGGAAGGTTGGAAGGAGTAAGCCGTTGTCACACGAGCGATTTGTGTGTAAATTTTGTAAGGGCAGTTGTGGTCTGGCAGCTTCAAAATTTAAGTTTCCAATTAATTCAACTACCTAGCATAATCTTCCTTCGATCTAGTTTCCATTTCCTGTTCGAAAGAGGAAAACGAAAGTACTGTTGTCATAAAATGAACACTCATGGCCAAAATATTAACCCCTTGAGGATTGTGACGGGTTTGACAAATATTGTATATTACTTTAGACGATTATATGCTGAGTAGGAAAGGTACATGGAAGTCAGAGGAGTAATTGAGATAGGTTTTACCCTTTTAATTCCCACAGATCTTTCCTAAGGTGAATAAAATGGTCTAATGATAGTCAGAATAAACTGTCAAAACGTGTCATGGGTTAAGAATAATGAGGAAAATAAAATAAAAGTATAAATCTTCGTAAGCATTAAGATTATATATACAACAGAATACGACGTCAGCAGTTGTCGTAAGCAGCAAAAATATTTAGTATGTTGAGCTAGCGATTGTTTCTTTCCTTCCCTCAAGTTTAAAAAATAAATAAAAAAAAAGGAAAAGGAAATGAGACTACTGGTTATAAATCTACATCAGTATTTCTTCTCAATCAGGAAAAGTGGTCTCTGAAATGAAAAATCAATCTGGATCGGATAAAACGACATCTGGCTTGGATATTATAATATCTTGAAAGGTCTCCACCACCGTTGCTGACGAACACACACACTTACATACATACATACATACACCTGTGGTTCTGTGGTGAGTAGTTTCAGGCAGTAGTTGCTGCCCGTGGCAACGCTGATGCGCCACTAGTATAACCCGTCTGCTCGTCTCTTCGCCATCTGGTCTATGATCCTGTTGGTGGCAGCGTAGAGGTGGTAATGTGGCAGCTTGGGTTGATCGGGTATTATCCATAGGAATTTATCTAGTTGGTTCTTGAAACGTTCAAGGTTATGTTCCGTTGAGTCACGCACGTGTCTGGGCAGTTCATTGAAAATGAGTGGCCCTCTTATAGCGACGGCGTTTTCTTTGAGCGTCTTGACTATTGTACTTGCTCTGGGGTATATCCTTTCAATATGGCAGAGCCGCTCCCGTCGTTGGTGGATGCTAAACCGTATATTCAAGTTATTTACAGATTTTTCGGTCAATATTTTGTAGATTTATAATATAGCGTACCTTTCTCTACGCCTTTCTAGTGAGTAAAGGTCGAGTTCACATAACCTTGCCCAGTAGTCTAAACGTCGGACGTCAGATATTCTATCGGTGAAAGATCGTTGTACTGGTTCAAGTGACTGCTTCTCTCCTGCTCGCCACGGACTCCACAGCTGACAACAATACTCTAGCAATGGTATCACGAGTGACTTGTATAACGTCAGCATAGGAAGCCTTTCACGTGTCCGGAAAGTGAAAAGGATCCAGCCAGCCTGGCTTCGTGCCTTCTTTACCACATTTTGTATATGTTGGGTAAAGTTTCCGTCACAATGTCACACCCGCACTAAAACCACACACTAACACACACACACTAATGCCACACACATACGCACACACTAAAGCCACATACATACACACACACACACACACTAAAACCTCACACATACGCACACACACTAAAACTTCATACACACTAAAATCACAAATACACACACACACACACACACACACACACATTGGCACGCACCAAAACCACGCATATACATGCACACGCTAAAATCACAAACACACACACACACAACTAATCAAAGCACATACATTAAAGCCACACACACACACATACTAAAGCCACACACACACACACACACACACACACACACAAACACATTAAAGGCACACACACTAAAACCACACACACACACACACACTAAAACAACACACACAAACACATACGAAACCACACACACACACTCACTCCATATTTTTGTAAAAGTCTGAGCAAAATAAACTTATTTCAATTCAATTCAATGCAATTAACACACACTAAGACCACACACAAACACACACTAAAACCACACACCCACACTAAAACCACACACCCACACTAAAACCACACACCCACTAAAACCACACACACACACTAAAACCACACACACTAAAACCACACACCGACACTAAAACCACACACCCACACATACACTAAAACCACACACACACACACTAAAACCACACATACACACTAAAACCACACACCCACACTAAAACCACACAAACACTAAAACCACACACACACTAAAACCACATACACACACTAAAACCACACACTAAAACCACACACACACACACTAAAACCACACACCCACACTAAAACCACACACACTAAAACCACAGATACACACTAAAACCACACACCCACACTAAAACCACACACACACTAAAACCACACACCCACACTAAAACCACACACACACTAAAACCACACACACACTAAAACCACACATACACACTAAAACCACACACCCACACTAAAACCACACACACACTAAAACCACACACCCACACTAAAACCACACACACACACTAAATCCACACACCTACACGAAAATCACACACACACTAAATCCACACATACGCACACACAATTTAAATTTCAAACACACTAAAAGAACAAATACACACACACACACACACACACCTCCCACACGCACACGCACACACACCAAAAAAAACACAGATACTAAACCATACATACAGACAAACACACACACCCACTAAAACAAAACCACACGTTCACATACACACACACACACACCAAAACACTCACACAAAACCAAAATCACAACTACACATACGCGGCTGTTTTGCAAAGAGTATTTTCACACACGAACGCTACTTGCATACGATTATTTTTAATATGAATTAAAGTAATGAGACTCGAAAAAAATAGAATGTTATGCAGAAACGGTATAATTAATTGAGGGCGACAGTTTTATTATTTTTATTCCGTACACCATGACACATTTACATATACTGTATATACTTGTATTCTATCCAGGCTATTTTAGGCGATATTTTAAAGCCTAGGAAGGCTATGCGTGAATAAGAAAAGGCTATTGTGGAAGTTGGAGCTGTTAACATTGACATTCAACGGAAATGTAATAATAATGTAGGATTCTGAAGAATAGAATGTTGAATTTGGTTTTATGTAATTATAAAATGTACTACGACCATATTTTACTTGGTAATCCTGCTAAATATCAGTCTATATTTTCATCCAAGTTTCTTATAGCTCATCACTCGGTGACGTTTTACTCGACTTGCAGTGTGCTAGCTGGCTTAATAATCCAGAGGGGTCGGTTTTAGCCTCTGAAGTCCTATTTTAACTAAGTAACTACTCGCAAGTAACGTTTCACATTTACACGGGGGATTACAATTCTGCATAAAATCGTCTAATGACAGCTAGAATATAATTTAAAACTGCGACAACAACATAAAAGGGTATATTTCCTGCAGATTCTTTCTCTCGTCATTATTCCCCAGCCCTTTGATAATTATGAATATTGCTTTGTGGCTGAAATATTCTCTCTTTTTCTCGGGTTGGTTAATAATATTGAAGTGCATTTTCCTGGAATTCCTGTCTGTGTGTGTGTGTGTGTGTTTACGTATGTGTGTGTTTACGTATGTGTGTGTGTGTGTGTGTGTGTTTACGTATGTGTGTGTGGGTTTGGTTGTGGGTTTTAATTTATGTATTTGGTGTGTACAGTATGTGTGTGTGTTTGTGTGTGTGTGTGTGTGGGGGTGAGAGCACATTGTGTTGTATATATATATACTGTATATACAGGCATATATACTGTATATACAGTATATATATATATATTTTTTTTTTTTTTTTTACCTAAGTATTTGTTCCCAACCTGCTCTTAAATAATAATGGGTGACCTCCCCGCTGCGTGCCTTGTTTCTTCAATTAGCTTCCGGCTTTCCTATTATTTTCTCATTGTTGTCCTATAATTAGGTCTACCCTTAGCATATAAGAAAATCTTGTTCGCATATCTTTATATTTACCCCTTCTGTACTGGTGACGTCTTATTTATTATATTCTAAATATATATAGACGATATTCTTCAACTTAAGAAGGATATTTGGCAAATGAGTGACCTTCCTTACTAGGCCTATACATAACAAATATTTAGGATTGGAGAGAGAGAGAGAGAGCGTGAGCGTGTAGTATTCGTGGTATAAATTAACAACACTACCAACATAATCAAATGAGTGGTCTACTCCCTTACTAGGCCTATACAAAACAAATATTTAGGTTTGGAGAGAGAGAGAGAGAGAGAGAGAGACCAAACGTGTTGTATTCGTGTCATAAGTTTCTTAACCCTTTCTGTACCGGCGACGTTTTTTTATTTATTTTTTATTTCAGCTATACATTTAGGCGATTCTATGAAGCTTAGGAAGGATATATGGTAGCTAGGAAGACTATTCGAGATAGTTTGTAGTCTTTTAATTTTTAGAGATCCATCCTAAGCTGAATAAAATCATCTGATCATTGCCAAAATATAACGAGAAGGACGTCAGCGGTACCGAATGGGTTAATTAAGGGGTCAGTGGTTATGCTCTTGGTCTATTTATTTTTGTTTTCATATATTTCTTAGTTTCCTCACTTGACCTCCACCAAGCTGTAAAAACACACCCAAGAACCCCCTTCAAGATAAATGTGTGCATTTTTCGGTAGAAAAATGTCCAGTCCAAAGGCCGGTTACTCTTAACATTACAGGCTCGCTATCGCTTGCCAGAGCATCGACACCTAAATGGCACGAAAGGTCTTAATATTGACTAAGAAATGGGGTGTAAAGGAATAAAACCGCCAAACTAATGAGTCGATCGTCTTAAAATCTGAAAACTAATGAGGCTAAACACGAGGAAGAAGGGGGGCCATAAAACCGGTCCCTCTCCCCTTAACACTGCTATACACCCTAATGAGGCTAAACACGAGGAAGAAGGGGGGCCATAAAACCGGTCCCTCTCCCCTTAACACTGCTATACACCCTAATGAGGCTAAACACGAGGAAGAAGGGGGGCCATAAAACCGGTCCCTCTCCCCTTAACACTGCTATACACCCTAATCAAATGAGTAGCCTATTATCTTTCTATTCATTGTAACTAATATTCCCGGAGCCAGCCAACTTGAGGGGAAATGGGCCGTTTTCCTGGTCCTTTTTCTTCCTCATGCTTATCCCCATAAGTTTTGAGATTCTAAGACGTTTGCCCCATTAATTTGTCGATTTTAAAACTTGTTGCCCCATTTTTGTTGTCAATATTAAGACCTTTCGCGCTCTTTAGGTGTCGATTTTTTCCTGGCGAGCGATAGCGAACTTGTATTTGTGGAGGAACCGGTCTGCTGCCGGGACATTTATAAATCGAACAATTTACAAATATATTTTGAAGGAGGGTATTGGGGGGTCTTTTATCAAGCTTGATGAAGGTCTAGCGAGGAAACAAAAATGTATATATGAATATATGAATACTTAGACCCCCAAAATAACCACTGTTCCCTTAACACTACTATACAGACTAATAATTAATTGACCCGGAGACAGCCAACTTGACAGTGTTCTTGATCCCTACTCTCCTCGTAACTCTAAAGGGGTTGGAGCAAACGAACGGTAAATTTCTGCACCTATTTCCTGGTCGGCTCTTCCCAAATGATAGATAATTCACCTCGATTGCTCCCATTCTTTGTTTCGTTCTTGACAGATACCTCACTCTCTATGTGCTTAGTTTAATTATTTGACCAATAGTGATTAGTCTAGTGCCGAGTAATATAATAACTTTAGCAAAATATCAATGCCTTCTGTGTTATGATGTGATAACGTGTTCATTAATTTCATATATTTAATTAATACATTTATTTGTAAGTTAATTTGTATGTACTCTGTACTCAGGCCCATTCCCCATTTGTTTTGATTGTATTTATTATCGTTATTATTATTATTATTATTATTATTATTATTATTATTATTATTATTATGTTTTTTTCTTGGGGGGGGGGGGGGGGGCTACTCGAAACAGAGCCCGAATAGGGACAACACAACACAACATAACACAAAGAACACACACAACTTCACACACATCTAGGCCACCTAGGAAAAGACCCAGAGACCATGGTCCACCAAGGTCCCTCCAGCACTCCCCCGGCACCCGACCACCCACCCACCATTTGTGGGTTTGGTAATATTATAATATAAAGTAATATATAAAGTAAAACAAATAACGTTATACCCTCTTAACCCCTACTGTACCGGCGACGTCTTTAAATGTAAATATGTCTATAATTAGAGGATTGTGTAGTTTAAGAAGGATCTGTGGTAGTAAAAAGGATTAGTTGCGATAGTTCGAAGCTGTTCATTACCGGAGGCCCTATTGAAACACTAAAATCGTCTAGTAGTAGCCAAATTAAAGTAAAACAGATGGCCTCGGTACTAAAAGGGTTAAACAAGAACACTGAGGACAGACTGCCTTTCCTCTTCTGTTTTTGTTTTTTTTACTTCTCTTCTTCTGATTCGACTTCTGCTTCTTCTTCCCTCTTCTCCTCTCTTCTTCTTTCCTCTTCTCCTCTCTTCTTCTTTCTTCTTCTCCTCTCTTCTTCTTTCCTCTTCTCCTCTCTTCTTCTTTCCTCTTCTCCTCTCTTCTTCTTTCCTCTTCTCTCTTCTTCTTTCCACTTCTCCTCTCTTCTTCTTTCCTCTTCTCCTCTCTTCTTCTTTCCTTTTCTCCTCTTCTTCTTTCCTCTTCTCCTCTCTTCTTCTTTCCTCTTCTCCTCTCTTCTTCTTTCCTCTTCTCCTCTTTTCTTCTTTCCTCTTCTCCTCTCTTCTTCTTCGTCTTCGTCTTCTCCTTTCTTCTTCTTCGTCTTCGTCTTCTTTTTCTT
Source organism: Paralithodes platypus (assembly GCA_032716605.1). NCBI lineage: Eukaryota > Metazoa > Arthropoda > Malacostraca > Decapoda > Lithodidae > Paralithodes > Paralithodes platypus. The sequence goes on along the minus strand of CM064510.1, from coordinate 4,091,950 downwards.
TTTCTTTTTCTTATTTTTCTTGTTCTTTTCTTTTTCTTTTCTTTTTCTTCTTTACTTCTTTGGACTATTCCCTTTAGGGGTCGTCACAGCGGATCACTCGTCTTTCTTTCCTCCTTTCCTTCTCTCTAATTCACTTCCGCAATCGGTTTATCTCTCCTCAACTTTAACCCCTTCTGTACCGGCGACGTCTTTTGTAACGAATATATATTGTTAATTATGAAACCTTGGTATTTATAGGATGAAGAGACATAGCAGTGTTTTAGTTTTATAATAGTGTTATAGTAGTTTTATGTAGTAGTTAGTATAGATTTGTATCGCGAAAATAGCTGCTATAAGGGATTCAATTTACCGTCAGCTGAGAACAAAAATATATATATAAATATATATATATATATATAACATCAATCTCAGTCTCACTTCTCCGTTCACTATTAGGTTCAGGAGGATGTTTTGTGACCTACCACGTCTCGCCCAATTAATTTGGAGATTTGAAGATGTTTCACCCCATTAATCTGGCGATACTAAGACGCTTCACTCTAATGAGCTGTCGATCTTTATTTTCTGGGCGATCGATAGCTAGTCTGTAACATCGAAGAAATTTGTCTATCGATTAATGAACAAATTTAGTTTGAAGAGGGTCTGGTTCGAAAATTATTGAGTTTGAAGGAAGTCTGGGAAGGTTTATTTTTCGACGTAGCTGAGAAATTAAAAATACCTCGCGCGAAAATACTTAAAACAAGGACAATTCTCAATAACAACTAAACAAAATATCATGATAATCCACAAGACGTCGGACCAGATAGTGTCAATAAGTATAAGACTATTAGTATAAGTATGGGTATTCTCCTGGATGACCTAGATGTGTGTGAATTTGTGTTTTGTTTTTGTGTGTTCATTGTTTTCTGTTGTGTTGTCCCTATTCTGGCTCTGGCTTGAGTCACCCCCCCATCCCCCCCCCCCCCCCCAAGAAAAAAGAAAAGAAAAGTGGGGATTGGGCCTGAGTATTTAGATGGATACATAGAAGAGGAAAGAGCCGTAGCGTTTCATATAAAACTCTGAAAGTTTATTTGTCAGTCGGCTTATGAAATTATGCTTCTTATTCTGCTATACCCTGTTCCAAATTATGCTTCTTATTCTGCTATACCCTGTTCCAAATTAGTATTCCAGAAAGCGTGAGCCCTATAACCTCTAACTTAAAAAGGGCTAGAGCAAATGGGCTGTACATTTCCACACCTATTCCACGACAGACCGTTCCCAAATGTTAGACATATTAGGTGGATTACTCTAGTCGTGTGTGAGTTATAGAGGTTAATGTTCAAGAGTTATGCACTACTTACTGGGAATAGGGTATAACAACTAGGACCATCTTCCTACCAATTACCAGTGATAGCTCAAGGGGGTACGACTACTCGCTTTTTATGGACCCCCTTCTCCCTCATGTTTAGCATATTAGTTTTGAGGTTTTAAGACGTCCGTTCCGTTAGTTTGGCAATTTTGAGACCTTTCGCCTCATGTTTTTATCTATATGAAGACCCTTCGTGCCCTTTAGGCGAACGATAGCGAGTCTCTCATTTTAGAAGGAATCGGCCTTCGGCCGGGACATTTTTCTACTGAAAAATTTACAAATTTATCTTGAGAGGGGATGTTTTTCTAAACTTGATGGAGGTCTAGCGAGGAAAGTATTATATTAACTAATAAGTAAATATATAGACCAAAAACCAAGCAGTTCTCCCTTAACACTATCTGATCCGACGTCTTGGGGTTATTGTGTTGTTTTCTGTACTAAGTATTGAGGATTCTGTTTTGTATTTTGTTTTTGTGTGTTCATTGTTTTCTGTTGTGTTGTCCCTATGCTGGCCCTGTCTTGAGTCTCCCCCCCACCCCCCAAAAAACAAAACAAAAACATAAACAAAGGAAAAACACGAAAACAACACAATGGGAAAAGTGGGTATTGGGCCTGAGTATATATAATATAATATAACAGTTTGCTTTGGCCAATTTCGGCCAATGCATTTTAGTTTGTCCCCCAGGCTAGCAGACTTCCTTCAAACTAAACAAAATTTCTATTCCATATACTCAGGCCCAATCCACACTGTCCCTTTAGTTTTTCTTTTGATTTTCCCTCTTTTCCTTTGGGCCCCCCGACTCAAGACAGACCCAGAATAGGGACAACACAACAGAAAACAATGAACACACAAACAAAATACAAATTCACACACATCTAGGTCATCCAAAATCTCAAAATTGCCCACCTAAATCCCCTTCAAGCTAAATTTGGACATTTGTAGATAGAAAAATGTCTGGGCCGGTAGCGGAGTATTTGTGTTACAGGCTCGTTATCGCTCGCCCGGAACAAAAATTGACACCGGAGGTGAAGTGCATTATTATTATCGTCAGACTAATGGTGTGAAACGTCTTACAATCTCCAAAATAGTGGATGGAAACAGGGGAGTATCAAAAAGACCCGTCGTACCGAATAGTGTTAAAAGGTCCCCAAATATTGGCAAATAAAAGTTGCCGCTCTAAAATGTTGTAAATTGTATTACTTCAGTAGGGTGATATATATTTGATGTTCTATTGGCACCTGCCAATCTTCTAACATTTCTCTATTAATTTGTTGTATGTTTGGCTTTTATTATGGTTTTGTGCAGTATAACGAGTTTTCTTCGCCTAATGGGCTAGATACTAACTTATTATGAATCCTCCGACTTGCATAATTCCTTCCTAGCCACAATAAAATCGTCCATTGATGACAGAATGAACTGCTGAAACGCGTCAGAATACTCAAAGTATCAGATGTTCTTTCATTTTGTTGTATTATTTTTTCTATGACCACTCGTTATCCGAATAAATAAAAAAAAAAAAAAAATACATAACCTTGAATGGGGAAGTAGTTGTTTTTTTGGGCCCCCTTCTACCTCATGTTTAGCCCCATTAGTTTTGTGATTAACACGTTCGCCCCATTAGTTTGTCGATGTTATGACCTTTCGTCTCATTTCTTTATCAATATCAACACCTTTCGTGCCATTTAGGTGTCGATCTTTCCCTGGTTAGCGATAACGAGCCTGTAATTTTGAAGGAATCGGTTATCAGCCGAGACATTTTCCTACCGACAAATGTATAAATTATCTCGAAGGGGTATATTTAGGATGTTTTAATAAGCTTGATGGAGGTCTAGGGAGGAAGCTAAAGCAATAATATATAACTAAATATATACACTAATAAATAAACCTTATACCCCCTTAACCCCTTCTGTACCGGAGACGTCTATAATATAACTAAATATATACACTAATAAATAAACCTTATACCCCCTTAACCCCTTCTGTACCGGAGACGTCTATAATATAACTAAATATATACACTAATAAATATACCTTATACCCCCTTAACCCCTTCTGTACCGGAGACGTCTATAATATAACTAAATATATACACTAATAAATAAACCTTATACCCCCTTAACCCCTTCTGTACCGGAGACGTCTATAATATAACTAAATATATACACTAATAAATAAACCTTATACCCCCTTAACCCCTTCTGTACCGGAGACGTCTATAATATAACTAAATATATACACTAATAAATAAACCTTATACCCCCTTAACCCCTTCTGTACCGGAGACGTCTATAATATAACTAAATATATACACTAATAAATAAACCTTATACCCCCTTAACCCCTTCTGTACCGGAGACGTCTATAATATAACTAAATATATACACTAATAAATAAACCTTATACCCCCTTAACCCCTTCTGTACCGGAGACGTCTATAATATAACTAAATATATACACTAATAAATAAACCTTATACCCCCTTAACAATAATATATAACTAAATATATACACTAATAAATAAACCTTATACCCCCTTAACCCCTTCTGTACCGGAGACGTCTATAATATAACTAAATATATACACTAATAAATAAACCTAATACCCCCTTAACCTCTTCTGTACCGGAGACGTCTATAATATAACTAAATATATACACTAATAAATAAACCTTATACCCCCTTAACCCCTTCTGTACCGGAGACGTCTATAATATAACTAAATATATTCACTAATAAATAAACCTTATACCCCCTTAACCCCTTCTGTACCGGAGACGTCTTTCTAATTGCCGACTTGCGAGTTTCGTTCTATAAGGAAGTTGGAACTGTAGACAACGATATTTAACAGAATTTACAGCTAACATACGGTCGTAGTACATTATTAAATACATAACACCCAATTTAACATACCATTTATCCATCAGAAACGTACATTATTATTGCATTGCTGTTTAATATTGATGTTCATGGCTCCAACTTCCTTATAACCTGAAACTCGTAAGTGGTCAATTTCATTGTAGCTATAATTAGACAATTAAAATTAAAAACTTACAAACAAAGTCAAACCAAAACTGGGACAAAGACAATATAAAGTCAAAACAACATATCAAAATCGCTATGTGGAAACAACGCTTACTAAAATAAAATTTATGAAATGAAAGAACACAATCCACCACATAGGGTGTACATTACTACATGAACAAGTTAATCTGGTTCCCAAGCAAACTAATTGCACACATAACTACGCACTATCGTCACGTTCAGGGAATTAGTCAATTTGGGAAGTCCGGGACGTTCTGGCAAATATTACTAAACTCTGCATGAATAAAAGAAACTACAATTAGTGTTAAAATGTTATATTAAAATCATATTTGCAGCTTGACAAGACATTAACAATAGTACAAAATACAAATATTAATAAGATATATATAATATTACAAAAAAATACATATATAGCACTCACTAACGATAGTGCTATCGGACAGGTACCTGTAAGCATAGCATGCCTCAAGTGACCCCGATCAATAACAACCCTACAAATAACCTACATTTATCGTACAAATAAACTAAGGAAATCGCATAAGCAAGCAATTGATACTATCGACAATGAATAGATATAATCTGTGTGGGGAGATTGTAGGCACCAATCGATCAGGGCTAGACCCAGGTGAGGTTATAGGCATGTGATAAAGAGTCGCTGGAACTCCTGTTTCATTTGCTTGGCCTCTCTTACTGATTTTCTTTGTGCCTCATTTACACTGAGAGCAATCCAGCTAGCTCTCACAAACACCTCCTCCTCCTATCCACTTCACTACACTAAACATGCACACCACACTTCATTCCTCCACACCAAAATTAAAAAAACACAAAATGATGAATTTTAGCCCAGCCTCGGAGTCCCCAGGGGGGGGGGGGGGGGGGGGGACCATAAATGCCCCCTCACCCGACCGACCATCCCCTGACGACCCCACACAATTACCTGGACCTCGGCCTGTTACTCTTTCTATTAATTTCTGCAACATTCGCGGACTTTCCTCTAACTTTCACTCTGTTGAACACCATCTCTCCTCCTACAAACCTGATCTTCTCTTCCTCACCGAAACCCAGGTGTCTGTAGCAACATCCAGCAACCCCTTCTCTGTATCCTCCTACTTTCTCTATCCTAGTTTCAAAGCCAAAGGCGGATGTTGTGCATATGTGCACAACAAACTCACTTGCTCTCGTGTTCCCGATTTCGACTCCTCTGAATTCTCAACTTTATGGCTCAAACTTTCCTGTCATTCTCTTACTAAATATTTCTGTGCTGTCTATCTTTCCCCTAACTCTACCAACTTTCCTAAATTCTTTGACTATCTAAACTCTACAGTGGAACACATTCTATCCATTTCTCCTTTCTCAGAAATCTCCATCTTAGGAGATTTCAACGTTCACCACCGCCAATGGCTCTCCTCTCACACTACTGATCCACCTGGTGAACAAGCCTACGTCTTTTCTATCCTAAATTACCTAGAGCAGTTAGTTCAGCAAACCCACCCGTATCCCGGATCGCATCGGAGATCGGCCCAACATTCTTGACCTGTTTCTAACTTCTAACCCTTCTTCTTATACTGTCGATCTTTTCTCTCCTTTGGGCTCCTCCGACCATAAACTTATCTCTGTCACCTGTCCTATCTCTCCAGTACAGCCACCCGATCCTCCTAGCCGGCGGCGCTTGTGGCACTTTGGCGCTGCCGACTGGGAGGCTCTTCGGCAGTACTTCTTTGATTTCCCATGGAATGATTTCTGCTTCCATGGCCGGGGACCCTCGGAGAGTGCTGAACGCATTACCGAGGTAATCCTATCGGGCATGGAAGCATACATTCCATTCTCTTTCTCTCAGACTAATGCTAAAAAATCTTGGTTTACTCACGCCTGTTCTACTGCTGTCCGCAATAAGGAGGAAGCATTCAAACGGTACCGACGCCTTAAAACTCAAGACTCTCATTCTTCATATGTTTCTGCCCGGAATCAAGCCAAATCTGTTCTTCGACTTGCCAAACACTCTTTCATCAATAATAAATGCACTGAACTATCCAACTCTAGCTCTTCCCAAGCTTTCTGGCATCTAGCCAAAAACCTCTCCAACAATTTCTCTTCCTCGTCTTTCCCTCTCATTTCCCACTCTGATGGCACAACCATCACTTCTTCCTCTGACAAAGCTAAACTCTTCGCTCAAACTTTTGCTAGAAACTCCACCTTGGATGATTCCGGTGCTATTCCTCCCTCTCCGCCCTCCTCTCTCTTACTTATGCCTAATATCCTAATCTCTTCTAAAGATGTACTTTCTACCCTCTCTGGGCTTAACACTAATAAGGCGTACGGTCCGGACGGTGTTCCTCCTGTTGTTCTCAAAAACTGTGCTTCCGTGCTGACTCCCTGCCTAGGCAAACTCTTTCGTCTCTGTCTATCCTCTAACGTCTTCCCTTCATGCTGGAAGTTTGCTCACATTCAACCTGTCCCAAAGAAGGGTGACCGCTCTCAACCCTCCAACTATCGTCCAATTGCTCTTATCTCTTGTCTTTCTAAAGTTTTTGAAACTATTCTCGCTTCCAAATTTCTTAAGCATTTCTCTTCTCATAATCTGCTCTCAGATCGCCAGTATGGCTTCCTTAAGGGTCGCTCTACTGGTGATCTTCTTTCATATCTTACTAACTCTTGGTCATCCTCCTTTCGGGACTTCGGTGAGACTTTTTCTATTGCACTAGACATATCGAAAGCCTTCGATAGAGTCTGGCATAAATCTTTAATTTCTAAACTACCCTCCTTCGGTTTCTATCCCTCCATCTGTGCCTTTGTCTCTAATTTCCTTTCTGGCCGTTCCATAGCTGCGGTTGTGGACGGCCATTGTTCACTTCCTCACCCTATAAACTCCGGTATTCCTCAGGGCTCTGTCCTATCTCCTATTCTCTTTCTAATTTTTATAAATGATCTCCTTAACTGTACCTTAATTCCCATCCATTCATACGCAGACGACTCAACCTTACACTACTCCATTAGTTTTTCAGAACGCCCCAGCCAGCAATCCCTCAACGACAAACGTAATGAAGCCATAGAACTCTTAAATTCTGATCTAAATACTATTTCCAATTGGGGCAGAGAAAACCTTGTTAACTTTAATGCTTCCAAAACCCAATTTCTCCATCTATCTACCCGTCAGGATCTCCCAGCGGACTATCCCTTATTCTTCAATAATACAAAAATCAACCCTTCATCTTCTCTCAATATTCTTGGTGTCTCTTTTTCTTCTGCTCTCATTTGGAAGGACCATATTACCAGTCTTGCTAAGGCAGCCTCCCAGAAGCTGGGTGTGCTCAACCGCCTTAGGGGGTTCTTTTCCCCTGCACAGCTTCTTGCTCTGTACAGGGGCATAGTGCGCCCTTGTATTGAGTATTGTTCACATGTGTGGGGAGGTTCCTCTCACACCGCTCTCCTAGACAAAGTTGAAAGGAAGGCCTTTCGTATCATTAACTCCCGTCCACTCACCAACTCTCTGCAATCTCTCTCTCTCCGCCGCAATGTTGCATCTCTCTCGCTATTCTATCGCTACTATAATAATCAGTGTTCCTCAGAGCTATCCCAGTGCATACCACCTCCTTTACGTAGGGCACGTGGTACCCGTCTTGCAACTCAATCCCACCCCTACTCTGTGCAACTCTCCAACCCAAGAGTGAAACGTTATTCTCAAACTTTCTTCTACTCAACATCTGAGCTCTGGAACTCTCTCCCAGAATCAGTCTTTCCCTCTTCCTATGACTTAAATTGCTTCAAACTCCGTGTGTCCAGGCATTTTGGCTCGAACGTCCCTTGATTTTGGCCCTGTCACTCTTTCAACTATGGGGGAGGCACTCGCTATAGGCAGTTATGCCTTTTGCCTCCCTCAATCACATAGAAAAAAAAATAATAATATAAAGACAAATAATTACAAAATATGAAATAGTAACAACAGATTTAAACAAAGAGTACTCTTTTAACAAGAACAATCAATTATAAAAAATCATCATCAATATTAATAATAGAAAAAGATAAACAATAAATACAAACAGACACAAAGTAAGCAGAGGTTATACAAGAAAATTCACGTTAAAAATGCTTAATTAAAATTATTTATGTCAAATTTTAGACTACAGTCACAGTAATTGACCCTAAAAATATTAAATTTATGTAACAATTTACTTGCCTCATAACCTCTGTCTACTAAGAGTCTGTATCGTAACCTAGCTCTAGCCCAAAAGTCATCTACTTTAGTGCACATTTTACAAAATCTTATTAACTGTGAATAAAAACAATTAGAAGTTATCTTACTATCGATTTTGTGAAGGTTAAAAAGGATCTGTAGTTTAAAGGCCTAAGTTACAGTATATTGTTTAAAGCCTGTTAGGCCTAACTGTTGGAGGCCCTTTTTAAACTGAATACAAAATCGTCTAATAGTAGCCAGAATAACGTTCAAAGGACGGCCTCGGTACTGAAAGGGTTAAACAAGAACAATGAGGAGACTGCCTTTCTTCTGTTTTTTGCTTTCTCTGTTTTTCTTCTTCTTCTTCTCCTTCGCCTTATACTTATACTTCTTCTTTCGTTTTTCCTCTGTTTCTCCTTTCTTCTTCTTCTTCTTTCCCGTTCTTCTTCTTGTTCTTCTGCTTCGTCTTCTTTTTTTCTTTTCATTGTTTGTTTTCCCTTTTTGTCTGTTTTTCTTGTTTCTTTCTTCTTCTTCTTCTTCTTCTTCTGCCTCTTCATTCTTCTTCGGTTGTGTTCCTCTTCGACTTAGGAGTCATCACAGAGGATCACTCGTCTTTCTTTCCTCCTTTCCTTCTCTCTAATTCACTTCCGGCAACCGATTTATCACCCCTCAACTTTGAGAGGGGGGGGGGGGGTTGACTTACTTTTGTCTTTCTCTCTCTGGGTTGTATCCATTCGGCCCCATTCAGCCTACTGCTTTAATACGTTTATCCCTGTCCAGGTGTCGATTTATACTTGGCGAGCGAAAGCGAGCTACCATAATTATGATAATGAGTTAGACAGCTGGCTAAATATGTAAAAAAACATTATAGAAAAATGTCTTTGGCAAAGCCGGATATCTCCATAAAATGCTGGCTCGCTATCGCTCGCCAGGAAAATATCGACACCTGGATTGGGATATACTGTATGTCTTAAGACAGTAGACTGAATATTGACACCTGGATTGGGATATACTGTATGTCTTAAGACATTAGACTGAATATTGACACCTGGATTGGGATATACTGTATGTCTTAAGACATTAGGCTGAATATCGACACCTGGATTGGGATATACTGTATGTCTTAAGACAGTAGACTGAATATTGACACCTGGATTGGGATATACTGTATGTCTTAAGACATTAGGCTGAATATTGACACATGGATTGGGATATACTGTATGTCTTAAGACATTAGACTGAATATTGACACCTGGATTGGGATATACTGTATGTCTTAAGACATTAGACTGAATATTGACACCTGGATTGGGATATACTGTATGTCTTAAGACATTAGGCTGAATATCGACACCTGGATTGGGATACACTGTATGTCTTAAGACAGTAGGCTGAATATTGACACCTGGATTGGGATATACTGTATGTCTTAAGACATTAGGCTGAATATTGACACCTGGATTGGGATATACTGTATGTCTTAAGACATTAGGCTGAATATTGACACCTGGATTGGGATATACTGTATGTCTTAAGACATTAGGCTGAATATTGACACCTGGATTGGGATATACTGTATGTCTTAAGACATTAGGCTGAATATCGACACCTGGATTGGGATATACTGTATGTCTTAAGACATTAGGCTGAATATCGACACCTGGATTGGGATATACTGTATGTCTTAAGACATTAGGCGGAATATTGACACCTGGATTGGGATATACTGTATGTCTTAAGACATTAGGCTGAATATCGACACCTGGATTGGGATATACTGTATGTCTTAAGACATTAGGCTGAATATCGACACCTGGATTGGGATATACGGTATGTCTTAAGACATTAGACTGAATATTGACACCTGGATTGGGATATACTGTATGTCTTAAGACATTAGGCTGAATATTGACACCTGGATTGGGATATACTGTATGTCTTAAGACATTAGGCTGAATATTGACACCTGGATTGGGATATACTGTATGTCTTAAGACATTAGGCTGAATATTGACACCTGGATTGGGATATACTGTATGTCTTAAGACAGTAGGCTGAATATGGCCGAATGGATACAGCCAAGACAGAGACAAAAACAGGTCACCTCCCTTAACCCTTTCTGTACCGGCGACGTCGTTTTGTATTATATTCTGGCAAATATTAGATACATTTATTCAGCTTAGGCAGGACGTCTACCCATTCAAAGGCTACAGACTATCTCTTATTTATCCTTTTATCTGCCATATAGGCCTACCCTTCCTAAGCTTCATAAAATCGTCTAATTGTAGCTGAAATCAAACACAACAGACGTCACCGGTACTGAACGGGTTAACTTGAGGGGAGATGAGTAGTTGTTCTGGACCCCCTTCTCCCTCATGTTCAGCCCCATTAGTTTTCAGATGATAAGATGTTTGCCCCATTAGTTTGTCGATGTTAAGACCTTTCGCCACATTACTTTGTCATTATTAAGACCTTTCGTGCAATTTAGGTATCGATTTTTTTCCTGGCGAACGACAGTGAGCCTGTAATTCTACCGACACATTTACAAATTAATCTAGAAGGGGGATCCTGATGGAGGTCTAGGGAGGAAACTAAACACATATAATTAATATATGAAAAAATCGACCAACCAATATACCCTTCCTTAAAGGGCTAGGGTTTATTTATTAGTTTAATTATACATTTATTTATTTTTGTTTTAGTTTCTCCCGAGACCTCCAATAAGCTTGAAATATAGAATACCCCGAAAAGCTCCCTCCGAGATTAATTTGTACATTTTTCGGTAGAAAAATATCCCGGTGGAGGGCCGGTTAGTTCCTCCTATATTTAGCAGGCTCACTATTGTTCGCCATGAAAAAAATACATCATCAAAGTGGCACGAACGGTCTTAAAACTATTTAAATGGGGTGAAAGGTCTTAAACTCTCCAAACTAATGGGGCGCATGTCTCTAAACGAATGGGGCTAAACATGAGAGAGAAGGTCGTCCATTAAAAACTCCCGTAATTAAAAATACCCCCATAACTTTGAGACTAATCACTCTTGCTCAATCAACCAGTCTCAGGTGGGTAACTTGACTTGAAGCGTCTTATTATCGCCTAACTAATGGGCTGAAACGTCTTATAATCTCCAAACTAATGGAGCAAAACCGGAGAGTACCAGAAAGAACGCCCTAAACAGGGTTAAAAAGAGATTCAAAATATTAACAAATACACATTGCTTGTTGAAAATGTTATGATCAGTTCAGTTCTGTTGAAAGTCGGGAAGTATTAGCCCAAATGCCTTTCCATCGGCACTTCCCTAGGCAGTTATAATTTATTTCATATTTATTGTGTCTTTGTGTCTTGGTCTTTTTCTGTTTTCGTCTGTCTTCTTAGTTAATCTCTTTCCTCTTTCTGTCTCTCTTCTCCACATCTTATAATACTGCTCGGATAAATTTACCTTCATCTCTTCAGTAAGGTTGTATAGATTAATTGTTCTTCCCATTATGATACTTTGTTTAGAGATTTCTTTCTCATTTTTTAGCGAACGCTTATTTATATCTCTCTTCCTGTTATTTCTGGTTCCTAGATTTCCCTGAAAGGGAGGAAGCCGTTACAAAGGCGTGGGTGGGGTAGGAATACCCGGCCGACCCCATATGAAGAAGAATAGTTAATATTAAACGGCTACAGAGTATCTCAATTAATTCATTTAGCTACAATATATCCTTCCTAAACTTCATAAAATGGTCTAAATGTAGGTAGAATAGAATTGAAAAGACATCACCAGTACAGACGGGGTTAACCATTAAATACCTTATATGAATTGGAAGGGAGTGTCACACGAGCGCATTTGCCGATAGTATTCGAGGAACAAGTTTTTTTTCTCGTACTAGGCCTATTTTTAGGTATCGGAAACTAGATCGAAGGTAAATTATGTTAGAGCTGTAGACAAGGATATTTAACATAATTTCCAGCTAAAATACTGTCGTAGTACATATAGAAATACATAAAACCCATTTCAACATACCATTTATCCATGAGAAACGTACATTATTATTGAATTTCTGTTTAATATCGATGTTCACGGCTCCAACTTCCTTATAGCCTGAAACTCGCAAGTGGTCAATTGCCTATACAAATTGACGGAAAAATCTCGTGTGACGCCGCCATAACTAATCTATCTATTGTCGGACGCTGTGATCCCTGATGGGGTGACACGAATGAAACGCCCCATCCACCTCTGTCCCAAGTTAGTCGACACCCCTCCTCCAATCCAGCACCGCTTTCACGCATATACTTAATAACTCCATCCTTCCACCTTTCTCTCGGTTTACCTCTCCCTCGCTGTCCTTCCACTAATATTTATATCTATTTTTAATATTACAGTATTATAGTAGGGTATATATTATAATATGAAATATATTAAAAGCTATACAGTATACCTGGTCAATGTGGTCATATTCCATTATTACCTTCACCAATGAAGTTGGACGAAGGTTTGGTTTTTGCCTCTGTGTGTCTGTAATCAAGATATCTCACAAAGTAATGAACCAATTTTTACGAAATTTGGTGGCCAGATAGGATGTGCGCCAGGAAGAAGTGTCGTTCCGATGTTCACAAAATTTAGTGAGCAGATAGGATTTGTGATATGAGATGATTTTCACACAATTTGGTGTGCAGATTGGGTATGCACCAAGGAAGAGGTGGGTCCAGACATTATCACGCAAATTGGCGGGCAGATAGGATGTGTGTAAAAAACAACTACCAAGCATAGTCGGAGATATGCTCGCTACCAAGTGCTAATCTAGTTATTCTGAAAAGGTAATATATTGTTGTCATTATATATATATATATATATAATATATATATATATATATATATATATATATATATATATACGTATTTTGGCCCCTTCTGAATATATCAACACTGAATACAAACATACAATTACATTGAATTTAGCAAATTAATCTCTTTGTCTTCCATTTCTACTCGCTCTCGCTCTCTCTCTCTCTCTCTCTCTCTCTCTCTCTCTCTCTCTTCAGTGGACGATTATCTAATGAAGATTGGATTAATGTGAATTAATCAGTAGACGTGTAATTTCCTTTTCAAACTAATTTCTTCCTATACTATATAAAAACTTTCCTTGTGGGCATTTCCTGACCCATAAGGGTACACTTTATCCTATTTTCCGGTACGGCTTTTTAGCCAGAGGGTGGGGAGAGAACCTTTTTACTTTACTGTCCTATTCTTCCACTATAAACTGTCCCTGTCTACTAGTATTAAGGCCGAAGCACCTAGTTGGGACCGCAAGGTCTGTGTGGCCTGAGTATCTGTGTAACTCTGTGTGACTCTCTCAGCTGACTCCAGCTACCTCTCTCTGAATCATCCCTGCCACATCTATTTTTCGGCACCCCATACAATTTTCACCAACACACGATCCGTACGCATACCTTCTCTCTCTCTCTCTCTCTCTCTCTCTCTCTCTCTCTCTCTCTCTCTCATTGAGTGTTACACCTTCAAAACTTCAACATTCGGCTAGATAATCTTGATCTTAACCCCTTGATAATCATGACACGTTTCACCAGTTTCTTCAGGGCATCATTATACGATTGTATACAAGTAAGGATGGATGTGTGTGAATTTGTATTTTGATTTCGTGTGTTCATTGTTTTCTGTTGTGTTATCCCTATCCTGGCTCTGTCTTGAGTCGGACACCATTAAAAAAAACAAAAAAAAGGAAAGGAGGGAAAAAATAGTAAAAGTGTGGATTGTGCCTTAGTATATAGAATAGTATATATAATAGAAGGAAGGATTTACGGGAAACAGAAAGGTAAAGAGTGTCGCAATTAACCCTCTGACTTCCATATACCTTAACTATTCTGAATACAATCGTCTAATCATAGCCAGAAAATATAATATAAACGTCCTAATCCTCAAGGAGTTAACCCTCTATTAACTGTATTCATAACTTAACCCTTTTCGAATTCTAGGACGCATGTACCTTTCTATATTCTGGCAAATATTGGACGATTTTAGTCAGATTAGGATGGGTACATGAAAATCACAGGGTTAATTGGGCCAGTCATTTCCCTTTTAACTCCTACATATCCTCCCTAAGCTGTATATAATCGTCTAATAATAGCCAGAATATAGTTTTAAAACTTGCCATAATCTTCAAGGGATTAACCCTTGTCTATCGGGGCCCGACTTAAGTCCGTATCCAAAAACCTGGACTATGTGGCGGGGCCCGACTTTAGTCTGTGTGCAATTTTTTGAGCAAGAATGGCTCTGAGAGAGAGACGAGCGTTGGTTGCCTCATGACCGCTCGGCACGGCTCCCGCGCGCCTACTGACATCTACTCCACACAACTCCACCCGCCCTACCTCGCCACACAGGGAATTATATAAGGAAATTACCGTATTTTAGGGTTTTTGCACTCGTCTTGCACGATCGTTGCAAGAGAACGCGTGGTCGTAGAAGGATGGTTCTGGAGTCATTGGAAAGCTCAATTTACGCCCTTTCAGGGATACATAATTGTATTACGCTCTGGCTCTTGTTTATGCATGAAAAAGAGCTCGGAAACAAGGCCATTGAGGGTTAAAAAAAACCCGCTTGGCGTGTAGTGGAAAAAAAAAAAGGGCCCGCTCGTAAGGTGTTAAGGGAGCCCACCTCATGTATTTCTCTCATTCTCACTCTCTCTCTGGGTTGTATCCATTCGGCCCCATTTAACCTACTGTTTTAAGACGTTTACCTCCATCCAGGTGTCAATATATTTTGTTTTTACAGCAAGCTAAATTTGTAAATTTTTCGATAGAAACATTTCTCCGGCAAAGCCGGATTTCTCCATGCAATGCTGACTCGTTATTACTCGCCAGGAAGAAATCGACACCTGAATGGGGATAAACGTCTTCAAACAGTTGGCTGAATGGGACCGAATGGATACAAGCCAGAGAAAGGGAGAAACAGAGAGAAAGAGAAAAGAGCAGGTGACTCCCCTTAATAGCTTCCTGCATACAAGTCTATCCTATTTTCTCGAACGTAGCTAGGTATATTAGTTACAAGCAGCCTCGTAAGCATCAATCGGTCTATTGTTGTTGTTATTTTTGTTGTCTGTTTGTTTTCCTTTTTATTTCTGTGTAGTCTCTTACCGGGGAGAGAGTGAGCTAGCATACTGTTTCGCTATCCTTGTTTTTCACTTTTAGGCCAACTACTAGCATTAACTCTCTCTCTCTCTCCTTTTTCCTTTCTTTCTTTATTTTGTTTTGTTTCTTTCCTTCTCTTCTTATTTTCTGTTCTCTTCTCTATTACTCTCTCTCTCTCTCCCCTTGAGCGCCGACATCAACAAGGGGGCTACAGACTAAATTATGGCCGCCTGCCAAGACACTCTGCAATAAATGATGTCATAAAATGGGCCCTGCAGAGTGCTAACCGTGCATCAATCCTCAAACCTCATGGACTTCACAGAGAAGACGGCAAACGGCCAGATGGGATGACCACTTGCCCTTGCAAGAATGGCCGGTGCCTCGTGTGGGATGCCACATGTGTTGACACTTTCTCCACAACCAACATCGCCAGAAACACCGACGAAGCAGGTGAAGCCGCCCGGATAGCAGAAAATAAAAGCGAGAACAATAGCAAGCCATTGCCAGAAATCATCAGTTCGAGCCCCTGGCATTCGAAACTTCAGGAGTCTTCGGCCCTACCACCCTTAAGATGGTGAATGAAATAGGCCGTAAAATCAGAGAAGTTTCAGGAGAACCCCGGGAAACCCTCTGGCTCAAGCAAAGACTAGGGATGGCTATCCTCCGGGGCAATGCCACCAGCGTCATGAGCTCAGTACAACTGGACTGGGTCATGCCACTGTGTGAGGCCCGGGCAGGAGTAGTGTATCCGTAGTCTCTCCACAGTAGGGTAAAAAAAAAAAAAAAAAAAAAAAAAAACACATTGTATTTAACATGTGTGATGCACATAAATAAAAGGTGAAGTGTCGGATGGTTGAAAGCCTCAGTTGCTCGCGCGTTTGGGGCTAGCAACACGTATTATGAAAAACATGTATCCTCCTTCATTCACTGTCGGGGGCCCCCTTTCACTCACTCAACCCCATAATTTGCCGGAGGATAACAGGGTTTTCACAATACGTAGACGGAGGTATTTATTTAAACACATTTATGGTGTCTCGCGATACATATCTCGGAGCTTATACCGGGAGTGGAGTGGAGGGGGGAGGAAGGGAAGGTTTAGAGAGAGATAGACAGAGAAGGGTAAGTGCAGAGTGAGTGAGTGAGTGAGACTTGCTTGGATTTCTGGATTTAATAGCCTTTATTTACCGCCTAACAGAGTGGATGCGGACAGGCAATAATAGCCTACATGTCAATACAGAAATTATTGGTGATACAATATTTCTGTTTGTTTTGTTCTATTTGTATTTTACTTTGTTGTTTCTCTACGGGATCTGTCTCGAGTCAGCCTACAGGTTATGTGCCTGAGTATAGACATACGTACATATACAATTATTCTGTTACAATTGGCCACAAAATATCAATTTGTTGGTCATGTGGATCATGGGGCCTATTTTACTAATCGTTGGATTTATTGATACAGGTGAGTATACTATTGACATTTTTATACTTTTTTATCCGATTACTCTGTTGACTTAATATTTATCAGATATCCGTTTTATGATTAGTTATGTGAACTGGTGACAACATATTTACATATTAAAATTATTACCTTAGCCAACAAATTTGGACTGACTTTATGTTTTCACCGTAGTTTGTTTGTCTGTGTCTGTAAACAAGATTTCTCGCAAAATTATGAACCGATTGTGGGCAGATATGATATGCGCCAAGGTAGAAGTGATACATTGAGCAGGTGATCCGGATCATATCGTGTGAAAAAACCCAGCGCAGGTGGAGGTGAGCGCTCTGCTGAGTGACCCTATAATTGACTGTTGATAATAAGTACTCCTCTAAGTTAAACTAAACGAGTTCATTACAATAAATGTGTCATGTAAAGATACTTAATTAATATTGGACGATCTTGACAACCCATCACTTAACTCCTTTTGAACTGTAACGCAAGTATCTTTGTGTCTTGAAATCCGTTAAGAAGTCAAGAAGATTAAATCAGATGAGATAATTCTGTTAATTACAAGTACAGAATGCCCACTGTTTATCCTCACAATTCCTACCTCGTCGAGAGAACAGAGGGTGGAATGGAAAACCCGGGCTATCAAAAGTAGAAGAGATGAGCAGCCAGACGACATCCTCAAAATGTAACGCTTTTGAGGATCACGAACTACAATGATTATGTACACGTTTATCTGGAAGTAAAGTCATCAATGACAAAACTGCATCAATACTCAAGGGGTTAACCAAGATTCACTCCCCTCAGTCACCAAAAGTCACAAGTAACATCTTAGGGGTAGGGGTCTTGGGGGTATATTTTTAAGCTTGATGGGAAGTATACGAAGCAAACTAAAAACCTCCCCTGATTAAATAGCACTGTATGAATATTCACATATTCAAAATATGCTATTGGAGAACAATGCCTAGTGAGTTCATTGCTCAATTGGTGGCATTCTGAAAGTGAGGGTATGAGTCTAGGAGATGAGACAGTGAAGCACTGGAGAGAGGCAGCTTCAGAGATGGGGCTCCTTCGAGCCGTGAGTGGGCAACTAACCCTCATGCATCCTGCGAAGGCAAGATGGCAGGCGCTGGTTGCAGCTAAAAGTGCTTCACATGTCTCACCCCCTAGACTGGAACGAGACCTCACAGGCTTCACCGTTCAATATTTACCTTTACCTTTAGATACCTTTAGATGTGTTCGCCGTTCTTCTAGCGGCACCAAGGAGCGCGACGCCCCTCGTTATGGGTGGTGATTTGGTGCAGTAGACTGTTTGAAGCAACAGCTCGCTCCCTTGCGAGGATGGGTTCGTCTAGTACTTTTTGCAGTTCGACATCTAGGGCTCTCTTGAAGTTGTCTAACGAGATGTCCCTCATGTCTCTTACTCGCCGTGGGAGTTTGTTGAAGAGACATGGGCCTCTGTGTGATAACCAGCCCTCTCGCAGAGAACCCATAGCACCCCTGTTATTCATCCGGGGGATTTCGCATTCCCAGCCTCTCCTATCACTGAATTTCATGACTATCGGAGTATGTAGGTTTGGTACTAAACCCTCTGCGATTTTCCACGTGTATATTATTAGGTAACGTTCTCTTCTACGTTCCAGTGAGTACAGATTCAGTGCTCTTAAACGCTCCCAATAGTGTAGATGTTTTATCGAACTTATATGCGAAGTGAAATTTCTTTGTACACTCTCTAAGTCATTTATTTCACCTGCTTTGTATGGGGATGTTAATACGCTACAGTATTCAAGCCGCGGTAGCACTAGAGATTTGAAGAGCGTTATCATAGGTACTTCACCGCGTGTTTTAAAAGTACGCAGAATCCAACCCGTTAGACGTTTCGCAGCCGCCACTTTGACCTGGTTATGTATTTTGAAACCCATATTTTCAGACATTAATACCCCAAGGTCTTTCACACTGTCTTTCCGTTCTATTATGTGCTTAGATTCTGTTAAGTAATTTGTAATTTCTTTAACACCATTATTATCTCCGTACCGTATTAATTGGAATTTTTCCTCATTGAATTGCATGTTGTTTTCCCTGGTCCACTGGAACACTACATTCATGTCTTCCTGCAGTCGGCCCGTGTCTTCTTGTGTGTTTACTATCTTGCTTAATTTTGTGTCATCAGCAAAAGACGACACCGTACTGTGTCTGGTGTTGGTATCTATGTCGCAAATTAGTATGAGGAACAGAAGGGGCGCTAGCACTGTTCCTTGGGGCACTGAGCTTTTGACATCCGAAGGCTCAGATGTGACTTGGTTTACTGCTACTGATTGTTTTCGGTTTACGAGGAAATTGTATTTCCACCGTCCGATTTTCCCAGTTATACCTTTTGCTTTCAGTTTGTGGGCTATTATACCATGGTCACATTTATCAAATGCCTTAGCACAATCGGTGTAAATGACATCCACGTTTTTCTTTTCTTCTAGCGCTTTAAGAATGTTGTCATATTGTTCCAAAAGTTGTGAGAGACATGATCTTCCCGCTCTGAACCCATGTTGACCGGTGTTGTGTAGTTCATTTGTCTCCATGAATGTTGAAATTTTCTTCGCAGGACTCTTTCGAAAACTTTAATGATGTGAGAGGTTAGAGCTACCGGGCGGTAGTTTTTTTGGTAGTGCTTTACTCCCTCCTTTATGCAGTGGGGCAATTATTGCGTTTTTCAAGCTATCTGGTATGTCACCAGTGTCTAGACTCCTTCTCCACATTATAGCCAGGGGTTTTGAGAGGTTTTCCTTGCATTTCTTCATTAGGATCGAATTCCATGAGTCCGGCCCTGGTGCCGAGTGGGATGGCATGTTGGAAATGGCCTCTTCTATGTCTTTTGGACCGAAATCAATATCCAGCATCTGAGGGGTTTCCGTGGGGGAGGTTGAATGTACAGGCTCTCAGCCTATGCCCTAGAGGGAGGAGTAGTTGGGAAAAAAAAAAATCAGCAGCACTATTGGAACCACGAACATGAAAGTTGAAAGGACGGGGTGGTGAACTGATCGTAATATTGAGCCTGGCCTGGGATAGAGGAGGGGACGGAGGAACAATGGGTGGTGGTGGTGGGCTGCCTTGGAAGTGGAAGGGAAGGAGGAGGAACAGGGGTACCTAATAGATCTATTAGGGAGGACAGAGGAACAATGGGTGGTGGAGGTGGTGGTGGGTTGCCTTGGAAGTGGAGGGGAAGGAGGAGGAACAGGGGTACCAAGTCAGAACACCGCTAGTTTCGTCCTTAAAAGTCGTTAGAAGGGCGCTAGATAGTAAACAAGTGCCAAGAATCGCTAGAATAATACCATCCTCTTTAGGATATCACTATAGGCCTACTCTGTTTTTTCCAGCTGACGGTATATTGGTATGTCTTCAACTTGATTACTCCGCTATTATGCCGCTTTTGTAGCGAAAGTTGTTCTTAATTATGAAAACTTTGCACTAATATGAAGCAGAGACAGTAGTTTCATATTTTCCCGTTAGTTATAGAGAAAGCAATTGTTAAGGGATTCATTTTACCGACAGATGAAATGCACCGAGTATAAATAATGGATCAAATCGCCAGAATATCGCTAGAATTTGTGTCCCGAGGTGTATAAATGTGCTGCTCGATTGAAGTATATACCTTTAGATCTAGCAGGAGAGTAGCTAAGTTGGCAACACTGGGAAGGAGACACAACACATCAGGGAGTGCCGCTATAAAGGCAATACATCCGCCATCCAACTGAACTGAACTGAGATTAAGGGGATAGTGGCTGTATTTTCTTGGTCTAGGCCTATTAATTAATTTATTCATGTTTAACTTTCCTCGCTAGATCAAGTTTAGAAAAACACCCCCTAGACGGGTGCACCTTCAAGATAAATGTGTACATTTGTTCTTGAAATTACATGCTCGCTATCGCTCGCCTCGAAATAATTGACACCTAAATGGCACGTAAGGTCTAAAATTGACAACGAAATGGGGCAAAGGGTGTCAAAATCGCCAACTAATGGGCCGAAGATCATAACATCTGAAAACTAATGGGGCTAAACACGAGGGAAAAGGGGGCCAGAAAAACCGGCCCATCTCCCCTTAATACGGTACCTCTAGATCTCGCGGGAAAGTAGCTAGATTGGCTACACTGGTCCGAAGGAGGCTGAGGGGAGATTATGAGGGGGTGAACGTATTTATTTGCCCATTTATTTATCTTTTTATTATACATTTATTTTCCTCCCTAGACCTCCATCAAGCTTAAAAACCACTCCCGAAGTCCCTCTCCAAGATAAATTTGTACATTTTTCGATAGAAAAATGTCACGGCCGAAAGACGGTTCCTCTTAAGTAGTCTACAGGTTCGTTATCGCTCGCCAGGAAAATATCGACAACTCAATGCCTCAAAGAATCTTAATGAACGCTCTTTGGAATCTCTCCCTAGGGGTAAGCCTATGGGGCACGATTTTTTTTTTTTTTTTTTTTTTTTTTTTTTCTATATTCCAACTACTCCCTCTCGGGCATAGGCTGATAGCCTTTACACTCTACCGCTGAACATGGTGAGGCCCGTGAGGTCTTGTTCCAGTCTAGGGAGTGAGACATGTGAAGCACCCACTCACGGCTCGAACCCAACTCCATCTCTGAAGCTGCCTCGCCCCCGCGCTTCACAGTCTCACTCCCTAGGCTCGGACCCTCACTCTCAGAACGCCACCTATTGAGCAATTAACTCACTAGGCATTGCCCCCCTGTAGCACATTTTGAATATGGGAATATTCATACAGTGCTATTTAATCAGGGAACAATGAGGGTATTTTTGTTTTGGCATTTCGGTGTGCTGTGGTAATGCACTGAAACTAGGTACAGCACAAATTCCATCCCAATAATATCTTCCCATTGACATATTGGGATTCGAACCCGGGTCCATTGGATTACCAGTCCAGTGGCAAGACCACTCTGCCACACCTCCCCACCTCCACCACACGATAATGTGGCATATGAGTTAATATTGACCAAAAATAGTGTGAAAGGTCTTACAGTTGCCAAACTAATGGAACGAACGTCTAGAAGTAGCTAGATTGGCAACCCTGGTCCGAGGGAGACTGAGGGGAGCTTAAAGCCAGATAAAGGGGAGACTCCGGTTGTTAGGGGGACTTAAGGGGAGAAGGGTTTGATTTTTCTCGTCTCCCTTCTTCCTCATGTTTAGCCCCATTAGTTTTCAGATTTTAAGACATTCGGCCCATTACTTTGGCGTTTGTATGACCTTTCGCCCCATTTCTTTGTCAATATTAAGACTTTGTGTAATTTCGGTGTCGATATTTTCCGGGCGAGTGATAGCGAGCCTGTAATTTATGAGGAACCGGCCTTCGTCTGGGACATTTGTCTATCGAAAAATGTACACATTTATCTTGAAGGAGGGTCTTGGGGGAGGGGGGAGAGAGGGTTTTATTTTTTAAGGTTGATGGAGGTCTAGGAAGGAAACTTAAGAAATAATCCAAAGATACATAAATGAGCATATAAATACGCCCATCCCCCTTAAGGACAGATAAAGGGGAGACTCCGGTTGGTAGGGGGACTTAACGCTATCTGGGCCGAAGTCTTGGGGGTTGTTATGATTATTATTATTTCACTATTGTTTAGGATTTCGCCTGTGTTTTTGCCATTTATGTTCAATGTACTTTAGCTTGTTCCCTAGGCTTACAAAGGCGCCTTCCCAGACTTCCTTCAAAATGATTACAAATTACTCACCCAGATTCCCTTCAATTTGAATTTGAAATTTTTCGATAGAAAAATATCCTGGCCGACTTCTTTAGGTTAAAAGCTCTTTATCCCTTGCCCACAGACAATCAAAACCTGAATGGGGCATCGTATTATCGCCAAACTAATTGGGCGAAACGTCTTAAAATCTTCAAATTCATGGAGCGAAACGAGAGGCCCAGAACGATCTCTCTCTGACCAAATAGAGTTAAGGTGGCGTTACATGGATGTTTTTAGCCATTTTATACAACTATATATATATATATATATATATATATATATATATATATATATATACACACACAGTATATATAAGTATAAGCCAAGGGAAATTATTCATACTCTGTTGTGTGTTATTAAGTTAACCCTGGCTATCATTAGACGATTTTATTCATAATAAAAAGAGTATATGTAAGTCAGAGGGTATATTGAGAACCTTAATCCCTTGATATATTGAACTTTTAGCTTTCATTCCGAGATTTCTCACCTTCCACATACTTCTCATTGCTCCGAAAACTTTCCTTCCTTCACATACTCTCTGTTTTACCTCCATTTCCATACCTGCGTCCCTGCTTATCATTCCTCGTAGATATTTAAAACACTCCATTTGTTCCAGTATTTCCACATCCAGTCGCACATCTAGAGTCACCCTACGAGCACCTCGATTACACACCATCACATTACTTTTATTTACGTTCACACCAAACTCTTTGACTACTCGCTGCAGTTTCGCCTCAGAATCCGCCACCAACACTGTGTCATCAGCAAACGGCAACTGATTCAACTCCCAATTTCTCTCATTCTGTCCTGCTAAACCAAATACTCTACCCATAGTTCTAATTTTTACCTCCCTCACCACGCCATCCATATGTACTGTACATTAGATATCCACGGTGACATTACACAACTCTGTCGCAGACCTACATTTACCTCAAACCATTCACTTAACTCTTTATGTCCTACACTAACATAGACCTTTCCTAATCTAAATAAAATCGTCTAATGATAGGCAGAATAAACAAATTGCGTCATAATCCTCAAGGGTAAAATATAAATCATATTTTTTGTAGACATGCTATAAAGCAAACGAATACATAAGCAAACAGAACATCTTGTTGTTGTGTTGGTAAACAAAGCGTCTTGTTGTTAGAGCTCCTCCACTACTACTTGGACCAGTGTTGCCAATTTAGCTATTTTTCCTGCTAGATCTAGAGACATTTTCTTCCATCTAGACTCTAGAGGAAAATATTTACATAAACGACATAAATTCAAGCGATAGGCCAACTCGGAGATATTTTAGAGCGATATTGTAGATAACCATAATTCTACCAATTTTCATCTACAGGTATTTTCTTCCATATAGAGGCACATTTTTACATATAAGGACAGAAGTTCTAGCGATACTTGTAGATTTTAACCATTTTAGAGCGATATAGTTGAGATTGAACCATTATTCTAGCAATGTTCGGCATGTATTGACTTTCTAGCGGACTTGATTTGGTAACCCTGACGACCCCACACAATTACCTGGACCTCGGCCTGTTACTCTTTCTATTAATTTCTGCAACATTCGCGGACTTTCCTCTAACTTTCACTCTGTTGAGCGCCATCTCTCCTCCTACAAACCTGATCTTCTCTTCCTCACCGAAACTCAGGTGTCTGTAGCAACTTCCAGCAACCCCTTCTCTGTATCCTCCTACTTTCTCTATCCTAGTTTCAAAGCCAAAGGCGGATGTTGTGTATATGTGCACAACAAACTCACTTGCTCTCGTGTTCCCGATTTCGACTCCTCTGAATTCTCAACTTTATGGCTCAAACTTTCCTGTCATTCTCTTACTAAATATTTCTGTGCTGTCTATCTTTCCCCTAACTCTACCAACTTTCCGAAATTCTTTGACTATCTAAACTCTACAGTGGAACACATTCTATCCATTTCTCCTTTCTCAGAAATCTCCATCTTAGGAGATTTCAACGTTCACCACCGCCATTGGCTCTCCTCTCACACTACTGATCCACCTGGTGAACAAGCCTACGTCTTTTCTATCCTAAATGACCTAGAGCAGTTAGTTCAGCAACCCACCCGTATCCCGGATCGCATCGGAGATCGGCCCAACATTCTTGACTTGTTTCTAACTTCTAACCCTTCTTCTTATACTGTCGATCTTTTCTCTCCTCTGGGCTCCTCCGACCATAAACTTATCTCTGTCACCTGTCCTATCTCTCCAGTACAGCCACCCGATCCTCCTAGCCGGCGGCGCTTGTGGCACTTTGGCGCTGCCGACTGGGAGGCTCTTCGGCAGTACTTCTTTGATTTCCCATGGAATGATTTCTGCTTCCATGGCCGAGGACCCTCGGAGAGTGCTGAACGCATTACCGAGGTAATCCTATCGGGCATGGAAGCATACATTCCATTCTCTTTCTCTCAGACTAATGCTAAAAAATCTTGGTTTACTCACGCCTGTTCTACTGCTGTCCGCAATAAGGAGGAAGCATTCAAACGGTACCGACGCCTTAAAACTCAAGACTCTCATTCTTCATATGTTTCTGCCCGGAATCAAGCCAAATCTGTTCTTCGACTTGCCAAACACTCTTTCATCAATAATAAATGCACTGAACTATCCAACTCTAGCTCTTCCCAAGCTTTCTGGCATCTAGCCAAAAACCTCTCCAACAATTTCTCTTCCTCGTCTTTCCCTCCCCTTTCCCACTCTGATGGCACAACCATCACTTCTTCCTCTGACAAAGCTAAACTCTTCGCTCAAACTTTTGCTAGAAACTCCACCTTGGATGATTCCGGTGCTATTCCTCCCTCTCCGCCCTCCTCTCTCTTACTTATGCCTAATATCCTAATCTCTTCTAAAGATGTACTTTCTACCCTCTCTGGGCTTAACACTAATAAGGCGTACGGTCCGGACGGTGTTCCTCCTGTTGTTCTCAAAAACTGTGCTTCCGTGCTGACTCCCTGCCTAGGCAAACTCTTTCGTCTCTGTCTATCCTCTAACGTCTTCCCTTCATGCTGGAAGTTTGCTCACATTCAACCTGTCCCAAAGAAGGGTGACCGCTCTCAACCCTCCAACTATCGTCCAATTGCTCTTATCTCTTGTCTTTCTAAAGTTTTTGAAACTATTCTTGCTTCCAAATTTCTTAAGCATTTCTCTTCTCATAATCTGCTCTCAGATCGCCAGTATGGCTTCCTTAAGGGTCGCTCTACTGGTGATCTTCTTTCATATCTTACTAACTCTTGGTCATCCTCCTTCCGGGACTTCGGTGAGACTTTTTCTATTGCACTAGACATATCGAAAGCCTTCGATAGAGTCTGGCATAAATCTTTAATTTCTAAACTATCCTCCTTCGGTTTCTATCCCTCCATCTGTGCCTTTGTCTCTAATTTCCTTTCCGGCCGTTCCATAGCCGCGGTTGTGGACGGCCATTGTTCACTTCCTCACCCTATAAACTCCGGTGTTCCTCAGGGCTCTGTCCTATCTCCTATTCTCTTTCTAATTTTTATAAATGATCTCCTTAACTGTACCTTAATTCCCATCCATTCATACGCAGACGACTCAACCTTACACTACTCCATTAGTTTTTCAGAACGCCCCAGCCAGCAATTCCTCAACGACAAACGTAATGAAGCCATAGAACTCTTAAATTCTGATCTAAATACTATTTCCAATTGGGGCAGAGAAAACCTTGTTAACTTTAATGCTTCCAAAACCCAATTTCTCCATCTATCTACCCGTCAGGATCTCCCAGCGGACTATCCCTTATTCTTCAACAATACAAAAATCAACCCTTCATCTTCTCTCAATATTCTTGGTGTCTCTTTTTCTTCTGCTCTCATTTGGAAGGACCATATTACCAGTCTTGCTAAGGCAGCCTCCCAGAAGCTGGGTGTGCTCAACCGCCTTAGGGGGTTCTTTTCCCCTGCACAGCTTCTTGCTCTGTACAGGGGCATAGTGCGCCCTTGTATTGAGTATTGTTCACATGTGTGGGGAGGTTCCTCTCACACCGCTCTCCTAGACAAAGTTGAAAGGAAGGCCTTTCGTATCATTAACTCCCGTCCACTCACCAACTCTCTGCAATCTCTCTCTCTCCGCCGCAATGTTGCATCTCTCTCGCTATTCTATCGCTACTATAATAATCAGTGTTCCTCAGAGCTATCCCAGTGCATACCACCTCCTTTACGTAGGGCACGTGGTACCCGTCTTGCAACTCAATCCCACCCCTACTCTGTGCAACTCTCCAACCCAAGAGTGAAACGTTACTCTCAAACTTTCTTCTGCTCAACAGCTGAGCTCTGGAACTCTCTCCCAGAATCAGTCTTTCCCTCTTCCTATGACTTAAATTGCTTCAAACTCCGTGTGTCCAGGCATTTTGGCTCGAACGTCCCTTGATTTTGGCCCTGTCACTCTTTCAACTATGGGGGAGGCACTCGCTATAGGCAGTTATGCCTTTTGCCTCCCTCAATCACATAGAAAAAAAAAAAAAAAAAAAAAAAAAAAAAACCCTGCTTGGACTCCAGGCTCGGCGGGAGATATAGAGGCGTGTTTTCCAGACCCTCGCACCTGGATGGGCGGGGGATTGGTTTATTTTGTACATTATTGAACATTAAGTGGAAGGGTTGGACTCCAGGGACGAGGGGGAAGAAGGGAGGGGAGGGGGGGGGGTAGAGAAGGTAGAAATAAGGGGGGGGAGAGGAGAGAAGGAAGTTGAGAGGTGGAAGAAGAGAAGAGGTGGAGGAAGAGAAGAAGAGTAATATGAGGGAGGAGGGAAATATGAGACTCCAAGGACGAATTGGATGAGGGGAAAGAAGAAAAGGAAGAATAGAGATGGAGATGAAGAGAGAGAAGTAGGCGACCCCAAGGACGAAGAGGAGGAGAAAGAACAGAAGAAGTGGAGGAGACGAAGTAGGAAGAGATGTAGAGAGAGAAATATGAGGGAGAAGACGAAAAGGAGGAGAGGGAAGAAGAGAGGTGAAGGAAACGAAGTAGGAAGAGAAAAACGGAATTATGAGAGAGAAGACGATAAGGAGGAGGATAAAGGACAGAAGAGGTGGAGGAGACGAAGTTGGAAGATATGCAGAGAGAGAAATATGAGGGAGAAGACGTTAGGGAGGAGAGGGAAGAAGGAAGAGAAGCAGAGAGAGAAATGTGAGGGAGAAGGATAGTAGGAGGAATACAAAGGAGAAGGTGGTAGGACTAGAGGATGAATATAAACACCAATTGAGGAGGAACACTTTATTGACAACGTTTTATCGTGTATAGCTTCATCAGGTCAATGAAGTTGTATGCGAAACGTTGTCAATAAAGTACTCCTTCTCATTTGGTGTTCTTCATTTTATCAATTGTTCTGAGTTTGAAAGTAAAAACAAGGAGTTGATGAAGAACTAGAAATTTGTATGACTATTCCCTGTTCCAAATAGGTAGGCCAGAAATCGTGAACCCTCACCTCTGTAACTCAAACGGTGCTAGAGAAAACTTAACCCTTTCAAGCTCCAATATGCGTTTCTGTTTTGTTTTCTGGCTACTATTAGACGATTTTATTCAGTCGTTTGTGAGTTTCAGAGGTTCATGTTCAAGAGTTTTGGCCTACGCATTTGGAACAGGTTATAGTAGAAGATGGGGAAGAAGAGAGAGGATGAGTATGGGATTGGTCTATTTTGTACACGATTCAACATTAAGGGATCTTTTCTAGACCTTCTCCCTTATGCTTAGCCCCATTAGTTTGAGATATACAGACGTTTGTCACATTAACTTAGCTATCTTTTAGATTTTCCGCCCCAAATCTATGTCAATATTAAGACCTTTCGTGTCTATTTAGGTATTGATTTTGTCCGGACATTTTAGTAGAAAATGGGCTTTGGTGACCTCTACTATTTCGTATCTTTACTTTGGAAAACTTAAGACGTCTCTCACTATTAGCTTAGCGATACTAAGACGCTTCACCCCATTCAGGTGTCGACTATTTCCTAGGCGAGCGGTAGCCAGCCTGCTACTTGAAAGAAATTATCCTTTGGCCAGGACATATTATTTCTATCGAAAAAGAAAAAACAAAAAATACACACATTTAGCTTGAAGGGGGTCTGGGTGGGCATTTTTAGGTTTGAAGAAAGTCTGAGAAGGCGTTTTTGTTAGCCTAGGGGAAAAAATAATATATATATATATATATTAATCGAAAATGGCCAAAACGAGCAAAATCTTCAATATTAATTAAGCATATCAAAATATCCCACCAGATGTCGGATCAGATAGTGTTAAATGAGTCACAGTCCTTTCTGTCGTATCAACAGCGTTCATAATCATAGTTTCATTTTCCGTTCACCATCCTTCTCATTTTATAAAACAATATATTAAAGATATCTCGACTTATTCAAATGTAAAATATAGATAATAGACTATAATATAGATGTATGCCTGGTGAGTTATCTGCTCAACAGGTGGCGTTGTGTGTGTGTAAGTGTGAGAGTCCGAGTGTAGGGGGTGAGACAGTGAAGCACGGGAACGAGGTGGCTTCAGAGATGGGGTCGTTTCGGGCCATGAGTGAGCACCGTGCCTCATGTGAAGGCAAGATGGCAGGTGCTCGTTGTACTCTACGTGCTTCACATGTCTCACTCCCTAGACTGGAACAAGACCTCACAGGCTTCACTGTTCATTGTAAAGCGGTGAATGTTAAGGCTCTCAGCCTATGCCCGAGAGGAAGTAAGTTGGAATATAGAAAAAACAAAAAAAACAAAAACAAAATATGGTAAGGAATATGTAACGAAGTATGAACATCACACTTTACATAATTGATATGCCTTCAAACATCAAGCATTCCTTGTGATGACATATTATGAATATAGGAAAGATGAGACAAGGAAACATTTTGATCGCTTAAGGGGAGACTGACCGTTTGTTTGGTCTATTTATTAATTTATTCATATATTTTTTTAGTTTACTCCCTAGACCTCCATCAAACTTAGAAAAACACCCCCTAAACCTCCCTTCAAGATAAGTTTGTACATTTTTCGGTAGAACAATTTCCCGGCCAAAGGCCGGTTCCTCTTAAAATTACAGGCTTGCTTTCGCTCGCCAGGAAAATAATGACACTTAAATGGCACGAAAGGTCTTAAAATTGACAACGAAATGGGGCGAAAGGTGCTAAAATCGCCAAACTAATGGGCCGAACATCTTATAATCGCGAAACTAGTGGGACTAAACATTAGGGAGAAAGGGGTCCAGAAAAACGGGCTGCCTCCACTTAAACCCAAGCTTGAGGATCATGACGCGTTTGGACAGTTTATTCGGGTTATCATTAGACGATTTGTTACCACTTTAAAAGTATATGCGAGGATTAAAATAGTACAGACTGTCTCAATTAACCCTCTGACTTACATACTCCCTTCCTAATCTAAGTAAAATTATTTACTAATAGCCATAATATATTGTCAGAACGAATCATAATCCTCAAGGGGTTAACGCCTCAGAGCAAGGAGGGGGACAGAGGAAGTAGTAAGGGGTGAGGAAGGGAATTGGAGGAGGAGATGAAGGCGTCGGGGTTTGTGGTGATCAGTAAATATTCCCTTTGTAGTCCACTATAATCTTACCTCCTATATTAACACTTCTCAATACATTATGTGACGCCTACCAGCATTGGCAAAATCGCCTCCCGTTAGCCGCTAGTGCTCGCCAGGGCAGTGAAGTGGGCTACAGTTATCAGAGAATGTTGTTCTTTCTTTCATAGTACTTGCATTGTTACTGACAGTCCAGTGGTGGTCTTTATTTTCGTCTGTGACAACGGGAAATATTTTATATTATGAATAGAATATAACATGCATTGTATATAGTTAAGGAGAGAGAACAATATAGGCAGTGAGGTGGTAGTGTGTGCGTGCGTATACATGTGCTGCCTCCCCCGCTCGGAGGCACGCGCGGCTGGTGGGTTTGGCTGTGTCACGTGACACCTGCTGCCTTGTGACATCTCGGCCCGTGATTGGCCGACCACCGCGTCTTTGTGGGCTCCTGTGTGCATGTGGGTCCACAGGAGCTGCCTTCTTCAGAGCAGGCTAGGGACGCACATGACTAACATCCTTTTTACCACTGTCCCCCATATCTCCACCATTCTGATACTGTCTCTCTTCTTCAACTTCTTCTCTTTCGTTCCTCTAATCTTTTAACGTCACAACACTCCCTTTGGGTTCTGCACACGATTTCATATCGGCCCATCGTATTATGTGCGTTGCTCTCTGAGATATTTACATGTACTTAGAATAGGTTTGAGGGTTCTTAGTTAGTAGAGGTTAAGAACTCGGTGTGTGTCTCCATTATTGATTTAGTGCTCTGCTGGGTTATTTAATGCTAGACTGGGATAAGGCTTCTGTTGTCATTGTCAGCGATGTGTGTACGGTTTGCTTATACCTACACGACTTCGACGGTTTCTGTGGTAGCCTAGGTTGTCCTTTTGGTTGTGCCTTTTGCGAGTGCAGCATCGTGTTATAAGAGGGCAATTGCCTACTACCTTAGAACACAGTGCTGCCTCTTTGCTTGATTTTAGAGGGATCGCCAGGGTAGAACCAGATACTTGAGATCTGGATCTACCAAGAGAGCATCCCCGTCATTAACGTAACTTTAATCATACCGCCTTAAGGACAACGCTAGGCTATGAGCCAGTTTTGCTCAGCCACAGTTTCCTTCCCTTGATATCCCAGCTAGACTTTATTTGCCTAGCAGACATTAGTTAGGATATGAGCTCTTTATGATATGTATGCATTATTATTCACAGCATTTATTAGTCTAGGTTGTTGTTGAGTTGCACAACCATAGCAGACTGTTTCGTTGATGAGGAAGTATTTCTTTTAGTGTCGAGCATTACTGCCGTTGCGCATTTATAGTATTCCCGTGTCAGTTAACATTATATGTCCTATCTTTTAGTGTATTCAGTTTACACGTATGGTGTCCTGCCTCCTGCCTTTATATAATTTAAGATACGAGCATCTTATGAGCATCAGACTTTCTTCAGAAGTTTCCAGGTCTATGCTGTATGACTAGACTTCACTTTCTTTCAGATAGGAGTGAAGAGTTTATTGTTGTTTAGAGTAACTGTATTGAAGCATCTTTTTATTGTATTAAATCTTGCTGTGATTTAATTGATCTTTCCATAGCTTCCCTTTTGTGCATTTTAACGTAACTTGCATCTTGTTTGTTATCAGGCTATACCAGTGTGGGTTAGCCTGAAGTAGAGTACATTTATGCCCAGTTAAGGATACTCTGTTATCGCAGATTAACTTTGGAGGGTATAGGTGTTTTTGTTAGCCGGCATATAAGTTCAAGGGTTTGGATCTAGCGTACAGTTGTTGCATAGTGCCCTATTACTAGTCCAATCATTAAGTGCCCTTTTTTTATTCGTAGCCCCGGTCGTAACAATAATGATAACAAAATTCACCTTCTACATCAATTTTGGTTAGTTTACATAACAACAAGGATAGTTCCAGGTTTCCTCAAATGTTATTTTGCAACATTAATTGGGTAGTGATTGTTTTTTGGTCAATATACAGTAGCCTATATATATTTTAATCTATGTTTGAGTTTTCTCGCTAGCCTAGACCTCCATCAAGCTTAGAAAATCACCCCCTAGACCTCCTTTCAAGATAGATTTGTACATTTTGCGGTAGAAAAAAATTCCTGCCGAAGGCCGGTTCCTTCTAACATTAAAGGCTCGTTATCGCTCGCCAGGAAAAAATCAACACCTAAAGGGCAAGAAAAATCTTAATATTGACAAAACATGGATTCGAAAAGTCTCAAAATTGCCAAACTAACGGAACGAACGTCATAAAATCTCTAAACTAATAGGTTAAAGATGAGGGAGAAGGAGGTCCAGGAAAAACGAGTACCACCCCCCTTCAGCGCATTCTTCATCTTGTAATCACTTATCTTGTTATGGTGTCTGATTCAATGCAACATTTTACGAAATTTAGTTTACTTTGCTGAGTGAACTATTGACGATATATATTCAAACAAACTGAACTAATAAAGTGTATTTACTTATCCAATAGTTATTTTTCGAAAACACATTCAATGCTTAATTGTTACTATTACTGAAACTCGGAAAAATCAATAGTAATAATTATCTTGATTATACTTAACGCACTAGCTTTCATACGTTTTCTAGGTGAGCGATAGCGAGCCTGTAACATTGAAGAAATCGTACATTTTTTATCATTATCTTCCAAACTGCATAGTGTACATTATATTCACTAATCAAATTTCCTTTCACACCGTAACACTTTGAAGACTTATCCCTCTGACGATTATGACCCATTTCTAGCTATCCTTAGACGATTGTATACAGTTTAAGAAGGATCTATGGAATGATAAGGACTAAGACTATCTAAAAAAGAAACTCTGACTTTCATATACCTGAATCAAATCGTCAAATGATAGCCGGAAAAATAAAATAAATGCGTATTGGATATTGATAGGGCTAATTGTAACCAAACTGATACACATAAACAGTGTTTTTCAGTTTATATGCAGAACGTATAAACGATTAGTCAGTCAGTCAGTAGCCAGTCCTTACTCCCACATGGGGTAGGGAGGATCAGCAAGAGACACGAGAGGGAAAAGGAGGTGACAGTAGAAGAATACATAACAGTTCGCCCACAAACAGCAAGCACACAAGCATAAACGATTAAAACACTTTAGGTTAGTGGATGGATTAGCCGAACACCACTGTAGTGGTAACTAGTGCTAACAAGATTCACAGAGGGCCTCGGAGTCGGACGGATCCTAAATTGAGTGGTCAATCCTGTAAGTCCTTCACTAAACTGGCTCGGGTTGTCCCTCTCACAGGGAATAGGTCCGCTTGGGGGCATTCTGTGTATGGCCACCCTCGTAAGGGGAGTAAGGCGTCCGGCAATAGATAGATAGAGGTGCATAATTGTTGTTATTAATAGGTATTCATCTATGCAGTGTAGTTATCATAAACAATTCTTCGTATCTCATTAAGGGGGGATGCGCGTATTTATTTGCTCATTTATGGATCATTTTATCTTACTTTAGCTTCCTCCCTTGACCTCAATCAAGCTTAAAGACCGCCCCCCCCCCCCCCCCCACCAAGACCCTCCAAGATAAATCTGTACATTTTTCGATGGAAAAATATACCGGGCGAAGGTCGGTTCCTCTTAAAGTACAGGCTCGTTATTGCTCGTCAGGAAAATAATCATTACACCTACATAACTCGAACACCTAATATTGACAAAGAAATGTGGCGATAGGTCTTAAAATCGCCAAACTAATGAGCCGAACGTCCTAAATTTAACAATTAAAGGGGCGAAACATGAGGAAGAAGGGGGACCAGAAAAACAACCCATCTCCCCTTAAGGGGAGATATCGACTTGAGGGATTTTTTTTCTGGACCCCTTTCTCCCTCATGTTTAGCACCGTTGCTTTTGAGATTTTAAGACGTTCGCCCCATTAGTTTGACGATTTTAAGAACCCTCGCCCCATTTAAGTCAATTTTAAGACCATTCGTGCCATTTATGTGTCGATTTTTTCTTGGCGAGCGATAGCGAGCCTGTAATTTAAGGGGAACCGACTTGTTTAGCACAATTTTTCTACCGAAAAATGTACATATTTATCTTGAAAGGAGGTCTAGGGGGTGTAATTGTAAGCTTGATGGAAATCTAGGGAATCAACTAAACACCTCCCCTTAAAGTCAATCTGAAGTCCTAATCTAACTTGACCTAACCTAGTGTCATATGACCTAACCTAACAATATTGGTTGGGTTGATACTGGTTGAGAGCTACTGGTTGACGTGGCTTAGTGGTTGAGTTCTCCGGTCTCCCTCCGCTTTATCCTTAACCCGTTCAGTACTGGTGATGTATTTTTAAAGTGATTATAGCTACATTTAGACGTTTGTATGTTGCATAGGAAGTATATACAGTATATGGTAGCTAAGAGGATAACTTGAGGTAGTCTGTAGCCTTTTCATTGGTAGACGTCCATCCTAAGCTGAGTAAAATCGACTAATAGTTGCCAGAATAGAATGAAAAAGACGTCACCGGTACAGAAGAGGATAAGGGGTAGGTTTTATTTGTCTGTATATTTATTTAGTGTTGTTATAGTTTCTTCCCTAGATCTCCATCAAACTTAATAATTTATCCTCATTATCCCCATTCGAGATAAATTTGCAAATTTGTCTGTAGATAAATGTCGCAGACGACGGCTGCTTCCTTCAAAATTACAGGCTCGCTATCGTTCGCCAGGAAAACATCGATACCTAAATGGCACGAAAGTCTTGATATTGATAAAGAACTGGGAGGAAATATCTTTAAATCGGCAAACTAAAGGGGCGAACGTCTTAAAATGTGGAAACTAATGGGGCTAAACATGAGGGAGAAGGGGGTTCAGATTAAGCCACAACTTCCCTCTTAAACAGCTTGATTCTTCTCCTCTCTGTGATCATATTAATATATTCTCCATCTCCCCTTTCCTTCCACGAATCTCGTATTACTGTTTTGATGGTGTAATGTTTAGAGCGTGTAAGCTCTGTGTGTGATGTCCTGGGTTCGAATCCTTGGAAAATCACATGCTTTCATTGATTTCATTTTGGGTTGTTATTGGTGTTAAGAACGATGTTACATATAATGTCCTTAACCCTCTCTGGTCCAATGTGTTGCAGGTTATTATGATATTTTGTTTAGTTATTATCGAGGATTGTTCTTGTTTTTTGCCATTTTCCGAGCGATGTATTATAGTTTGTCCCATTGGGCCCAATAAAAACGCCTTCCCAGAATTCCTTCAAACTAAAAATACCCACACAGGTCCCGGTCAAGCTAAACTAGTAAATTTTTCTATATAAATATGTCCCGCTGAAGGCAGATTTCTTTGAGTTACGCACTCGCTTACGCTCGCCCAGAAAAAAAATCGACACCTGAATGGGGTGAAGCGTTTAATTTGGCCAAACTAATGCACTGAAACGTTTTAAGGGGGGATAGTTGGTTTCTCCGGTCCCACAAGACATTCGTGAAAGGACAAGGGGAGAGGGAGGAAAATAATAATCATCACACGAAAAATTAGTTTGGAGACTTGGTTCACTTTTTGGGCGATTTTTGTATTCATTAGTTTTCGAGTTTCCTCCCTAGACCTCCATCAAATTAAAAAAAACATCCATTAGATCCCCTCTCTAGATTAATTTGTACATTTTATGAATGGAGGATGCCTTTAGGCACATGGACCTTTTTGTTTTATCTGTGTTTTTCCTTCCTCCGTTCAACGTCTCTTAAAAAAAAAAAAAAAATAAGACAAATGTCTCGGCCTTCCAACATTACAGGCTCACTATCGATATCAATTTTCTTCGGCTAGTGACCACGTCGTATAAAGGAAAACGGAATAAATGGTAAACTAAAATATTTTGTTATCGAAAATATTATTATTTACTCGATATAGGCCTAATGGAAGTTTCTAAGGTATCCTGGGAGTATCCTGGGGAGTATAGGTGTCGGATATGGAAATTTGATGCTTGCCACTATTGTACAGTGTTATAGGATGCTTATAAAAGAAAAAAAACAAAATCGGAAATTTCAATATTTTCATGAACTAAGGTGGAGCCTAGCCTACCATAGACCCTTCATGAGCTGCGCGAAATAATATTAGTTAAAGTAAAAATTGTACTTCACCAGTCCTGAATATTAAATATATATCTGGTTTCTAGACTTACACACTAAATTAATTCTTTATTTTTTTTAGATAAACTTGTTAATTGAACCTGATTATATTCTATTCTAATTGGCTATCTGTCTATTTAACTATTTAACTGTCTTGCGTCCTTAAGGGGGTCAGCTGATTTTTTGTTTTATCTTTTTCTCTCTTTCTCTGACTTGTATCCATTTGGCCTCATTTAGCCAACTGTTTTAAGACGTTTATCCCCATCCAGGTGTCGATTTTTTCATGGCGAGCGATAGCGAGACAGCATTTTATGGAGAAATTCGGTTTCGCTGGAGAAATTTTTCTATCGAAAAATGTAAAAATTTAGCTTGCTGGAAAACACAAATATATATATGCTAGCTCGCTACCGCTCGCCAGGAAAATATTGACACCTGGATGGGGGTAAGCGTCTTAAAACAGTATGCTGAATGGGGCCGAATGGATACAAGCCAAAGAGAGGAGAGAAAGAGAAGAACAGTGAGGTGGGCTCCCTTAATTGATCTTTTGTATCTTCTGTGTCTGGGAAATGTCACGTTTGTCCCTTTGCATCGAGGTTTGTATTGTTATTTGTCTTTCTCAGTTTTCGTACGTAGCTATATTTACTTTAGAATTCTATCTGTATGTATCAGTCTGTTTATCTATCTATCTGTCTGTCTATGTATCTATTTTTCTATCCATATTTCTTTCTATCCATCTATCTGTTTATATATCTATCTTTCTATCTATCTATCGATCTAGTTAACTATCTATCGCTAGCCGCTTAGGACTTTCCGTTTCGCTCCATTACTTAAAAGACTAAGACGTTTCACTCCAATAATTTGTCGATACCAAAACACTTCACCGCATTCAGATGTCGATGTTTGTTTTCTGGGCGAGCGATAGCGAGCCTATTGCCTAAAAGAAATCGGCCTCGGGGTAATTCTATTAAAACAATTTACACATTTAGCTTGAAGGGGTCTGGGTAGTCGTTTATTTTATTTATTTATTTATTTTTTTCTCAGAGAAGTTTAGGAAGGCATTTGTGTAAAGCCGGTATCACACAAGTTAATTTTCCCTCAACATTTATCCACGACACTGGTCTGGCAGCTTATGAGGTCAACATTGAACATATTTCTGTTGCCCAAATTCATCTATCATCAGTCTAGTTTCCGATACCAGTGCAAAATATTCCAGAAATGTTGCCAAGAAAATGTTGAGTATCGAATGTTGACTATAAAAGCTCTCGTGTGATACCGGCTTTAGCCTAGGGAACACATTTAAATACATTGCTCGAAAATGGCAAAATCAAGCAAAACAACCCACATGACATCAGGCCAGATAGTGTTAAACCTTTCTGTACAGGCGACGTATTCTTAACTTTATTCTGGATTCTATTACAGGATTTTTTCAGCTTAAAAATGGCCCCCATAAATTAACAGGCTTCAAACCGTGTCACTAAACCATTTTTACTACCACAGATGCTTCTTAAACTGTACAAAATCGTCTAAATGTAGCTGGAATAAACTTGAAAAAAGACGTGGCCGGTACCGAAGGAGTAAACCCTTGAAGTACCAGCGACGAGTGCTATACTTTACTCGAGCTATATTTAGACGATATTATGCAGCTTAAGAAGAATCTGTGGTGGCTAAAAGGGTTGGCTGAGTCTGAAGCCTTATTATTTCTAGAGGTCCTTCCTAAGCTTAATAACATCGTCTAATCATTGACAGAATACAATGAAAAGGGTGACACTGATAACGAACGGGTTAAGCGGCAGAAAATAAATAATTGCTTACTTGCCGATTTCAGGATACTGGATTGGCAAATTTGAAAACTAAAAAAAATAGGCAGCTATCGCTCGCCAGGATAAAATCGACACTAATGGCACGAAAGGTCTTAAATTTGACGACAAATTGGGACGAATCGTCTTGAAATCGCCAAACGAAAGGGACAAAGTTCTTAATATTACAAAACTAATGTGGCTAAAAATGAGGGAGAAAGGAGTCCAGAAATCCACACCCTTATACTGTAGATGGCATATTTATTTCCGTGGTTCGGTTCGGTTCGGAGGTGTAGGGAGGGGGTAAGAATATTAGGTCTAAGGAGAGGTGGAGAAGGAGGTTAGAACACTATTGAGAGGAGAGAAGGTAGACAGGCAAGGGTTAGTGAGGGGGGAGAAGGTGATCAGAGAAGGGGAGGAAGATTAAGTAGATTAAATAGTAAAGAGGTGGAGAAGAGGGACAGTAAGGAGGCAACAAATATATAGAAAGGGTGGAGAAGGCGGTAAATGGGAGATTACAACACAATAAAATATTCGGCTTAAGCTTTTTCCTTCATTACTTTTCCTTAGCTATCCCTTCTATGACTACCAATTTTCTAAACTATATCTTAACTCCTTCAGACATATATGACGCTACTGCGTCATATGGCCGAGTGCGCCATAAACTCATATGACGCTAGTGCGTCATATGGACTTATCTTCATGGCTCTCTAATAAGTTATTTGACGCTTGTGACGTTAACCACTCCGTTAGAACCGCATGGCTTGTCCTACAGTGACTCGCTAGGATTGCCAGGGCAGTGGATGGGGCTACAGTTTATGTATTAGAGTGTGCTTTATTTCATATGAAAGCTCGTGTCATGGGCAGTCCAGAAAGGCTCTTTGTTTTCACCCATGTCAAGGCTTTATATATTTAATTGTAAAGTATATGTTTCATCATTAACTAGTAATGATGGGATTTGGGAGAGAGAGAGAGAGTAGAACAGAGTGAGAGGGGGGCGCGCAGTGTTTTTGCCCCGCTCGATGACGTCACGGCTGGCTGCCTCGTGGGGGTTGGTTGAGAGAGGTCCTTACCATGCTGCTAGCTCCCTTGCTAGTGGCTAGAGGACTTGTTACCGCTTTTTTCCCACGCGGTTCGACCTAGTCCCGGTATATATACTGGTTCCTCGCCACTCTCTCCCTCAGATCTGGTTTCTAGAACGCATCCATCTTTATCCCTTGCTACCTGTCGCCCGCTCTGCACCTGAGCATCTTTTCCTCTGCCTACCTCTCTCTTTTTTCATATCTTTCACCACCATATACCATATCCCCTCTGGTTAACTCTGCAAAATCAGCTTCATGCTGGCCAGTTGTATTGTGCGTTAAGGTCTGATATAACCCATGTATGTTAGTTGTTAAGATAAGTGGATCACGAAGCATTGGTTGGCATTCATATTGTTTAGTACCGCTTCCTATAAATATTAGTGTTCTGCTGGATTAGATGAGGCTAGACTAGGGGTCTGATATTATAAGGTATTGTTTCCTATGAGTGCTGGCTTTAGTTAAAAGCTGCACGACATACCTGAGAACTGGAGTTGATTGGGTAAATTCTAGTCTGTGTGCCATTGAGAGTAGAGCATGCACGAATGAGGGCTTTTTGCCTATACCATTCTGCACTGTTCTAGTCTCGATTGTTTGTCTTTGAGGTATGCCAGGAGAACGCTTAATACTTCGGTATTAAGGTTTCTCAAGAGAGCTACCCTTCCCTATAACGTAATATTTGACGCACAGACTTGAGATTTGCACTAGGCTATGCGGCATGCCATGCGCACCAGTATCTCGTATCATTGACTCTAGCTAGACTTTATCAGTCAAAGTAGACATTAAGTATATTAACCTAATTACTCTTTTTATGCATACCCATTTATGATTACACAAGCATTTCGCAGCCTAGTTTGATGTATGGAGACACAAACGACTTAGGCTCTTTTTGTTGATAGGAATACTGCATTGTCGTGGCGATTATTATTGTTGTAGCGTTTAGGATATTCTTGGCCCCGACTGCATTATATATCCTGCCTTTTTGTGTGCATCGCCTGCACGAGCATTGTTCCGCTGCCTGCCTTTTTGGGTTCCATTTCCGATACGAGCATCTTTATAGCATCTAACATTTAAAGAAGATTCCTTGTTAGTGTTGAAG
Source organism: Paralithodes platypus (assembly GCA_032716605.1). Taxonomy (NCBI): domain Eukaryota; kingdom Metazoa; phylum Arthropoda; class Malacostraca; order Decapoda; family Lithodidae; genus Paralithodes; species Paralithodes platypus. The sequence goes on along the minus strand of CM064510.1, from coordinate 4,051,464 downwards.
GACTTTAGTGCACTTTCTTTCATGCAGGAGTGCCTGACATTTATTGATTAAAGTAACGTAAGCTGTAACTTCTCTTACCACCTTACTTTGCATACCATAACCAAGCACCTTCGGTTATAGGTAGTAATAGGTTGTTTTCACATAACATTAAGCCTAGAGTAGACGCACATTTATTGAGAGTTTGATAGCCTATTATTGCATATAGAACTCTGTAGAGTATTTGTGTTCTTTGTTCACTTGGAATATACATCAGAGGTTGGAGCTAGCGCTTTCCGTTGTAGCATTTATGCCATTACTAGTCCAATGAATAAGAGCCCTGATATATTTAAACCTCAGTCGTAACAAATGGCGACCTTACCTAGGATTTGGTGAACCTACATTTATTAGCAGGGAACATTTGTTGTTTTGGAGAATATTTTGCGGGGATCAGCAAGAATATTTGTTTTTTTTTGCAACATAGTATAGCCCTTGAGTATTTCCGAGAATTTTTGTGTGTATATTGAGGTATAAGAGTTTGGGGTGCTTCTTTTCTGAATATTGAGGTGGGAAATTTTTGTGAGCATCATGTCTTATACCGGATCAGAGGAGAATGGAGACACAGTACGTAATGTCGAAACTGAGGAACAGCAGTATGATGATATGGTTAATCAGGTGAACTGTGAGGAGGATGCTAGGATATTTTTGCAATGGCCTGTTACTGCCGAGCGGTTGGAGGGTATGGAGCGGTACGGTCTTCAATGCCTGGCCACAGCTATCGGTCATGCGGTTACTAGCAGCATGACCAGGGATAACTTGATAACGTGTGTACTGGGCAGGGTGACTGGTGAGCGAGATGGGTTGAGTGCTCAGAGCCCTTCGGCCATGCTTCCCCTACACTCGACTCCCAGCCATCCCAGTAGTTTGCCGACCTCGGGTACGCTTCCGCAGTTGGGTGGTGACTGGCAGGGTGGGTTGCCCCTGGGGGGACCACCGGTAATTTCAAACATTGTAGCACCTTCACCTCCTCAAGGGTTAACTCCAGAATTATTGCTTCAGCTCGAATTAGCTAAGATCCAGCAGCAAATAGAATCCGCTAAGATCGAAGAGAGAAAGGCTACCAGGGCATCTGAGATTCAACAGCAACAAAGGGCAGGTGAGCAGCAAATAGAGCTAGCAAAAATCCAAGCTGAATCGACTAGGTATTGTGCCGACAGGGACGTAGAGAAGTCGCGAGTAGAGACAACGGGACAGCGACTTGGGGCTGGTAACCGTGCTCCTGATCAATCTCTCTCGCACTTATTGAAACTGGTTCCGGTGTTTGATGAGAGTGGTGTAACAGAATTTTTCGCACGCTTTGAGAAGAAGTGCCAGGAACACCAGTGGCCAGAGAATAAATGGGCAGCACTTGTATCCTCTAGATTAATAGGCAAGGGTCTTAAAGCCTACGATGCGTTACCTTTGGAGTCATGTATTGTGTATGAGGATCTCAAGGAGGCTGTCCTGAGGGCTTACGAACTGCAACCAGAAACGTACCGTTTGAAGTTCCGGGGTGTAACTAAGGGAAGAGATAGCACCTTTTTTGGAACACGCCCGGGACTTGTCCGATGCTATGGGGAACTGGCTCCGATCTGAGAAGGTCACAACATTTGATGAAATTAAGCAGTTAATGATGTTGGAGCAGTTCTTTAAGAGCACGGGCGGTGATCTAACTTTGAACTTGAAGGAGAAAAACCCAAGAACTCTAGTCGAAGCAGCAGAAATGGCTGATCGACGGCTGTCGTTGATTCGGGGTTGCGGGTCCTCACAGAAGTACGATGTAAGTGCTAAGGACCGTTATCCTCCCCCTCCCCGTAACAATGACACATTTAAACAGAAGAGCCATGAAACTAAAACTGAATCCAAACCTTACACCACACCGTATGTGAAAAGTCAGGGGCCTTTTACATCACAGTATAAGCCGAAACCGAAATTTATGTGTTTTAGTTGCCACCAGGAGGGTCATAAGGCAAATGGGTGCCCTAGTCGACCTCCTCCGGCAGCCGTGTCTTTTGCTCACGGCATTGGAGTGTTCAAGAGGACATCGGAGTTTGTTAGAGGCATTTCTTCCGAGGTAAATACACTGCCAGTGCAGAAGGATCCGGAAGGCTTATTCCCTGTCCGTGATGCCTTTAGTGACCACAGGGGACTCGGTTGTGTGGAGTGGGGGGGTAGAAGACATGAGGTGAGAATTTTGCGTGACACTGGGGCATCGCAAACACTGTTGAGAAATTTCACTGGTAAACCTGTCAATACGGCGCGGGTGGTTGTGGTTCAGGGAGTTAATGCGACAAGGTCATACCCGCTTGTAAGAATGAAGGTGGAAGTTGATGGTGTGACTCGGGACCTGGATGTAGGAATTGTGGAGAAGTTACCTGTTGGGGGCGTCGACCTCCTTCTCGGCAACGACTTTGCGGGACCTACTTCTGAGGCTCCACCCTTGGTCGTTGCCGAGAAGCCGGCCGACGTGAGTAGGGAGGAGCAGGAGGGGGTTGAGAAGTGCCCGGTGCAGCCTATGGCGTGTGTTGTCACCGGAGATCCTGCATCCAGGGAGTCACATTCTGGTCAACAGTCTTTAGATCAGCGGAGGAAGGGTACCGAGAAGGGGTTGAAAGTTGATGCGGTTGAGAGTTTAGTGTCAACGGACCTTCTCGGGGACTCATTATTAGGACCACATTTCGAGTCTGGAGAAGACCCAGTAACTATTCCTGAAGGGGCAGAGGATGGGCTTAAAAAGACGAAAGGGTTGAAGGAGGACAGTGATGCACAGTCGGGAGATGTAGCAACAAGGTACCCTGACGCGTACCCTATGAGAAATGGGTCGGCGAAGACGGTGGTCCGAAGCTTGCTAGTGTATTTTTCCCGGTATGGTTTCCCGCAGGGGATTCAGTCAGTCCAGGGACCCAACTTCACTTCTAGCCTCTTTGTTCAAGCAATGCCGCAGCATGTGATTGTTGGGGTTGTGTCATCTGCGTATCATCCGGAGAGCCAGGGTGTGTTAGAGCGATGGCACTCAGCCTTGAAATCTGTGCTTCGTTGTTGTTGCTTTGAGAGTGGGAAGGATTGGGATCTTGGCCTGCCATGTGTTTTGTTTGCTGTGCGGAAGGTACCTGGGGAGAGTTTGGGATTCTGCCCTAATGAGCTCGTCTTTGGACACCGTGTCAGAGGGCCTCTCCATATGGTTGAAGAAGTATGGGAGGGTGCAGAAAAACCTTGTTCTATGCTCAAGTGTGTCCTCAACAGTCGAGAACGGATGTTGCGCAGTCTGGAGTTGGCTGGCCGTAATTTGACTAGCACTCAGGCCCTCAGGAAGGACAGGTACGACCTCAAGGTTGAACTCAGGGAGTTGCACGTGGGTCAGGAGGTGTTGATTCTACTGCCCCTTGTAGGTCACCCCTTATCCGCGAAGTATAGGGTGGTGGAGGAGCTATCAGACCTGGATTACTTGGTAGCCACTCCAGACAGACGGAAGCGCAATCAGTTATGTCATGTTAATCCCATGAAGGAGTATGGGAGGCACCCCCCTGAGCCTCTCACTGTGCCTGTGATGACGTTTAGCAGTCAAGGTTGAGAAGGAGAACGGGACAGTCAAGCTCAGGTGGAGGATAACTGGAAGGATAAGAAGTTCAAATGGGCGCCTGAGTGTGAGAAGGTGTTTAGAGAATTAAAACACCTGTTGTGCACTCACCCGATCCTCAGGGCCCCTGACTTTAGCCTACCTTTCCATCTAGCAACGGAGGCTAGTGGTGTGGGGGCTGGTGCCGTCCTTGTGGAAAAGGACGATGATGGGCTGGAGCATCCTGTTAGTTTATGCTCGGAGAAGTACAATTCGGCCTAGGGGAGCTGTTCTGTTGTCGAGGAGGAGCTGCTGGCGGTTGTGCTTGCGCTGGGGCATTTCGAGGTCTATGTTCCAGCCTATGGTCCGGTCGTTGTAGTTTACCCAGATCATCACCCTCTCAAGTTCTTGGACCAGTTTCACAATCGGAATATGAGGCTGACCAGGTGGTCACTAAGGTTACTGGTATATAACCTGGACATACGCCATATTGCCGGTTGTGACAACGTGGTTGCAGATGGTCGTTCAATGGTATATGATCCTGGGTAGATTGACACACGGGTAGCCTCCTGCTTTAGTTTGAATAGTATTTTGCGCTTGGTGCTTGTTGGCTCGCGGTTGTAGCCCAGCGTATTGGGTCGTAAAGCAGGAGTTGAGCGTTTGGTATAGAAGAAAAAACTAGGCTTGCCCTTATAGTGCAGCCGAAATAAACAAATTAAAAAACATAAAAATCAAATAAAAACTCTTTCTTTGATAGTTGAATTTTTTCAGTATGTTATAGCAGTAATTCTGAGTTGCACTCCTCTCAGAATGCTGGGCTAGAGAAGCTCGCTCTTGAGGAGCATAACTACATATAATTTAACCTATTGTGTTGGGGAGGGTTATAATTTTGAAAAATGATTTGTTGAAGAACTGTGCCAGATCTTTTACTGCCGCTGGGTGATGGGAAGTGGAGATATAGCATGGGTTCTAACCATCAGATTTTTGTGAGCCTTGGGGCCTCTGAGAAAAATCTTGAGAAGGGCCTATGGCCCTTCTCCCCTTAAACCAAACTTTGTAATACCCCCCTCCACCCCCCCACCCCAAGACGTCGGATCAAATAGTGTTAATCCACAGCACACTTCATAGTCGACCTTCTACTTAAGGGGGGACAGCCCGTTTGTTTGGTCCTTCATTCCTTTATTTCTTAGTTTCCTCTATAGACCTCCATCAACAGTGTGCCAAAATTCGCCCATTTTCTTTGTGATCCCGAACCTAACATCTGAAAAAATATTGATACTGAAATTGGCTGCGAGCCTGTGACTGTCCCGGGGCGGCCGGGAGCCCCGCTAAACCTGCCATTCTATTTCTACATTAAACTCATCAAACGATAGTTGCTTTGCTCTACGCTGTACTCTACATTGGCTATGATCTTAGAACTATTATATATCACCTGTATTGAAGTCCAAATGCAGCTACTAATGTAAATATAAACGGATAAATCCAGAGCTTGAGTCATGCAAGCTATTTGTTTACACTGTGAAAACACAACTTGTTCGGTTCGGATGAGGTGACTGACTTTAGCACCAATATAACAAATATAAATTACAATAAGGAAACAGCCATCGTTCATAGAACGAACTCCTGGATGGGAGAGTCCGCTAAAACAAACAAACAAACAAACAACCAATGTACCCCTACACTCCGATGTTATATTGCGCCGAAGGCTGAGTCAAGACGAACACTACCGTAATTTTATTGGCACTCGAATGCTCAATAATATGTAGATTAAAGGATAATAATAGGTATTTATCTAAAACTATGTATATATTAACTAAACTACTCCATGTGTTTAATATATTGACTGAATTTCACTGAAATGAATAATGTAAAATATTAATTTAAGTTTGAATGTTAGTTTTCTGATGAAAAATTATCCCAGTTAACCCCCCGCCAAAATACACGATATTTGTTCGTATGTGTTAATTTTATGGGGTCTCTAATTTCTCAAAAATAGTGAATGAATATCAATTTTATGTGTTTGACAATGAGCACAAGACCTTGAGGCATAAAGTAAGCTATAAATTAGTACGATTTTATGATGAATTATTGGTTTTTCAGGGGTATATATGTGGTTGGATCAATGGAAAACAACGAACCAATATCAGCTATGTTTTCCATTGTGGTGTTTCTGAGAATAATCCAATGATGACGTCAAATTAGCTTGCCGCCAATCAACTGTGGAACACTTGGAAATGTGTTTAGCTGTTATTTACCGATATATTTGTGGAAAATAGAGTGAATTAAGGGGCTGGAATATAACATTGACTTCATGTGAAGTGTGAGTGCCCTACACATTCTAAAATTGTGCATATTAACCCGTACAGCCCCAGCGACGCATCTGACGCGTCGGCGATGTATGTAACGCACAGCCCCAGAGACGCGCCTGGCGCGTCACCCTAATTGCGCCGACCGTATCCTCAGGTGTAGCCACTCAAGAGGGCTCAGATTTGTATGGGAACTATGTACGTATCCCACGCAACCGTGCCGATGGTTGAAAACTCTCAAAGTCCACATGCGTGCGCGTGAGCGCGCAATAACCTGTTTTTTGGGGGAAATTGCCTTCAATTTTTTACTCTTGTAAAATACGTTTTCGGGGGCTCTGTAGGACCATTCTTTAACACCTTACGAGCGGCCTATGCGGTTTATTTATATGTACCGCACAGCGGGGTGTTTTTAGCCAAAATAGGGCTGTTTACGTGATCATTTTCATGCCTAAATAAGACCCAGAACGTAAAACAAGTACCTATCCCTGAAAGGGCATAAACAGAGCTTTCGAATGACACCATAACGATCCTTTTATGATGGCTAGTTTTCTTGCAATAACCGTGCAACGCGAGTGCAAAAAGCATGTAATTCGGTACTTTCCCCATATAATTCAGTATGTAGCGAGTGAGAGAGGGAGGAGGGAGCTGAGATTCGTGTCAGTAGGTTTGCCGCGGTGGTCTGGAGCAGTCATACGCTCGCTAGTCTCCTGCCACCACTTGTCTCTCTCTCTCAGCAACATTACGTGCTGAAAAACTCGACCTATGTCGAGCGCCGCCACATAGTCCAGCTTTATTTAACTCGACTTATGTGGTGAGCCGCTAATTAAAGGTTAAGCTTTGTGAGCGGTTTTTCGTGGTTTTTCCTTCATTCCTAACCCATTCGCTATATTGTTTCTGGAATAAAACCATTTTTTGAAAACCGGCCGGGTTCTGGTGAACAAACATTACAAAACTAGCCTGGGCTCCACAGGTTAATCTTGGGGAACTCATTATATATAAGGTATAAGTTCAAGGTGATACTTTGGATAAACCTGACTTCTAGCAAGCACCAAACAGCGATTTTGTAAGTAGCCAAGCATATTATTTTTTCAGATAAGCCTAGGCCTACTTGTATTAGCCTAGGCCTATGATGATAATGATGATTTGAAGCAGAAATGAGTAGCCTAGGCTGAGGCTAGGCGTATTAGGCTTAGGATAACCCATTATCCAACAATCTTAGGACTGCCCCCACTAGTGGGCTATGTATAATGTATTGATAGGCTAATAAAGATCAAGGAAGATTTGAGGTTAAAGACAGTAAAAATTAAGGTTAGCTAGGCAGCTGGGAATCTGGTTCTGGTAGGCTAAGACTCAGAGCCCACTCTTAACCCGGGAACGGCGAAGGCCCTCAATTATGGTAAATATTTAGAAGATGACCTTTTTTTCTAGTTATTAAAAACTTACTCTATGGTGTATTATATGATATATAGAAGCAATAGAACTGTTAAAATGACCTGGGAAGTGTATATTAAACTTAGCCTAGACCAACATTCCTGTTTTTTTTTTTTTTGGTAAGGCTAACCTAGCCTAGGCTACTCTTGAGTTTTGGAACACAGTAGGCCTAAGCCTAGGCCTATTTTATATGTCTAACTTTTAAAATAATAATATAAAAATACGTAGGCTAGGCCTAGGATTATTTTTTTTTTTATCATTATACAGAAAGTTAATTTGTGTTATCACTCAAAAAAACAGCGTCATTCGACACCCTGGCTAGGCTATAGCCTATGACAATAACAGTTTGCCGTCATGCCGTGGGATTATAGGGGATAATAGGGGCCGCCTATAGGATTTATTGAGGAGCCCTCACCACCGCCTTGCCCCTCCTCAGGGCTTGTTGAAATTCTCATCTAGCCTACTGCCTAGTTCCTCAATGGTCAACCTATTATTGTATCCCACGACAGTCAAAATAGATGCGAACATGCAAGTAGAGGTAAACAAGGCAGGCGGTAGCCTACGCCCGAATACTACATCCTTACCATTATTTTTTAGGCACCCGGGACGGTACCAGTATATAAGCTGAAGCCTATGAAACGGTACGGATATAATCCTGTGTAGGGGGGGTGAGCCTGTACATAGGCTAGCCTATATCTCAATAATTTGGTAATGTTACAATTTTTTTTTTTACATTTTACATTCATAAATATTCCACTAATAGGCTATACTAGTTATTTAAGGTTAGGTTAGGTTTTGGTTAGGATAGGCTAGGTTAAAGATATTGTTCAATGTTTCTTAGTAAATAGGCATCTGAAAAACAGTTCCCGCGGGCCGCTACACAGGATCTTATGAACGGTACGTAACAGACAGTCCTAACCTAACCTAACTTAGTGTCCAAAGTGAGGTCTGCTGCTAGCCTATGTTCTTATAACATTTTCTGCCAAAGTACCGGCACAATTTAATAAAGAGTGTACACTGTACCAGTACAGTACTGTACTGTATAGGCCTAGCCTAGGTTAAGCCTGCCACCCTACAGTGCATTTATAGAGTTTTCGGCCATGATTTGGGTAGACCTGTCACTGAAGAATACTTTCGCAGTCTTACCGTTTGTTTTTGTTTTCAAGGTATAGGCTATAGGCAGAATAGGCTACAGTAGTATCTTATCTACTGATATCTTATTTTATTGTAGTTTATATTATGAATGGAAGATTTGCAATAACATACCCTAACCAAAGTCCAAACTTAGTGTCCAAAGTGGGATCTGCACCCTGCCTCTATGTTCTCATTTTGTATACCGGTAACTTTTTAGCCAGATTACCGGTACAATTTAATAAGTGTACAGCCAGCAGCTAGGCCTACCGCCTACAGTGCATTTATAGATTTCCCGGAATCCCGGCCATGACTTGGGTATCACTAAAGAATCTTTCCGCAGCCTTATGTACAATTGTTTGTTTTTATTTCTTCAAGGAATATAGTACAGTAGTTTATTGTTCAATTGTTTATCATGTTATGAGTAGATAATTTGCATTACCTTACCCTAACCTAACTTTACTTAGTCTTAGTGTCCAAAGTGGGGGCTGCCACTATCCCCACAGTCCACACACCCGCTAACTAACATATATTATTGGTATGTCTTGTCATTACTATAACATGACTTCATGGGGGTAACGGAGACTTGATTGAATATTTTCGGAATTAGCCTAGCAGAATCTTGAGTCTTTTAAAGTTGTGAAAATTAAAGTAAGTTTCTACGTTCCTACTGATTGTACTTAACCCGAGATGGGAATAGCCTACCCAGGTATTTTTTACTCGGCCCAGGGAAAATAATAGACAAACAAATGTTCTAATCAAAGTTTATTCTTGAAACTTGGTACCGGTATGTATTTTAACCAGTACTCTATAGTAACTCATGTATCATATGAAAGGATATAAATTAAGTATGTAATAGTTCTTGGAATGCAACAACAAATATACATGAAATCTTTATTGGACAAAAGTTACAAAACTAAAACAGGGACTGCTAAGAATAATTTAAAAACCTGTTTTCAATGCCTATATTAGTGGACCTGAAGTGAATCCCTTTGAGACTGAAGTACAGGCAGCCAGCTCCCCTAGTATCCTGATTAAACACCAGTAAACATACATAACATCCCTTTTACTTACAATATTATTCATTCCTTTTAATACATTTTGAGCATGTATTGTGCGTATATTTACCTTCACATCTCAACATTTCTCCGGCGGCCGGGGGGCTACGCCACCCGGACCCCCTGTTATGTAGCGGGGGGCTGTGCCACCCGCACCCCCCGCGGACGCCGCGCAAAGTTGATCCTTGTAAGCTTAGAAAAATGATCCAGAACTGGATAATTTCTGTTTTGGCACCCTGTCCATCAAGCTTAAAACAAAGAAACTTAGACCCCCCTTCAAGATCAATTTGTAAATTTTTCGATAGAAAAATGTTCCAGCCGAAGGCTGGTTTCTCTTAAAATGTCAGGCTCGCTATCGCTCGCCAGGGCATGAAAGGTCATAAAAGTGACAAAGAAATGGGGCGAAACGTGTTAAAATCGCCAAACTAATGGTCCTAACGTCTTAAGGTCTCAGAAGTAATGGAGCTAAACATAAGGGAGAAGGGGGTCCAAAAAACGGTCTGCCTCCCCTTATCTTCTTATTTCAAAATTGGGTTTGTTCCCTTTTTCCAATATTGTAACATAAAATTTAACATATGGGACGACAGTAACACTTTTTTTTTTTTTTACCCTAGGTGGGCCGAAGTAGGAGAAAAGGAAGGACATGTGTTTAAGGTATAGGTAGGAAATTATGAAGTATAGTAGGAGTCAGCAGTAACACGTCAAGTATAATTGCACTTTATCTAAGTTGACTGAAGTAATGAATTGTTCGTTTAGCTATAATAATAACTTGATAGCGTAATGCATAGTGCGGAGATTTCGATGTGAGTGTCCTATGTTCGAGTCCTCGGAGTGCCACATGTATTTGTTGATTTCATTAATTGAGTTTAGATGTGAAATTGGTTAGTGTAAAAAACATAATAATAGTTGTTCATTAATAATACAGTAGGCCTATATGTATTGTTTGGTGTTTTGTTTTTGTGTGTTCGTTGTTTTCTGTTGTGTTTGTGTTATCCCTGTTCTTGCTCTGTCTTGAGTCGCACCCCCCCCCCCCCCTCCAAAATAAATAAATAAACACAACAATCAAAAATCAAATAGTAAAAGTGGGGTTTTGGCCTGAGTAAATAGATACATAGATACATTGGCTTAAGGGTATAGTATTTTGTTTTCTTTTTTCTTTTTTTTTCTTTTTGGGGGGGGGTATATTAATTCAAGTATTTATTTATATATTTTAGTTTCCTCGCTAGACCTCCCTCAAAATTACAAAAAACACTCCGTAGAACCCTCCTCAAGATAAATTTGTACAATTGTTGGTAGAAAAATTTCCCGGCCGCTTATAATCACAGGCTCGCTGTCGCTTGTCCAGACAAATTCGACACCTAAGTGGCAGGAAAGGTCTTCAAATTGACAAAAAAATGAGGCACAAGGTTTCAAACTAATCAAACTAACGGAACGAGCGTCTTAATATCTCAAAACTATTATGTTAAACATGAGGGAGAAGGGGGCCAGAAACACGACCCATCTCCCCTCTATACCGGCGACGTCTTTTGAATTTTATGCTTGTTCTTAGACGATGTTGTGTAGTTTAAGAAGAATCCAAGGTAATATAATGGGATAAGTGAGACATTCTGAGGCATGTTAAATTTCTGGAGGACCTTTTAATCTATTTTTTATTAATTTCACCACATCTCCAAACACCTCCAATGAAATTAATGAAAGCATATAATTATGTGATCCACCAGGATTCGAACCCGGGTTACCACACACATATTTTTGGACACCTTAACCATTACACCAGCAAGACGGTTAAAGGTTTTTGCACACGCCTACGACTTATTATCCATTCTCGAATACTGGATATTAATCTAATTATGTTCATATGCCCACCGCACTATGGTAGCCTAATGTTTAAGTGAGAGGAAGGAATATTCATAGGGCACAGATCATATAGAACGACCTCGTCTAATAGTTGCCAGAATAAAAACGAATGGACGTCACCGGTACAGAAGGGGTTAAGAAATGGGGAGAGAGAGAGAGGCTGGCGAGACGAGAGCCCATGCAGGCGGAAGAGATGGGGACGATCAGCAAAAATTAATGAGAAGGAACGATAAGAGAGAGAGAGAGAGAGAGAGAGAGAGAGAGAAGAATGATAGAGTAGGAGAGAAGTAAAGAACCATAAAATTATCGCAGTGGAGAGTCAGTGAGTGAGAGAGAGAGAGAGAGAGCGCGAGAGAGAAAAGAATGATAGAGAAGGAGAGAAGTAAAGAAAGAGAAGTAAAGAACCATAGAATTATCGCAGTGGAGAGCCAGTGAGTGAGAGAGAGAGAGAGAGAGAGAGAGAGAGAGAGAGAGAGAGAGAGAGAAGAATGATAGAGAAGGAGAGAAGTAAAGAACCATAGAATTATCGCAGTGGAGAGAGAGAGAGAGAGAGAGAGAGAGAGAAGAATGATAGAGAAGGAGAGAAGTAAAGAACCATAGAATTATCGCAGTGGAGAGAGAGAGAGAGAGAGAGAGAGAAGAATGATAGAGAAGGAGAGAAGTAAAGAACCATAGAATTATCGCAGTGGAGAGTCAGTGAGTGAGAGAGTACAAAGGAGTACAAAGGAGTACAAAGGAAATCAAGCAACAACATATCTAGTGACCCTTCTAGGTTGCTTGTCCTCCAAAACACTGAGGATCAAGTTTCCAAACAGTGGTTTAGAGAGGGTAAGGGAACATTGGAAAGGGAATTACTGCCCTGGAACTAATGTCCGTGGCAGGATTAGGAAGTTAGTAGAGGACAGATGGGTTAGTAACTGAGGAGGGAGAGAGAGAGAGAGAGAGAGAGAGAGAGAGAGAGAGAGAGAGAGAGAGAGAGAGAGAAGAATGATAGAGAAGGAGAGAAGTAAAGAACCATAATTAACAATAACGACATAAATACATCTTGGAAGTTATTCGAAACCACTTACCTAAAAGCAGTGAAAGACTGCATACCATCGAAAATACGGCGTCCAGGCCACAATAATAAGCCCAAATGGTGGAATAAAGATATTTCAAACTGCCTGCTTGCTAAAAAATTTGCTAATGATAGATTAAAATCCTCACAAAATGACGAAGAACGGATGAAATTTGTAGAGCTACGACACAAAGCCAAAAAGTTAATTAAGCAAAGTAAAAAGACCCTAGAGTTACACATTGCGAATCAAAGTAAAACAAACCCGAAATAATTCTATAGTTATACAGAAAGAAAAAAGTAGTTACTTCAACTGTTGGACCGTTAGTCGATGAAAATGGAGAATACACCAAAGACGAAGTACAAATGAGTAATGCCCTCAATACCTTCTTTGCATCAGTTTTTACAACAGAAACCTCAGTGATATCCCTACACCATCGCCGATTCAGATTGATAATTCAGATGTTCTAAGCAATATCACCGTTACAGAGAGAGAAGTATTGAATTGTTTAGATAAACTCAAGGTAAATAAAACGCCTGGACCTGATACAATCTCGCCTAGAGTTCTAAAGGAAGCTAAGGATGAGCTCTCCAAACCACTGACATTACTATTCAATAAATACTTGCAGTCTGGAACTATGCCTGATCAGTGGAAGATAGCCAACGTAACACCGATATTCAAAAAAGGCAGCAAATCCCTACCCAGTAACTATCGTCCAATTAGCTTAACCTCAGTTGTATGTAAAATCCTAGAAACGGTCATAAGAGACAGACTCGTAAATCACTTAGAGGAAAATAACATACCTAAAGATACTCAACACGGTTTTCGTAAAAAACGTTCCTGTTTAACAAACCTCTTAGACTTCTTCCACGATATCCTCAACCTCTACGATGAGAGTAAAGCTGTAGGAACGCTAAAATCAGTAACAAGGAATAGGGTGGTCAGTATGGAAGTGAAGAAGTCCTTGCATGACAGTGTGGTAATCCAGACACTGACTTACGGAAGTGAAGCATGGACGTTGGTTGAGAGACTCAGACCAAGAGTGAGAGCAATGGAAATGAATTACTTAAGGAGTGCGTGCGGAGTTACATGGAGGGATAGACAGACTAATGAGGAAGTAATAAGGAGGTGTGGTGTGGAGGTAGATGTGCTGGAAAGTGTGAAAAGGAACAACTTGAGATGGTTCGGCCATATGGAACGTATGGAAAGCGAGAGAATGACTAAGAGGGTGTACGAGAGCGAGGTGGAGGGACAGAGAGGGAGAGGTAGACCGAATATGAGGTGGAAGGATGGAGTGAGGAAGTACATGAACGAGGGCGGTGCTGGTTGGGGGGAGGGGTGTCGACTGACTGGGGACAGGGGTGCATGGGGGCGGTTGGTTAGTGGCCACCCCTTCGGGGATCACGGCGTCAGGCAATAGATAGATAGATAGATTTTCAAAAGGACTTTGACAAAGTTCCCCACAAACGTTTACTGCAAAAACTAAAAGCGCATGGAATAAATGACGGTGTGTTGAAATGGATAGAAAATTGGCTCGGCGACAGAAAGCAAAGAGTAGTCATAAACTGTAAGGCATCTAAATGGACCAATGTAAGTAGCTGGGTACACCAGGGATCGGTACTAGGACCAATTCTCTTTCTAATTTACATCAACGACATAGATGAGGGTCTCACCTGTACAATCTCAAAATTTGCTGACGATACAAAAATTGCAAATAGCGTACTCTCAAAAGATCAAGTTGACGATATGCAACACAATCTAGATAAATTGTCACATTGGGCCCAAATTTGGCAAATGAGTTTCAATGCGGATAAATGTAAAGTACTACATATCGGATACCTAAATGAGAAAGCAAACTATTCGATGAATGGCACTCAGCTTAAGAATGTAAACAGAGAAACCGATCTGGGAGTAACAATATCGAGTAACCTAAAACCGAGTCAACAATGTTCAGAAGTTGTTAAGAAGGCAAACAAAATAATTGGCTTTATAGGCAGGTCATTTGAGTATAAATCCAAAGACGTTATCCTAACCCTTTACAATTCCTTAGTCCGCCCTCTTCTGGAATACTGCGTTCAATCCTGGTGCTCTTATTACCAAAAAGATATAAACAAGCTAGAACGAGTTCAACGTAGAGTTACCAAAATGATACCTAGCCTAAAGAACTAACCATACGAAGAGCGCCTTAGAGAATTAAATCTATTTCCTTTAACCCAGCGCAGATTAATAGGTGACTTAATTCAAGTGTTCAAAATCATCAAAGCCATCGACAATATGAACTGTAGTAAGTACTTCACTATCAACCAATCTAATTACACGCGGGGGGGGGGGGGGAACGGTTGCAAAATTAATGGTAAATCTTTTAACTCACACGAATCTAAGATTTCTTCTTCAATCGAGTTGTCAACTTGTGGAATGGGCTTCCCCGAGACGTTATAGACTGCAGCACCGTTGATTCATTTAAACTCCGCCTAGACAAATATCTCGCATCAAACCCGCGATTGACTGCGTTTGTAAATGAATAACTTTATTTTATCCTTCCCTCAGTTACTAACCCATATGTCCCCTACTAACTTCCTAGTCCTGCCACAGACATTAGTTCCAGGGCATTAGTTCCCTTTCCAATGTTCCCTTACCCACTCTAAACCACTGTTTGGACACTTGATCCTCAGTGTTTTGGACGACAAGCAGCCCAGAAGGGTCATTCGATCTGTTGTTGCTTGATTTCCTTTGTACTCCTTTGTAGAATTATCGCAGTGGAGAGTCAGTGAGTGAGAGAGAGAGAGAGAGAGAAGGAGAGAGAGAGAAAAATGATAGAGAAGGAGAGAAGTAAAGAACCATAGAATTATCGCAGTGGAGAGAGAGAGAGAGAGAGAGAAGAATGATAAAGAAGGAGAGAACAATAGAATTATCGCAGTGGAGAGAGAGAGAGAGAGAGAGAGAGAGAGAGAGAGAGAGAGAGAGAGAGAGAGAGAGAGAGAGAGAAGAATGATAGAGAAGGAGAGAAGTAAAGATCCATAGAATTATCGCAGTGGAGAGAGAGAGAGAGAGATATAGAACGAGAGAGACGATCAGGAAGAATTTATGAGCAAAGAACGATGAGAAGACAGACATGACGGGATGAGAGAGATAGAGAGAGAGAGAGAGAGAGTAAGACGATCACCTAGAATCAATGAAAATGAATAAGATGAAGGAAATATGAAGAAGTGGAAGGGTGTAAAATGTACCAAGAAGGAAAACAAAATGAGGTAATAATATATATATATACGGGAGCTACTGTATATATGAGCTAGCGAGAAGAGGGCCCAAGTAAGTAAAGAGATATGCACGAATAACCTTTGCATCATATTCTGGACACTATTAGACGATTAACCTTTGCATCATATTCTGGACACTATTAGACGATTAACCTTTGCATCATATTCTGGACACTATTAGACGATTAACCTTTGCATCATATTCTGGACACTATTAGACGATTAACCTTTGCATCATATTCTGGACACTATTAGACGATTAACCTTTGCATCATATTCTGGACACTATTAGACGATTAACCTTTGCATCATATTCTGGACACTATTAGACGATTAACCTTTGCATCATATTCTGGACACTATTAGACGATTAAATTTTGCATCATATTCTGGACACTATTAGACGATTAACCTTTGCATCATATTCTGGACACTATTAGACGATTTTGTTGAGCTTAGGATGGCTCTGTGGTAGCTCAAAGGAATAAATGTGATAGTCTGTAGCCTTCTAAATGTTAGAGGTTATTTCTAAGCTCAATAAACTTATCAAATAGTTGCCAAGATATAATGAAAAGGACGTCACGAGAGATTATAAGAGAGTTACAACTCATGCACGTTTGGGTTAAGCCCCGACACCTTCATCTCCTTCTCCAGCTCCTTTCCTCACCCCCTGCTATAGTCTATTCGCTGTAAGTTGGCGATAAATCATGACCTGAAAACTCTGTAACTCAAAAACGACTTGAGTAATCGAGCTAATACTTCTACCATTTGGGAAATGTTAGTCAAGGAATAGATGTGGAAATTTACAGCCACTTTGCTCTAGCCCTTTTTTAGTTACAGAGGATAGAGGCCATGATTTCTCGTCTACTTAAAGCGAATAGACTATACTTCCTTTGTCCCCTTCCTTGCTTCGAGGAAAATTATCACTTGTCTCACCTCTCCAATATTCATGCCTTCTATTCCATCCATGTCTTCCACTTCCTATATTCGTAGTTAGTTAGGAAAAATAGTACTTCAGAGGCTAGCCACCCTTCAGGATTATTAAGCCAGCACACTTTCCGTTAAGAATAGCGTCAGGACCGGAGCCCCTTTTCAAGTGCATACTCCAGTCCCTTGCTATATTTGTGCTTCTGCTGTCTCTACTAAAATCAAGTCCACTTCGCTTAGATCGAAAGGTCCATGTAATCAGTGTATCTATAGGATTCTATGTAAATGTGAACATTGGTGCCGTTGGAAGAGATGGAAGAGATTAAGGGGAAGTTTTTAGTTTGTTCCCTAGACTTCCATCAAACATAAAATTACATCCCCTAGACCCCTTTTCAAGATAAATTTGTACATTTTTCAGTTTAAAAAATTCCTGGCGGAATGCCGGTTCCTCTTAAATTACAGGCTCGCCATCGCTCGCCAGGAAACAATCGACACCTAAATGACACGAAAGGTCTTAAAATTGACAGAAATTAGGCAAAAAGTTCTTAAAATCGCCAAACATTATTAATGGGCAAAAGTTTTAAAATCTCAAAAGCGATCGGGCTAAACATAAGGGAGAAAGGGGTTCAGAAAAATTATCCCTCATTTGGAAATCTCCCCTTAATGATAAGGATCCCTTAATGATAAGGAATGAGAAGATGGGAAAGATGAAGTAGGAGAGAAGGTGAAGTGGAAATTAAAAAGGAAACTTGTGTTAACCCTTTGACTACCAGGGACGTGTTTTAGCTATATTTTAACGATTTTATGCAGCCTAGAAGGATCTGTGGTAGTGAAAAGGGTTGGTTGAGATAGTCTAGCCTTTTGATAGCTAGAAGCCTTCCTAAATTGAATAAAATTGCCTAATATTAGCCAGAATATAATGATTAAGATGACTGATTGGTGCTTCGGAATGCTTGTGTGCTTGTTATTTGTGGGTGAACTGTTACATGTTTTCTTCTCCTGTTATCTCTTTTTCCTTTCTCGTGTCTCTTGCTGATCCTCCCTAACCCTTGTGGGAGAAAGGGTTGGCTACTGATTGACTGACTTGTTTAATTGTTCTCGAGGATTTTGCTTGTTTTTGGCCATTATCGAACAATGCATTTTTGTTTGTTCCCTAGGCTTCTTTTAGGTTCACTTTTTGGGCGATTTTTGTATGTATTAATTATTTTTCTAGTTTCCTCCCTAGACCTCCATCAAATTAAAAAAAGAAAACCGTCCATTAGATCCCCCTTCTAGATAAATTTGTACATTTTTCAGTAGAAAAATGTCCCACCCGAAGGCCGGTTCTTCCAACATTACAGGCTCACTATCGTTTGCCAGGGAAAAAATCGACACCTAAATAGCACGAAAGGTCTAAATATTGACGTAGAAATGGGGCGAAAGGTTTTGAAATCGACTAACTAATGGGACAAACATCTTAACATCTGAAAACTAATGTGGCTAAACATGAGGGAGAAAGGGGTCCAGAAAACCGGCCCATGTCCCATTAAACATCATTCAAGCTAACAAATAATAAGGCCTACCCAAACCCCCTTAAGTTAAATTTGTGCGTTTTTCGGTAGATGAATATCCCGTCAGGTCGATTTCTTCTTGGTTACAGGCCAGTTATCGCTCGCGCATGACAAAAATCAACACCTGAATGGGGTGAAGTGTCTTATTACCACCTAACTAATGGAGTGAAACGTCCTACAATCATGCACATTACATTTCAAAGGGGTCTGGCTTAGCCTTTTCATATATTAAGTATGTCTAAGGCATGTCTAAGGCTTTGTTAGCCTAGGGGACAAACTAAAATAAATTGCTCGCAAATGGAAAAAGCCAGCAGAATCCTCATTATTTATTAACCCTTGTCTATCGAGGCCCGACTTAAGTCCGTATCTAAAAATCTGGACTATGTGGCGGGGCCCGACTTTAGTCTGTGTGCAATTTTGGCGCAATATTGGCTCTGAGAGAGAGCCGAGAGGTGGGAGGAGTGTAGGTTGCCTCATGACCGCTCGCCACGACCGTCGTGGGCCCACTGACATGTACTCCACACTACTCCACCCTCATTCACTCTCTACACACGTAATTATGTAACGAAATGACCGTATTTTAGCAATTTTGCCCTTCGGTTGCACGATCGTTGCTAGACAACCAGTGATCGTAGAAGGATGGTTCGGGTGTCATTGGAAGCTCAATTTACTCCCTTTCAGGGATACATACTTGTATTACGCTCTGGCTCTTGTTTATGCATGAAAAAGAGCACGGAAACAACCCAATTTATGGTTAAAAAAAAACGCTGGGCGGTACATAGAAATTACCGCCTAGGCCTCTCGTTGAGTGTTAAACAAAGTATGATGATAATCACCAAAGACGTCGGACGAGATAGTGTTAACCACCAACTTATTTAGGATAGGACTACCTAAGCTCTCTAGTTTTTCTCTTATTTTTAGCGCTTACTTTTTTTAATTGTAAAATTTGTGGTAGTTAACGCCTGCCTAGCCTAGCTATTTTTATTTTTATTTATTTTATTTTTTTATTTTTTGACCCAGGGTGGGTCTAAGAGAGGAATGAAGAGGTTTGGGGAGGAAGATGGCAAAAGGAGGAAATATGAAGGAAAGTAGTAGATTAAAAGTAGGCGGGCATACCACCTTGCTTAGTTAGGTTTGAGTTACTTTTTATTTATTTAAGAGTTGGGGATTAGGATGTTTATTATTTGCCTATCATAATATTTCAAATGTTACTGGCGATGTTTGGCCAGGAACTTTTGTTGTTGATGAAGGATATAAGTTGATGTTGATGATCTTTTGGCAGTGATGTTGAGCTGAATATTCTGGTATGTACTCAGGCGATTTTCAGGAGGGTCAATTTTTGAGCTTGTCGTTTATAGTCTTTCCATTTTTTAGGGGTTAATGCAAGATCTATGTCTATTGCAGGGTATTTTAGCTTCAATATTTAAGATGGAAGTTGTTCGAGGTCTTCGCCGAAGTCAATCATGTTGAAGTGACGTACTGGTTGTATCGTCTGTGACTTGGGCGTTGTATCTCCTGCAGGTTTCTCCTTCCTCTTCTTCTTTTTCACAACTTGTGGGGTCAGAGCTGGAGGGGAAGGAGTGGTCCTGGGGATCTCTTTGGATGGTCTGGGCGATTTTGTCTTGGTGTCGGGGGGAGCTGGTGATGCTATGGCTTCCTCGGGTTCCATTGGTGTCTCCTCTTATAGGTGTTGTTCGTATATGTGAAGATTTGGAGACTCCTGTAGTTCTGGAACTCGAGGATCTTGTGCCTTGGGGGGGCTTCCTCTTCTTTGTTGGTGCCCTTTTGATGTTTGCAGGGGTCGTGGAGAAGGCCTTCTGAGGTATGGGTGATAGTGGGTAAGTTGTTGTGTGACAACAGACAGAATTATGACAACATTTACAATTATTTAATTTGACTGAACACATACAATTCTAACATATATTATCATTATTAGATTTTTAGTCCTAATAATTGATGACTGTTCTGACCTTGTATAGGGTCCAGAGGTGATTGCACAGGCTGAGTGATTTAGTAAATCACTTAAAACAAAAAATAATATTAGTAGTAGTAGTTTACTCACCTGGTTTACTCACCTGGTAGGGGGCCCGCCCGCCAATTGGTAGCGCAGCACAGGCCAAGGATTAAGCAGCCCAGGAGATAGCATGACACACCAGTTAGATGCAACATTTATATGTACTGGTGATACTTGATAATGAGGTGACTGGTAGTGTGTGTCGGACCAATAATATAATGGGGTAGTTTATCAGGGGTTGAGATCTTGCTAAAAAGTGGGAAAGGGGGTTTTATGGGTTGAAGAGTGAGTTGTGGAGGGGTTGGGTCAATTTAGATTTAAATTGAGCAAGGGTGAGGGAATCAACTATTTCAGCTGGTAGGGAGTTCCACTGATGGATTATACGACAGGAGAAAACCCTTTTTCTTGCTTCGGTTTCTGTGTGGGGAACAAAGATCTTGTATTTATGACCTCTTACTCCTTGGTGGGGTGACATAGTGAACAGGTCATGGGGTTTAATGGGCGATAGATTATGGAATAGTAGTAGTAGTGGTAGTAGTAGTAGTAGTAGTAGTAGTAGTAGTAGCATTATTGTCAAGGAAAATATAATGAATGCAGTGTATTTTAAAGTAAGAGACAACGTGGATATTCTCTAAGGTGGCTCGCTATCGCTCACCCAGAAAACAAATCGACACCTTAATAGGGTGAAGTCATATTGTCGCCAAACTAATGGGGTTAAAAAGTCATAAAACCGTCAACTTAATGGAGCAAAACCAGAGAGGTAAAAATAGATCCACCTTGGTCCAAATAGGTTTACACTCTAATAAACCTTTGCTAAGCTTAATACAATTGTCTTAAAGGTGGGGCTCATGGGTTGAGATAAACATGGAATGATACTCGCCAAGCTGTACATAATTATCTTGCAAAATGCAATGGCACTGAAATAATTATTAACAATGGCATAAAGGATTTTGTGGATCGTCTATACCGGGCCTGTAACGTCATAGTGACGTCACACCAGTATCCTTATCCTAGACTGGATGGTGGACACACACTCTTGTGACGTCACAGGCCCGATATAGACGATCCACAAAATCCTTTATACCATTGTTAATAATTATTTCAGTGCCATTGCATTTTGCAAGATAATTATGTACAGCTTGGAGATTATCATTCCATGTTTATCTCACCCATGAGCCCCCACCTTTAAAAAAAAAAAATATATATATATATATATATATATATATACAGTATATATATATATATATATACAGTATATATATATATATATATATATATATATATATATATATATATATATATATAAGCTTGATATGGGTCTAGGGAACCAAACAGAAAACATAGATAGATATATAAATATAAATAATTAAAATAAAATTATTTAATCAAACAATAATGAAATAATAATAATAAATCACTTAACCTATTGAACTAGCATAGGCTACGGTATCTTTAATTGATATCGCTGTTGCTCGTGTTTTGTTCATGATTTCCTTGACCATTTTCCCATTAAATTCCTCCAAGTTATGAATCGAAGGTTCCTTGATTTTGGCCCTGTCACTCTTTTAACTCTGGGGAAGGCACTCGTCACAGGTAGTTTTGGCTTGTGTCTCCCTCATCCACGTAGAAAATAAAAATGTTGCCACACAGTTTTCCTTTCCTTTTAGCTTCACCAAACAGAGTTCATTAAACCATGATTTATATTGTTAACGTTTTCGATCAAACAAAAAAGATTTAATTTATCCATTAACTTCCAAAAAACTTTGCTAAGCATAATAAAATCGCCTTATAATACGTAATATCACCAAGCCACGTATTAACTTACAAATATACTTAATTTATGAAATCAATTAAATTAATGAACACGTGTGGCACTCTCAGGACTCGAACCTAGGATACTCACACAGAAATCCAGGGCACTAACCATTATGCTATCAAGAGTAAAATAATAAACATGAGAGTATTATAGGAGTAAAGCTATCGAAATATAGTACTCTCTGATTTGATTATTAAGCTATCGAAGTATCACTCTCTAATTTGATATCGCTGTTGCTCCCGTTTTCTTCAGGATTTCTTCGCATTTTTGTTAGTATTTCTTCCTAAGTTACGACACAGTTTCCTCCCTTTTTAGCTTCTCCAAACAGCTGTTCATCACACCATGATTGGCATCTTAAAATAACCTATCGGACACACTTGCTCCAGAGTTCTTTACCCCCAGCCTACTCCTGCAGAAGGTACATAAATCTTTCTCGACTTTTTCCCTAACTTAGAAAATGGGAAACTTAAGATTTTCGTATACTAATACATTTCTTAACATTCATTTAATATTGTGTTTATCAATAGGCTATATATTTGTCTGTACTTTTTCCGAACTTATACATTGGGAAACTTAAGAATTCGTATGTGTATATACTGTATACAATTCTTTTTTAATATAGGTTTATCAGTATATATCTTTCTTGATGTTTTCCCCAACATAGAGATTGAGAAATTTTAGGTTTTCGTAAACTGATATATTATTGCATTGCATGTCTTTAGAATTATGCTTTTCAATGGATAGCTAATATACATATTATGTAATATCATATTTCGAAATACCATATACTGTAAATAATATCCATACAATAAACTGTAGAAACGTGTACAATACGGCTATCGAAAACTGTATTTACCCCATGGAAGATTTCCAACAGTTTTCAGATGGCTTTAGAAGATACTATTAAGGGAAGATGGGCCATTTTGTTTAGTATATTAATTAATTTATTCATATATTTCTTAGTTTCCTCGCTAGACCGCCATCAGGTTTAGAAAAAACACCCTCTAGACCCCCCATCAACATACATTTTTTAATTTTTCGGTAAAAAATGTGTCGGCCGAAGGCCGATTCCTCATTAAATTTCAGACTCGCTTTCGCTCGCCAGGAAAAAATCGACATCTAAGAGGCACGAAAGGTCTTAAAATTGACAACGAAAGGGGCCAAAGGTGTTAAAATCGCCAAACTAATGAGCTGAATTTCTTATAATCTCAAAACAAATGGGGCTTAACAAGAGGGAGAAAGGGAACCGGAAAAACGACCCACCTCCCTTTAATTGAGATAGTCTTTAGTAACCCTTATAATTTCCACAGATCTTTCGTAAATTGTATAAAATCGTCTAATGACAGCCATAATAAATTGTAATAATGCGTCATAATCTTCAAAGGGTTAATATTCCGGTTATTTAGCTGTAGTTTGCCTTTAGTGTAAGACGTTAAGACCGATAAATAAATAACGACATCGGTATTGTATCAAGTTAATTTTCTCGACACCCTCTCTACCTCCTCTCCCACTCCTCGTGCAAGAAGCCTGCTAGCACAAACAGTACCAACCCCTCGCCCCCGTTCAAACGACTCCTCTCCCCGACCTGTATGCAGAGTCTCGCCACCACAGATTTCCGGATTTACACCAGTGAGGAACGGTGCACGACCAACGCAGAAAAGGTCTCATCTACCAGTCACAATGTCAAACAGATTTGAGATCTTGGTAGAGATGGAAGATGAACCAGAAGAGACCAGGCTCGTTGGGGATTCCATCCTACGAGGACAGGTCGAAGAGTTCTGCGACAGAATCCCAAATCAACGAAAAAGATTTTGCATCCCAGGAGCTGGACTGGACGACATTGTGGAAGCCTTCGAAGATACCACAAAGGATGCAAACGAAAATACCCTTTTTGTCATCCATGCTGGTTCAAATGACATCATGCGCACCAGATCCGAAGAGTTGATGGAGAAATATCGCAAGATGATCCAGCACTACAAAAACAAGGCAAGGAATATCATCATCTCAGGCATTCTCCCCAAGATCGACGCACCTGACAAATTCTACGACAAGGCCTTCAGCACAAATAGCCGACTAAAATATTTGTGTCTGAAGGAAGAAGTTGAATTCATCAACCTCTGGGATAATTTCTATAACCTGCCTACTCTGTTCCGCAAGGATGGCACTCATCTAAACCCTGTGGGTTCAGCACGCATGGGTCGTCTCCTACACGAAGCAGTCCGCAGCCATGGATCAAAAAACGCCATCCGAGAAGAAGCAGCAGTGACATAAATCATCCAACGCCAAGCAAAAAACAGAGGCAACCGAGGACCACCAGCGATAAGGAACGAAGACAGCGAGGACCCAGGACAGCCATGAACATACATGTAGATCCGACAAGCACCAACAATATTATTAAAGAGCGTTCCGTGAGTTCTAAAATAACAAATTTAAAGGTTTTCCATGCAAACGCTCGTAGCATACGCAATAAATTTTCAGATTTAGAGGAGCTAGTGTTTACAGAAAATTATGATGTGATTGGCATAACGGAATCTTGGCTCATTACAGAAGATAGAGACTTTTTAGCAGACTTCCCGGTTATGTAATGTTTGAGAAAAGCCGAATAAATCGAAAAGGAGGTGGCGTTTTACTTTATATCAAAGAAAGTCTTAACCCTACCCTCTTGTCAAAACCTCAAATTGTGAACGTCGACACATCTTTTGTGCTAATAAAGAATAATAAAGGTACAAAAATAATACTTGCGTTAATACACAGACCTCCAGCTCAATCAGTGCAAACTGACCGAGAAATTTACGAACAAATTACAGATGTAAGTAACTCACAAGATACCGTAATTTTTGGCGACTTTAATTTACCTGTGACCAAGTGGGGCGATACTCTTACTTCACACTCCGGACATGACTTGTATACGAACTTGCAAGAGATTTCGCTTTATCAATTTGTTCGAACACCGACCCGTGTTAATAACGTTCTTGACATTGTACTTGCAACAAAAGAAGAATTAATAGATAATTTCAATGTTGGTGATGAATTCAGTAACATCGACCATCGTACGATAACTTTCACTTTAAAGTTTACTAGTAACGAACCAAATAGTAGCATCGAAAAAGTCCCTACTTTCAAGAAAGCAAACTTTCATAAACTTAGAGCTATGTTTAAAGAAACTGACTGGAGATTTTTAATTAACAATAACGACATAAATACATCTTGGAAGTTATTCGAAACCACTTACCTAAAAGCAGTGCAAGACTGCATACCATCGAAAATACGGCGTCCAGGCCATAATAATAAGCCCAAATGGTGGAATAAAGATATTTCAAACTGCCTGCTTGCTAAAAAATTTGCTAATGATAGATTAAAATCCTCACAAAATGACAAAGAACGGGTGAAATTTGTAGAGCTACGACGCAAAGCCAAAAAGTTAATTAAGCAAAGTAAAAAGACCCTAGAGTTACATATTGCGAATCAAAGTAAAACAAACCCGAAAGAATTCTAGTTATATCAGAAAGAAAAAAGTAGTTACTTCAACTGTTGGACCGTTAGTCGATGAAAATGGAGAATACACCAAAGACGAAGTACAAATGAGTAATGCCCTCAATACCTTCTTTGCATCAGTTTTTACAACCGAAGACCTCAGTGATATCCCTACACCATCGTCGATTCAGATTGATAATTCAGATGTTCTAAGCAATATCACCATTACAGAGAGAGAAGTATTGAATTGTTTAGATAAACTCAAGGTAAATAAAACGCCTGGACCTGATACAATCTCGCCTAGAGTTCTAAAGGAAGCTAAGGATGAGCTCTCCAAACCACTGACATTACTATTCAATAAATCCTTGCAGTCTGGAACTATGCCTGATCAGTGGAAGATAGCCAACGTAACACTGATATTAAAAAAAGGCAGCAAATCCCTACCCAGTAACTATCGTCCAATTAGCTTAACCTCAGTTGTATGTAAAATGCTAGAAACAGTCATAAGAGACAGACTCGTAAATCACTTGGAGGAAAATAATATGCTTAAAGATACTCAACACGGCTTTCGTAAAAAACGTTCCTGTTTAACAAACCTCTTAGACTTCTTCCACGATATCCTCAACCTCTACGATGAGAGTAAAGCTGTAGATATTATATACCTTGATTTTCAAAAGGCCTTTGACAAAGTTCCCCACAAACGTTTACTGCTAAAACTAAAAGCGCATGGAATACAAGACGGTGTGTTGAAATGGATAGAAAATTGGCACAGCGACAGAAAGCAAAGAGTAGTCATAAACGGTAAGGCATCTAAATGGACCAATGTTAGTAGCGGGGTACCCCAGGGATGGGTACTAGGACCAATTCTGTTTCTAATTTACATCAACGACATAGATGAGGGTCTCACCTGTACAATCTCAAAATTTGCTGACGATACAAAAATTGCAAAAAGCGTACTCTCAAAAGAACAAGTTGACGATATGCAACACAATCTAGATAAATTGTCACATTGGGCCCAAATTTGGCAAATGAGTTTCAATGCGGATAAATGTAAAGTACTACATATCGGATACCAAAATGAGAAAGCAAACTATTCGATGAATGGCACTCAGCTTAAGAATGTAAACAGAGAAACCGATCTGGGAGTAACAATATCGAGTAACCTAAAACCGAGTCAACAATGTTCAGAAGTTGTTAAGAAGGCAAACAAAATAATTGGCTTTATAGGCAGGTCATTTGAGTATAAATCCAAAGATATTATCCTAACCCATTACAATTCCTTAGTCCGCCCTCTTCTGGAATACTGCGTTCAATGCTGGTGCCCTTATTACCAAAAAGACATAAACAAGCTAGAACGAGTTCAACGTAGAGTTACCAAAATGATACCTAGCCTAAAGAACAAACCATACGAAGAGCGTCTTAGAGAATTAAATCTATTTCCTTTAACCCAGCGCAGATTAAGAGGTGACTTAATTCAAGTGTTCAAAATCATCAAAGGCATTGATAATATGTACTTCACTATCGACCAATCTCATTACACGCGGGGAAACGGTTGCAAAATTATTAGTAAATCTTTTAACACACACGAATCTAAGAATTTCTTCTTCAATCGAGTTGTCAACTTGTGGAATGGGCTTGCCCGAGACGTTATAGACTGCAGCACCGTTGATTCATTTAAACTCCGCCTAGACAAATATCTCGCATCAAACCCGCGACTGACTGCGTTTGTAAATGAATAACTTTATTTTATCCTCCCCTCAGTTACTAACCCATATGTCCTCTACTAACTTCCTAGTCCTGCCACGGACATCAGTTCAAGGGCAGTAGTTCTCTTTCCAATGTTCCCTTACCCACTCTAAACCACTGTTTGGACACTTGATCCTCAGTGTTTTGGAGGACAAGCAGCCTAGAAGGGTCACTAGACCTGTTGTTGCTTGATTTCCTTTGTACTTTGTACCTCATGTTTAGCCCCATAAGTTCTGACATTGTAGGACGTTTGCCCCATTAGTTTTGCGATTATTTTATTATTAGCTAACTTACCCAGAACAATAAAACTTAGAATTGTACTTGAGTTACTAAATATTAATCTTGGACCCTTTGTTTACATAAAGGTAACAAGCCCCGACTCTCTCCCTCATACAGTTCCCTTCTTCATCGTCTACTGCCTCCTCTATCGACATCTTGCTCCGAGATAATCTAGCTACCAAATTAATGGCTTGCTTCTTTCCTATATAAATGTATTTATGTTGACATGAGTGATTGGTGCTTGTGTGCTTGCTTGTTGTGGGCGAACTGTTGTGTGTTTTTCTCTTGTCACCTCTTTTTCCTTTCTTGAGTCTCTTGCTGGTCTTCTCTACCCCTTGTGTGAGTAAGGGCTGACTACTGACTGACTGACTGACTGTATACATGTACGAAAGATCATCCGTAAGCTGAATATTAT
The DNA here is from genome assembly GCA_032716605.1 of Paralithodes platypus. NCBI lineage: Eukaryota > Metazoa > Arthropoda > Malacostraca > Decapoda > Lithodidae > Paralithodes > Paralithodes platypus. The sequence continues at coordinate 4,023,577 of CM064510.1, read as the reverse complement.
CATCTGATACTAGCCAGCTTAATTAAAACAACAAATAAAACATTTAACCATGCAAAAAAAAAAAAAAAAAAAAAAAAAAAAAATCAACGCCCAGGCACGAGCATAACTGTTTTGACATCAACCAGATAATGTCAACTCCTTCATCACGAGAGGTTTACACTAAGCTGAATATAATCGTCTAACGGTACCTAGAATTAACTATTAATCATTGTGAATTTCAATCAAAAGTTTAGCAATATCTTTGGAAACGAAGGGTTAACATTATGTGGTTGGTGCTGTAGTATTTATGCTCGTGACAGAACTATAAGGAAAAACAATGAAACCGAATCATTAGGTGCCAGCGGGTGTTAAGGGGGAGGTAGTCGTTTTTTCTGGACCCCCTTCTCCTTCATGTTTAGCGTAATAGCTTTGAGATTTTAAGACGTTTGTTCCATTAGTTTGACAATTTTGAGACCTGCCCATTTTATTGTCAGTAGTAAGACCTTTCGTGCCACTTAGGTGTCAATTTTTTCTGGCGAGCGATAGCGAGCCTGTAATTTTAGAAGGAACCGGCCGAAGGCGGGGATATTTGTCTACCGAAAAATGTACAAACGTGTCTTGAAAGATAGTGTATTTTTTTTCTTTTTATTAGGCTTGATAGAGGTCTAGCGAGGAAATAAATAATATATTAATATATATTAATAAATGAATAAATAGACCACAAAAACAAGCACTACCCCCTTAAGAGCGACAATAAGGGTAACTCATTTAAAAAGAGTGAGGTGTGGCGAACAAAGGAGATTCAGCAGCGGATAAAGAGAGAGAGAGAGAGAGAGAGAGAGAGAGAGAGAGAGCAATAAAGGACGATCAAGCGAGTCAGAGCCAAGACTGTTAAAGAAAGGAGAGAGGAGGAAGATGGCATTAATTGGCAGATACTGGATGAAAAACGGGGCCCGGTAATCTAACTGTTAGGTAGGGGAGGCTGAACCTAGGATGTGGCCCGAAAGTCAAAATTTCAAATTTTGTTGTTCATTTTCTAAAATGCTTCTTTCAACATAATAGAATAGCATAGGAGGGAATAAAAAAACATATCGCATCCATAACCCCCTGGGGCGGGGGTTCGCCCACAACCCCCGAAAAACTAATTGTTTTGCCTTCCAGCCACCCAAAAAAATTGTTTGTGGCTTTTGTCTAAAAGGCCTTTGTAAGCAATAGAAATTATCATATGAGGGTATAAACACCCATTTGACATCCCTAGCCCCCCCCCCCCCTTATGGGGGCCCCAATATCATGGATTTTGTTAAAAATATTATGTATAATCGATTGTCATACTCAATTTTCTCAATTTTGTTTAATTTAGTCTGCCATCAAACTCCGCTTTCTAGGAGCGTGTGCCATAGAAAACTTCCAAAGGAGGCCTAACCAAAGCTTTCTCCCTCCAATGAAGATTTGGAAAATTTATTTTTAAGAATTTCAATTGCCAGAGATCATATATTGGCACTTACGAGTGCCACTAAATTTGTTTGTATTGCTCAAATTCGTTCCCCTTCTACACACTATAAATTGGGTTATATAGCAACGCCTTCCGTTCTAATAATGGCCGTTTCGCAGAAAAATTCCGAGATTCAACCTTTTTCATGTCAAAATCTGCTGTACCCCAAAAATAATTATATAATATATTTGTTGTCAGCACCTTCTATTATTCAATATGGGTAAGCGAGGACGCTACGTTGTAGGGGATGCTTGTAGGATACGCCATACAAAAATTGCGGGAAATTTGAAAAAAATTCAGTGACTAGTGGATTTTTCAAATAGTGCAATGAAATTCTGCACTCGCGCGCGCGCACACGCACATAGAGAGCTGATTTTTTCAGAGAGTCCTATAATTTCCATTAGTAATAAGATGGTATAATGCCAGAAACAAAATCTCTTATAAATGGCGAATTGGGGGTGTAAGGTTCAGCCTCCCCTTTTTAACTTTAAGAGGACAGTGGTTATTATTATAATAATAATAATTATTATTATTATTATTATTAATTTATTTATTTGGTTGTCTAACATTTTTTATATATAAATATATTTTTAGTGTCCTCGCTAGACCACCATCAAGCTTAAAATTAGACCCCCTAGACCCCCTTTCAATATGTATTTGTACGGTTCCTTATATATTACAGGTTCGTTATCGCTCGCCAGGAAGAATTTGATACCGAAGTGACACTAAAGGTCTTAAAATTGACAGAAATGGGGTCTAAGGTTCTTAACCCTCCTCTAGCGGGTGCTCTGTGGCCGTTTTGGGCCTTTCTGGGCCGTTCTGACTGCTACATCAACCATCAGTATGAAAGGAACTGTATTGCGCCGAAAACTAGGTGGAAATCGCTACACAATGACGCCACATACAGCTACGTAGCACTCGTGGAGCACTGACAGTGTTACCTCGAAGATGGAAGTTTAGCTGATTTTGCTACCTTGCTCACTTTTAGCGAACTATTGGTTACACTGTCATCCTCACGCGCGGTGGGGGAACTGGAGTTAGTGTGGGCCGGGAGGCCACAGATGTCGGACGTATGGATCATTACTATCCCACCCATTTTCACTCGATTTCCACCCTTTTTTCACCCGTTTTTTGCCAGTTTTTTCAACTCGACTTATGTGGTGAGCCGCTTTTTAAGGGTTAAAATTGTCAAACTAATGGGGCAAACGTCTTAAAATCTCTCAAACACAATGGGATTAAACATGAGGGAAAAAGGGGCCCAGAAAAATATCCCTCAAGTTGCAATCTCCCCTTAATTGGAAGATACTGGATGAGAAACGAGCGCCCAGTAATATAATTGATAGTTAATGGCTGTATTACATACATACATACATAACATTTTAAGACTGAGTGTTCCACAAATAAGTGCAGTTTCAGTCTCTTGTCCTAATGGCGGCGTTCCAGGCAACCCTGTTAAGGGCTTCTTCACTTGTCAAGTTCTTGGATTTGAGATCGGCACGTATAGTCCGATCCCAGGTGTTCCTCGGTCCACCCCTTGGTGCAGCTCCCTCCACAATCACAGACCTGCATTTTTTCACCCAATTTTGTTTATCCATTCTCTCCACATGTCCATACCATCCCAGTCTACTAGTACGCATCACCTCGCTAATACTCTTTATACCTAAACGTCTCCTCAGCTCAACATTTGTTATTCTATCCTGTAGCCTGGTCTATTCTTTAGGCAACTTTAAATGTTATAATTTATAAATTTCACTATGCTCAAGTCTGTGTGTATATATATATATGAGCACACATACTTGAGAAGAAAAAAAATTGATATATAGGTACTGTAGCCTACACATTTCTTATTTTTATTATATTAATATACTAGTATATTAATATCTTCAAATCAATTGACGTCAATGTGGCTACATCTAGAAGTAAACTTTGTTTAAAAAATCAGGTTAAATTGAAAAAAAATATATATAAAAAAAAACAGGTTTTAAAAAATATTACATTCAAGGCAGCAATCATGTCTAAATATATAATGATATAGGCATACATTTTAGAAACTGGCTGGGGGAAATCTATTCATATAGACTGCATGTTCCAATCTCTCTCTCTCTCTCTCTCTCTCTCTCTCTCTTTTTCAACTAAATTGATCCGATAACTAAGAAATAACTATGCACAGAAATTAAGAGAACTCAATCTCTTTTCACTTAAGACACGGAGGATAAGAGGACAACTGGTAGTGTTTTAAGAATCTAAAAAGATATTGTAACAAACTCCAACAATCAATTTATAGACAGGAAGTGTTATCCAAGAGAAAATATGTAACATATATAACATACACATCCAACTTCACGACATTGCCCTAAATCGCTATCCTCTATCCATAAAACACTACTCTTCCCACTACATATCATACATGTAACACCATACACTTACCTTATAAATATGGCAGTACAATTGTTAAGAGCAAACCTGGTGGTCCCTCGGATATCCACCCCCGGCAGAGTTGGGTCATTGACACAGGGCCCTCCCGGTCGTCATCATGCGACTGTGTAAAGAGCATTGCAACGTTCCAAAGCTGCTCGTCGGTGCAGCTTTTTCTTTAGTAATATAAGGGGACTTCACTCTAACATCAATTCTGTACACCACTTTCTTCAAGCAGAATCCCCTACTCTCCTTTTTTTGACAGAGACTCAAGTAACATCCACATCTGATACATCTAGATTTAATTTTCCAGGTTATCAACTGCTCCAAAATTTCAGACTTAAAGGAGGTGTATGTTGCTTCGCAAAATCTGAAATTGCCCTGGAGGAGGTTACTAGTTTCAATTGTCCCTATTTCGATTATTCTATATACAAATTAATTTCTGCTGGTAAATTTAAATATGTATGTTGCATCTACCGTTCCCCAAATACTCCTCCAGAGCAAAGTCTTTTTGATTCTCTGTCCTCACAACTCAGTGTCCTCAACTTAAATGCTTCTTCTGAAATCACTGTGTTGGGTGATTTTAATGTCCATAATGTTGAATGGCTCACTCATTCAGCCAGGACTGATGATGCTGGTCTTGAATGTGAGCTATTTGCAGACTCATTTAATCTCACTCAACTAGTCAACCAACCCACCCGTGTACCAGATAATCCTAATCATAATTCCCACCTACTGGACTTATTTTTAACAACCAATTCAGAACATTATGATGTTACAGTGAGGTCCCCGCTTGGATCTTCTGATCACTGCCTGATACAGGCCACCTGTCTATCACCTACCACACCTTCCCACTCTGAACCTGTTTTGGTGACTAAATGGCATTACGATAGGGCAGACTGGGAGGGTCTTCAAGGTTTCTTTATTGATATTCCCTGGACCTCTTTCTTTTCTAATGATGCACACTCCACCTTGAGCCACATACAAGATTTTGTAAAAATTGGAATGGAAACTTTTATTCCTCATCAAAAGTACAGTAAAAGATCTAATTCACCTAAATGGTTTGACTATAATAGTGCTAAAGTAACTGAACAAAAAGCAATAGCCTACAATGCATACACAAGATCAAAAACACATGAAGCCTTTAATTACTTTAGAAACATCAGAAATCATGCCAAAACTGTATTAAACCTAACTAAATCAAACTTTCTCCATAAGCAGGCAAATAAACTTCTAAATAATCCAAATGATAACAAAATATTTTGGTCTACTCTTAACTCATTCAAATCCAACTTCACTACTGCTTCATCCATTCCACCATTAAAATCTCCGACTGGCAATCTTGTAAGTGACCCACGAGGTAAAGCTAACCTTCTTGCAGATATTTTCTCCACCAACTCAACCTTAGATGAAATAAATCAAGATGTCCCTGTACTTAATTTTAATTCACCTGAAATTCCCTCACTTAAGATCCACACCAGACATGTCAAAACTATTTTGCAGAATCTCTCAGTAGATAAGGCTCCTGGTCCAGATGAAATTCCTCCAATAGTACTTAAGAATTGCTCCTTGGTGCTCGCTCCTGTATTGGCAAAATTTTTCCGTCTGTGTACTCATACCTCATGCTTCCCAGTACCCTGGAAAGAAGCAAACATCCATCCAGTTCCTAAAAAAGGTGCCTCTTCAGATCCATCAAACTACAGACCAATAGCTATAACTTCCACTCTTGGCAAAGTCTTTGAAATTATATTAAATAATCACATAATTAAGCATCTGGAGAATAATATATTAATCAGTGATAGGCAATATGGTTTTAGACGATGTCGATCAACTGCAGACATTCTTTGCCTTCTTACGCATCAAATCAACCAAGCTACAGACCAACATGGTGAAACACATACAATAGCACTGGATATATCAAAGGCATTTGATAGAGTCTGGCATCAATCCTTATTGTCGAAGATGTCACACTACGGCCTTGCATCATTAGTTCCACTAATTTCTTCTTATCTTCATAACAGAAAAATATGTGTAATGGTAGATGGCCTTTATTCTCAATTTCACTCAATAAATGCTGGTGTTCCCCAGGGATCAGTTTTGGCCCCAACTCTGTTCCTCATGCATATCAATGATCTCATATCTACCACTCATAATCCAATACATTCCTACGCAGATGACTCAACACTCCACAGTTCCTTCACATTTACCAAGTCTTTCACCCAACCCGATCTTATAAATTCCAAAATAAACACTGCAATTTCTCTGAACCAGGACCTTTCTAGAATTAATGAATGGGGACAAGAGAATCTAGTTTCCTTTAATGCACAGAAAACCAAGTACATTCAATTTTTAAACCGACAGAATCTCACTGACTCCCATATATTTTTTAATTATGTAAATATTCCCACTTCCCCTAGTATTGACATTCTTGGTGTAACATTAACTACTAACTTGAGCTGGACATATTATGTTAGAAGCATTGCTAAGAATGCCTCTAAAAAACTGGGACTCCTGTACAGAGTTCGATAATTCTTCACTGACGAGCAGTTGGCCGTAATATATAAAAGTCATGTGCGTTCTCAGATGGATTACTGTTCACCTCTGTGGGGTGGAAGTGGAGTGGTTGCATTGAGGCAGTTGGACAAAATTCAAAATAAAGCTATTAGATTAATCAATAACTCTGCAATCACACAGGACCTTCCTACATTATCCATACGAAGAAACGTTGCATCCCTTGCATTATTCTACAGATATTTTAACAGCAATTGTTCCGAGGAACTTGCTTCAATTGTGCCGCCTCTCCACATCTTTCCCCGTAGAACTAGGGCAGCTGAGAGCGCCCATGAATTTACACTTTCTCCTCCACAATGCAGAACTTCTGCTTATCAGAATTCATTTATTCCCAGAGTTACTACTCTTTGGAATTCACTCCCCTCGAATTGCTTTTCACAAACTTACAATCTACAAATGTTTAAATCCAGTTGTTACAAACATTTTATGAATGGAGGATGCCTTTAGGCACATGGACCTTTTTGTTTTATCTGTGTTTTTCCTTCCTCCGTTCATTGTCTCTTAAAGAAGATAAAAAATAAAATAAAATTAATAAGCAAGAGAGTGAACCTATATACAACAAAACATGTTTCCACTCACAGTAGGTGGAATAGGCTCCCTAATAAAGCATTAAACAGTGTCTCAATATATTCATTAAGAACATGTAGCTAGATTCATACCACACAGAAATTGGGATGGAGTAAGTAATAAACTATTGATAGAACATTCTAGCAGTAATGAACACAGTTTCCAGTTGAAGCGAGTTAAGAACAAGTGTGTGAATATTACTATAGGGCCATAGGCGAAGGTTTGTATGACATTACAAGTGTGTGAATATTACTATAGGGCCATAGGCGAAGGTTTGTATGACATTGCAAGTGTGCGAATATTACTATAGGGCCATAGGCGAAGGTTTGTATGACATTACAAGTGTGCGAATATTACTATAGAGCCATAGGCGAAGGTTTGTATGACATTACAAGTGTGTGAATATGACTATAGGGCCATTGGCGATGGTTTGTATGACATTACAAGTGTGTGAATATTACTATAGGGCCATAGGCAAAGGTTTGTATGGCATTACAAGTGTGTGAATATTATTATAGGGCAATAGGCGAAGGTTTGTATGACATTACAAGTGTGTGAATATTACTATAGGGCCATAGGCGAAGGTTTGTATGACATTACAAGTGTGTGAATATTACTATAGGGCCATAGGCGAAGGTCTGTTTGAAATTTCCTTTCAATTTCTACTGAATTAATCAATTTCGTGGGTTTCCACGCCCTGCAAGGTTTTTAACTTCCAACTGCCTTATGTATGGTCGTTGTCGGAGGCCGAGAAGAGAGAGATATTCTTCTTTGCTATCCTTTCCTTCCACTTTCCCATCGTTTCGGGTATCCTATCTCTACTAGCATTAAGTCCTGACCACCACGCTGGAATCGTAAGGTCTATGTGGCCAGTATCTATGTAACTCTCTTCCGCTCTCTCATCGCCTCAACGTCCATAATATCATCGGCGATGAGAGAGAGAGAGAGAGAGAGAGAGAGAGAGAAGCACTTCAGTACTTACTCCAGAATTCTCCGATATTGGAAAGTAATTTGTAAGGCAACTGCTTTTGGCTTCTTCCTTGCTGCTCCCTCGGTCTGGAAAGGAAGATATGGGGCATTTAAGGGGGGTGCCCTGCTTTTTTTCTCTACTGTTCTCTCTTTCTCTGGGTTGTATCCATTCGGCCCCATTCAGCCTATTGGTTTAAGACATTTATCCCCATCCAGGTGTCGATTTCTTCTAATCATCATTGCATGGAGAAATACGGCTTCGCCGGAGAAAATTGTCTATCGAAAAATGTACAAATTTATCCAGCTGTCAAAATTTGTTAAACAAATATGCTGGCTCGCTCCCGCTCGCCAGGAACAAAATGACACCTGGATGGGGATAAACGTCTTAAAACAGTAGGCTGAATGGGGCCGAATGGATACAACTCAGAGAGAAGGGGAGAGAGAGAGAAAAAAACAAAAGAGGTGGGCCCCCTAAACTTCTTGAGGATTATGACGCATTTTGACTTTATTCCGGTAATTATACGACTACTTCATACAGCTTAGGAAGAGTCTGTGGGAGTTAATTATTAGGGTAAGGACTATTGCAGTTAACCCTCTGATTTCTATATATTCTTCCCAATCTGAATTAAATTAAAATGTTAAACTTACAAAACAAACAAACCAAAACAGGAACCGCTCAATATAATGACAAAAAACGCATCAAATGAAAAAAAAAAAAAAATAATAATAAATAGTGTAAAAATAGCCAGAAAACTAAATAAATACATCACCGTATATATAAAGGACATAATGTCCTGATGCTATAAGGTCAAAATATAAAGTTTGCTGAACAATTTCGATACAAATTTGTGTGGAATCTAAAAGCATCAATAGCTGTTGTTTTGTTCAAATTTGGGGGAGTCACTTGTTGCAAGCGAGTTTGGCTTTTGTCTCCATACACACACAAAAATAGAAATAATCCACACCGCGAATAAAATACTACACTAATTTGTTTCCATCTAATGTGCAATCCTTAGCAACTGATTTCTCGATACAACCCTTTCAAGATACGATGAATTATTTCTTGTTTTATGGCTCTTATTTTATTGTATTCAGATTATACTGAAGTCAGAGGGTTTACCGAGAGATTTACCCATTTCATTCCCACAGATTCATCGTAACCTGTCTACTGTAGACCAGTAAGACATGCTATAATATAAGCCATATATGGTTAAGGGGAGGCAGACTGTTTGTTTGGTCTATTAATTAATGTATTCATGTATTTTTTTAGTTTCCTCCCTAGATCTCCATTAAGCTTAGAAAAACACCCCCTAGACCCCCCTTCCAGATGCATTTGTACATTTTTCGGTAGAAAAATGTCCCAGCCGAAGGCTGATTCCTCTTAAAATTGCAGGCTCGCTATCGACACTTAAATGGCACGAAAGGTCTTAAAATTGACAACGAAATGGACCGAAAGGTGTTAAAATCGCCAAACTAATGGGCCAAACGTCTTATAATCTCAAGACAAGTGGGGCTAAACATTAGTGAGAAGGGGGTCGATAAAAACGGTCTGCCTCCCCTTAAATTAATATTAACAAGCGTAGGTCACTAGGAGTATTTTATTAAATACTTGCAATTTTGATTATTTGATATTACTGAATGTATAGGCCTATAGGTATTATTAATATATTTTTCACCAGTGTTCTAGATTTGTCTATATATAGCGATAGTAGAATGCATATTAGTACAAGTTTTTGTTAAATTTAGTTACGCATTTTTATAAAAAAACATTTTATATGTTTTCTATTTCATTATATTGGGTTGCTTAATCTATATATAATACGTTACTTTCACATAGTTGATTTTATAAGTTCGTATATTGTTCGGTTTCTGGCTTTGTTTTGAAAGTTTTATATTTCAATTGATATATTTTTGTATATTTTTGTCTGTGCCCCATATAATGTTGTTTCCTTTCACTTAATATGCTGATGGGTTTGAGTACATGATTTAATTCATATCCAGTATTCGATAAATGGATATATAATCGTAGTCATGTACGGTCGGGCTAATAAGTCAATCCCCAGCTGTCATTACGTTTGGCTTGCTCTGCACTGTATTAATGTCTGTCAGATGTTGAATAGGGTGGATAAGTGTAGGAACATGTTTGTATATTTCACTCGATATGTAGAAATGAAGCTTAGATATTGTTGATGCCAATTATTGATAAAACCATACTTGGTGCCGAGACATCACTTATTATCGCGATTGTACATAACCTTAACTGTATTGATGGTGTAATGTTTAGAGTGTTTAAGATGTGTATGTGGTAACCCAGGTTCGAATCCCGGGAGGATCACATGTTTTCATTAATTTAATTGGGAGGTGTTTGGTATTGGGAGTGAAATATATTATTTAGATTATTATTATCTGTTTACAGATTTTGTCGGGTGGAGTGAAGGGAGTTAACGAAGAAGCAGTATAGACATAAACAAAGGTAGGTAGTTTCGGTTCTGTTCAGTGCTTGTTCGGGTGTTAAACCTTTGCTACGGTCCTCCCTATTATTAACTTTAATTTGTCTATATTTGAGCTCTATTTTTCTCTTCCTTTTTCTTTTCTCTTCTGTTGTGGAGTTTATGATCAAGGGACTGGAGTTCTCGCAGAGAGGCTTCAGTCCTTACGTTATTCTTGATTGGCAATGTGCTGGCTTAATAATCCAATAGGGTTGATAGCCTCTGAAGTTCTATTTTACCTTAAGTGTATGATCGTCTCTCTCTCTCTCTCTCTACGATGAGAGTAAAGCTGTAGATATTATATACCTTGATTTTCAAAAGGCCTTTGACAAAGTTCCCCACAAACGTTTACTGCTAAAACTAAAAGCGCATGGAATACAAGACGGTGTGTTGAAATGGATAGAAAATTGGCTCAGCGACAGAAAGCAAAGAGTAGTCATAAACGGTAAGGCATCAAAATGGACCAATGTAAGTAGCGGGGTACCCCAGGGATCGGTACTAGGACCAATTCTCTTTCTAATTTACATCAACGACATAGATGAGGGTCTCACCTGTACAATCTCAAAATTTGCTGACGATACAAAAATTGCAAATAGTGTACTCTCAAAAGAACAAGTTGACGATATGCAACACAATCTAGATAAATTGTCATGTTGGGCCCAAATTTGGCAAATGAGTTTCAATGCGGATAAATGTAAAGTACTACATATCGGATACCTAAATGAGAAAGCAAACTATTCGATGAATGGCACTCAGCTTAAGAATGTAAACAGAGAAACCGATCTGGGAGTAACAATATCGAGTAACCTAAAACCGAGTCAACAATGTTCAGAAGTTGTTAAGAAGGCAAACAAAATAATTGGCTTTATAGGCAGGTCATTTGAGCATAAATCCAAAGAAGTTATCCTAACCCTTTACAATTCATTAGTCCGCCCTCTTCTGGAATACTGCGTTCAATCCTGGTGCCCTTATTACCAAAAAGATATAAACAAGCTAGAACGAGTTCAACGTAGAGTTACCAAAATGATACCTAGCCTAAAGAACAAACCATACGAAGAGCGTCTTAGAGAATTAAATCTATTTCCTTTAACCCAGCGCAGATTAAGAGGTGACTTAATTCAAGTGTTCAAAATCATCAAAGGCATCGACAATATGAACTGTAGTAAGTACTTCACTATCGACCAATCTAATTACACGCGGGGAAACGGTTGCAAAATTATTGGTAAATCTTTTAACTCACACGAATCTAAGAATTTCTTCTTCAATCGAGTTGTCAACTTGTGGAATGGGCTTCCCCGAAACGTTATAGACTGCATCACCGTTGATTCATTTAAACTCCGCCTAGACAAATATCTCGCATCAAACCCGCGACTGACTGTGTTTGTAAATTAATAACTTTATTTTATCCCCCCCTCAGTTACTAACCCATCTGTCCCCTACTAACTTCCTAATCCTGCCACGGACATTAGTTCCAGGGCAGTAATTCCCTTTCCAATGTTCCCTTACCCACTCTAAACCACTGTTTGGACACTTGATCCTCAGTGTTTTGGAGGACAAGCAACCTAGAAGGGTCACTAGATCTGTTGTTGCTTGATTTCCTTTGTACTCCTTTGTACTCTCTCTCTCTCCCCCCCGCCATTGTTTACTAGACGTAATTTACACAGCTCTTCAAGTTTAGACTTTTCCCCTCTTTGGTATTTCGCCTCGCTCCTTCAGCACCTACCTGTAGGCCTCTTCTTGTTTCTAACCTAGACCCTCGTTTGCCTTATTCCCATGTTCCTCTCCGCTCCTTTATCTTCCTTTCTTCCAACTCCTCTTGCGTCGACATCAATTATCTTTAGTTGATCTTCGTCCCATTTTGTTTCCTTCAGTTATATTTATCTTGCGGTTACCTTTAAAGGTAGGTTCACACATAGGCGAGTCGGAGCGCGAGGCCAACGCGAGTCACACTCGCCGCATATCGCCGTTGATGGAGCCCGAACCCAACGCGAGTAGCAGCTGATGCGAGTAAACACGCATATAACACGAATATAATACGAGTTTACACGAGTTTACATGAGTTTACACAACTTCACAGGAGTATCCGCGAGTGTAACACGACCCCAACACGCACCGCCAAAATGTGAAAAATAACGGTCAAATTCCAGGGTACGAATAGTGCGAGTCTACAGGAGTCTACACGAGTGTCACAGGAGTTTACATGAGTTTACACGTGTTTACATGAGATGAACACGAGTCTACAGGAAGTTAACAGGAGTGTATGGAGTGTATATTCTATTTAATTTATATCTTGTATTAATTTATATTTCATATTGGATATCAATCTGTATATTATTATTTGTCATCATATATCCTTTGCATATATTCCACATCATTATTTATGTTAATATCAATATTATTCCAGAACCTATTTCATTCATATTATATGGTATTTGTTCTCTCTTCATTATTGATGTTAATATCAATATTATTCATAACACAACTTGAATTCATATTAACCCGCTGAGTGCCAGCCAATTTTGACGGTGTGCTTCTGCCAGTGCCAGAGATATTTTTTTTTTTTTTTTTTTGGCTAAATCTATCAAGTTGGGAGAGAAAGGAAGGATAATGGTAAACAAACCGCTCCCCTTGTCCATTTTCGACAGAAATCAGGTCCCCGATGGTCCCGAAAGTAGCTGAAAAGACACTATAGACTACGAGACTTTTATGGTATCGGAATGTATGGGTAGGAGGGTGGTGCGAGGGTGGTTTGGGGGATGGTGTGGGGCAGGTAGAAGCGTAATTGACTATGTTACAAATATGAAGCCGATTGGTAAGGTAGTTTCGCCACCACAGATTTTCTTTTTTTTCCTTTTCTTCGTACTGATACGCTGGAAGTGGGTGGTGGGAGGCGGTTGGGGGTCTGGTGAGGGGAAGGAAGAAGGGTAAGGGACTTGTCACACAAATATGGAACCGATTGGTGGAGTCGTTTCGCCGCCACAGATTTTCCTTTTTTTCCTTCTGACGGGACCGACAGTCAGCGAGTGGGTGGGAGGAGGAATTTGAGATTTTGTTTGTGGGTAGCCAAAAGGGTAAGGTACATGTGGTAAAAATAGGAAAGCCATAGGTGCAGTCGTTTCGCTGCTACGATTTTTGATGATAATATAAACAGACTCGTGTGACACTCATGTAGACTCGTGTGACACTCATGTAGACTCGCGTGACACTCATGTAGACTCGCGTAGACTCATGTAGTCTCGCGATCATTTAATTTCTAAATAGTACAACGCGAGTGTCACGCGAGTCTACATGATTGGCACACGAGTCTACAGGAGTTTACGCGAGTCTACGCGAGTCTACGCGACTCTATGCGAGTTGGCGTCCTACTCCCACTTGACTCTCCAAATTTTATGTCATCCTAAAAATTTTGGCCGCGTTCGCGAGTGTACGCGCGAGTCCACGCGTGTCTGTGCGAGTGTCGGCGAGTTTCGGCGAATTTGGGATAATCATTGGCGAGTGCAAAAATTTCATCACTCGCGTTGGAGTTGCGCTCCGACTCGCCAATGTGTGAACCTTGCTTAATGGGAGATTTCCACTTGAGGGATTTTTTTCTTGACCCCTTTATTTCTCATGTTTAGCCCCATTGCTTTTGATATTTTAAGATGTTCGCCCCATTAGTTTGGCGATTTTAAGAACTTTCGCCCCATTTCTGTCAATTTTAAGACATTTCGTGCCATTTAGGTGTCGTTTTTTTCCTGGCGAGCGATAGCGAGCCTGTAATTTAAGAGGAACCGGCCTTCGGCCGGGACATTTTTCTACCGAAAAATTTACAAATTTATCTTGAAAGGTAGTCTAGAGGCTGTATTAATCTTGATGGAAGTCTAGGAACTAACTAAAAACCTCCCCTTAACTTGATTAGTGGGTTAGTAAAATTTGGGCTTCATTATTTAACGGTAACTGTTAGATGACAAAAAATATATAGATACCCACTTACTGCGGTATTAATCGTTTATGTGAGATCTCTGTCTTTTCTTCAAGGTATATTAAACGTAACCGAAACAGCCCTTCAAGTCAAGATAGTTCCCGTTCATATCTGGCCATAAGCCTATACTCCTTCGATCAAAGCCTAACGGCTTTGCTTCTTCTTATCTATATATGTTATATACTCAGGCCCAATCCCCACTTTTCCTATTTTTTCCCTTATCCTTTTTTTTTAGGGGGGGGGTTCAATGTCATAATTGTTTATTTAGCCAAAATACATACTCAAGACAGAACCAGAATAGGGACAACACAACATAAAACAATGAACACACAACAACAAAATACAAATTCACACACATCTAGGTCATCCAGGAGAAGACCCAGAGACCAGGGTCACCAAGGTCCCTCCAGCACTTCCTATAGCCATCTCAAATCGTCGCTATCATTTCTTCTTTTTCCTCGTTTTATCATCCATTCTCGCAGCTCCTCTCTTTCGTTCTCCTATCCCAATTCCTTGCTCTTCCTTCTTTCTTTTTCCCTTTCCTTCTTTATCATCCATTCTAACAGTTCCTCTTTCGTTCTCTCTCTCTCTCTCTCTCTCTTTCTCTTTATCTCTCTCTCTCTCAGTCCGTCTTCCTTCCCTTCCTCACACCTCGTCAGACTCCTTCAGAGGGCGACCAAAACAAGACGTAATTTATTTTGTTTCTCTCTCTCTCTCTCTCTCTCTCTCTCTCTCTCTCTCTCTCTCTCTCTCTCTCTCTCTCTCTCTCTCTCAACTTCCACAGATTCTCTTTAATCTTAATAATATAATATAATCATAGCCAAACTTATATGGAAGACTACGGCATAATACATACAGTCAGTCAGTCAGTAGCCAGGCCTTACCCACAAAGGGTAGAGAGGATCAGCTTTTGTTTTTCAACAATGTTCAATGTCATAATTGTTTATTTAGCCAAAATACATACCTGGTGTAAATTAAACATTGTGATTATTGTCAACACAATATCAGAAATGTCCGGCTGAGACACGAGAAAGAAAAAAGGAGATAACAGGAGAACACGTAACAGTTCGCCCACATAAAAAACAAGCACACAAGCATTCAGAAGCACCAATCACTCATCAGCCCCCGAAATCAATGGTTTCCCCTCAGATGTTATATAATATACAGAGATGGTTAAGGGGGTCACCGGCTTTTTTTTTATCTTTCTCTCCTTTTCTCTCCTTCCCTGGCTTGTATCCATTCGGCCCCATTCAGCCAATTGTTTTAAGAGGTTTATCCCCATTCAGGTGTCGATTTCTTCCTGGCGAGCGATAGCGAGCCAGCATTGTATGAAGATATCCGGTTTTGCCGGAGACCGGCTTCGCCGGAGACATTGTTCTATCTAAAAATGTACAAATCTAGCTTGCTGTCAAAACGAAAATATATATATATGCTGGCTCGCTACTGCTCGCCAGGAAAGTATTGACACCTGGATGGGGGTAAACATCTTAAAACAGTAAGCTGAATGGGGCCGAATGGATAAAACCCAAAGAGAGAGGGAGAGGAAGAGAAAACAAGCGAGGTGGGCCCCCTTAATGAAATCGTCTGGTGGTAGCTATAATATACTGTAGATGTTATAGGACAGAGAGAGCTAACCATTATCTCTTATTGCTCCTCGGCCACCAGAGGGGATGTATCTGTTTATCTGGGCACCCTTCTCCTCCATGTTCGGCCCCATTAGGTTTGAGATTTTAAGATTTCGCCCTATTAGTTTATCAATTATAAGATGTTTTTAGTTTGTCAATTATAAGATCTTTTTGTCCCATTGCTTTGTCAACATTAAGACCTTTCGTGCCATTTGGGTGTAGATGTTTCCTGGCAAGCGATAGCAAACCTGTAATTTTGGAGGAACCGGCAGAGTTTTCTACCGAAAAATGTACAAATTTAGGCTATTTTGAAGGGGGATCTTGGGGATGTTCTTTTAAACTTGATGGGAGGTCTTGAGAGTTCTAAATAAATGGATCAATAAATATTCTAATAAACAGTCAAATAAATAAACTCTACCCTATTTATTTCTGATACGCCCAATTTTGATTTATACAGTATTCTTCTACTTTAGCCTAATAGGCCCTGTATATATACATTATATATATATATATATATATAATTATTTGTTCTATGTGAGTAAGAGAGACAAAAGGCAGAACTGCCTATAGCGAGTGCCTCCCCCATAGCTAAAAGAGTGACAGGACCTAAATCAAGGGACGTTCGAGCCAAAATGCCTGGACACAGAGTTTGAAGCAATTTAAGTCATAGGAGGAGGTCATAAAATCGCCAAACTAATGAGCCGAACGTCGTAATATCTAAAAACTAATGGGACTAAACATGGCGAAGAAGGGGGACCAGAAAAGCGACCTATCTCCCCTTAATACAATACACGATGCCAGAGGAAGATCAGTAACTCTAGGGCGGAGTTATCGAAGAGTATTAAAGCGTTCCTGGATATAATGAACTCTATCTCTATCGCTTAATGAACCAGGGATCTCACTCTCGCTCACTCTCATTCTCTCTCTTTCTCTCTCTCTCTCTCTCTCTCTCTCTCTCTCTCTCTCTCTCTCTCTCATAGACATCCTTTACTTAGATTTTCAAAAAGCTTTTGACAAAGTGCCTCAGTGCAGGCTAATGTCAAAAGTGAATGCGCTAGGTATCAATGCAGAGGTCACAATTTGGATAGAAAGTTGGCTAACAGGTAGACAACAACGAGTGGTAGCATGGTGTTTCTTATGATTCACTTCACTTCTGGAGTTCCATAGGGATCTGTCATTGGCCCACTTTTGTTTAGCATATATGTCAATGACATCGATATTGGTCTGTTGAGTGTGATCTCCAAGTTTGCAGATGACATAAAGCTTGGAATGAATGTGAAAGACCCCAAAGGGGTTGAACAGTTCAGAATGGACCTCAACAGACTGGGTGAATGGACGGAGACTTGGCAGCAGATGCCTCTAAACTTGGAAAAGTGCAAGGTGATGAATATCGGCCAAGCAAACCTCAAGTCATGTTATTCACTATTGGGAATTCCTCTGGAAATGACTGACTTGGAAAATTATTTGGGTGTTCTTATTAGCAGTGACATAAAGTTTTCCAAGCAGTGCAATGAAGTAGAGAAGAACGCTCAGAAATTATTTGGCTATATTAAGAGGCAATTTAAGTATAGAAAAAAGGATATAGTCCTCACACTTTACAATGCTCTAATACGCCCTCTCCTGGAGTATGCTGTTCAATTTTGGTCTCCAGCATTCAGGAAAGCTATCGAGCGACTGGAAAGAGTACAAGCTAGGGCTACAAAACTTATTCCATCGCTTAGAAGAATGAGCTATGAGGACCGGTTGAGAGCTCTTGATCTCTTCCCGTTGGAGACCTGCAGACTACGTGGTCAGCTCATTGAAGTTTTTAAAATACTTAATGGGTTTGACAATGTGGATTATAGCAAAATGTTTATCCTAAATATGAATACAACACGCAACCATGGCTGGAAATTAGAATTGAAAAGGTTCACCACTAGTAACTGTGGAAACTTTTTCACATATAAGATCTGTTCTACCTGGAACAAACTTCCCTCCGAAGTTGTAAATAGTTCTTCAGTAGAGCAGTTCAAGAAGAGAGTAGATAGTATTTTGCAGACTCTGTAAAGAGTGTAGTGCACTAAACAGTCTCTCTCCTTCCACTTCGAGTAGCTCCTCGGAATGGACCGCAAGGTCTCTGAGATACTAGCTATTCCTTGCCTTGTAACTCTCTCTCTCTCCTGACACCGGACAATTAGTACATACTCACTTGGGAACCCTCTTCCTTCTCCACATTCTGTTGTATTCCTCATACTTCCTCTACTTATTTTGTCTTATACTGTACACCACTCCTTCACTCATCTTTCCTCTCCCTCTCCCTCTCTGTCTCTCCCTCTCTCTATCTCTCTCTCTCTCTCTCTCTCTCTCTCTCTCTCTCCACAAAACTTCCTAAGCATATTATTTTTTCGTCCCCGTCATTTACCTGAAGTTTGAACGAGGGTCCTCTCACTCTGCTCTCTGATCTCTAGTCTCTCTCCTCTCTCTCACTCCTCTCTCTCTCTCTCTCTCTCTCTCTCTCTCTCTCTCTCTCTCTCTCTTTGACAAGCAAAAAAAACAAATTATATATAAAAAAAGTCTTCAGTTTTGCTTTGGGTAAGTTTAGTGTAATATGTTTTAGGTCGAACAAACATTATTCTATCTTAATTACCTATCATCAACTACTAAATAGCCTAGTGAAACCTCGCATATTAAACGGCGATGACAAAACATTGTTATTTTATTTTATTTTGATGCATGTTCATTATCTTAGTAATTTTGAAGTGACATGAATATAGGAGAGGTGCTTCGAGGCATTACATATTAGTTATGCTCACTTAAGGGGAGATGGGCCGTTTTTTCTGGCCCCCTTCTCCCTCGTGTTTAGCCCCATTGGTTTTCAGATTTTAAGAGGTTTGCCTCATTAGTTTGTCGATTTTAAGACCCTTCGCCCCATTTTTGTGTCAATATTAAGACCTTTCGTGCTACTTAGGTGTCATTTTTTTCCTGGAGAACGATGGTGAGCCTGTAATTTTGGAAGAAGCGGCCTTTGGCCTAGAGATTTTTCTACCGAAAAATGCACAAATTTATCTAGAAGAGGGATCTAATAGATTATTATTATTTTTATTTGTTTTTAAAGTTTGATGGAGGTCTAGGGAGGAAACTAGAATAATACTAATACATAGGCCTAAATGAAAACAAACATCGACTAAAATATTAACCATACCCATTTAATGCCTCGAAGCAAGGAAGTTGACAGAAACAGTAGTAAGAGGTGAGGAAGGGAGCCGGAGTAGGAGCTGAAGGCGTCGGGGCTTAACCCAACGTGCGGGAGTTGTATGTTTTAGAGTCTCTTTGGAGGACAGGCAGTGCAAACACGATAATAAATTGCACATGTAAATATTGGATTTCATGATTAACACCTTCACCATCATATTCTGGTTACCAATAGACGATTTTCTTTAGTTTGTAATCAACCTATGTGACTCAAATGGGTAACTGTGATCTCAATAAACCATCTTAGTAATATAGGTCCTTCCTGAACTGCATAATATCATCTAATTTTAGCTAGACTTAAAGGTAAAGGCGTCATGGTTCTGAAGGGGTTACGGCATATGTTGAGAGGATTTTATACATAGAATTTGAAAGCTCCTGATTCAAGAGCCATTGTTATTTATGTACACAAATATGTTTCAATGATGAGTCAAATACAATATTAACTCGTACAGTACAGGTGATGTCCTATTCATTGTAGTCTGGCAACTACTAGACGATTTTAGAAAGGTGAGGAAGAACGTCTACCATTTATAAGGCTACAGACTGTCTTAAATATCCGTTTTAGCTACCCTATATAGTTCCTAAGCTTGATAAAATCGTCTAAATGTAGCTAGAATATAATTAAAGAGACGACGCCAGTACAGAAGGGGTTAAGTAAGGGTTTCAAAAGCATCGCTAACTTGAAGTTCTACAGTGTGACATTAGGGCACCGGAAACAAGTGTTTTGACAGTTAGCAGAGAGACACAAGGGACTGGGGTTCTCGAAAAGGAGTTCCAGTCCTGACGCTATTATTGACTTACAGTGTGCTGGTTAAGTACTCCAGAAGGGTTGATAGCCTCTGAACTCCTCTTATAACTAACTATAGAAGAGAGAGAGAGAGAGGGAGAGAGAGTGTGAGTAAATATCAGAAATCAAGGAGGCAAATTTAGAAGAGAGAGAGTGAGAGAGTGAGTGAGAGTATCATAAGTCAAGGAGGCACAAGGAGGGAAAGTGAAGAGGTGACTAATAGGGGAGAGAGAGGGGGAGAGCAATGGAGAGTTGAGGAATCCTGGAAGAGGGGAGGAGGGTGAAAACCCAAAATATATTAGGCGCTGGGGAGAAACGGGCGACTTATTTTGGGAGGGTACTGACAATTCAACCAGTGGAACATATTAAGGGGAGGCAGCCCGTTTGTTTGGTCTATTAATTAATATATTCATATATTGTTTAGTTTCCTCCCTAGACCTCCATCAAGCTTATAAAAACACCCCCTAGACCCCCCATCAAGATAAATTTGTACATTTTTCGGTAGAAAATTTTCCCGGCCGAAGGCCGGTTCCTCTTAAAATTGTAGGCTCGCTATCGCTCGCCAGGAAATAATCGACACCTAAATGGCATGAAAGGTCTAAAAATTAACAACGAAATTGGGCGAAAGGTGTTATAATCGCCAAACTAATGGGCAGAACGTCTTATAATCTCAAAACTAGTGGGGCTAAACATTAGGGAGAAGGGGGTCCAGAAAAACGGTCTGCCTCCCCTTAACCAGTACCAAATGTATACCGTACAGTACCGGTGACGTTATTTTCATTATATTTTGCTAACTATTAGACGATTTTATTCAGCATAGGCAGAACGTCCATCAACTAAGAGGCTACAGACCATCTCATTTAATCCTTTTTGCTACCCTATATCCTTCCTGCGTTTCAAAAATTCGTCTAAAATTAGTCTGTATACCAGCTTGTCTGTTTCAACATACGTAAAAGGATCTGGAAAATAATAGCAGTTTTATCAGCTATAATACCGTTGTCGTACATTTATATTTATCTATCTATCTATATACTCAGGCCATATCCCCACTTTTCCTATTTTGTCTTTTTCTATAAACACAAAATCAAATACATTCTAATCAACAGCAACCGACATGTTTATTGCATTTTCGTCAGCTATCGATGTTCAAGGGGAGGTTTTTAGATTGTTCCCTAGACCTCCAGCAAACTTAAAATTACACCCTCTAGACCCCCGCTCAAAATAAATGTGTAAATTTTTCGGTAGAAAAACTTCCCGGCCGAAGGCCGATTCCTCTCAAATTACAAGCTCGCTATCGCTCGACAGGAAAAAAACGACACCTAAATGGCACGAAAGGTCTTGAAATTGACAGAAATGGGGCACAAGTTCTTAAAGTTTCCAAACTAATGGGGCGAACGTCTTAAAACCTCAAAAGCAATTGGGCTAAACATGAGGGAGAATTGAATCTACAAAAACAACCTATCTCTCTTTAAGGCTCCACCTTGCCTTCCTTATACCCTGAAATTCACTACTAGTCAACAAAGATCAGGATCAGCAGGAATGAAATACACCTATTATTGTGCAGTAACTTGATTTAATACTAATATAGTTCAAAAGTTTGGCACTCGTGCCACCACTGAAAAACTAAATTTTGTCTATAAATGTACATTCGGTCGGAACCTTTTTCTGCCAAAAACTTTACAAACTTATTTTGAAAGGGGGCGTAGGGGGTTTAATTTTAAGTTTGATGGAGGACTAGGGAACAAACTAATAACCACCCCATAATATGATTGAAACTGAACTATTATATTCTGCAAATATCTACAACTTTTGTCCCATTACTATTTGGACTCCCACCGATCCTTTCTAAGCTGAACATAATCGTCTATGTAAGAATAGCCAGGATACATTAACCCTATGACGCGTATTTAAAGTATATTTTGGTTATCATTAGACGATTATATTCAGTATTGGAAGGCCCTCTAGCAGTCAAACGGGTAATAAAGTATTTCAATCATCCCTCTGACTTAAACTCCTTCCTAATCTCAATATAATATAATGATAGCTAGAACAATCTGTGCTCTTTCTTTCCTCCTTTACTTCTCTCTAAGTCTTAAAGAACGTTCCCGGGTATCTCAACCAGTAGACCATTTCAACCAGAAGCTCTCAACCAGTGCCAAATTAACCAAGACCAACCAAACGCATTGCAACGTCCCAAAGCTGCTTGTCAGTACAGCTATTTCTTTAGTAATATAAGGGGACTTCACTCTAACATCAATTCTGTACACCAATTTCTTCAAGCAGAATCCCCTACTCTCCTTTTTTTGACAGAGACTCAAGTAACATCCACATCTGACACATCTAGATTTAATTTTCCAGGTTATCAACTGCTCCAAAAATTTCAGACCTAAAGGTGGTGTATGTTGCTTCGCAAAATCTGAAATTGCCCTGGAGGAGGTTACTAGTTTCAATTGTCCCTATTTTGATTATTCTATATACAAATTAATTTCTGCTGGTAAATTTAAATACATATGTTGCATCTACCGTTCCCCCAAATACTCCTCCAGAGCAAAGTCTTTTTGATTCTCTGTCCTCACAACTCAGTGTCCCTCAACTTAAATGCTTCTTCTGAAATCACTGTGTTGGGTGATTTTAATGTCCATAATGTTGAATGGCTCACTCATTCAGCCAGGACTGATGATGCTGGTCTTGAATGTGAGCTATTTGCAGACTCATTTAATCTCATTCAACTAGTCAACCAACCCACCCGTGTACCAGATAATCCTAATCATAATTCCCACCTACTGGACTTATTTTTAACAACCAATTCAGAAAATTATGATGTTACAGTGAGGTCCCCACTTGGATCTTCTGATCACTGTCTGATACAGGCCACCTGTCTATCACCTACCACACCTTCCCACTCTGAACCTGTTTTGGTGACTAAATGGCATTACGATAGGGCAGACTGGGAGGGTCTTCAAGGTTTCTTTATTGATATTCCCTGGACCTCTTTCTTTTCTAATGATGCACACTCCACCTTGAGCCACATACAAGATTTTGTAAAAATTGGAATGGAAACTTTTATTCCTCATCAAAAGTACAGTAAAAGATCTAATTCACCTAAATGGTTTGACCATAATTGTGCTAAAGTAACTGAACAAAAAGCAATAGCCTACAATGCATACACAAGATCAAAAACACATGAAGCCTTTAATTACTTTAGAAACATCAGAAATCATGCCAAAACTGTATTAAACCTAAACTAAATCAAACTTTCTCCATAAGCAGGCAAATAAACTTCTAAATAATCCAAATGATAACAAAATATTTTGGTCTACTCTTAACTCATTCAAATCCAACTTCACTACTGCTTCATCCATTCCACCATTAAAATCTCCGACTGGCAATCTTGTAAGTGACCCACGAGGTAAAGCTAACCTTCTTGCAGATATTTTCTCCACCAACTCAACCTTAGATGAAATAAATCAAGATGTCCCTGTACTTAATTTTAATTCACCTGAAATTCCCTCACTTAAGATCCACACCAGACATGTCAAAACTATTTTGCAGAATCTCTCAGTAGATAAGGCTCCTGGTCCAGATGAAATTCCTCCAATAGTACTTAAGAATTGCTCCTTGGTGCTCGCTCCTGTATTGGCAAAATTTTCCGTCTGTGTACTCATACCTCATGCTTCCCAGTACCCTGGAAAGAAGCAAACATCCATCCAGTTCCTAAAAAAGGTGCCTCTTCAGATCCATCAAACTACAGACCAATAGCTATAACTTCCACTCTTGGCAAAGTTTTTTGAAATTATATTAAATAATCACATAATTAAGCATCTGGAGAATAATAAATTAATCAGTGATAGGCAATATGGTTTTAGACGATGTCGATCAACTGCAGACATTCTTTGCCTTCTTACGCATCAAATCAACCAAGCTACAGACCAACATGGTGAAACCCATAAAATAGCACTGGATATATCAAAGGCATTTGATAGAGTCTGGCATCAATCCTTATTGTCGAAGATGTCACACTACGGCCTTGCATCATTAGTTCCACTAATTTCTTCTTATCTTCATAACAGAAAAATACGTGTAATGGTAGATGGCCTTTATTCTCAATTTCACTCAATAAATGCTGGTGTTCCCCAGGGATCAGTTTTGGCCCCAACTCTGTTCCTCATTCATATCAATGATCTCATATCTACCACTCATAATCCAATACATTCCTACGCAGATGACTCAACACTCCACAGTTCCTTCATATTTACCAATTCTTTCACCCAACCCGATCTTATAAATTCAAAAATAAACACTGCAATTTCTCTGAACCAGGACCTTTCTAGAATTAATGAATGGGGACAAGAGAATCTAGTTTCCTTTAATGCACAGAAAACCAAGTACATTCAATTTTCTAACCGACAGAATCTCACTGACTCCCATATATTTGTTAATGATGTAAATATTCCACTTCCCCTAGTATTGACATTCTCGGTGTAACATTAACTACTAACTTGAGCTGGACACATTATGTTAGAAGCATTGCTAAGAATGCCTCTAAAAAACTGGGACTCCTGTACAGAGTTCGAGAATTCTTCACTGACGAGCAGTTGGCCGTAATATATAAAAGTCATGTGCGCTCTCAGATGGATTACTGTTCACCTCTGTGGGGTGGAAGTGGAGTGGTTACATTGAGGCAGTTGGACAAAATTCAAAATAAAGCTATTAGATAATCAATAACCCTGCAATCACACAGGACCTTCCTACATTAGCCATACGAAGAAACGTTGCATCCCTTGCATTATTCTACAGATATTTTTCACAGCAATTGTTCCGAGGAACTTGCTTCAATTGTGCCGCCTCTCCACATCTTTCCCCGTAGAACTAGGGCAGCTGAGAGCGCCCATGAATTTACACTTTCTCCTCCACAATGCAGAACTTCTGCTTATCAGAATTCATTTATCCCCAGAGCTACTACTCTTTGGAATTCACTTCCCTCAAATTGCTTTCCACAAACTTACAATCAACAAATGTTTAAATCCAGTTGTTACAAACATTTTATGAATGGAGGATGCCTTTAGGCACATGGACCTTTTTGTTTTATCTGTGTTTTTCCTTCCTCCGTTCATTGTCTCTTAAAAAAAAAAAAAAAAAAAAAAAACAGTGACAAAATGTAGTACTAACCTAACCTAACCGTTTTGGTTGATTTTGTACTGGTTGAGAGCTACTGGTTGAAATGGTCTACTGGTTGAGATGTCCGGTCACCCTAAAAGATCTCTCACCCCAACCTGTCTATTCCCCTCTACTTTAACTGACTTCATAGATTCATTCATAATCTCAATATAATCGTTTAGTGATGGCTAGCATAAAGCGTCATAATCCTAAGGGGGTTAACCCCTTCTGTAGTGGTGACGTCTTTTTGTATATTATATTCTGGCTAAGATTGCACGATTTTGTTCAGTTAAAAAAAGGGCCTCCAGCAATTAACAGACTCCGAAATATCTCGCTTATCCATTTTTACAACCCCAGCTCCTTAAACTGCACAAAATCGTCGAAATATAACTAGAATATTCTTTAAAATGTGCCAGTACAGAAGGGGTTAAAATAGAAATTCGTGTACTAAATACATTTTTGTGGAGGTTGGGATGGCAGTACCAGTCGTATGTTGCCTAGAGCGACCGACACACACTTAAGGGAGAGCCCACCTCGCTTTTTTGTTATCTTTCTCTCCCTCTCTCTTTGGGTTTTATCCATTCGGCCCCATTAAGCCAACTGTTTCAAGACGTTTACCCCCATCCCTGTGTCAATATTTTCCTGGCGAGCGGTAGCGAGCCTGCATATACATATATTTGTTTACAGCAAGCTAAGTTTGTACATTTTTCGATAGAAAAATGTCTTCGGCGAAGCCTGATTTCACCATACAAAGCTGGATCGTTATCGCTCGTCAGGAAGAAATCGACACATGGATGGGGATAAACGTCATAAAACAGTTGGCTGAATGGGGCCAAATGGATACAAGCCAGGGAAAGAGAGAAAAAGAGAGAATGATAAAAAAAAGCCGACCGACACACACTTAAAACCTTGGTTTTTTAACCCTCTCCGAGATATGACGCGATTTTGAGCCTATTGGGGATACTTTAAAGCCTCGGTTACCATCAGGGGTATTTAAAAACCTTTAGTTTAGTTACTTCAACCTCTGCAGTTGTCTTTGAGTTAGCTGTGGGCAGAACAATAATTTTGGGGAGGTAATTATAAGAGTGAGAGAACTCTCTTTCTTATTGCTAATCTGGCAACCTCTGCGTCATATGTGCGTGAAAGGGTTAACTTCAGGGTATTAAAAGCCTCTGCACAAAGGGCTATAGAAATCGTCCTGGGTCTCTCTCTCTCTCTCTCTTTCTTTCTCTCTCTCTCTCTCTCTCTCTCTCTCTCTCTCTCTCTCTCGATTATAGCAAAATGTTTAATCTCAATATGAATACAACGCGCAACCAAGGCTGGAAATTAGAATTGAAAAAGTTCAGCACTAGAATTTGTGGAAACCTGTTCACATATTCGATCTGTTCTACCTGGAACAAACTTCCCTTAAAAGTTGTAAACAGTTCTTTAGTAGAGCAGTTTAAGAAGAGAGTAAATGGTATTGTGCACACTCTGTAATGAGTGTAGTGCACTAAACAGTCTCTCTCCTTCCACTTCCAGTATCTCCTCGGAATGAACCGCAAGGTCGCTGAGAAACTTAGCTATTCATTGTAACTCATTGTATCTTTCTCTTTCACACACACACACACACACACGGGAATTAACGAGCATGCTCACTCCCGCAAATACAACTAGTGTAAGTACACCTATTATCCATTCGGAAAAGGTACTCTATAGGTATAATCCAGAAAGAGAAAAGTAGGTATGTCAATCTCTCTCTCTCTCTCTCTCTCTCTCTCTCTCTCTCTCTCTCTCTCTCTCTCTCTCTCTCATATGTCGTGTCGGTGATAAGATTAGAGAAAATGGGAGGTAAAATTGTGCGCCACTTTAATGTTGGAATGTATTTTTAACTCCTTGACTCCTGATAATTCCTGTAACCCCTTCTGTACGGTCGCGCTAATAAGTCATGTCCCAGCTGGCATTATGTTTGGCTTTCTCTGTGATATATTTATGTCTGTCAGATGTTGAATAGGGTAGGTAAGTGTAGGAACATGTTTATATATTTCACTCAATATGAAGAAATGAAGCCTACTGTAGATATTGCTGATACCAATTATTGATCAAAACATACTTGGTGCAGTGACATGACTTATTAGCGCCACTGTACTACTACGTACTCTGAAGGAGAGATACCCGTTTTTTTTTTTTTTTTTTTTTTTTTTTTTTTTTTTTTTTTCTCCTCAGACCTCCATCAAATTTAAACAGAACATTCATTAGATCCTCCTAGATTAATTTGTACAATTTTTCGATGGAAATTTGTTCAGGCCAAAGGCCGGTTCTTCCAACAATACAGGCTCACTATCGTTCGCCAGGTAAAACATCAACACCTAAATAGCACGAAAGGTCAAAATATCGACGAAGAAATAGGGCGAAAGGTCTTAAAATCGACTAACTAATCGGGCTAAACATGAGGGGAAAAGTGGTCCAGAAAACCGACCCATCCCCCTTTAACCTTAACTGTAATCTGGCTAATATTAGACAATTTGATTCAGTTTCACAAGGGCCTCCAGCAATTAAGAGGCTTCGAACTGTCTCCTTTAACCATTTTACTATTATAGATCCTTCTTAAACTGCACGAAATCGTATAAATATAGCTACACTTAAATAATATATTTTAATAATTTCACTCCAACACCAAACACCACCCAACGAAATTAATGAAAGCCTGTGATCCACCGGGATTCGAATGGGTTACCACACACAGATTATAAACACTCTAACCACTACACCATCAAGGCAGTTAATTCAGAAGACGTCACCGGTACAGAAGGGGTTAAGAAGACAGTATCACACAAGATTTTACCATCAATTTTCCTGGTAGTTTTCTTTCTTATATTTTTGGTGGTGTCACACGAGCTCTTTTTCCTTCAATTGTTACGGGCAATTGTAATCTTATTTTAACCCCTTCAGTACCATGGACGTCCCTGTTATCATATTCTGGTAACTATACGTCATCGTGCTCCAGGGGTTCAATATTAACACCTTTAGTATTGTACTGCGTTTCTGACAGCTTAATCTGGCTCCTCCTAGACGATTTTATGCAGCTTAGGAAGGAGCTGTGATTATGAAATGGGTAAAAACTGTATTAACTTATCCCTCTGACTTCCAAATACCCTTCCCATTCTAAGTATAATCATCTATTAACCCGTTGTGTACCGGTGACGTCTTTTTCATATTATGCTAGATATGTCTAGAAGATTTTGTGCTGTTTGAGAATGATCTGTGGTAGTCAAACGGGTTAAGTGAGATAGTTCGAAGCCTATTAATTGCTGGTGGTCCTTTTGAAACTGAATAAAACTGTCCAATAGTAGCCAGATTAAAGTTTAAAGACAACGCCGGTACAGAAGGGCTTAAATAGCCAGCAAATAGAACAGAAATGCGTCATCGTATCTTGAAAGGGTTAACCTCATAAGCTGCCAGACCAGTGTTGAGGATAAATGCCAACCCCTTCTGTACCGGTGACTTCTATTTTATTTGATTACAGCTACAGTTAGACGATTTTATGTAAGTTTGAAAATATATAGGTTAGCTAAAATGATTAATGGAGATAGTCTGTAACATGTTGACCTCTACTGTACCGGAACGTTTTATTCTGGCTATATTTAGACTATATGGCGCAGTTTAACAAAGATCTGTGGCAGTGAAAAGGGGTAATTGAGATAGTTCGAAGCCTGTTAATTACTGGAGGCCCTTTTTTAAACTGAATGCAATCGTCTAATAGTAACCAGCATACAAATAATAGGACGTCACTGGTACAGAACTGGTTAATGGGTAGACGTCCTTCCTAAGCTGAACAAAAATCGTCTAAATATAGCTAGAATATAATGAAAAGGACGTCGCCGTACAGAAGGGGTTAAGGGGAAAAACTCCCCTGTGATTCCTGCTTAACACTCTCTGGACCGACGTCTTGGGGTTTATCATGATATTTTAATTAACCAATACAGTACCAGTACCGTTATTTTAATTTTATGCTGGCTAGTATTAGACGATTATATTCAGTTTAAGAAGGGCCTGCAACAATTTAATGGCTTCGAACTCTCTTAATTAACCTTTTTTTTTACTACCACAGATTATTCTTAAAGGTGGGGGCTCATGGGTCGAGATAAACATGGAATGATAATCACCAAGCTGTACATAATTATCTTGCAAAATGCAATGGCACTGAAATAATTATTAACAATGGTATAAAGGATTTTGTGGATCGTCTATACCGGGCCTGTGACGTCACAAGAGTGTAAGTCCACCATCCAGTCTAGGCTAAGGATACTGGTGTGACGTCACTATGACGTCACAGGCCCGGTATAGACCATCTGCAAAATCCTTTATACCATTGTTAATAATTATTTCAGTGACATTGCATTTTACAAGATAATTATATGCAGGATGGCGATTATTTTTCCATGTTTACCTCAACCCATGAGCCCCCACCTTTAAGCCTCACAAAATTGTCTAGATATAGTTAGAATAAAATATAAAATATGTCGCCAGTACTAAGAGGGTTGGTTAATCAATATTGAGGATTTTGCTTGTTTTTGCCATTTTCGAGCAATGTACGTTTGTGCGTTCCCTAGGATAACAAAAACGCCTTCCTAGACGTCCTTCAAACTACAAAAGGCTGACCCAGGCCTCCTTCAAGCTAAATTTGTACAGTTCTCGATAGAAAAATATCTTGACCGTGAGTTGATTTGTTCTAAGTTACAGGATCACTATCGCTCGCCCAGAAAACATCGAAACCTGAATGGGGTGAGTCACCTTATTATCGTCAAACTATAACCTGTTCCGAATAGGTAGGGCAGAAATCGTGAACCCTAATCTCTGTAGCTCAAAAAGGACTATAGCAAATGGGCTGTAAACTTAAACACCTATTCCCTGGATGACCCTTCCCAAATGGTAGACATATTTGCTCTTATTATTCTAATCACAATCCCATCCCTACTCTGTGCAACTCTCCAACCCAAGAGTGAAACATTATTCTCAATCTTCTATTCAACAGCTGAACTCTGGGACTCTCTCCCAGAATCAGTCTTTGCCTCTTCCTATGACTTTAGTTGCTTTAAACTGTGTCCAGGCATTTTGGCTCGAACGTCCCTTGATTTAGGCTCTGTCACTCTTTCAACTCTAGGGGAGACACTCGCTACAGACAATTCAGCCTTTTGTCTCCCTCACTCACTTAGAACAATAAATAAGTCTAATTTGAGTTATAGAGGTCAATGTTCAAGAGTATTGGCCTAACTATTTGGAACAACCTATAGTGGAGTGAAATGTCTTTAAAATCTCCAAACTAATTGAACAAAACAAGAGATCCAAAAAGGCCTCTTTCGAACCATATTGGTCAAGTAAATTAATTACGTCGTCTGCTTGACTCTTTGTTTATCTTTCTTATTTGTCGATCTGTCATATAATGTATATATATATATATATATATATATATATATATATATATATATATATATATATATATATACACTGTATATCCCTCTTATTTATAAATCAATCACATTAATTTTGTCTATTATGTTTCTATTTTGTTTATTAAATAATCTTATATCTCCATCGTAATTATCTATCTTATCTATGCATCATTTATAAAGTTAATCTACTATATTTGTCTTGTAAATCTATTTTTGTTATCTATCCATCATATTTGTCTGCTTATAATTACACCCCCTAGACCCCCTTTTTAAGATATATTTTGTACAAATGTCCCGGCCGAAGAGCGGTTCCTATTTAATTACAGACTCGCTATCGCTCGCCAGGTAAAAATCAACACCTAAGTGGCACGAAAGTTCTTAATATTGACAGAAATGGGCCGAAAGTTCTTAAAATCACCAAACTAATGGGGCACACATCTTAAAATCTCAAAACCAGTGGGACTAAACATGAGAGAGAAAGGGGTCCAGAAAAAAATACCTCAAGTGGAAATCTCCCTTTAACACTCAAAGAGCAGCTGGTGGAGTATATATACTGTGCCGCCCAGCGGGTTTTTTTTTACCATAAATGGGGTTGTTTCAGTACTCTTTTTTCATGCATAAACAAGAGCCAGAGCGTAATACAAGTATGTATCCATGAAAGGGCATACATTGAGCTTTCCAATGACACCCGAACCATCCTTCTATGATCACTGGTTGTCTTGCAACGATCGTGCAACCGAAGGGCAAAATCGCTAAAATACGGTCATTTCGTTACATAATTACTTGTGTAGCGAGTGAGAGAGGGTGGGGTTGAGTGGAGTACATGTCAGTGGGTCCACGACGGTCGTAGCGAGCGGTCATGAGGCAACCTACGCTCCTCCCACCGCTCGGCTCTCTCTCAGAGCCAATATTGCGCCAAAATTGCACACAGACTTAAGTCGGGTCCCGCCACATAGTCCTTTCTTCTCCATACAGACTTAAGTCGGGCCCCGCTAAAGAAGGGTTAAATTTATAGTATAGGGGTTTCCAGAAAATCCCAACCACCCTTCCCCTCCCTTACTTTCCATAAATCATTTTTAGCTCAATGCAATCGTCTTAATAATAATAATAATTAATAATTATAATAATAGCCCGAATAATATGAATGCATACGTAATGGATCGCTAAACAATTTAACAATAAAAAACAGGGAAGATGGAAATGCCAAATATATTAACAGGAATTGGGTCACTTTTCTGAACCCCCTTCTACCTCATGTTTAGCCACATTAGTTTTGATATTTTAAGACGCTCGTTCCATTAGTTTGGCGATTATGAGACCTTTCACCCACTGTTGTTGTCAATATTAAGACCTTTCGTGCCATTTAGGTATCGATTTTTTCCTGGCGAGCTTGTAATTTTAGTAGAAACCTGCTTCGGCCCGGACATTTTTCTACCGAAAAATATACAAATTTATCTTGAAAGGAGGTCTTGGGTTGTTTTTTTTTTTTTTTTTTTTTAAGCTTGATGGAGTTCTAGCGAGGAAAACAAATTATAATTAAATATGTAAACCAGAAAAATTACCACTACCCCCTTAAAACAAATTCATGCACTGTTGACTTGGAGCTATATTCATGATAACTATACAGCATATACCTACCTATGTTCACCTAGCCTATGTGGAGTTAGCCATTCTGCCAGTGGCACCGAGAAGCGCACCACCCTTCGTTGTTGTTTGAAAATTGGTGCAGCAGACTGTTTGAAGGGGCGGAGAACTACCCTGTGAAGATGGGCTCGTCTGGCACTGTTTGTAGTTCGATATCGAAGTCTCTCTTGAAGCTGTCTAACGAGACACCCCTCATACTGTATTCTTATTAAATTACAATTGATTGAAGTTGGGTGGAAAGTTTCTCTGAAGAGTGTGTCTCATATTTTTACTCATTGTGATGTGCTACGTAGAAAATAATAATAATAATAATAATAATAATAATAATAATAATAATAATAAAAATAATTTTCTTGTGATTACATTGTTTCAGTCAATTTAAATAAGTTAAGATTATATACAAAGTGTGCTACTTCCAATAATTTCTTTTGCAAAATTTTAGCTAAAAAAAGAGAAAGTAAGACTAGAAGGACTGTAATATATGGGTTCGATGTCTAGCTATTTACCCATTGCCGGACGCCATGATCCCCGATTGGGGGGACCACGAACGAATCACTCCCATGCATCTCTGTCCTCAGTCAGTTGACACCCCTCTCATCCAACAACGCTCTCACGCATATACTTCTTAACTCCATCCTTCCACTTCTCTCTCGGTTTACCTCTACCTTTTTGTCCTTTAACCTCACTCTCATACACTGTCTTAGTCATTCTTTTGCTTCCCATACGTTCCATATGGCCGAACCATCTCAAGGTGTTCCTTCTCACACTTTCCAGCACATATACATCCACACCACACCGCACCACCACACCACACCACACCACACCTAAGAAGTATGTACTCTTAATACCCCACTGGGGGTCGCTCGAGTTAATAAACCTTTCAAACCTTTCAAACCGCTCTCATACTTCCTCATTCGTGTGTCTATCCCTTCATGTACAGTCGTCCTAATAAGTGATGTCTCGGCAACAAATATATTTTGATTAATAATTGGTATCAGCAATATTTACACATAGTTTCCTCTTTTTGAGTGAGACATACAGCCATTTTCCAACACTTACCCACCCTTTTCAACATCTGACAGACATTAATACAGCACAGAGCGAGCCAAACGTAATGACAGCTGAGACATGACTTATTAGCGCCACTGTACAGCACCTACTTCTCAAGTAATTAATTTCCACCCCTGTTACTTTTGGAGTGTGTCTCTCCAACAACGTCCATGTTTCACTCCCGTATGTCAATGTCGGGATTACCACACTATCATGCAAGGACTTGTTTACTTTCATGCTGACCACCATATTTCAGGATATCCTTGTCTCCTCTTCATAATCTTCACCTATCGGTGGTAAGAATGTTAAGGGGGGATGGGCGTATATATTTGATCGTTTATATATATTTTTGCAATGTTTTTAGCTTCCTCCCTAGACCACCATCAAGCTTAAAAAAACACCCGCCCAAGATCCCCCTTCAAGATAAATCTTTACATTTTTCGATAGAAAAATGTCTCAGCCCAAGGCCGCTTCTCCCTAAACTCGCTTTGGCTCGCCAGAAAGAAAAAAAATCGACACCTAAAATTACAAGGAAATTCTTAATCTTGACAAATAAATGGGGGTGAAAGATTTCAAAATCACCTAACTAATGGGCCGAACGTCTTAAAATCTTAAAACTAATGGGGCTAAACAAGAGGAAGCAGGTGGACCAGGAAAACCACCCATCTCCCTTTAAACTCTTGAGAATCTTATCTCAGGATATCTCAGGATATCCTTGTCTTCTCTTCATAATCTTCACCTATCGGTGGTAGGAATGTTAAGGGGGGATGGGGGTATATAGTTGATCGTGTATATATGTGTTTACAATGTTTTTAGCTTCCTCCCTAGACCACCATCAAGCTTAAACAAAAAAAAATGCCCAAGACCCCCCTTCAAGATAAATCTTTACATTTTTCGATAGAAAAATGTCCCAGCCCAAGGCCGTTTCTTCTTAAACTATAGGCTCGCTATCGCTCTCCAGAAAAACAAAATCGACACCTAAAATGACAAAAACATTCTTAATCTTGACAAAGACATGGGATGAAAGGTTTCACTATCACCAAACTAATGGGCCGAACGTCTTAAAATCTTAAAACTAATGGGGCTAAACAAGAGGAAGCAGGGGGACCAGGAAAACCACCCATCTCCCTTTAAACTATTGAGAATCATGACGCCCTTTGACAGCTTAGATTGGCTAACATGAGACGATTTTCTTCAGCTGTGGAAGCCTGTGTAGGTTTATAATGCAAGATATAGGCTATATATATATATATTTCGTTGCTCTCTGACCCCTGACCTGTGCGGACGTCCCCAGTGACCGCTAGTGAACCTGTTTACCCTTAGTGAGGTCCTAGTGAACTTTCATAGTGATGGCTGTTGTTGATGAGTCTGCTGTCTCCTCCCATACTCTCCAGCTTTGTCTTGCTTTGCAAGAGAGACTGGAGAGTGTGGAGCAGGAGATTCAGTGTCTCAAAGATGAAAATTTGGCCTTGAGACTAGCTATGGCGGAGAAGAAGTGTGAGGCTACCGGAAGTGTTCCCAGGGATCGTGAAGCCCCTTGGAAAGTGGTGTCAACTAGTGCAACGGCCTGCAAGCTGAAAAGGCAGCCAGTCAAGACCCACAACAACTTCAGCACCTTGGCTGATGAGAGTGATGGCGATGAAGTGGCGATCATCGAGGCAGTGAGAGGGGAGGGGGGGAAGTCTGCTGCTGTTGCTGCAACAACTGCTGCTACACGCCGACAAAAGGAAAAAGCTAAGTCTGTTTTCATTGTCGGTGATTCATTGGTTAGATACCTTGGCAGGGCAACAAACACTCAGGTTGGTAAAGTTGTCTGCGTGCCTGGTGCCGGAGTCGGGAGGGTGGCTGAGAAGATAGATGCTGTCATGGAAGTGAGTGGGGAGGACCCCATCATCTTCCTCAACGCAGGGAGCAACGACATATGGAGATGCAGGACTGAGGAGTTGCTCTCCAAGTATCAGGAAATGTTGGAGAGGATCAAGGAAAAAGGTGGAGTTCCTGTGGTAAACAGTATCCTGCCTAGAAGAGGGGTAAGGAAGGAATGGTCCTCCAGGGCTATTGGTGTAAATAGCCGGCTGGAGAAGTATTGTAAGGCAAATACTATTCCATTCCTGGATAACTGGTCCCTCTTTTATGGTAAGGATGAACTGTATGCCCAGGATGGAGTACATCTCTCTCGACTAGGAGTTTCGACCTTGGCCAGCTCACTCGACAAGATTGTTGCGGGGTTTCGTTAAAAAAACCTGGGTGTGTAAGTAAAATACTGTCTCCATATGGAGCAGGTACTTCATGTGACAAACCAGTGAGTAAAATAGAAATAATCAGTCAAGATAGTGCGGATATAGTGATGTAAAATAGTAGTATCGATAACACTACACATGTAACTGATAGTAAAGATGAGAATACTGATAGAGTAGAATTTATGTCTAGAGCTAGTAGTTCAACAGGAAATAATAAGTTAGCTAAACACAATAGAAAATTAGTTGCAAATAAAAGTAATAGGTTGAGGGTATATTATACAAATTGTAGGAGTTTATGTAACAAAATGAACGAACTTAGAGCACTCGTTAGCACAGAAAATATAGACATAATAGCGCTAACTGAAACGTGGATTAATACAGAATCTAGGCATTTTTTAGCAGAATTTGATATTCCAGGATATAGTTTGTTTAAATATGACCGAACAAGTAGGAGGGGCGGGGGTATAGCAGTGTTTGTCAGGAGTACATTACAAAGCTGTATTAAATCAGGTATTAGACTAAATAATGATAATGAAAGTGTTTGGGTAGAGGTTAACGAAGGTAGTGAGACCATAGTTATTGGAGTTATATATAGACCGCCTAATATGAGTAGAAATGGCGGAAAATCGTTATGGGAGGAAATTAAAATAGCATCAAGGTTTAGCAATGTGTGCATTATGGGGGATTTTAATTTTCCGAACATTGATTGGCAGCACCAAATAGGCGACTCCGATTCAGTAGAGTTTATAGAGGTAGTACAAGATAGTTTTTTATTTCAATTCATAGATACGCCGACTAGAGGTATTAATATTCTTGATTTAGTTTTCAGTAACAATGAACATATGTTAAATAATGTAGAGATTGGTGACCACCTAGGAAATAGCGATCATAAATCTATTTATTTTAATATACAATGGACAGGGAATGCTAAAGAGAATACGACACTTATCCCAGATTTCAGAAAAGCCGATTATGGTGGGCTAAGAAGAGACTTAAGGGTGGACCCTATTGTTAAGCGATTAAGTCAGGATATGCCAGAGTTAAACTTGCCACCTACATATAACCAGTTTATTGCTTCACTCCACAATGCTCAAAATAAATATATCCCTAAAAGAAGATTTAGATCGACGCAGAACCAACCAAAATGGATGACTAATAAGCTAATAGATCTTATAGGAAAAAAGAAAGGAATATATCGAAAAATAAAGAAAGGTGAAAATCATTTACATATACTATCAGACTCTATCAAGACAGGTCAAAAAGGAAATCAGGAAAGCAAAAAGAAATTATGAAATAAGGATAGCCAGCGACTCAAAAAATAACCCTAAAGCTTTTTACCAACTATATAAATCTAAAGTTAGAGATGTAATAGGCCCCCTAAAAACTTCAATAGGAGAAATAACAGAAAATGATTTAGAAATGTGCAGTACATTAAATAGTCAGTTTCTTTCCGTTTTCACTAATGAAAATTTGGCACAGATTCCAGAAGTCAATATGGTATATAGTGATAGTATAGAAAATATGTTAAGTACAGTTAGTATAAGTAGAAATGATGTGCTTAAGGAAATTGACAGACTGAAACCTCAAAAATCGCCTGGTCCTGACGAGGTATATGCTAGAGTATTAAAAGAATGCAGAGATGAGTTAAGTAGTCCATTAGCATTTATATTTAACAAGTCATTAGAAACAGGTTTAGTTCCAGAAGCTTGGAAGCTTGCAAATGTAGTTCCGATCTTCAAAAAGGTGATAAATCGATAGCATCCAATTACCGTCCCATTAGTCTCACATCAATCATAGGAAAGTTGCTAGAGTCTATTATTGCTAGGAAAATTAGAAGCCACTTAGTAAAATTTAACTTAATAAATTCTTCTCAGCATGGATTCACTCAGGGACGTTCGTGCCTTACTAATTTGCTTAGCTTTTTCTCAGAGGTATATGAAGCAGTAGATAGTGACAAGTCATATGATATTATATTTAGATTTCAGTAAAGCTTTCGACAGAGTCCCTCATGAGAGATTGATGAGAAAGGTTGAGGCACATGGAATAGGAGGGTCGTTGTTGGGATGGATTAGGTCATGGCTAATTGGTAGGAAACAGAGAGTCAGCATAAATGGTACCAAGTCAGAGTGGGGAGCAGTCAAAAGTGGTGTCCCCCAGGGATCGGTATTAGGTCCCCTGTTGTTTCTTATATACATAAATGACCTAGATTTAGGTATAACTAGTAGGATAAGTAAATTCGCAGACGATACTAAAATGGGGAGATCAATTGATTCAGATAGCGATATAGAGTGCCTCCAAAGGGATCTAGATACCTTACATGAATGGTCAGTAAATTGGCAGATGAAGTTTAACATTGACAAATGCAAGGTATTAAAGATAGGGAAGATGCAAACAAATGTTAAATATAAACTAGCTAATTTAGAATTAGAAAATTCAGACTGCGAGAAAGATCTAGGTGTGTTTGTTAGCAATGATTTGAAGCCTAGAAAACAGTGTATAAGCGTTCGTAATAAGGCAAACAGGATTCTCGGGTTCATCTCTAGGAGTGTGAGTAACAGAACTGCTGATGTTATCTTAAAACTTTACTTGTCATTAGTGAGACCCCATATGGATTATGCTGTCCAATTTTGGTGTCCTTATTACAGAATGGACATAGATTCATTGGAGAAAATTCAGCGTAGAATGACAAAAATGATCCATAATATTAGAAATTTTCCGTATGAAGAAAGGTTGAAGAAATTAGGTTTACATTCGTTAGAGAGACGCAGAGTTAGAGGGGATATGATAGAGGTGTTCAAGTGGGTTAGTGGGATTAACAAAGGGGACATGACAAATGTACTAAAGCTCAGTGATAGCGAAAGAACTCGTACCAATGGTTTCAAATTAGATAAATTTCGTTTCAGAAAAGATATAGGCAAATATTGGTTTGGTAACAGAGTTGCAGATGGGTGGAATAGGCTACCAAGTGATATAGTGGGATCAAGAACGATAGGGAGCTTTAAGAAAAAATTGGATAAGCATATGGACGAGAAGGGTTGGGTGTGAAGGGGGATCAGCCGGGTTGGGCCAATCAGCGCTCTGCAGACCCCCGTAATCCTGCGTTAATCTCTAACCGGTTTGGTAAGATGATCCTGAGGGTATTAGAGTGTTGAGCCTATAATTGGGCTTTGTAATTGGGGTTGTGTGGGACAGGGATCTGCCTTGCTTAGGCCAATCGGCTTTCTGCAGACTCCCATTTTCTTATGTTCTTATGTTCTTATTTCGATATCAAAATTTCCCGTTCCTCTTAAATTACAGGCTCACTATCCCTTGCCAGGAAAATATCGATGCCTAAATGACATGAAGAGTCGTATTTTGTTTTTTCTATGTGATTGAGGGAGGCAAAAGGCATAACTGCCTATAGCGAGTGCCTCCCCCATAGTTGAAAGAGTGACAGGGCCAAAATCAAGGGACGTTCGAGCCAAAATGCCTGGACACACGGAGTTTGAAGCAATTTAAGTCATAGGAAGAGGGAAAGACTGATTCTGGGAGAGAGTTCCAGAGCTCAGCTGTTGAGTAGAAGAAAGTTTGAGAGTAACGTTTCACTCTTGGGTTGGAGAGTTGCACAGAGTAGGGGTGGGATTGAGTTGCAAGACGGGTACCACGTGCCCTACGTAAAGGAGGTGGTATGCACTGGGATAGCTCTGAGGAACACTGATTATTATAGTAGCGATAGAATAGCGAGAGTGATGCAACATTGCGGCGGAGAGAGAGAGATTGCAGAGAGTTGGTGAGTGGACGGGAGTTAATGATACGAAAGGCCTTCCTTTCAACTTTATCTAGGAGAGCGGTGTGAGAGGAACCTCCCCACACATGTGAACAATACTCAATACAAGGGCGCACTACAGAGCACCTCTACAGAGCAAGAAGCTGTGCAGGGAAAAAGAACCCCCTAAGGCGGTTGAGCACACCCGGCTTCTGGGAGGCTGCCTTAGCAAGACTGGTAATATGGTCCTTCCAAATGAGAGCAGAAGAAAAAGAGACACCAAGAATATTGAGAGAAGATGAAGGGTTGATTTTTGTATTGTTGAAGAATAAGGGATAGTCCGCTGGGAGATCCTGACGGGTAGATAGATGGATAAATTGGGTTTTGGAAGCATTAAAGTTAATATATATATTTCTCTGCCCCAATTGGAAATAGTATTTAGATCAGAATTTAAGAGTTCTATGGCTTCATTACATTTGTCGTTGAGGGTGTGAATGGATAGGAATTAAGGTACAGTTAAGGAGATCATTTATAAAAATTAGAAAGAGAATAGGAGATAGGACAGAGCCCTGAGGAACACCGGAGTTTAAAGGGTGAGGAAGTGAACAATGGCCGTCCACAATCGCGGCTATGGAACGGCCGGAAAGGAAATTATAGACAAAGGCACAGATGGAGGGATAGAAACCGAAAGAGGGTAGTTTAGAAATTAAAGATTTATGCCAGACTCTATCGAAGGCTTTCGATATGTCTAGTGCAATAGAAAAAGTCTCACCGAATTCCCGAAAGGAGGATGACCAAGAGTTAGTAAGATATGAAAGAAGATCACCAGTAGAGCGACCCTTAAGGAAGCCATACTGGCGATCTGAGAGCAGATTATGAGAAGAGAAATGCTTAAGAAATTTGGAAGCAAGAATAGTTTCAAAAACTTTAGAAAGTTGGACGGTTGAGAGCGGTCACCCTTCTTTGGGACAGGTTGAATGTGAGCAAACTTCCAGCATGAAGGGAAGACGTTAGAGGAGAGACAGAGACGATAGAGTTTGCCGAGGCAGGGAGTCAACATGGAAGCACAGTTTTTGAGAACAACAGGAGGAACACCGTCCGGACCAAACGCCTTATTAGTGTTAAGCCCAGAGAGGGCTTTCGCAATATGGCGAAAGGTCTTAATATCGTCAAACTAATGGACCGAACGTCATAATGTCTGAAAAAAAACAATAGGTTTAAGCACGAAGAAGAAGTGGGATCAGAAAAACGGCCCATCTCCCCTTAATGCCCAATTCAACCCCTATATAACTGCCATAACTCCTTATTAAGCTGATTAAATATCTTCTTATAATTTTATCTATCTATCTATTGCCTGACGCCGTGATCCCCGAAGGGGTGGCCACGAACGAACCGCCCCCATGCACCTCTGTCCCCGGTCAGTCGACGCCCCTCCCGCCAACCGCACCGTCTTTGTTCATATTCTTCCTCACTCCATCCTTCCACCTCTCTTTCGGTGTACCTCTCCCTCTCTGTCCCTCCACCTCGCTCTCGTATAGGCCTACCCTATTAGTCATTCTCTCGCTTTCCATACGTTCCATATGGCCGAACCATCTCAAGTTGTTCCTTTTCACACTTTCCAGCACATCTACCTCCACACCACACCTCCTTCTTACTTCCTCATTAGTCTGTCTATCTCTCCATGTAACTCTGCACGCACTTATTAGGTAATGCATTTCAACTGCTCTCACTCTTGGTCTGAGTCTCTCAACCAACGTCCATGCTTCGCTTCCGTAAGTCAGTGTCCAGATTACAACACTGTCAGCAAGGACTTCTTCACTTCCATACTGACCACCCTATTTCTTGTTACTACATTCAGCGTTCCTACAACCCTCTTCCCCTGTTGTACCCTCTTCCGCACTTCTTCATCCATAGTCCCATCTTTACTCAAAACACTGCCCAGATACTTAAAAGAGTTGACGATCTCCATAGCCTGACCGTTCAGCTTCACCTCACACTCTGTGACTTCACCCCTTTCGAAGACCATAACCTTGCTCTTCCCCGTATTTACCTTCAAATTCCGTTTTTCGCACACTGTTCCAATCTCTTTTACCAGACCCTGCAACTCCCATTCATTATCACTCATCGGAACTGTATCATCTGCAAACAGCAGTTTTTTTTTTTTTTTTTTTTCAATGTGATTGAGGGAGGCAAAAGGCATAACTGCCTATAGCGAGTGCCTCCCCCATAGTTGAAAGAGTGACAGGGCCAAAATCAAGGGACGTTCGAGCCATAGGTAGTATAGGTAGCTTCCACTCAATTCCCTCCCTTTTCTGCGATACACCAACATCCACTGCTCTTGATAGTATTTCTTCCATGACTCTATCCATATATACAGTAAACCACCACGGGGACATCACACACCCCTGTTTCAAACCAACATTCAGATCACAGAACTCGCTCTCCTCACTCTCCACACGTACTGCCGCCTTTGCACCCTAATACATGCTCTTCACTGCTTTCAGCAACTTGCCATCCTCTCCGTATATTCTAAGTACTTTCCACAAACCTTCTCTATCCACTCTGTCATAGGCCTTCTCCAAGTCCATAAAGGCAACATACACCTTTTGTTTCTTCTCCAGATATTTCTCCACAACACAATTCAGGGTAAAAATCTGATCTACACATCCTCTTCCCTTCCTAAAGCCTCCCTGCTCGTCGCCTATCCATATCTCCGTTCTCACTCTCACTCTCTCAATCACTACCCCACTGTATTTTTTAATAATTGCCTGAACAAAATGTAGGCAATATGTCGTAGTATCCTGAAGTTTAGTTTATGTTTATGTTTATGAAGGAAACAAAAGGCAAAGCCACCTGTATCAGGTACCCCCCCCCCCCTTTCCCCCAAAGTAGAAGGAGTGAAAAGAAACCCAAATTCTAAGTACAGTCGCGAACAACAATAATATTTACACTAAAGCTCTAAGCATTCTGGAAGTCGGTCGAAATCGACTAATTCCGTTCACACAAATAAGACTCACCAGTGCAAAGATTGTTTTTACCGGGAGTGTACTGTTACTTATAAACATTCGTGGACACCCTATGTTTTTGCTTATGCAATTATGACTAGGTGAATTGATTTTGATGGAACTTGCCTTTCACTAAGTAGTATATATAGTTTTGTAGTTTAGGTACAGAAACTTACACCCTTAAATTTGTTTCCAGAGAATTGCTTCCATAATTAGAAATAGGTGAGGACTACGATTTTTTATGAGTAACTCTACAGGTCAGGTCAGGTCAAGTGAACGTATTGAGGGATAAGCCTTTACAACGGCACCTCGTAGCTATTTTCTAATGTTCCTATTTTCTGAAGAGTGTAGGGCCTACCTGTATATAGGGGGGAAGGGGTGTTGGAGAGAGAGTGGAAGCTATTGGAGTGGCTTTGTTATTTGTGTTATTAGTCTATATACGTCTTCGAGGTTTCCCCCGACAGGGTGCGAGCATGTGAAACACGCTAGGACGTACTACCACAGCCACTAAATGTCCGCCTTAGCTGAGATCAAATCCAGATCAAGCAGATTCACATGGGAGTGTGCCCTCCAATCGACTGCTGCGGATATACATTAGAATCAAAATGTCGGGACACACGGAACAGGATAACCCCTTCAATACCGGTGACATTCTTTTAACTTTATTCCAGCTACTATTAGACATTAGTTACATGGAGGGATAGCCAGACGAATGAGGAAGTACGAGAGCAGTGTGGTGTGGATGTATGTAGATGTGCTGGACAGTGTGAAGGGGAACACCTTGAGATGACTTGGCCATGTGGAACATATGGGAAGCGAGAGAATGACTAAGAAAGTGTACAAGAGTGAGGTGGAAGGACACCACAAGGACACAGGGACAAGGTAGAGATGGAAGACGAACCAGAAGAGACCAGGCTCGTTGGGGATTCCATCCTACGAGGACAGGTCAAAGAGTTCTGCTACAGAGTCCCAAATCAACGAAAAAGATTTTGCATCCCAGGAGCTGGATCTGGACGACATTGTGGAAGCCTTCGAAGATACCACAAAGGATGCAAATGAAAATACCCTTTTTGTCATCCATGCTGGTTCAAATGATGTATGCTGACACATTATCTATTCACCGGGGTTTTTACCTAAAAAAAAAATCGATCAGTGGAACCAGGGGTAGGCCATATTATACAGTCTAGATGATGAACATTATCTATCTACCGGGGTAACCTACATCTATCAGTTGACAGGAATAAGGCCATATACAGTTATGATGCTAGAACATTATCTATCTACCGGGTACCTACATCTATCCCAGTTCGGACAGGGTTTAAACCCTATCACAGTAGATGCTAAACATAATTCTATCTACCGCGGTAAACCTACATCTATCACGTGGACAGTGATGAGAACATATACAGTAGATGCTTAAACATTATCTATGCATACCAGTGGTAACCTCATATCTATCAGTGGACAGGTAGGCCATATACAGTAGCTGCCTTAAACAGTATTCTATCTACCGGGTACCTACAAACACTATCAGTGGGACAGGATTCATAGGCCATATACAGTAGATGCTAATACATAAGCTATCTAAATCCGTGTTACCTAAC
This sequence comes from Paralithodes platypus, assembly GCA_032716605.1. Classification (NCBI taxonomy): domain Eukaryota; kingdom Metazoa; phylum Arthropoda; class Malacostraca; order Decapoda; family Lithodidae; genus Paralithodes; species Paralithodes platypus. Next base: position 3,979,614 of record CM064510.1, on the reverse strand, counting down.
AGTACATCTTGAGCAGTGGACAAGATAGGCATATACAGTATGATGCTAAAACCATTCTCTATCTAACGCGGGTACCTACATCTAATCAGTGGACAGCGAAGGCCATATACAGTAGATTGGGTTACAACCCGGAAGTTATGGAAGGAGTTTTAATTAGGGCTCTGGTAATCAACTATCGGGTATGGTAACTCCTCAAATTGTCCACACTAGACTGAATAGATTAGAAGTGAATTCAGTGAGGGTAGTAATAGGTCTGTTTAACAGACTTATGCCAAGAGCTCAGTTAGTCTATTTTAGTAGATGGTAGTTTATAGTTTATATATAGCAGGTATTTATTTATGTAAGTTACCTTATATCATAAGCCACTTTTGATCTTTATACCACACTTGACCACACCACTAACCCCCTTGTACCAAACTAATGCAACAATACTATGAGTGGTTAAGAAAAAATCAAGATAATTTTTTTAATATATAAATTATATATATATTATATATAATTATATAAATAAAGGAATCTATATTATATAAAGAATTGCAAGTAACTATGATTAACAAGACAAATACATATATTTACTATTGCAAATATTAATATATCAAATTATAATAATGTATCTCTATGAACAAACATAACAAAAAATTAAAGGAACAAAGAAAAGAACCTTATATACTAGATGTAAACTAATGACACAGCTGTAATAAATAGGAATCAGGCTATGACAGGACCAGACACTACTCCCTGGTGATCACGCACAGCTAGCGGTATTTAGTAGCACACAATACAGGATAACAACCTCCACACCAAATCTCCGAGGAGCCGGAATAATATCCAAGACGGGGTTGAGTATATACTGATTTCATGTGAATTCAAGATAAATTACAACACACCCTCCGTCACAGCCTGAACCCCATTATGCACGTACAGACAGGTTACGTAGGAAAGAAAAACACTGAAGAGTTGGCACGTAGTACAGCGCCATCTATTATTAAGAACATTAAATAATATACCAAAATGAAACTATTGTACGCACTCAACTGAGACGGTCATAGTCGACCCTGGCTTGGACAACCAAAAACAATCTGAGTTGGCCGAGCTATAGAGAGTCGAAAGGTGTCGAGCACCAGCAGAAACTCTCGAAGCTTGTCACTAGTGGCGAGGGATGGTGTACAATGCTAAACATTATCTATCTTACCAGTGGGTACTCTACATCTATCAGTGGACCAGGATAGGCCATCTAGTACAGTTTAGATTGCTGAACATTATCTATCTACCGGCTACCTACATCTATCGTTGGACATTATAGGCCCATATAACGAGTAGATGCTAACTATTATCTATCTACCGGGTAAAATCTAAATCTATCAGTGGAACAGGATAGACCATATACAGTAGATGCTGAAAACATTATCTATTCTACCGGGTACCTACTTCTATCAGTGGACATGGATAGACCATATTAATACAGTAGATGATAATACATAATCTAGGTCTACCGGCTACTTACATCTATCAGTGGTACATGGTAGACCTATATACAAGTAGATGCTAAACATTATCTACTCTAGCCGGGGGGGGTACCTAACATCTTCTACTCAGTGGACAGGATAGACCATATACAGTTAGAATGCCTAAACATTATCTATCTACCGGGTACCTACATCTATCAGTGGACAGGATACCTTACCATTAACCTTGGATGTGTTCGCCGCTCCTCGATAGCGGCACCACGGAGCGCGACTAAACGCCCCTCGTTTATGCGGTGTGGTGATTTGGTGCAGTAGACTGTTTTGAACAGCGACCAGGCTCGCTACTTGCTAGGTATGGGATCGTCTGGCACTTTTTGGCAGTTCGAACATCCTAGGGCTCTCCTTGAAGTTGTCCTAAACGAGATGTCTCATGTCTCTTTAACTCGCCGTGGGAGTTTGTTGAAGAGGACGTGGGCCTCTGTGTGAAGTAACCAACCCTCTCGCAGAGAGCCCATAGAACCCCCTGTATATTCATCCGGGTGGATTTCACGCATTCCCACGCCTCTTCTCCTATCACTGAATTTCATGACTATCGTAATATGTAGGTTTGGTAACTAAATCTCTCTGCGATTTTCCATGTGTATATTATTATGGTAAAGTTCTCTATCTACGTTCCAGTGAGTACAGACTTCAGTGCTCTTAAAACCGCCTCCCAATAGTTGCAGATGTGTTATCGAACTTATAATGGCAAGGTGAAATTTCCTTTGTACACTCTCTACATCACTTCCCCATTATTTCACCTGCTTTGTATGGGGATGTTAACTACGCTACAGTATTCAAGCCGTGGTAGCACAGCCATAGAGATTTGAAAGAGCGTTATCATAAGGCAATTCACCGCCAATGTTTTAAAAGTACGCAGATCCATCTCAACCCGTTATGACGTTTCCGCCAGCCGCCACTTTGACCTCGGTTAATGTACGTTTGAAACCCATATTTTGTTCAGACATGTATACCCCAAGGTCTTTCACACTGTCTTTCCCGTATCTATTATGTGGTTAGATTCTCGTTAAGTAATTTTGGTAATTTCTTTAACACCATTATTATCTCCGTACCGTAGGTTAATTGGAATTTTTTTCCTCATTGTGGAATTGCTATTGGTTTGTTTTCCCTGGTTCCACTAGGAACACTACAGTTCAATGTCCTTCCTGCAGTCGGGCCCCGTTGTCTTATTGTGTGGTTTACTATCTTGCTCTTAATTTTGTGTCATTCACGCAAAAGACGGACACCGTTACTGTTGTATGTGTGGGTTTGGTCATCTTATGTCGCAAATTAGTTATGAGGGAACAGAAGGGCGCGATAGGCACTGTGTTCCTTGGCGGCACTGAGCTTGTTGGTACATACGAAGCCGATCAGAAAGTGACTTGGTTTATAACTGCTAAACCGATTGTTTTCAGTTTAAGAGGAACATTGTATATCCACAATCCGTATTTTCCCAGTTAAACCTTGTGCTTTCAGTATGTGGGCTATTATACCATTGGTCACATTTATCAAAATGCCTCTGTAAAAGCAGTGCATCACAACCATGCCAATTGGTTGAGCCACGACTGACTCACGGACCCGTTTGAGGTCGTGGTCAGGACGTGCGGACCTTCGGGCTGGAGAGCTTAAGGGGATATATTAATGGGGGGCGGGGAGTTTTGGGCGGGACGCAGTTATGGATGGCCCACGCCGCATGACGGCGCCTGACGGTGACCTGACGGGGTGTATAGACCGGCGCCCAATGCCGGGACCCTACACTGAATGTGAGTTTTAGGTCGCCGCCTGGAGTGCTGATCTGCGGCGTACGTGCGTCAACAACGCACCCCCGACGAACGGCCGTTCGACTGTGATTTAGGGCCTGTTCCATGGCAGAAATATTCATTACTGTGCCGAAATGAGCAGGCGACACCTTCAGTATGGACGGTGGACCCCCGGTACCGCATGACCCCGAAACGACGGCGACCCACGAACCTCAAGGTGTGGTATATAAAAGGTAAACCAAAGGGTGGGGCTCATCAGTTAAGCACCCCGTTCACACAATAGCAGATTTTAGGAAAGGACTTGTCCGCGACCTAAGGGTCTTGGACCGTCTTTGTCTACGGTCGAAGCGCAATAATGGGCCCTGTCGCCAACCTAACAAATAGGTCGGGAATTGTTAGTCTTCTCATACCCCCTCAAAAGTTCTACAAGCGAAAATTTGTGAACCATCCAAGTCGGCGTGGAGTGAGGTCATACAAATTGGGACGGGAAGGGGACTGGAGGCTGATAGCATGTGACGGCGCTTGGCGCCGCTTGACGGCGATTGGACGACGCCTTGACGGGCCAAAAACCGGTAGGCGGCAGTGCGGCGGGCACACGCGCACCATAAATGATAAGTGGATAAGTGGAGAAGTGGATTATCCGCCAAGTTTTGGTGTCTCAAGGACCACAATCGTGCGGGCAGAAGTGGTCAGTCAGAATAGTCATGGTAAATTTTGTTTTAATTAATTTGCCATGTTTCGATTATTTAAAAGTGGTGACACTGACCAGCCACGTGTGGACACAATTAATTATGTTGGGGGAGACTCGTTGTGCATTACCACAGGTTTCTGAAAGGAACACTGGTTGATGGGATCTGCCGTTTGTTATTCCTTTCGTGGTGATTCATAATTGTAGTGATTTATATATTACTTTAATTTCTTTATATAGATATTTTGTAATTAATGTAGTCATGTAAATCTAGCTTCGAAGGATTGCTATATCGATTTATTATAACGGTTCTTAGTCAATTATTGATACTTTACTTAAGTATATATGTACGTAATTTTGGATTGATGACTTTCTTTTATTTCATTATTGTAGTACTGTATTTAGGGTAGTGAATATGTTATATATATATGAATATATAACGACGTAAATCAATTTTTTTAGGCATTAATTGATTCATGCCAGTGGACGAATGAAACCATATATATATATATATATATAGATATAGCTATATATATATATATGATATGGCTTGTTTCATTCATCCACTGCATGAATAATGTATGCATAAATAAAATGATTTACGTTATTTATATACATATATAT